>OZ030013.1:52175188-52775188 GCA_964023405.1 Apodemus agrarius | reverse complement strand
CTGTTCTGAGTTCACGATGGCCAAATGATTACAAAGTTGCAGGTAAAAGGTCTCTTTCATGTAATTTCAGGTCTCATAGCCTTTGCACTGAGTCACTAATCAGAACCAGTAAGGAGAGCCTGAAGGTGGTCCTGCTGCAGGTGTAAGAGACACTGTGGGATGTGATGGCTGCATCATAGCCCACTGCAGGGCTGGATGCTGGTCGAATTGCTAAGCTTGCTTCTCCTTAAAGAACTGGGGCCCTGTTCACACTTGCTAATGAAGGATGCTGGGGGTACCCATTGTCTACCTAGCCTCTCTAAGGGAGATACAAGCCAATTATTGTCTAGTTCTGAGTCCAATCAGTGCTTTTCTCTAGATTGCATGAGTGTGAGCACTTCCGTTTTGTTGAGTCTCCGAAGGGCAATAATTAGAGATGCTAAAATGATGTTCAAGAGAGTGTTGCTTTTCACAGCATTTGAGCCAGGTGTGAGAGTCGCTTTTACAGAGAAGTAAAACACTCCTCATAGAGATCCCCAGATTTCTGTCCTTGAGCAAAACCACTGTTTAGATAGAATTTCCAATACAAAATCATAAAATAATAAAATGAAGATAATCCTCTGATTATTTTTTGACATTGTTGCTTTCCATAACATTTATTCTACATCTCAGATAACCAGGAGGGTGCTGTGTCTTTCCAGCCTAGCTACTGGGGAGAGTGTGTGGTGGAGAACCGAGGGGAAGGTATGTGAGAAAAAGGACGGTAGGTTTTCTCTTTGTATGTAGGGAGACAGAGCCAACTTCGACAATGCGGCTTTTTCTGCACTCAAGATTTACTTAGAGTGTGTTGGAGAGACATCTATATGTCTATATAGATATACTTTCTAGCAGATTTGCATAAAATTACAGTGTATAAATAAAACGCAAGATAACCAATAAAGAAGTACCTAAACATATGTTATCAATAAATTTATGACTTAATCTGCATGTTGTAGAGATACACACATACACACACACACACACACACACACATATAATATGCACACATTGAAAATTGTTTCCTTCTCCAACTCAATCATTCACTTATTTGGCTTGAAGACTTTGGAAACTGCCCCTTGGAAAATTTGCAAGGAGCTAATTTACACAGGATAACCAAATCAGTCAGAGTAATTCTCTCCCCATGCTAACTTGAGACCTGACACGCACACTTCCCCGCCCCCTTCCTCCCACATCCTTGATTGCCGGCAGGTGTTTCTTTGGGAAGGATGCTTTTTTCCTGACAACTTCGCTCTCATAATTTTGAGACCAACTGTGCTACCTTAAATCTCCCCAGTGAGTTAAATATTGTGTTGTAAGCACTGCCGAAATGTCAGCTTCTCTTGGCTACTGTCCAGCTGTTCACTGAACAGTGCTGCCTTGGTTGTTCCCAGCTTGTAAGAATGAACAAGAGCCCACCTCTTGTTTAGATAGAATTTCCAGTACAAAGTGATAAAGAGACAATCCTCTGGTTGATCCTCATCCGAGAAGATGAAGTCTTTTTATGGTGATCACTTTTGACATGACAGAACAACAGTTAAAATGTTAGGAACTTCTTAATATCCTAAGCTTTTCTCCAACAGAGACTCAGCAATGATAAATAAATATTCATGTGAAAAGGGTAGGGTTTAATTCTGTGCAGAACCACCCTTTGGCAAGGTGTTTGTTTGATATTCTCTCAAGATTCTAATCACAGGCATGTGCTTATGAGTCTTTGCAAAATATAGCCAAGGGCTGAACAATTAAGACTTTAATTTTAACCAACTTGATTGTTCTTCATTTTAAAAATGCCTATGTTGGAAAGAAAACGCTGGTAACTTCTCTTTGTTTCTCAGGCCTCTATCGAATGCACCAAAAATGCTTAAAACACATTTTATTTTGTGTTTTCTTCATAATTTCATTTATGGTCATTTGTATACCATAGAAACTCAGGATTCCTTTAAAGAAAGTGTAGTCCATACTAATATTTGTCTTTTTTTTTTTTTTTTTGGACATCATTGTTACCTTCTATTTAAACTGGTCTATTGAGATAGAATTTGCATACAATGCAATCCACTTAAACTACCTTTGAACTCATTAGCAGACAGGTACACCTGATTTTCTTTGAAATTGCACCTTCTCAACTGTAACAACCACTGATGTTTAGACTAGGAAAATGTATATGTAGAGAAAATATATATCACTAAATTCAGACTGTGTGATCACATTGCCTTCTTGCATTTATTATGATGGCTTGAAGATTCATTTTTATTATAGTCTACTTCCATAACGCATTCTTTTGAATCATTGCTAAAAAATTCATTTTACACAGACACCACATTCTGATGATCTATTTTTCAGTTAGATGGTTTATTTTTATTTTGTTGATTTTTTCTTTCAGGGACACTGAGGCATAATTTAAAAATAATTGAATATATTTAAGCCAGGTAATGTTATATGTCAATATATGTTTATATTCTGAAGTGTACATCACACATTAATATATGCATCACTTAACATCCTTGTTTTAAAAATCTTTTTACTATAATTGTTTATTTATTTGTGTGTGCGTGTGTGCACACATGCCATGGCATTTGTGTGGAGGTCAGAAGAAGTTGATTCTTTCCTTCCTATCACCACATGGGTCCTAGGGATCGAAATCAGGTCATCAGGGTTTTCAGCAAGCACTTTGATCTGCCAAGCAATCTCACTTGCCAAATATACTTGTATATGTATATGTATATGTATATGTATATGTGTATGTGTATGTGTATGTGTATGTATATGTATATGTATATTTGTATGTGTATGTATACATATATACATATATATATTATGGTAAAAATATTTAAAGTCTGCATTTGATAATTTTTAAAGTATTTTATTTTAATTCGTTATTATGAATTAGTTATTGTGTTGACTGGTTATTTGTTATTGTTTGTTTGTCAATTCAACACAAGCTAGAGTCAGTCATTTGAGAGGAGGAATCTCAAGTGAGAAAATGTCTCCATCCAGACTGCCTGTAGGTAGTCTGTAGGGCATTTTTTTTAAACAGATGATTGATTTGAGTGGGCCCAGCCCATGGGAGGAACTGCCATCTCTGGGCAGGCTGAGCAAGCCAGGAGGAGCAAGCCAGTAAGCATATTCCTCCATGGCCTCTGCTTGACTCCAGTTTCTTACCTTGATTTCCTTCAAGGAGGGTCTATGACATGGGAAAGTAAACAAAATTAACCCCCTCTTTTTATTTCATCACAGCAATAGACATACTAATTAAGATAGAAACTGGTACCAGGGCATGGGTTATTGCTGAGAGACTTGACCACATGCTTTTGGGAAGATTGTTGGCAGCATTTAAACTAAGGACTGGAAAATTATTTGCATGCTTGGAGCTCAGTGGGCTGTTGTGTGGGAGGTTGGAAGATAAGAATGATAAGCCCTGCAGATGATGAAGGCATGGCCTGGGACATTTCCAAGTGATGTTTTGAGAGTCTCTTAGGGACTCATCTGGAGATGTTTGATATATTGAATTAAGAATCTGTGATTATGGTCAGCTGGGACTGAAGAATGCTGTGCTTAAGAGGACAACAGCATCATTGAGGTGATATACTCTAGTTAAATGCCTCTTCAATGTCAACACATAGAAATTGTGGTTCAGAGGAAGCCAAGACTCCACCTCCCTGCAGACAGCAAAATTTGGTAACATGAAAGAATCTCACAGGTAGTACTGGTTTTGAACATAGGAAGGAGTCATGGAGAGCAGATGAGGCTTGGCACCATGAAAGGCCAGGAGACGCCACCGGTGATGGTATACCCTAAGCTGCACTAGAAGCCCAGGATTAAAGAGGTTATGGATTAGATTGGAGAACTGACACCATGTGGCTGGGTCAGAGTTTCTGAAGAAAGCTCTGAAGAGGCTGGTTGCAGCAGAGATCCCAATGTTTTGGAGATGTCAGTACCTTGGGATGACCACCAAGGAGAGTAGCAGCTGTGACATGAAGCCATCCTGCCTCTAGGAGACAAGCTGTTTGTGCTGTGACTAGATGGGCCAGTGAAACAGAGCTGGAAGCCAACTGGAGCCCAGGGGGCCATGAGCAAGTCTCAGGCATCAGGTACTGAACTTTTACATGGTTAAACTTTTGTTCTGCATTTTTTTTTTATTATAACCATGACCTGGCTCTTCTTTTCTTTCAATATATTTTTGTTTTTACAAGACCCCACACACGAAGAGACTTCAGAATTTTAGACACAGAGCATTTTTTTTAAATATTGAAAATGGATTCTTATACATTGCATTCCACTCATAGCTTCCATTCCTCTCCCCCTGCCAGCCCCTCCCATCTCTCCTCTCCTCTGGTTCCACTCCCCATCCATCTCCCTTCAGAAAAAAAAGCAGGCCTCGGAGAGGCAATAACCAAACAAAGCAAAATAAAATGAAATAATACAAAGCAAAGACCCTTACACCGAAGCTGGACAAGGCAACCCAACAAGAGAAAAAGAGTCCCAAGAGCAGGAAAAGGAGTCAGAGCCACACCTGCTCCCACAGTTATGAGTCCCATAAAAACACCAAGCTAACAGCCACAACATATACACAAGAAGACCTGGTGCAGATCCCTGCAGGCCCCATGCTTGCTATGTCAGTCTCGGAAAGTCCATATGTGCTCTGCTTAGTTAATTCAGTGGGCTATGTTCTCCTGTTCTCCTCTATCCCTTCTGACTTCTACAGGCTTTCTGCCACCTCTTTCATGGGGTTCCAAGCTCTGAGGAGAAGGATGTAGTGGAGATCTCCAATTTAGACTCTTTTTTCCATATAATCGAGAGACATACTTTTAAAGTATTTGAATTTTTTTGTTTTTGTTTTTCGAGATAGGGTTTCTCTATGTAGCCCTGGCTATCCTGGAACTCACTCTTTAGACCAGGCTGGGCTCGAACTCAGAAATCTGCCTGCTTCTGCCTCCCAAGTATTTGAATTTTTAAAGATGACTTTCAAGGTTTGGAATATGTTTTTAATGAGACATTATTATTAACATGATGTTTTGGGAATAAATGAGAAAGGAAAGGTTGTAGTTGAATAGTGATATATTTGTGTGTCATGCTGACAAAGGACATTTGTACTGGCTAGTTTTTTGTTAACTTGACACAGGTTAGAGTCATCTGAGAGGAAGAACCTCAATTAAGAAAAAGCCTCCATTCATATTGACTTCAGGCAAATCTGCAGGGCATTATCTTGATTAATTATTAATATTGATAATTAATGATATATATTAAATGGGTTCCAAAGGGCCGTGGCATCTCTGTAGTCCACTGTGAGTGGTATCCCCCCTAGACGGGGGTCCCGAGTTGCATAATAAAGGAGACTGAGCAAACCATGAGGAGCAAGCCAGCAAGCAGTGTTCCTCCATGGCCTCTGCTTCAAATCCATGTTCCTGTCTTAAGTTCCAGCCCCGACTTCCTTCAGCGATGATGGACAGTGATGTAGAAATGTAAGCAAATAAGCTCTTCTCCTCTCAAGTTGCTTTTGGCCATAGTGTTATAGAAACCCTAACTAATACAGCTATCATAGTATAAAATATATCTTTAGAATTATCCTTACTATCTAAATACAACTATGTACTCTTTGAGTGACACCCCCCCCATTCCCACTAAACTCTTCATCTTTTGTTTCTGGCATACACCCTTTTATTTTCCCCTTTGGATTCCGGATGCAAACAATACCACATGATATTTGTCATTATATGCCTGAACTCTTAGTATAATGTTCTCCAGGTTCGTTCATGCTGTCAATGATTGGATTTCTTTCTTTCTTGTTAGTCAGAATGATGTCTATTCTCTCTATATATATGTACACTCTCATTTCCTTCATCATTCTTCAGTGATGGGCACTTAGGTTAGCTCTGTTTCTTTGCTCTTGCAGATGATATCGCAATGAACATGGATGTGCAGATTGCCCTTTGGCTTACTGGCATCATTTCCCCTGGCTGTGTACCCGGAAGTCAGCTTGCTGGCAAGTAGTGTTTCTGTTTCCAGTTTTGTGAGTACCTTCTATATTATTTGCTATAGTGGTTCCACTAATTTATAGGGTACCCCTTTACCCCCCCCAGTCATCTTTAGCCTTTGTGATAATAGACAACCTAATGGTAAGAAGAGTCTTTTTTTATGGTTTACATTTACATTTCCCTTATGAATAGTGATGAACTATTTTTTTCATATACTTGCTGACTATTTATCTTTTTTTGTGAAATGCCTGGCAGGACCCTGAAGTAATTTTAACATTGGGTCGTTTCCTTACTATTGTATTTTTTGAATTCCTTGTATACTGAGGCTGTGAACCCTGTATCATATGTCTAGTCTGTAGATATTTCCCCCTTTCTCCAGACAGTTCTTCACTCTCTTGTCATCTTTGCTACATGGAAACCTTCTAGTTGAATATTCTCCTACTTGTTTATATTTGCTCTTGTTTGTGTCTTTAGAGCCATGTCCAAAAATGTATAGGTCAGGCCAGGACTACAGAGCTTTCCTCTATGTCCTCATCTACCAGGATTAGACTCACATGTTATAGTTAAGTATTTAATTTGTTTTGAGTTAATTTTTGTACATGACAAGAGTGAAGTATTCAGTATGTGGATACCCATTTTTCTTAACACCATTTATTGAAGAGACTGTCCTTTCTCCGTTTCATCTTCTGGGCACTTTAGTTGACCATTTGGCCATCAATTTATGGTTTTATTTTTGGTCTTCTTAGTCTGGTCTATTGGTCCATATTTCTGTTTAATTGCAAATTCATGGTGGTTTGTCACTCTATAATATATTTTGAAGTCAGGTAGCATGATGCTTTTAGGATGTTTGTTCAAGATTGTTTTGGCTAGTCAGGGTCTTTTGTAATTCAAATCGTAGGATTATTTTTCTGTTTCTGTGAAAATGCCATTCATATTTAAGTAGAGATGCTGTAGATTACTTTGAATACTGTGGACATTCTTATAGATTCTGATATATGATATCTTACCACTCATTTGTGTCTTCTTTTACCAATGTTTTATATTTTTAGGGGGTAAAATCTTTCATCTTCATTGTTTCAATTTATTCCTATTTTTGATGCTATCAGGAGATTATTTCCATGATAGTTAGTAGTTAGTATATGAAAACACTCCTGATTTTCATATGCTGTTTATTTTATCTTGAAACTTCACTAAATTCACTTATTAACTCCGCTAGGGGTTTGTGGTTTCTAAGTATGTATCTGTAGTCTTCAGATTTTATTTTTTACATGAGATCACAATAGCATTTTCTATATGATATATGATATATAAGAATGAGCAGTTTTTGTTAAGGTTGATATCACAGGCAGCCCACAGTTCAGCTTTTTGTGTGATGTGCATTTTCATTCCCTTATGTGAATGTCGAGGGGTAGAATTTTTGATTCATTTGGCATCTATGTATTATTTTCAAGGCTCTACTCACAGTCTCGCTGGCAGCGCACCAGGGTGCTGCTTTCTCTGCATGCTCACACTTCCTGTTATTATTTGCTGTTTTGATTATAGATTCTAAAGTGTGTGTGACACTGATATCTTATTGTGATTTCATTTCACATTTTCTTGACAGCTAAAGACATTAACTATCTTTTAATGAATGTATTTTCATAGGTACTTTGGGCTCATTTGCCAATTTATTTATTTAGCTATTTTTTATTATTTACTTATGAGACCTCTCTAAGTAGTAAGAATTCAAGTTTCATGGAAGATCAAAGATATTTAAGTATTTCTTCCATACCAGGAGTTATATTGAATACTTTCTTGATCATATCCTTGGGAACATAAAATATTTTAATTTGATGAAGTAAAATGTGTCTATTATTCTTCTGAGGTTTTGCTTTTGGCATCTGATTGTAATTTAAATAATGTGGTTAATGCTGTAGTGGAACCATATGAGAAGAAGACTTATTGGCTGATTATAATTATTAACTACTATAATAATTATTAACTATTATTTGTGTGGGGTTCAAAATATACTTGATTTTAGCTCTAATGTAGATGAATGTTGTTTTTATAACTCCTGTGTTGATTTTTCTGCCCTTGAATAGGTACCCAGAATGTTCAATATCACATCCTCTTGCTCCCTCTGATTCTAGCTTTGATAATTCAGGGTGAGGCCAGGTACTCCCCCCCTTCCCCCCCCCTATTTAAAGCATCCTGCTTAAAGAGAAGAGATTCTTTGAGCTTTTTGCCAAGTGCCTTTTAGGTGTGAAGAGGCTCACAAGTTCAAGCAGAAAATTATAGTCTAGGCAGGAGTCATTGCTCTAGGAAAGTCATTGTCTAAGAGGGGACAAGCACCTCCGAAAAATTCTTCTACCTCTTTCCTTTAGGTAGGAGCAATTCTGGGAGTGAATTGTCACTTACTACTTTGTTCTCTCTCTCTCTCTCTCTCTCTCTCTCTCTCTCTCTCTCTCTCTCCTTCATTTTTGCTACAAGGGAAAGCCTTCTAAATCTATTTCCTGTTCTTGTGTCTTTATGTTGGGCAAGGATATTTAAATAATAGCTCTTGGGAGAGAACTATGTGTGGGTAAATTTTTTTGGAGCCTTTCGGAGTTTCTCATTTTTCCCCATTACCATTCCCCGTTCACAGAGTCCTCCCTGGAGGGTCTATTCCACAGGCTCTTAGTGCTGGACCTCTTCATATCAGGAGGGTCTTGAGTAGCGCTGCCTGAGGGGTCAAGTTCAGCTGTTGTTCAGCCCATTATCATTGTCTTCTCTGCCACCAGCTCTCTGTTCTGCTGGTCTCTAGACATCACTGGTCACAGCAAACAAAACAGAGCAATGCAGTTAAGACTGGGTTTTACAGAAACAGAGAATTTTTCTAGTGTGAAGGATGGAAGCTGCGAACTTTTTTTCCCCTGTGCTTAGTAATTTGCATGTAGAACTAATTTATAAATAAAAGTGTGAGATGGAAAAAAAGTAATTTCTTCAGAGTAAAGATGAAGTTTCCTCCATCTTACCGTTTATCTGGAAACCTCATCTTTACTCTGTGTTTCCTTCAAATAGCACATGGAGGAATGATTGTTTACTTCTGCCTAGTGAGATCAGAAGAGTCTTGAGTGCCTTGCAGTTGAGCAAGCAGAATGCTTCTCTTGGATGGCTCCTTGCTAAACCTGATCTCAAGAAAGGGAGGAAAAACTCATTTGAATAGCTGGGTCATGCTGATTCCTCCTCCTCCCAACCCCCACCCAGTTGCTTCATTTAATTCTCAGGTTTGTGTTACAGGCTGAGAGGGATAGGCGAGGGATGGGCAAGGAACTTGAAAGTGGATCCTCTGCCTCAGCTGTATATTATGTGATCCTTTCTTAGACCGAACTTGATGAGGGGTAGGCTCTTAAAACAGGGAAGTACGGAAAATTCCTTGTCTTACCCACAGTTGTATTAAGGTAGTTCCTAGCTGTCTCTTCCAAAGCTGTGATGGCACTTGTTTATGTCCACCCAACCATTGTTGTATTCAACAGAGCATGAGCTTACCAATTGTGGGAGTTTCCCCATAGCAAAACCAAAAAGTTACCTTATTTAGCTCCTATCCTCTTTACTTGCCCAAGTGTTTTAAATCTTGTCTGCCCTTTAAAGATTATGGGTCTCCATTCAGATATCTGATCTTTGAGTTGGTGAGACACTGTTAAGCTCAGATGTGCTTGCACATCTCCATTGTGTGGCTTCCCACTGCTTCCCAAGTCTCCTACATTTACTGCTGATGCTCTCTGGTGGCAATATTGCTGCACATCACTTCCAATAAAACCCTGGCTCTTCCTTGTTGGTTGCTGATTGCTTGCTCATACCTCAGTCCCTGACATGGAGCTCATGTCAACCTGAAGCCAGGGAACTACCTGCTCTGTAGCAGGGCGTCAGCCTGCATCTCATGTCCGGTTACCAGGGGATGCTGAGATGGACCAACTGTCCCAAGCTCACATCCTGTTGGTTGCAGGGTTGGTGTTTCAGCATCTTACCGGCAATTTCATCTTACCCTAAGATCCCTACTTAAGATTCATTTGTGGCTGCTGTAGCAAACATATTACTTAAGTACAGAACCCTTTCTTTTTTGGTTAAAAATGTTTTATTTTATACTAAAATTTCCCTCTAGAAGAGTTGAAAGAAACACAGGTTAAATTGCAAATGTTCCTGTTTCATTTTTATCCAAAATTTTCTTTCAAAAAATACCTTGAAGATACAAAACTCATTAAAATGCTTAAATACCATTTTTTTTTGTTAAAAATAACATATTCCACCCAGGCTTTTATTTGGAGAATACTTAGAGGAGTTGTTTTGTTTGAAACCCAGCAGAAATGCTGGGCACTTTTCTATAAAGAATTTCTTTGACTAGATATTCCCTAAGTATTAGCTTAGAAACATGATTTCATCATAGGTTTAAATTCTCTGCTCTTTGATAGAATTTCAATTAAAATAAGCTTCATAAACTGGGCTTAAGGGATAAAATTGGACATAAAAGAACTTCAAGAGGAAAGTGTTTAGAATGTTGTAATGATAAACACATTTACAAGAGATTAAAACTGAGTTACCCTGTAATACATGTATTTTTTTTATAATGATTCACAAATACATGTATTTAGAACTAATTCAGACCTGTCTGTTTTGTGTAAGTTCTGACTGACATCTGCCACTACAGTGCCCTTATCAAAAGGTTACAGCATTCTTTGGAGAATTTTTTTTTAGCCCATTTCTTTTGTTCCCAGCTTTGGCACTACCTGTCCTGTCCATACTCTTTTTTTTTCCTGTCCATACTCTTAAAGATATCTCTGCTCTGAACAGAATCTGATGATATCACCTTGAAATAATATGAGCCTCCAACAGTTTTCCATGATCACAAAGCAGTTTTGAACTCATGTTGTGCAGGGCTCTTGGGTTCTGTGGTGGAGTTTATAGGCTAGTGAGATCCAGGGTAAATGTTTTGGGCTAGACAGGACATACACACCCTAACTTCCACATGAGCAAGGACAACTGTGATCGTCTACTTAGTTCCAGAATTTTACCATGATTTTCCTTCTCAATAATGTTTACAGGCATAAACATTTCTGTGAAAATGATTACAGGCATCATTATCATCATCAACATCATCATCAACAACAACAACAACAACAACAACAACAACAACAACAAGAGGAACAGGAACAGAATCAGGAACAGCAGCAACCAGAAAACACAGACTCTCTCTTTCTTTGAACAATTACAGTTTAAATTGTAATTTATGCCCAGGGCAATTATAGCTCTATTTCTCTTTTTCACTTCAACAACAACAAAAACAGGAACAACAACAGGGACAGGAAAAACCACAAAAATCCAAAATAATTCAAGTAAACTCTCAGATGTCATACTAGGAAGACGTTCAGCATCTGTCTCTTAGGTAGCCCGATACAAGAACATAAGATGCACTGATGTTGTCATTACCTCCTGTAGCCACACGGGGTCACTGTGAACAACTGGTCATGTTGATTGATGCTACCAGTTCACTTCTGATTTAGGGCTGTGCAAGCCACTGAGACTCTGGGAAAATCAACTCCTTATACTTCTCTTCTATTTCATTTTTCTATTTTCCTATTCTTTAACTGTGATGCATTGACTTCTTGGGGTTAGGTCTTCCTATGTCTCATAGCTAGTGCTGACGCTTCTGCTGTCTTTCAAGAACCACTGCATTCCTAAAAGCCTAATGCTCCACTTGGGGGCCGCACTCATGTGTAATCAAGATTTAGTTTCTGATAAGCCATGCCAAAAAAAAAAAAGAAGAAGAAGAAATAAAAGGTGCACAAACAGGAAAGCAGGCAGATAATTTGTTGCTTTTTGCTGATGTCACAATAACATACATAGAAAACCCTAAAGATTCTACTAAACAACTTAGAATTCCTAGGTACAGCCAACTTATAGCATATAAATAGCCTACAGAATGGTTTTGGGCTATTGATGTGGGTTGTTAATACAAGGCTCACCTAGCATGTGTGAGGCCCAGGACTCAGGCCCCAAGAATGATGAGAAAAGGGGTTATATTTTTTTACATACTAGCAGTGAATATTCTAAATAAAAACAATAGTCCCAAGGACTATGTCATCAATAACAACTATAGAAATAAAATATTTTTAGAATAAATGAGTTGAAAATATGAAATAGAAAGCCATGAAATATTAATGAAAGAAACTTAATATATAGCTAGAAAATGATTCAGGGTTCACAGAATAGAACTCATACAATCCAGGTGTCTATGTTACCCAAGTGATCTACAGACTCATGTGATTCCTAGCAGAACCCCAAAGTCCTTTTATAATTCAAAAATTATTTTTATACAATATACTTTGATCATATTCTTTTTCCAGCACCAACTCCGCCCAGATCACCCATCCCCACTTCTCTACCTACCAAACTTCATTTGCTGCCCACTTCTCTCTTCCAAAAACAAACAAACAAAAAACCAAAGGTCAAAATAAAGTTCAAACCTACAAAACAAAGCGGAAAAAAAGGTTGTTACAGTGGTTTGAATCAACCTGGCCTCCATAGACTCTTTCAATGCTTGGCTCACAGGGAGTGACAGTATTAGGAGGTGTGTCCTTCTTAGAACAGGTGTGGCCTTGTTGGAGGAAGTGTGTCACTGTGAAGCTGGGCTTTGAGGTTCCATGCTCAAGCTCTACCCAGTACTGAGGAGAAGTGTTTCTGATTGCCTTCAGATCAAGTTGTAAAACCCTGGACTCATCCAGCGCCATGTCTGCCTGCATGTTGCTGTCTGTGCTTCCCACCATGATGATAATGTGCTGAACCTCTGAACTGTAAGCCAGCCCCAATTAAATGTCCTTTATAAGAGTTGTGTTGGTCGTGGTGTCTCTTCACAGCAGTGGGAAATCCTAAGACAAATGTATTCTGAAGTTAACTTAGAGCTAGTATAATTCTATATAAGGCTTTGTCATACAATCTTTGTTTTGGTTAATATTAATATTGTAAGGTCTAAAAAGAAACTTGGGGCAAATGGCTAACTGTAGTGCCTATTTAGCCTTACCAAAGTGCATGCTGCCCTTCAGGCTTTCTCAGTATGGCAAATACCTGTTACAGAGTCTATGCTGGCATCCAGGCGCTTCCCTGTCCCTACCCTAAACTTCTCCAGCTCATGGGCTTCCCTCACTCCGTACCTACCACCCCTTTGCTCTATCATGGCTAGTGTACTGGCCGTGTTTAGTCTACTACTTTCTCTCATTGCTCTGGATTCTTCCAGATGCTGGTAGTCTCCCTCATATCTACAATAAAGCCCCCTTCTTATCCATACCTTAGAGCTGCCATGCCTTTACTTATAAAGTGCTGAACTCGCCACTGTATATAAATATACCTACTATGTCTCCACTACCCCGCCCCATCCCCACCCCTCTTTAATCTCCTAACCACCATTAGTCTTCTCCATTTCTTTCATATCACATTTATTCTGCTATCTCTTCAATTATATTTTTAATTGGCTTGTAAGATAGTAAGTAGGCTTTTAAAAAATAATAAAATCATATAAAATAAAATATAGTAAGATAAGACAAAAATTAACACATTGGAATTGGATAAAGCAACAGAAGGAAAAGAGCCCAAGAACAGATGCAAGAAACAAAGACCCACTTATTCACTGGAAGCTACAATATCTACAGAGGATTTGGTGCAGAGCTGTCCTGTGCAGGCCGTGTGCTTTCTGCTTCAGTCTGTGTGAGTTCACACGAGCGTCAATCATGATGGTTCAGAGGGCCTTGTTCTCTTAGTGTCCTCCAGCCCTTTTGACTCTTGCCCTCTTTCCACCTCCTCTTCTGTAGGGTTCCCTGAGCAACAGAATAAAACATTCCTATAATCGGCCTGGAATCACAAACAGTAATCAAGGTGAGCAAAGCTAGAGGCCTTCTTAACACTGATTTTCAAACAAAATCACAAAAAGCAGCAGTAATCGCAACAGATGATGCTGGCATAACACTTGTCTATGTCAGCCAGGAGAAAAGGAAAAGGTGCCTAGACATTTAAAAATGATTATTGTATTATTATTATTATTATTATTATTATTATTATTATTATTTTATATGTAGGGATTCTGGTTTTGTGTCTTTAGGAGATTCCTTTGTGTATAAACATATGTGTTTGTATGTCTACCTGTATATCTCATATTTTTCTTTGGCTCTTTTTCTTTTGTTCATTTGTTTGTTTTTTCCTATTTTGGTTTGTTTTTGTTTTATCTTATTTTATTCTTCTTCAGATGCTTCTTTCTTTTGTAATAAGAGAGAGAAAGGGTGTGGATTTTGATAGAAGGGATGGTGAGGTGAATCTTCGAGGAGTTGGGGCAGAGGAAACCATAATCAGAATATATTGTATGAAAAAAATCTATTTTCAATAAAAGAAAAAAAAAAGGAAAAAAGGGCCCAGAAATGAACCATGCATATATGGCCAATTCATTGTAGACAAAGACACCAAATAAAAACATCGAGGAAGTAACAATCTGTTCACTAAATGACGATAAGAAAACAATACTGACATACAGGAGAATTAAAGGGGGCCCTTATTTTGTATCACATTAAAAACAATCAACTCAAAATAAATTAAATGCTCGTGACATAACACTGTCACTTTTATAAGAGAATGCAATAGGAAAGCTCTTCTCCACGGGCAATGCAGCCCTACCGATGCAGACAACAAAGTCAGATACAAACAAGCAGGAATCCTTCCGACTAAGATGGAACACTGAAGATGGATGGGTTCTTTAAACTGTATATCTGATATTGAATTCTCAAATATATAAAAAATTCAAATAGTAAGAAAGCAACGTATTTTGAGAATTACCAGAGAATCCAACCATATATTTCTCAAAGATGATGATCAAAAGGTATACAAAATATTTCTCATTATTTTAAAAGACAAATGTAAATTAAGATTACAATGATATGCCATTTCCATTCATGATCATAAAGACCCAAGATCAATAAATACATGCTTATGTGCATGTGGGCACGCATGCGCGCACACACACACACACACACACACACACACACACACCACACACACATCTGACTTCCCACACATCAATGAAATGTAGGTCAAAATCTGTATGGTTATAGTCAAAGAAATGAATGAGAACAAGTCCTGGTGAAGATTGGGGGCAGGGCGGGGTGGAAGAGGACCACTTAAAGGACCACTGATGTGCATGTAAAGTACGCAACCACCATGGAAATCAGCAGGAGGTTCCTCAGAAAATCAGGTGGGCTACCTATGTAGTAGTACTCTGAGGGTTAGCTGAAAGGGTTTAAATCAGGCTCAGATTTGACACATGTAGAACTTGGTAGTGGTTTTTAAAAACAACAAACAAACACCCCACAGACATTTAAAAAGACAAATATTTTTGAGCATTTGGAGAAAAGTGAATTCATATATATTGTTGGTGAGAACGTGAGTTCATACACTCATTATGGAAGGCAGTATGGAGGTTTCCCTGCAAAGCTAAAAAAGAAACAGCCATGGGAATCTGTGGTCTCAGTTCTGGGTGCATATTCAAAGGAAACGTAGTTAGTACATCAAGGAGCTGTCTTCGTTTCTATGTTCACTGCAGGGTTATGTACAATAGCCAAGAAATGGAATCACCTTAAGGGCTAATGAACTGTTAAAGTGGAGGTTCTCAACCTGTGTGTCGTGACCCCTTTGGGGGTCAACTGACCTTATCACAAAGGTTGTCTAAGATCATTGGAAAACACAGATATTTACATTTACTTTTGGCTTTTTTTTTTTTTTTTTGAGACAGGGTTTTTCTGTGTAGCCCTGGCTGTCCTGGAACTCACTCTGTAGACCAGGCTGACCTTGAACTCAGAAATCTGCCTGTCTCTGCCTCCCAAGTGCTGGGATTAAAGGCATGCGCCACCACTGCCTGGCTACATTACTGTTCTTAACAGAAGCAAAATTACAGTTGTGAAGTATCAACAAAATAATTTTATGGTTGGGTTATGGTCACCATAACTTGAGGAACCATATTAAAGGGTCGCAGCCTAGTCTTATTGTAATCTGTTATGCTGTGTTTAGTTGATATTCTTAGGAGGCCTGTTCTGTTATGAATAGAAATGAAAGAGGAACGGATCTAGGGGACATGCAACGTGTCAAGTGTTGGGGGAAGGCGTGAAGGGAGGAGAGACTGCAGTCAGGAGGTGATCTCTGAGAGAAGAATAAAAAACAAAACAAAACAAAACAGCATTAGGAAGGCTGAGAGCCACTGTGCTAAAGGAAATGTGTATTTTCTATGAACTATCTGCTTTAAATACTGTGTCATTAGCAACACCATGGATGAACCTGGAAGACATCAGGCTAGACACAGGAAGTTAATACAGTCGAGACACAGGAAGACAAATATACATACTCTCATTTATATGTAAAACTACCCTCATCCACCTCAAATAAGCAGAATAGGATGGTTAGTACAGACATTGGAAGGTGGGAGGAAGGAGGGGATTATGGTAGAGAGGTAGGAAACTTCAGTTAGGCAGGAGGACTAAGGCATATCTCCTTTGAGATATACTCAGTGCGGTGAGCACAGCACAGATAATGACTGTATTGAATTTCAGGTGTGGTAGCAGATTTGATGCTGCTTCTATGTGACTTAGTGAAGGGAAATCCTCGGGGTAGATAGAATAGATTATTACTGTGAGAGAAAGAGCTGAAGAATAAAGAGATAGAGGAAGCAGCCCAGAGCCATTTCCAGCTGGTGCCCAGTTGACCTGTGTTGTTTGTGGCAGCTTTGAGGATGGCAACATCTTCTCCTGGACACAGATGACATAAGAACAATGGCCTGGAGAGACACTGAGCTGACTGTCGCAATGGAAGCAAAGGCCGGATGCAGTGCTGGTTGGGAAGATGAGCACAGGAGTTCAGCTTGGGAGCCTGAAGCTGAGATTCTCCCAGGGTGCCTTAGGGCGGGTCGTCTGAGAAGGCACCACCATGCCACTCTCTGGGAAAGTGGTGGTATGGGAACAGTATGGGAACATGAGAGCTGTGCTGACCTTGGGGTAGTCTCAGTGAGAGGAGCAATTGTTTCCAGGAAAGAACTACTGGGTGTTGGATATATTTCTCAGGAAACAATACTGAGGATTGATAAATGGGGTAATATGAAATTGAAAAAGCTTCTACACATCACAGGAAATAAGTGCCAGAGTAAAGATACAGCCTATAGAATGGGAAAAAAATCCTTGTCAGCCACACGCACCAGGCAAAGGCTTAATATTGAGGTAAAAAATTAAACACCCCAAAATAAAAATCATGGAATCAGTAAATGAACTAATGAACCCAATTGGTAGTTTGTAAAAAAGATGTACAGATGGTGAATGAATACTTAAAGGAGTTCAACATCCTCTCCCAGGAAGATGAAAATTAAAGCTGCTCTGAGATCATCCATCTCACCTCAGTCTGAATGGCCATCACAAGAAAACAAATGTCAACAAGTGCTGGCGAAAAACCCTCATTGCTCAAAGGAGTGCAGACTGGTGTAGTCAATATGGAAGCCAATGCAAGGGTTTCGCAATAACTAAAAATGTAAGTACCATAGGATCCAGCTAGGCCAGTCTGGATCTATATTTGTCAGACTCTAAATCAACACACTACAGAGACTCTTGCACAAAGAGATTTATTGCTATACCTTTCTAAAATAGCTAAGAAATGAAACCAGCCTATATGTTCATCAAGGAATAAATGCATCAGGAAAATGTGGTCCACATACAAGATGGAACGTTATTTAGATGTAGAGAAAAAGGAAATCACGACATTTGCATAAACAGAAATCATTATGTTAAGTGAAGTAATCTAGATTTGGAAAAGTGACACCCCTGTTTTTCTTTCATATGTGGAGTTTGTGTATATGTACAAATACATATGTATGTATGTACATAAGTACATATGTCTGTGTATTTAAATATGTGAATATGTGTTTAGGTCATGAAACTAGAAATGGGACAATGAGAGATAGAGGGTAATGTCATATATGTCATATGAAAGCAGAGGGGAGGCTGCTGTCTAGGAAGAGATCAACAAGAGGTGGAGTGGAAAGGGAGAGGGGGAAGATGAATAGGGACAAAGTATATATGAAAATGCCACAATGAAACCCACTAATTTGTATGCTAACTTTAAAAGTTGACAAATGATGTAGTTTACATTTCAGAAGTGCTAAGTGATTCCACTTCAGAAGTTTTCTTCAAAAATGTTACATATCTGAGATGATGGATACATCAATTAACTTGATTTAATCATTTGGTATTGTATCCATAAATGACAAAGTCACTTTGTACCATATAAACATGTGCAACTCTAATTTGTCAGTGTATAATTAATTTTTTCAAAAGATTAATCTTTTGTTATAGGCCATATAAATGACTTTCTGATTCTTCCTTGGGAACTTGTTTTGGTAGACAGAGAAGTCTAGGGTATGATATGTAAAATCTGAGACCTTGGACCATACTGGTGTATAAGAAGTGGTAATAGGAGGGCCACAGATGCATACTGGGAGGTTGTGGAGGATAGACACATTTTACATCATATTTTGCTTTGTGCAGTAGCTGAACTCCCATCTGGTAGGGAAAGTTAAGGTGTGCCTCTGTGTCTTAATGTTCTGAAGGCTGAAGCCTTGGTTTCTTTCTATTCCTCTGTTGTGGAGGTTTGCCCATGTGGTCTGCTACGTGCATTATTTCCTACTCCTTGAGAGCCTGTTTGATGTACCCTTTCCTCAATCTTTGAGAATCTTTCCAGAAGACGGGATGGAGTTGCATGGGAGAATGACTTAGAATCCTCGTGTAAAGAAAGACTATAGATAGACTGGTTGTTAAAGGATCCTTTTTGTTGATCACACGTGAACCTATACTGAGAATCAGTGTGATGTATCTTTTAAATTGTCCAAGAGGGACAAATGATCTAAAGAGTAAGTTAGTTTCTCTCTAGGTCAACATGTGGAGGGATACAGCAGTGTCTAGAAGCATTAGAGAAGTCTGTGTGGACCCTCAGTACTAATAGCTGTGTCAATCAAGGACAGTGTGTTTCTTTTCTCTTATTTCATGGCCCCCATTATTGTTATTATTGTTATGATTATTATTGCTAATAATAATATTATTATTCCTTGAACATTTGCAGTTGATAGTACAGATTAAAATTTCAATTATTATTTTGTCAAAAGCCTTATGAATGACTTCTTGATATTTTTCCCCCCTTGGGAATTTGTTTTGATAGAGACAGAGGTCCTGGTGGATACAATATATGAAATCTAAGGTGGTAGATTGAATAGACACACAGGAAATAGTACAGGATGACCGTGGTTACTCGAAAGACTTCCAGAGGTATTCTGAAGAGTTCTCATTCTCGAGGTCTGACAATCCAATTTAATGTGACTACACAGCACTCTGGACCTTTGGCCGTGTTCTTCTTTTTCCTTTTTTCCTTTTTCCATTTCTTCTCCTTTCCTTCCCTTTCTCTCTTTTTTGTGTGGTATATGCTTTTGTGTGTGTGTGTGTGTGTGTGTGTGTGTGTGTGTTGAATATAGACATCAGAGGTCACTATTAGGTGTCTTCCTTTATCATTCTCCACCTCAGTTTTTTTTAAAAGGATTTATTTATTTATTTTATGTATGTGAGTACACTGTCACTGTTTTCAGACACACCGGAAGAGGGCATCTGATCCCATTACCAATGGTTGTGAGCCGCCATGTGGTTGCTGGGAATTGAACTCAGGACCTCTGGAAGAGCAGTAAGTGAATGCTCTTAACCACTGAACCATCTCTCAGCCCTGGCCATGCTTGCTTCCATCTCTCTCTCTCTCTCTCTCTCTCTCTCTCTCTCTCTCTCTCTCCAGTCTATAGAGTCAGAGCCTGGGGTGTCACTGTGACCTCCTTGACCTTCTCATTCTATTCCTGAGCAAAGGGTCTTTATAAACCAGCAGCTGTCACAGCTGGAGTATGCTGACTGGCTGTTCCTGCTCTCTAGTTAAACTCCTCAGAGGAAATGACAGTAACAGCCATGGACAAAGAAACCGGGTTCCCATCCACTCTGGGCTAGTGCTGGTTTACTACCTTGTTTGGCATCAGAGAGAATGCTGAGGGCTTAGACTTACAAGGACTCTAGACAGACCAGGATTTCCTGAGGCAGTAGAAAGGCCTCTTCATGTAGCAGTTGGTAGGAGAGAGGTAGAATTGGGAGGTACAGCTTAGAGCAAACAAGAAGCCCTGCGGTCCATTTGTAGATGTCTGTGACCCAAACTGACCAGAGCTTAATTTTGTCTGTTTTAGTGTTTTCTTCTTTCATTTTATCCATTTAGTCTGTGTGTGTGTGTGTGTGTGTGTGTGTGTGTGTGTGTGCATACACTCTCACACATACAACGCTACAGACACAATGAAGGTCAGAGGACCACAAGCAGGAGTCATTTCTCTGCCTCCGCTGTGATTGAACCCAGGTGTTCAGGGTTAGGGCATGTGCTATTATTTCCTGCTGAGCCCTCTCAGCCGCTCCAACTGGAACTGCAGCTGTTCTTAGATCCCAGAGGCACTGTGCTAGACGGTTTCAGTACACAGTAAGAACATATCAGTCACCAGGGAGGGTTTCAGTATGTGGTGAGAACATACTGCAGCTACCAGGGAGGATTTAAATTCAGATCCCTGGTTGACTTTCATGCCAAGGGAATCAGCAAGGCCAAGTGTGGATTTTACATAAACCTGCCTGACATTTCATCAAAGAGTCACTAAACAATGTTTATGCTGGAAGAAGTCCTTGAAGTTTTGTATTCTAAGTTCGAAGAAAATATTTCATGTTTATATATATACATATATATGTATCTATATATATATATAGATACATATATATATATGTATCTATATATATATATTCACAACTTTCATGTTAATTTCGGTTTGAGTACTATGGGAGGCAGTGTTCTAAGGCAATCCCTAATAATCCATGTCCTTGTAATCCTCTCTTGTGGTGACAGTAACTGGTACCTCTGATTTCTATTGAATAGAACATGACAGATGGACTACCACTTCCTAGATTATGTTACATTATATCCAAGAGACAGGAATTTGCAGGAATAACTAGTCCCCTCATTGTTTGTTATAATTGATGGAGTAATTCATTTGGTGGGTCTCAGTTGAGCCCGTTAGAAGCAGGCAGAGAGAAAAGCTACAACAGAGCCATCCCCCTGTTGGCCTTGACGAAAAGATCCTGCTGTAATTTGGAGAACACAAGGCAGTTTGTGAGAGGCAGGGACAGCCTGAGTGCCAGTCACAAGACTTGAACTCAGTGTCCGGGGAGTTCTACAGGGAGCTCAGATCATCATAGACTGTAGCACCTGTCAACATCATGCTGTTTCCTGTGAACCCCTGAGCAGAGAAAGCAGCAAAGCTGTGCTGTGCTCAGACAGGGAAAGCCTGTGGAATGAAAGCACATTGATTTGGATTACTGTTATGTAGTAGCAGCCACAGCAGCAAATAAATACATCTCATTTCTCAAGTGTTGTAAGAAAAGCACCATCTACCCATTTGATTTACTGCCCATACTAAAATCTTGGGTCTAGGTACCACTGGGGACCAGAGAGCATTTTCAGAAGTGCAAAGATGCAGAAGGTGTCATGAAGATCCATTTTCTCAGGCTTGAGCAAATCCACAGCACTGTGTGCTGAGTAGGCGCCTGTGCTTCATGCAGTCCTGTGAGTCCTTCTTTTCTACCTTTGTTCTCACATCTGTCATTCCAAAAATGGCACCTGAGAAAGGTGTATTTTCACATCTCTGAAATCTTACTGCTGTGCACTATTCAGGGATGTAAAAATTACTGATATTGATGATGTCTCTCTGTATCAAAATTCTACCTGTGTGCGGTGGGGTTGGGGCCTCGCTCTGTCTTTTCATGTATCCACGTGGAGTTAGCTATAAGTAAGGCATTGGAATGGTGTTTCTGCTTCTACTGTGACCCCAAACTATAAAGCTGGCTGGAAGGAGAGCTCAGAGCTTTTATGTCCCCTCTTGTTTTGTGTGCGTGTAGTACATCCTTTGAAGAGACACAGGATGGCAGGAAGCACAGGGAATGTCCCACATAATGTCTTCTCTCTAGGACCTGGCGGCAGCAGTGACATCAGCATCAGGGAAAAGGGAGATCACACTGGAATGTGTTCCCTTGTGAGGTTAAGCTTGGGAATACTGGGTAGCAAAGCCTTGTTTTATTCAGTTGGCAACTCATGCAAAAGTCTGTTTCCAGAACTCAGTGTCTTTGTTAAAATTCTGAAGTGAGATGCTGGGGCAGGTGTTCAAACTTTCATTTGAATTGAAAAAAATATGAAGTCTCTCTCTCTCTTTTTCCTTTTTTTCTTTTTTCTTTTCTTTCTCTCTCTCTCTTCCTTCTTTCTTTCTTTCTTCTTCTTCTTCTTCTTCTTCTTCTTCTTCTTCTTCTTCTTCTTCTTCTTCTTCTTCTTCTTCTTTTTTTGCCAAGAGCTAATTTGCTTTGGTTGGTTGGTTTGGGCTTTGATCTCGGCAATTTCATTTTGTACACTGATAGCTTCATAGATTGAAGGTACTAACTACAGTTCCAATGTTGGGAGAAATTTATTTAATGTTCAAGTGATTTAGTTAATAGATTATGATGATAATGGAGTCTTATCACTAACAATATTTTGATTTTTTGAATCCTGTTTCTAGAACAGGTCCCAGAAAATACTTCCATGCAATCCAGCAAAAGGAGTAGTGTCCATGCCTCCGTGATCTCTAACTATTCAAGGCTTTTGTGTACCCATATGAATTTTAGGATTCTTTTTCCTAATGATATGAAGAATATATTGGGATTTCACCGAAGACCACATTGAATCTATAAATCTTTTTGTTGAGTAGCTATTGATTCTGCTAACCTATGAGCATGAGAGAGCTTTTCATCTTGCATCTTCCTAATTTTTCCATAGTTTTCAAGTTTTATTATCATGGAGGTCTTTCATCTCCTTTATTAGGCTTAACTATCTATTTGGTACTTTTTGTTGAGGCTATGGTAAAGGAGGTTTTTCCCTCCAGATTTCTATTTTTGGTAAGTTCAGAAAAACTGATTTTTGTATCCTGCTACTTTGCTCAAGTATTTATCAGACCTGAGAGTTTGCAAGTCATCTTTAGAGCCTTTTAGCACTAGAAGTTTGACTTCTTCCTTTCCTATTGGTATTCTTTCCATGGCTTTTTCTAGGCTTGTTGCTCTAGGTAAGACATGAAGCACTGTGCTGAGAAAGGGTGGGCACTCTCCTCCCTAGCCGACTTGGTCAGCTTCCTTCACTTAGTGTATGTCGGGCATGTGTGTGTTGCATGCAGCCTTTATTATGTTGAGGTGCATTCATTCTAGGACTAGTTTCTTCAGACCTTCTGTCATGAAGGGTTGATGACATTAAAAAAATACCCTTTATGAATCTGTTGAGATGACCACGTGATTTCTGTTCTTGCATTTATTAGTCTGGGAATATTGAAGTATCCTTGAATAACTCGGTCATGTCATGTGGCCCTTTTAGTGTGTTCTTAAGTTCTGTTTGCAAGTATTTCCCTAGAGAATTTTTTTTTTTTTTTACATTCAAATCCCCAATCTTTATTCAGCTTTCATGTTCTTACCTTTTCTGTAAACTTTGGCACTGTTCACAATTAATCTCAACCATTAATTTATAATAGCTGCCTCCACTTGAAAGCAGTCCCCTTTCCTAACATCTTTTCTCTTCCTCTCTTGTCTCCTTTTCTTTTCTACTCTTTTTTTTTTTTTTGGTTTTTTGGTTTTTTGGTTGTTTGGAGACAGGGTTTCTCTGTGTAGTCCTGGCTGTCCTGGAACTCACTCTATAGACCAGGCTGGCCTCGGACTCAGAAATCCGCCTGCCTCTGCCTCCCAAACTTTTCTGCTCTTTTTTTTTTTTTTTGAAACAAGCTCTCAGTATGTAGCTCAAGCTGGTCTCAAACTCTCTGCTCCTTAGCCTCCCAAGCTCTAGATATGCAGGCATGCCATACCATATGCACGTGTGACAGCCCCAAGAGAGTTTTTACATCTATGTTCATTGGGGAAATTTGCCAAAGTTTTCTTTTCTTCCTTTCTCCCTTTTCTTTTCTTTAGTGTCTTTATCTGGTTTGGGTATCAGGGTAATACTGTGTTTGGAGAAATGAGAATGAGTTCGGTAGTATTACTTCTTTTTCTAGTCATGGAAGAATTTGAGGAATGTTACTTTTATCTCTTTAGTTAGCAGTAATCCTGCCTCAGATAAACTTCATTCCCTATGATACTGTCACTGTGCAAAGCTGCTGTTATCTCTTTAAAGATTTTTTTCTGGTTATTCGAGACAGGGTTTTTTTTTTTTGTTTGTTTGTTTGTTTGTTTTTTCCTGTGTAGTCCTGGCTGTCCTGGAACTCACTCTGTAGACCAGGCTGGCCTCGAACTCAGAAATCTGCCTGCCTCTGCCTCCCAAGTGCTGGGATTACAGGCATGTGCCATTACGCCTGGCTAAAAATTTGATTGAACCTGACAGCAAACCTGTCTGTCCTTAAAACAACCATGATTGTGAGCATCTGCCTCTGTATTTGTAAGGAAATAGGGGGAGGGAGGATGGGATAGGGGCTATCCAGGAGGGGCGGAAACTGGGAAAGGGGATAACATTTGAAATATAAATAAAGAATATATCCAATAAAACAAACAAACAAACAACCATGACTGTTTCAGTCTTGTGGCTTATAGTCATTTGTTTAAGTTGTTTGTATTGTTTTGACTTAGTTGTGGTAGGCTGTAGGAACTTATCTAAACTTCCTAGATTTTTGGAATGTAAGTTTTCAAGTATTCCTAACAATGCATGGATTTAATTGTAGCCTATAGTAATGACTCCATCACCACCTCTAATTTGGATCTTCTCGTTCTTGATTAGTTTGGCTGGATGTTTGTCAGTTGTGTTTATGTTTTCAGAGAAGCAACTCATTGCTCCATTCCCTCTCTTAGCTTCCATAGCATTCCTTTCAGTCTTGAGACCTGTCATTTATTTTCATCCTCTGTTGTGAGGTTGGCTTACACTTGCCTTTTCTAAGCCGTTGAGGTAACGTTTAGGTTCTCATTTGATGTCTGTCTGGTTTTTAATGTAAGCACTCATAGGCTCCAGCTCTCCTTGAGGAACCTCCTTTGTGTTCCTCAAAAGTTCTATATGTTGTTTTTATTTTCAGTTGATTTTTAGCAGTTTTCATTCCTTCAATTGAAGAAGAGTGGTTTTTCAATGACCTAATGGTCATTCAGGAGTGTGTTGTTTAATTTCTATATATTTACATAATTTTTGTGCTTTCCTCTCTTACTGATCTCTAGTTTTATTCCACTAGGATAAGACATAAGCAAGTGTACCATTCCTTTTTGTATTATTTTAGCTTTGCTTTATGACCTAAAATATGATATGTTTTAGAGAAAATCTCATGGTATGCTGAGATGATTGTGTGTTCCATAGGTATTAGATGGAAGTCTGGTGAAGATTAACTCCAAAGTTTCTGTTGGGTTTTAGTCTGATCCATATATTGATGAGAGTGGGTTATTGAAGCCATCCACTATTGTAAGGCCCCATCTCTCCTTTTATGTCATTAGTGTTTGTTTTATGAACTTGGGTATATCCAGTATTTGGTGCATCTGTTTACCTCTATTATATGTTCTTGATGAGATGTTCTCTTTATTAATGTGCAGTAATATTTATTATCTTTTCTGCTTTGATTTGCAGTACACCTTCTCAGGTATTAGGATACTACACCAGCTTATCTTGGGCTTCTGATTGCTTGGTAGGTTGAACTCTACCTTTTTACTCTAGTCTTTGGAGACTTCCAGTGATATGTGTTTCTTGGAAAAAATAGATTTTGTGTTTTAATTTGGTCATTTTGTCTATATCTTTTTGATAGTGAATTGAAATTTTATTTTAAGGTAATTACTGATAGACATTTGCTAATTGATGTAGGTTTTGGTTGATCTGCTGATTGTTTGGATTTTTATTAGTTTTCTTCTTCTCTTAGTGTTGAGGAGTTGCTGATTTACTGGGTAGAATCTGTGTAGGCTGCCATGCTTAAGGATGAACTGTTATGTGCAAGCCTGAAGCAGAGATTATCCCTGCACAGCTGTGGCTGGTCTATCGGAACCACCGAACAAGGGCTTCCACTCTTTCCTCTCTACTATCTGTACCACAAAAACAGTTCATTGTACAGCAATGGATTGTGTAGAGATGTATCAGGGATTCAGCCCAAAACATTGCACTGGAATATTGTAGATCCATGAATCTGGCTTTATAAGTTTGAATTGGCTCCCTGCCAACATCGTTGCTTCCAGGTAGACAGGACAGCTAGCTCTATGTACAGAGATATCCCAAGTTTAACATCAATTGGGACACAGACCGCCAGGCTTCTGCCTGTGCTCAAGACCTGGGAAGCTCTGCAGTTCATCTGTGTGCCACCCTGTCATAGGTCATTTGCCCTGCAGTGTTATCTGCACTTGAAGGGGCTCCCTGCTGACATCTTCACTCCCAGTTGGACAGGACAGGCAGCTCCAGGTACACAGAGACAACCCTGAGTATAACATTGCTTGGGGCAAGGCACACCAGGACTCCAATGGCACCTAAGAGTAGGGCAGCCCATCAGCAATCTGTGCCAGGGGAAACCCAGTCATCCAGAGGAGCAGAAATAGCCTTAGATGATTACAGGAGGTTCAAGCATCAGCCAGTAACCACAGTACCAACTAATGCCAGAGATAACCAGATGGCAAAAGGTAAACGTAGGAACGTTACTAACAAAAATCAAGGAAATATGGCAGCATCTGAGCCCAATTCTCTGACTATAGCAAGTCCTGGATACCCCCAACACACCAGAAAAACAAGATTTGGATTTAAAATCACTGGTCATGATGCTGTTAGAAGAACACAAGAAGGACATAAATACATCTCTTAAAGAAATACAGGAGAAAATAGATCAAAAGGTAGAAGCCCTTACAAGGGAAACATAAAAATCATTTAAAGAAATTCAGGAGAATATGGCTCAACAGATAGAAGCCAATAAAGAGGAAATGCAAAAATCTTAAAGAAATACAGGAGAACTTGACTCAACAGGCAGAAGTCATGAAAGGGAAACACAAATATCTCTTAAAGGATTACAGGAAAACACAAACAAACAAATGAAGGAACTGAACAAAGCCATTCAGGATCTAAAAACAGAAGTAGAAACAACTAAGAAATCACAAAGGGAGACAACTTTGGAGATAGAAAACCTTGGGAAGAAATCAGGGGTCATAGATGCAAATATCAACAACAGAATACAAGACATAGAAGAAAGAATCTCAGATGCTGAAGATACCATAGAAAGCATTGACTCAACAGTCCAAGAAAGTGCAAAATGCAAAAAGCTTGTAACCCAAAACATTTAGGAAATCCAGGACACAATGAGAAGACCAAACCTAAGGGTTACAGGTATAGATGAGAGTGAAGATTTACAATTTAAAGGATAGGCAAATATCTTCAACAAAATTCTGGAAGAAAACTTCCCTAATCTAAAGAGAGAGATGCCCACGAACATACAAAAATCTTACAGCACTTAAAACAGACTGGGCCAGAACAGAAATACTTCCATCACATAATAATCAAAACCCCAAATGTACTAAATAAAGAAAGAATATTAACGGCAGTAAGAGAAAAAGGCCAAGTAACATATAAAGGAACACCTATCAGAATTACACCAGACTTCTCACCAGAGACCATGAAAGCTAGAAAATCCTGGGCAGATCTCATGCAGACTCTAAGAGAACACAAATCCAGTCAAGACTACTATACCCAGCAAAACTCTCAATCACCATAGATGGAAAAACCAATATATTACATGATAAAACTAAATTTGCACAATATCCTTCCACAAACCCAGCCCTACAAAGGATAGTAGGTGGAAAACGCCAATACAAGGAGGGAAACTACACCCTGGAAAAAGCAAGATAGTAACCTTTCATCAAACCCAAAAGAAGACAACCACTCAAACATAAAAATAACATAAAAAAATAACAGGAAGTAATAATCACTATTCCTTAATATCTCAACATCAATGGACTCAATTCCCTAATAAAAAGACATAGACTAACAGACTGGATATGTAAACAGGACCCTACATTTTGCTGCATACAGGAAACACACCTCAGTGTCACAGACAAACACTATCTCAGAGTAAAAGGCTGGAAAACAATTTTATAAGCAAATGGTCTCAGGAAACAAGCTGGAGTAGCCATTCTAATATCAGATAAAATTGGCTTTCAACCTAAAGTCATCAAAAGGGACACTAAAAGACATTTCTTACTGGTCAAAGGAAAAATCCACCAAGAAGAAATCTCTATTCTGAACATCTATGCTCCAAATGCAAGGGCACCCTCATTCATAAAAGAAACTTTACTAAAGCTCAAAGCACACATTGCACCTAACACAATAATTGTGGGTGATTTCAACACTCCATTCTTCTCAATGGACCGATCAGGAAAACAGAAACTAAACAGAGACACAGTGAAACTAATTGAGGCTTTGGACCAAATGGATTTAATGGATTGTGTGTGTGTGTGTGTGTGTGTGTGTGTGTGTGTATGTATATATATATGTGTATATGTGTGTGTGTATGTGTATGTGTATATATATATATATATATATATACACACACACACACACACATACATTTCATCCTAAAGCAAAAGAATATACCTTTTTCTCAGTCCAACATCGACCATATAATTGGTCACAAGACAGACCCCAGCAGATATAAGAAGATCAAACTAATCCCATGCCTCCTATCAGATCACTATGGACTAAGAGTGGTCTTCAATAGTAACAAAAACAACAGAAAGCCCACATACACATGGAAGCTGAACAGTTCTCTATTCAATGATACCTTGGTCAAGAAAGAAATAAAGAAAGAAATCAAAGACTTTCTAGAATTTAATGAAAATGAAGGCACAACATACCCAAATTTATGGGACATAATGAAAGCAATGCTAAGAGGAAAACTCATAGCCCCGAGTGCCTCCAAAAAGAAACTGGAGAGAGCATACTCTAGCAGCTTAACAGCACACCTGAAAGCCTTGGAACAAAAGGAAGCTAATTTACCCAATACGAGTAGAAGACAGGAAATCATCAAACTCAGGGCTGAAATCAATCAAGTAGAAACAAAGAGAACCATACAAAGAATCAACAAAGCCAGGAGCTGGTTCTTTGAGAAAATCAACAAGATAGATAAACCCTTAGCCAGACTAATCAGAGGGCACAGAGACAGTATCCAAATTAACAAAATTAGAAATGAAAAGGGAGATATAACAACAGAAACTGAGGAAATTAAAAAAACCATCAGATCCTACTACAAAAGCCTATACTCAACACAACTGGAGAATCTGGAAGAAATGGACACTTTCCTGGACAGATACCAAATACCAAAATTAAATCAGGATCAAATCGATCATGTAAACAGTCCCATAACCCCCAAAGAAATAGAAGCAGTTATTGAAAGTCTTCCAAACAAAAAAAAACATGGGACCAGATGGGTTTAGTGCAGAATTCTATCAGACCTTCAAAGAAGACCTAACACCAATGCTCTTCAAACTATTCCACAAAATAGAAACAGAAGGAATACTACCCAACTCGTTCTATGAAGCCCCAATTATGCTGATACTAAAACCACACAAAGATCCAACAAAGAGAACTTCAGACCAATTTACCTAATGAATATCAATGCAAAAATACTCAATAAAATTCTTGCCAACTGAATCCAAGAACACATCAACATGATCATTACAATGATCAAGTAGGCTTCATCCCAGGTATGCAGGGATGGTTTAATATACGGAAATCCATCAATGCAATCCACTACATAAAGAAACTCAAAAGAAAAAAAAACCCACATGGTCATTTCATTAGATTCTGAAAAAAACATTTGACAAAATGCAGCATCCTTTCATGCTAAAAGTCTTGGAAAGAACCAGAATTCAAGGCCCATACCTAAACATAATAAAACTAAATGGAGAGAAACTTGAAGCAATCCCACTAAAATCAGGGACTAGACAAGGCTGCCCCCTCTCTCCATATCTTTTCAATATAGTACTTGAAGTTTTTGCTAGAGCAATTAGACAACATAATGAGGTCAAAGGGATACAAATTGGAAAGGAAGAAGTCAAACTATCACTATTCATAGATGATATGATAGTCTACTTAAGTGACCCAAAAAACTCCACCAGAGAACTCCTACAAGTGATAAACAACTTCAGCAAAGTGGCTGGTTATAAAATCAACTCAAGCAAATCAGTAGCCTTCCTACACTCAAAGGATAAGCAGGCTGAGAAAGAAATTGGAGAAATGACACCCTTCACAATAGCCACAAACAATATAAAGTATCTTGGTGTGACTCTAACCAAACAAATGTAAAACCTATATGACAAGAACTTCAGGTTTCTGAAGAAGGAAATTGAAAAAGACCTTAGAAAATGGAAAAATCTTCCATGCTCATGGATTGGCAGGGTTAATATAGTAAAAATGCCCATCTTGCCAAAAGCAATCTACAGATTCCATGCAATCCCCGTCAAAATTCCAACTCAGTTCTTTATCGAGTTAGAAAGAGCAATTCTCAAATTAATCCAGAATAACAAAAAACCCAGTATAGTTAAAACTATTCTCACCAGTAAAAGAACTTCTGGGGGAATCAGTATCCCAGATCTCAAGCAGTACTACAGAGCAATAGTGTTAAAAACTGTGAGGTATTGGTACAGTGACAGGCAGGTAGATCGATGGAATAGAATTGAAGACCAAGAAATGAACCCACACACCTATGGCCACTTGATCTTCGACAAAGGAGCTAAAACCATCTAGTGTAAAAAAGATAGCCTTTTCAACAAATGGTGTTGGTTCAATTGGAGGTCAGCATGCAAAAGAATGCAAATCAATCCATTCTTATCTCCTTGTACTAAGCTCAACTCCAAGTGGATCAAAGACCTCCACATAAAATTAGACACACTGAAACTAATAGAAAAGAAACTGTGGAAGATCCTTGAGGACATGGGCATAGGGGAAAAGTTCCTGAAGAGAACACCAAAAGCTTATGCTCTAAGATCAAGAATTGACAAATTGGACTTCATAAAATTACAAATTTTTTGTAAGGCAAAGGACACTGTTAAAAGGACAAATTGGCAACCAAAAAATTGGGAAAAGATCTTCACTAACCCTACATCTGACAGAGGGCTAATATCCAATATATACAGAGAACTCAAGAAGGTAGACTCCAGAGAGCCAAATAATCCTATTAAAAAATGGGGTATAGAGCTAAACAAAGAATTTTCACCTGGAGAATTTTGAATGGCTGAGAAGCAGCTTAAGAAATGTTCAACATCGATCTTGCCCCAGACCCCCGCGCGCAGGCAGTGGGCACACTGGACGCAGTGAGCGGCTGGAGTCAGGTGCGTGGCCAGAGTTGTGGCTTAGCTTAGCTCTGCGGGAGATCCGGGCACAGAGAGCTCAGCTGCAGGTGCAGACTACCGGCCGGGACCAGCTCTCTGAGCAGACTAGCAGCGAGGGGCCACCGGGCCGCCTCGGGGCACAGCTCAGAACTCTAGCAGCTGGAGTCAGGGGCCTGGACTCAGAGCAAGCATAGTCCAGCACAGACAACGCAGCCAGAAGGGAGCAGCAGAGCCGGGTACCAGCGGCTCAGCCAAGGTCACCCAGTGCCTTCAGCTGGAGCAGCCATCTTGCCCCAGACCCCCACGCGCAAACAGCGGGCACACTGGGTGCAGTGAGCGGCTGGAATCAGGTGCATGGCCAGAGTTATAGCTTAGCTTAGCTCTGCAGGTGATCCGGGCACAGAGAGCTCAGCTGCGGGTGCAGACTTACCGGCCAGGACCAGCTCTCTGAGCGGACTGGCAGCGAGGGGCCACCGGGCCGCCTCGGGGCACAGCTCGGAACTCTGGCAGCTGGAGTCAGGGGCCTGGACTCAGAGCGAGCATAGTCCAGCACAGACAAGCTGCCAGAAGGGATCTGTCTCCTGGGGACAGGTGTGCTGTGCTTTCAGCAGGGCGCCATCTACAATAAGACCAACTAACGCCAGAGATAAAGAGATGGCAAAAGGCAAACGTAGGAACGTTATTAACAGAAATCAAGGCAATATAGCACCATCTGAACCCAATTCGCCAACCACAGCAAGTCCAGGATACCCCAGCACACCAGAAAAACAAGAGTTAGATATAAAAGCACAGGTCATGATGCTCCTAGAGGAACACAAAAAAGACATAAACAAATCTCTTAAAGAAATGCAGGGGAACATCAATAGGGTAGAAGCTCTTACAATCCAAACACAAAAAACACTTAAAGAACTCCAGGAGAATATGGGCCATCAGACAGAAACCAATAAAGAGGAAATGAGAAAATCAGTTAAAGAAATGCAGGAGAACTTGAAACAACAGGCAGAAGTCATGAAAGAGGGAGCACAAAAATATATTAAAGAATTACATGAAAACACAAACAAACAAATGATGGAACTGAGCAAAACCATCCAAGATCTGAACACAGAGGTAGAAACAACTAAGAAATCACAAAAGGAGGCAACCTTGGAGATAGAAAACCTTGGGAAGAAATCAGGGGTCGTAGATGCAAACATAAACAACAGAATACAAGAGATAGAAATAAGAATCTCTGATGCTGAAGATAACAAAGTAACCATTGACTCCACAGTCAAAGAAAACGCAAAATCCAAAAGGCTTGTAACCCAAAACATCCAGGAAATCCAGGACACAATGAGAAGACCAAACCTAAGGATTATAGGGATAGATGAGAGTGAAGATCTACAACTTAAAGGGCCAGCAAATATCTTTAACAAAATTATGGAAGAAAACTTTCCTAACTTAAAGAGAGAGATGCCCATGAATATACAAGAAGCCTACAGAACTCCAAACAGACTGGACCAGAACAGAAACACCTCCCGTCACATAATAATCAAAACCCCAAATGTACTAAACAAAGAAAGAATATTAAAGGCAGTAAGAGAAAAGGGCCAAGTAACATATAAAGGAAGACCTATCAGAATCACACCAGACTTCTCTCCAGAAACCATGAAAGCTAGAAGATCCTGGGCAGACCTCATGCAGACCCTAAGAGAAAACAAATGTCAGCCAAGACTACTATACCCAGCAAAACTCTCAACATAGATGGAGAAATCAAAATATTCCATGACAGGACCAAATTTACACAATATCTTTCCACTAACCCAGCTCTACAAAGGATAATAGGAGGAAAACTCCAACACAAGGAAGGAAATGGCACCCAAGAAAAAGCAAGACAGTAAACTTCTTCCATCAAACTCAAAGGAAGATAACTACTCAAAAACAAAAATAACATCAAAAATGTCAGGAAGTAATAATCTCTATTCCTTAATATCTCTTAACATCAATGGACTCAACTCCCCAATAAAAAGACATAGACTAACAGACTGGATACGGAAACAGGACCCTACATTTTGCTGCTTACAGGAAACACACCTCAGAGTCAAAGACAAACACTACCTTAGAGCAAAAGGATGGAAGACAATTTTGCAAGCAAATGGTCACAGGAAGCAAGCTGGAGTAGCCATTTTAATATCAGATAAAATTGACTTTCAACCCAAAGTCATCAAAAGAGACACAGAAGGTCACTTCCTGCTAGTCAAAGGAAGAATCCACCAAGAGGAACTCACAATTCTAAACATCTACGCTCCAAATGTAAGGGCACCCTCATTTGTAAAAGAAACCTTACTAAAGCTCAAAGCACACATTGCACCTAACACAATGATTGTGGGGGACCTCAATACTCCACTATCTACAGTAGACCGACCAGGAAAACAGAAACTAAACAGAGACACGGAGAAACTCATCGAAACTTTGGAGCAATTGGATTTAACAGATATATATAGAACATTTCACCCTAAAGCAAAAGACTATACCTTTTTCTCAGCCCCTCATGGTACCTTCTCCAAAATCGACCATATTATTGGACACAAGACAGATCTCAACAAATATAAAAAGATCGAACTAATCCCATGCCTCTTATCAGATCACCATGGAGTAAGAGTGTTCTTCAATAGCAACAAAAACAACAGAAAATCCCCATATGCTTGGAGGCTGAACAATATTCTACTCAATGATACCTTAGTCCAGGAAGAAATAAAGAAAGAAATCAAAGACTTCTTAGAACTTAATGAAAATGAAGGCACAACATACCCAAATCTATGGGACACAATGAAAGCAGTGCTTAGAGGAAAACTCATAGCCCTGAGTGTCTCCAAAAAGAAACAGGAGAGAGCATATACTAGCAACTTAATGGCGCACTTGAAAGCTCTGGAACAAAAAGAAGCAATTTCACCCAGGAGGAGTAGAAGACAGGAAATCATCAAACTCAAGGCTGAAATCAATCAAGTTGAAACAAAGAGAACCATACAAAGAATCAACAAAACCAGGAGCTGGTTCTTTGAGGAGATCAACAAGATAGATAAACCCCTAGCCAGACTTACTAAAGGGCACAGAGACAGTATTCAAATTAACAAAATTAGAAATGAAAAGGGAGATATAACAACAGAAACTGAGGAAATTCAAAAAATCATCAGATCCTACTACAAAAACCTATACTCAACACAACTGGAGAATCTGGAGGAAATGGACAATTTCCTCGACAGTTACCAAATACCAAAATTAAACCAGGATCAAATAGATCGTCTAAACAGACCCATAACCCCCAAAGAAATAGAAGGGGTCATAGACAGTCTTCCAACCAAAAAGAGCACAGGACCAGACGGTTTTAGTGCAGAATTCTATCAGACCTTCAAAGAAGTCCTGATACCGATACTCTTCAAATTATTCCACAAAATAGAAACAGAAGGAACACTACCCAACTCATTCTATGAAGCCACAATTACCCTGATACCAAAACCACACAAAGATCCAACTAAGAAAGAGAACTACAGGCCAATTTCTCTTATGAATATTGATGCAAAAATACTAAACAAAATACTTGCCAACCGAATCCAAGAACACATCAAAACGATCATTCACCATGATCAAGTTGGCTTCATCCCAGGGATGCAGGGATGGTTCAATATACAGAAATCCATCAACGTAATCCACTACATAAACAAACTCAAAGAAAAAAAACACATGGTCATCTCATTGGATGCTGAAAAAGCATTTGACAAAATTCAGCATCCTTTCATGCTAAAGGTCCTAGAAAGAACAGGAATTCAAGGCCCATATCTAAATATAGTAAAAGCAATATACAGCAGACCAGTAGCCAACATCAAGGTAAACGGAGAAAAACTCGAAGCAATCCCTCTAAAATCAGGGACTAGACAAGGCTGTCCCCTCTCACCATATCTCTTCAATATAGTACTTGAGGTACTAGCTAGAGCAATTCGACAACAGAGGGAAGTCAAAGGGATACAAATCGGAAAGGAAAAGTCAAACTATCACTATTTGCAGATGATATGATAGTTTACTTAAGTGACCCAAAATCCTCCACCAGAGAACTCCTGCAACTGATAAACAACTTCAGCAAAGTGGCCGGCTATAAAATCAACTCAAGTAAATCAGTAGCCTTCCTATACGCGAATAAGCAGGCCGAGAAAGAAATTAGGGAAATGACACCCTTCACAATAGCCACAAATGATATAAAGTATCTTGGAGTGACGCTAACCAAACATGTGAAAGATTTATACGACAAAAGCTTCAGGTCTCTGAAGAGGGAAATTGAAGAAGACCTCAGAAAATGGGAAAATCTTCCATGCTCGTGGGTTGGCAGGACTAATATAGTCAAAATGGCAATCTTGCCCAAAGCAATATACAGATTCAATGCAATCCCCATCAAAATCTCAACTCAGTTCTTCATAGAGCTAGAAAGAGCAATTCTCAAATTCATCTGGAATAACAAAAAACCCAGGATAGCTAAAACTATCATCAACAGCAAAAGAACCTCTGGGGGAATCAATATCCCGGACCTCAAGCAATATTACAGAGCAGTGGTATTAAAAACTGCATGGTATTGGTTCAGTGACAGGGAAGCAGATCAATGGAATAGGATTGAAGACCCAGAATTGAACCCACACATCTATGGCCAATTGATCTTCGACAAAGGAGCTGAAAACATCCAGTGGAAAAAAGATATCCTTTTCAACAGATGGTGCTGGCTCAACTGGAAGTCAACATGAAGAAGAATGAGAATTGATCCACTCTTATCTCCTTGCACTAAACTCAACTCCAAGTGGATCAAGGATCTCCACATAAAACCAGACACACTAAAACTAATAGAAAAGAAACTGGGGAAGACCCTTGAAGACATCGGCTCAGGGGAAAAATTCCTGAACAGAACACCAACTGCGTATACTCTAAGAACAAGAATAGACAAATGGGACTTCATAAAACTACAAAGTTTCTGTAAGGCAAAAGACACTGTCAAAAGGATAAATCGGCAACCAACAAATTGGGAAAAAATCTTCACCAACCCCACATGCGACAGAGGGCTAATCTCCAATGTATACAAAGAACTCAAGAGGTTAGACCCTAGAAAACCAAATAATCCTATCCAAAAATGGGGTACAGAGCTAAACAGAGACTTTTCACCTGAAGAAATTCGGATGGCTGAGAAACACCTTAAAAAATGTTCAACATCACTAGTCATTAGGGAAATGCAAATTAAAACAACCCTGAGATTTCACCTCACACCAGTCAGAATGGCTAAGATTAAAAACTCAGAAGACATCAGGTGTTGGCGAGGATGTGGAGAAAGAGGAACACTCCTCCACTGCTGGTGGGAATGCAAGCTGGTACAACCACTCTGGAAATCAGTATGGCGGTTCCTCAGAAAACTGGGCGTGATACTTCCGGAGGACCCAGCCATACCACTCCTGGGAATATACCCCGAAGATTCACCAGCATGCAATAAGGATACATGCTCCACTATGTTCATAGCAGCCTTATATATAATAGCCAGAAGCTGGAAAGAACCCAGATGTCCCTCAACAGAGGAATGGATACAAAAAATGTGGTATATATACACAATGGAGTACTATTCAGCCATTAGAAACAATGAATTCACGAAATTCTTAGAGAAATGGATGGAGCTGGAGAACATCATACTAAGTGAGGTGACCCAGTCTCAAAAGAATACCCATGGTATACAGTCACTGATAAGTGGATATTAGCCTAGAAGCTTGGAACACCAAAGACACAAATCACATATCAAGTGATGTCTCACAAGAAGAAAGGAGTGGACACTGGTGCTAGAATGGACCAAAACATCATTGTGGGAGAGTACAAGAACAGTAAAGTAGGAGGGGGTGGATGCGGGAGCAGGGGGAGGGAAAAGGACACGTGGGACCTTTGGGGGTGGGGAACCAGAAAAAGGGAAATGAATTGTAAATATAGAATATATACAATAAAAAAAAAGAAAAAAAAAGAAATGTTCAACATCATTAATCATTAGGAAAATATAAGCAAAACAACCCTGAGATTTCACCTCACCCCAGTCAGATTGGCTAAGATTAAAAACTCAGCAGACAGCAGGTGTTGGTGAGGATGTGAAGAAAGAGGAATACTCCTTTACTGCTGGTGGGATTGCAAGCTGATACAACCACTCTGGAAATCAATCTGGTGGTTCCTCAGAAAACTGGGCATGACACTTCCAGAGGACCCTGCTATACCACTCCTGGGTATATACCCAGAGGATTCCCTGGCATGCAATAAGGACGCAAGCTCTACTATGTTCGTAGCAGCCTTATTTACAATAGCCAGAAGCTGGAAAGAACCCAGATGTTCCTCAATGGAGGAATGGATACAGAAAATGTGGTATATTTACACAATGGAATAGTATTCAGCAATTAAAAACAATGAATTAATGAAATTCTTAGGCAAATGGTTGGAACTGGAAAATGTCATCCTAAGTAAGGTAACCCAATCACAAAAGCAATGACATGGAATGCAGTCACTGATAAGTGGATATTAATTAGCTCAGAAGCTCTGAATACTCAAGACACAATTAACATATCAAATGATTCCATAGAGGAAGGAAGGAGAGTGCCATGGTCCAGGAAAGGCTTGATCCAGCATTGTAGGGGAGTACCAGGACAGAGAAATGGGAGGGGGATAATTGGGGAATGGGTAGAGGGAAGAGGGCTTTTGGGGAGGGGGTGAACCAGGAAATGGGAAAGCATTTGGAATATAAACAAAGAATATAGAAAAGAAAAAAAGAAATAAAGATATGGAAATCTAAAAAAAAAGTTTGAAATGTAATCACAAACTAAACCTTCTTTAGCAGCCTGATTTTCCCCAAGTAACATCATATAAGGGAAAGAATTCAAAAGCTGTCCCTCCAAGTCAGAAATGCTGATGGATGCTGTGATGTATTAAAATTTATTTTACTTATATTTTACTCTGTCTTTTGTCTTTATGTTTTAATCTTTACTCACTCTTGTGTAACTCTTTCTTGACCGTCTTGTTTTATTTTGTTTCTTGATCAGGTTTTATGTTTGTTCTGTGTACTCTCCACTATTCTTCCTATACCCACATACTTTTCTGCTTATTTTTTTTAACTCATTTTCAATCTCTGTCTTTCTCACTTTCTTCCACCATGGATACCAATATAAGAGTTTCTACAAAAAAATCAACAAAACAATATGCACAAATAGATCTATCATATAATCCTACTTTGTCATTCTTGCTATTTGCACAAAGATTTGCTGAGGGCAGCATTTCACAGGCTTGAAAATTCATATTTATTGCTGTGCTATTCATTGTTGCTAAGTTATAGAACCAACTAAATTGTCTACTAGCAGAGGAGTAGATAAGGGATATGTAGCATGAATATAAGCACACATGCAGTGGTGTTTCAGTCAGATGTAACAAATGGTGAAAGTATGTCACAGGTAGGAAAATATGTACAACAGGAGAGTTGTATTAATATTAAGCACATTAAATCATGCACAGAAATACAAGTACTTCATGTTTGTACTAATTTTTGGATCTAGGGTTTTATATAGATTTTTAAAATCGCATATATAGATATTAAAGCTGAAGAATAACTGTCTAGGAATATGAAAAGTACTATCAGGAAAGCAGAGGGAGAAGGGAAGGGATGGGGGATATAAGAGGGGAAAGTGCTTAAAATTCATTATGTATGTACATTTAAAAAATGTCTCAGTATTATGTATAATAGGTATATATACTTCCCCAAAATTCCTCAAAGTAATCTGTAGAATAACAGAGACATATTTAGAATGGGGTCAAACTGTGGAACAGGACTGGCTGAAAGGCTAAAACAATGTTGTCCTTTAATATGAAAACAGAGCATCCAGGACAACTTTAGGGTGCGATTCAGAAAATGAAACTTCTAAATTATTTCAGTTGCAGTTCTGATATGCTCCTTGGCATCTGAAATGCTCCCCTGCATTTCAATGCTCAACAGCAACCAACAGTGAATTCTTTGTCAAACTCTTGTGGAATTTGCATTAGACGTGAGAAGTTTGTTTAATCTTACCTTTCCCCAGAGTACACCCTCAGTGTTGGCTACCATGAAATGACTTGCTTTTTTGCGAGTCAGAGCAGGCCAAAGTGCTACCAGGGGAAAAGGGGAGGCCCAGCATTTGCCTGTAAAGTTTTAAAGTTTGCAGGAATCTTCTGAAACTCTTAAGATGAGAAATGCAAGAAACATCCATCCACCCAGGCGTTTCTGCTGGCCTTAGCTACAAAGGTCGCCAGGATTTGTGTTCTGACAGTTGATGAATTTGAATGTGGGATCTCACCCTCTACAGCTACATTCAGAGTTTTGGTCTCATGAACATTTCAAATAAAGTTCCTGGAAATCTTGTATTAACATATTTAAATATTTGCCTGATTTAATTTCAGTCTGTAGTAGTAGGAAGGTGGTAGGTTATGGTTTAAAAAAAGCTTAGGAGCAAACATGATCATGAAATGTTGCTGCTTCATTCTTTACTTAGAATAATTTAATCCATAGACAATATATCATAATGATCTGAATTATATGTAAATTATCCTGTTCCTTTGGAGAACTACATGCAAAATTCTTAACACTGGCCAGGTCTACAGAGAGCATTCAAATAAAAATCCCAACATTTTTATGTGATAAGAGAGAGCAAAGGGGGAAAAAAACGTCAGGGGTATCTATGTTCAAAATAAATCATTCTTTCAAAATAAATCCTCTTTTAAAATAAATTATTCATCAAATTATATTTCTTTATAATGTGTATCATATATGCAGACACAGAATGGAAAACCAAACTAATATCTTTACTTTTTGCCATAGTTACTATTTTTGTGGTGAGGGCATAGCACTTAAAATCTGCTTATCTGCTTTGAGCATTTTTCAAGATGACAATATATTGTTAACAACTATGTCTAGTCACAATGTTACCCAACAGAGTATAAAACACATTTTTAAAAGTGAAAGAATCCATTTAGGCACTCAGAAGATTGGTGAAAATCAATTGCCATGATGTCATGCTCGGCCTGGGCTGTATATTAATCCAGATCTCTGAGAGTGATGGACCTCTCTTCTACCCTGATGGGTTTGGCTCAGGGACTATGGTGCCAATCAACAGACATCCAAAGTCAACCTGAGGCAATGGTTCTCAAGTTAGCTGTCATATGTAAATGAGGAATTAAGATACGGACAGAGCAGGAATGAGTGAGTGAAAGCAAGTTTGTCAAAGGAGTAGGAAGTTGTTGTTGGAGTGACCCCCACGGAGGAGTCTAGGTAAGGAGTTTTTGTATGACTTAAGGCAGAAATGGAGCAAAGAATGAGGTCATCTCTATAGGGCTTAATTCTTTGGCTATGCTATGAGCTAAGTAAATGGGTGTGTTTGGGAGGAGGAGAGGGATGCATGTCCTCCTGGCTCACCTAGGGAGTTATCACACCCTGTTTTCCTAATCAGAGAAGTAACATATTGAGGTCACACTTGTTCATAATTTTTTATTTTACCTTGGCTTTGTTGTCAGTCGTTGACCTTGGTTTAGTCTGCTGGCTGTCAATTAAGCCATGTATTAAATCATGTATTAAACTTTATTCTTAGGTCATGTGACCAGCTTGGTTTTTGCCATGGGTTCTTCCTTCCTTCCTTCTTCCTTCCTTCCTTCCTTCCTTCCTTCCTTCCTTCCTTTCTTTCTTTCTTTCTTTCTTTCTTTCTTTCTTTCTTTCTTTCTTTCTTAAATGCCAATGAGAGCAAATGCTTACCACAGCTTACCATGCCTTTGAGACATTGTAGAGTGGTCTCCTTCCTGGAATAGGTGAAGACATTCTAAAAGTTGCCCAGTGTGTTGCTGTTATCAAGAAGACTATGATAATGGGCAGCCATGCCTTGCATGTGTTCTTTGGGTTAGGGGAGTTGAGCAGGGTGATTCCTGGAAGCCAGCTGAAGCCCGCTGAGACCGGCATTAGTCTTTTCTCAGACTTCTGTCTTTTTCCACTTAGCAGTTCAGCGATATCAGGCTCAGCTCCAAGCTCTCTTATTCTCTCTCTTCCTCGGTGGTCCTGACCTTGTTGTTTTTTAACTCTCTAGTCTACTCAACCCCACTGTTTGTTTCCAACCATAAAAATAGTGAGTTCCATGGTAGCTGGAACTAAAGAATGAGATTCTGTCTCGACTCACCCACATCCCAAGATAGAAATTTAAGTTAAAAAAATAGTATGTAGAGCAATGTAATGTTGGTGCTGACTTCAGAGGGCTTGCTTTGGTCAGAGAAGTCAACGGAAGAGACATGATTGGCAGGAATCTGAAGGACAGCATGTTTGTAATTCTTCTGAAATGGTCTCTTGGAACTTTTTTTAAAAAATGTAATCTCAATATTTCGCATTCCAACATTGGAAGTTTGCCCGTGGTAATGGAATCAGGAATAGTTCATTTGTCTGACATAAGTTGTGTTTACCAACCAACTTCTGCTTCTAATACGTCTTTCTTGGAGCTTCAAAAAAGACATGGGGATTATTCCAAAATCACCCAGGAAAAACCAAACCAAACCAAATCAAATCAAATGAAACCAAACCAAACCATAAATGAATCAAAAATCTAGATTTCATTTAAGAAAACTAACCTATCATGTTGTGTTACTAAAAGCAGAGCAGAATGCTATATTTTAAAAAAGACCGATAAGAGAATGTATATAAAATATAGTTGGTTGATACTGTTGTTTTTCCTTTGGGGTTACAAACTGCTTCAGCTCCTTCAGTCCTTCCCCTAACTCCTCCATTGGGGTCACCATGCTTACCAGCCAGATGTCCCAGAGCTCCAAGGACTGAACCTCCAACCAGAGTACACATGGAGGGGGACCCATTGCTCCAGCTGCATATGTAGCAGAGGATGGCCTTATTGGGCATCAATGGAAGGGGAGGCCCTTGGTCCTGTGAAGGCTTGATGCCCCAGTGTAGGGGAATGCTAGGACAGTGAGGTGGGAGAGGGTGGGTAGGTGGGTGGGTGAGTGAGCAGGGGGAGGGTGTAGATGGAATAGGGGGTTTGTGGAGGGGAAACTGGGAAGGGGAATAACAATAAAATAACCAATAAAAAAGATAATTGATGATTATAAACATGCGGGTAGGATTACGGTAAGAGCCTGAGGTCTGGGCATACTGCTGTGATATGGTGCCTCTGACTCAACAGAGATGTTGTACTAGTGACCCCAGAGCAGCTGGGGTGGTCTGCACAAAATCTCTACCACATCAAGCCAGTCAACCGTCCCACATAGATGGGGATCAACTCGAAGGGTCTCACCCTTAGCTCAGTAACTTTGGCTGGGAGGGCTACTGGAATAGAGAAATCAGATTTCTTCAGGGAAGTGACCCTATATAGGTTGCCCATGCTTCAGTGGGTGGCTCCACACTTAAGCACACTCAGGCAGCACTGATGGGAATCACTGGATTATGAAAAGAGGACATGAAGAACGTACCCCTCTCACTGCCCCCCTCCCGCCCAGCAATCACTGGGGTTTTAAGAAGGAGGAATGTGGGGTGAATATCAAAATGGGCTATATGTATATATGTATGTATGTATGTATGTATGTATTTTTGTATATAATTCTCCAAGAATAAATGCAAAAAATGCTGCAACGCTGATTTCTCTCCTAGATATCCCTGTATTTCTGGAACTGGCAATATGTCTTATTTTACCCACCGGTAAGTGTGGTCTAATTATATGTAGCTTTTCACCGCAATGAAATCCCAAAGAAATTTAATTAGTTGTACGTTCTAAATTAGTGCATTGAAGCCAGGAGTGGATGGCACTCTGCTGAAGACTTTTTTTCCTTTCTCTGAAATTTGATCAATCCAGTTAATACAGGGTTAATTCCTTCCTGAGAAAGCTTGAGTACAATGTTAGTTCATAAGTGTCTTGAAATGCTGGCCAGCACCAGCATTAAAAGCTGGTATAAATTTAAGAAGTTGAAAGAACATACCTAACTTCTTTTGAAATCTTTTCGACAATGATCATCAACATGTTGCCAACTTAAGCTGTGTAGTATTGAGTGGCCTTCTAGTGCTATCAGCAGGGGTGAGGTAGAGGGAAACAATGCTTAATTAGACCGTAGCTACATGGTTCTTGCACTTTCCATTAAATTAGTGAAGAATCAGCCAGAGCAGTTTGGCATATTGAAGGCAAAAGAACTCCTGGAATAACTATAAACTTCTCACTATTCCAAGTGGTGCATTTTTGTGACAGGGATACAGCAATAGCTCAATAATAGCAACAATACCCACCCCCCCTCCAAAAACAAAACAACCAGGTAGATTTCTTCTGCAAACCATGGGAAGTGTACACCTGCTTTTCCTGAACTGAAGTATTTCTTCTTGGAGTGAAGAGACTTTGAAGACTCAGAAAGGTCGGGAAGCTGAGGGTGCCTCCCTGGGGTCTATGAGCAGGAAACAATTACTAAAGAGGCCATTTTCTGATGGAGCCAGCTCCAGAGTTGTGCGGGGACTCGTGTGGTGCAGCTGTCATGCTGTGATGTCCTTTGATGATGCAGCTGCCTTTGAGTCAGGCGAGCTTCTGGGGTAACCCTAATCCAGTTGGTGAACAGACCCAGGTACCGTGGGGCCATTTCTTTTGTCTGTGGTTGGTGTTCTATACGAGATGCTGAGGTGTGTAGCCATTTATTTATTCATGTCTCCTCAGGAAAAGTCACGTAGCAGGAGACATTTATGACATCTGTCAAAATAGTTCTTATAAGGCCAAGCTGGGAGCATCTGAACATTGCCACAAAGGTAAAGTTAACTTTGGGTCTTTCTAGACGTTGCTTAAGGCACCCTCCTGTTCTGCTGGTGACCCAGCGTCCTGAATCAAGTCCTGCCTTTTCAAGGTGCCACTGGTTCTGCTATCTGAGCTAAACGTTAACTACAGATTGAGCATGCCAACTTCAAAAATCTAAAATGCAACATACTCCAAGATCCAAAACTTTTTTACTGTAGCCATGATGTTACAAGTGGAAAACTCTCTACCTGACCTCAGGTGACAGGTTACAGGCCAAACATAGGGGTCCGGAAACTAAAAGTATTGATTGAATTATTCTCCTCACGTAAACAGCATGAAGCATAAAAATGTATTTCTGGTTTCAACTTAGGTCCCATATCCTAGACAATACAAATATTCTAAAATCTGACCTCTGTAACTATAAATGTTGTCCATTGTAAGTGCTTTGTATTTGGGATGCTGGACCCATTGTAATGACCATAGATTGTCAGCTCCTAGGGGATATTGAATTTTCATGACAGAATTTTCATGTATTTGGAATGCTGGACCCATCGTAATGACCATAGATTGTCAGCTCCTATGGGATATTGAAATTTCATGACAGAGAGGAACAGCCAACCTAATGATTATATTTCTAATAGATAGTGGGCAAATATTGAGGACTCAAAAATTCTCAAATTTTATCCTGTAGATAAATGTAGCTTATTTGTGCTGTTACAGAATGCACACAATAGGATAGTGGTGGGAGAGAGCAATCAACCAAACCGATGTGTACATGTATATGTAGTTCACATGTATATTCAGTGTGAATTAGAATAAATATATTGAAGGAAAAGGAAGGAATACTGAGGGTATCAGTGGAAGAAGCTTTTGATTTCACCTATTTGGGGAAGATTAACTGTCTGGTCAAGTTCAAAGGCTAAGAAGTGTAAACTTTCTAGTCCTAATTTAAGCTTACTTCTCAGAGTATCTGCCTTAAATTCCATCTACTCAATCTCGGTATGTGCTTCTCCCTATGAGAATTGGCACAGAGAGAATCCTGGCTGTCTTGGTCCTGACTTAAGGTGGTCTTTTATGTGCATGTATATGATGTGATGTGATGTGATGTGATGTGATATATATATATATATATATATATATATATATATATATATATATGTATGGGCATGTGTGTATATAGGTCAGGTACTCACACCCTGACACTTTAAAAAAATCATACCCCACGAATACCAGGACAGGAAGTGGGCAGGGGCTGATTGAGGAACAGGGGGAGGGAAGAGGGCTTATGGGACTTTTGGGGAGGGGGAAACTAGGAAAGCGGAAATAATTTAAAATGTAAATAATGACTATATCTAATTAAAAAAAGAAAGTTAAAAAAAAATCACACCCCACTTGGTATGTTGAGGCAAGCTCTTTCAGGTGGACCTAGAGTTCAGCATAGGCTAGTCTAGCTAGCAAGCGTGCACAGGGCATCATCCTATATTTGTCTTTTAAGAGTTGATAATGCAGGTGAGTTGCCATATCCATCTTACTTTGCATGGGTTCTGGGGATCTAAACTCTGTCCTCAAGCTTACAGATTGCACACATCTGCTTTAAGCATTAAAGTATCTCCCCAGCTCCAATGTGATCTTTTCTGTGTGATTGGTGATGAAGGGCTTGCATGTTGATCCACTTTAAGGGATGTAAAGAACTGGGTCTTCCCCAAAAGTACATGCATGACAGGAGCCTAGCTTAACTGTCCTTTGAGAGGCTCTACCCAGTAGCTGACTGATACAGATGCACATACCCACAGCCAAACATCAGATGGAGGTCAGGGACTCTTATGGAAGAGTTGGGGAAAGGTTGAAGGCCCTGAAGGAGATGAGGACCCCACAGAAAGAACAACAGAGTCAATTAACCTGGACTCCTGGGAGACTGAAGAACCATCAACCAAAGAGCATACAAGGCTTGGACCGAGGCCCTCACACATATGAAGCAGAGAGCTGCCCTACCTGGCCTCAGTGGGAGAGGATGTGCCTGATTCTGCAGAGCTTTGATGCACCAGAGTGGGGGGAGACCTGGGAGAGGTGCCCTCAGAGGCAAAGGGAATGGGGGAGGGGAGGAGGGACTCTGTAAGGGGGGCTGGGAGGGGGACAGCATTTGGGATGTTAATAAATAAATTGATTAATTAAACAAAGAACCATATCTTTTAAGGACATCCTAAATCTCTAATATTTAAAACTCCTTTGTCAAACTCAGCAGTTAACAGTATTTTCTCAAAGTTTTCAGGGTGGTAACTCAAAGCATTATGTCTTCAAACTTCTTGGTAAGGAGACCCAGGCAACTAAAGCAAATTTATTGAAGCAGATTTTATACTTATTTTAATAACAAAATTTCACCCAAACTAAGAACAACCACTTAACCATATTGAAAAGCTAATTTAGTTTCAGCCTCGCAAGTTTTGAAATAAGTACTTGAATAATAAAATTTAAATTATCATAGCTCTGTAGAAGTTACTGTGTATATATTTCTAACTCTGTAATACATGCTGTTATGGTTGATTTAATATTCTGTTTATTCCAATTCACATTAAACTCCTGTTTGTTTAATTTCTGGATCTCTGCCGGTGGTTTCCAGGCTGTATTTCATTGTCTTTTCCTTATATGGTGGGGGTAGAGGGTGGCTTTGGTTTGGATAATTTCTAGCTGTGGTAATGATGTATTTTAAACTGCTCATAATTTAGAAAAATGTACGTATAAGCTGTGTCTAAGAAATGAAATTATAACAAAAGCAGTTGGTGCTTCAATCACAAAAAGCAAATTTACCCTTGCTGCTCTCCCAAGGAAGCATATGGGCGGATGTGCTTAGGGGAGACCCATGGCGAGAGTGGCTAGGGCGATAGAGAAAGAGCTAGAAAGGCTTTGACTCCTATTTACTGTAGTTGTGTCTGGAATGCCCCCAAAGAAAAAAGTAATGTAGCTAGGAACAGTTTGAAAAAAATTATTCATGTCATATGAAATGAAACACATCATAATAAAAGCATATAAAACATATCATGATATGTATGTATGTATGTACACACACACAAACATACAGACACACACATACTGTCTCTTAGAATGTATTCTAAGTAAGAAACATTTAATCCAAAATGGATTTGATTTGAATAGGAATACTCATTTTGGGGTTTTTAAAACTCAACAAGCCAACATTTTAGAGTAGAACTTCATTTCTGATTTCCTTTTTATAAGCAAGAAATCCCTTTCCATTGGCTCTGAAGGGGCCTATGTGTTGGTGAAATGTACTTAAACTCTGGATGGTCATTTGGTTCTCCCATCTCTGTAAGATTAGTGTGTCCCCTATGCGGACTCACTCCAGGAGAGCAGGGTGACACTCATCTTTACATAGTGCATCAGCTCTGGGTTTTCCTTGGGCTGAGTTCCTCCTTTCTAAAACACTACAGAGTCTGGTGAATCAACATGGCATCACCTTAACCTTCTCTTTGCCTTTGTTGTAAAAGGAGGTAGCAAAAATCTCCATAGCAACAGCGCTTTCCTTCCTCAAGAGACCTACCGGCTCTTGGGCACTGCCTAATGGATACCCCACACAGCTCATTACTTTCCCCTTCCTAGTAATGTTTTTCCTCTTACCTTAAAATTCCTACTTGTAGATGTGGTGATGCTTGTGTTTTAATGACATATCTGGTATTCATTGTGAATCACAGCAACAGCATTTCTCTGATAGCTCTTTACTGAAAACACCCTGTCAACTCTGTCATTAGCTTCATTTTGTAAATCGATTCTCTTTATTGTTATCCATGTTGGATGACAGAAGAAAAGGAGACATATTCCTACTGAGATAATTACATTCTTTCTTCTCTGCAGGAAATAAAAAATCTCCTTTATACTTTCGTGCCTACAAGCATGCTACTTCAAAGGGCAATTCAGCAAAGAATCTAATGTTCAAAACGCCCAGTGGCATTTTCTAAGTAATATATGATACAGCTTTTGAAAAGACAAGGTGACTAATGCCTAGTGCATTGGTCAGATAATCCCCGGAACTGATGTACATGAATTAAGGTAGATGCTCCTGAATGGCCAGAATTAGGACTTTGGAGCTTGCTAGGTAACAAGCTAGTGGTGGTGCCAGCATGAGATGCTTGCATTCTGTGCAGCTCAAAATGAACACTGGTACATTTCAGGTTTCCTACCCTCCAGTTTAAGTGCAGATCAACCAGCTACCTAATCTAGGAATGCTAGCCTTCCTTACATTGGTGGATACCATGAGGTAAGACATTATTATAGTCTGCCCAGCTCTTTGCTACAAAGGAAACCTGACACTGTGATGCAGCTCCTCCTCTGATTCCAGGGTTTTTGGAGGACAGTCACATGGACAGTTATTTTCAGTTTAAGCGTATTTACAGTGTAGGGATAGACACAGGAGGGTGGAGGGTGCTCACGGGAAAAGAAAACAAGACAGGGAGAAGAGACGGGGGAAAGATTTGGAATCAGCAGCCTGGGGCAGAAGACCAACTTCAGAGGGAGCCACTTCCACTTAAGCATTCTTAAAACCCAAGCAATGTGGTATTCCCCAGAGCTTCATCTGTCACTGTGTACCCCAAGAGTCTCCAACATATTTTTGAGTGTGTCCCAATATGCTCACCTCCAAGATTCTTCATTCTTTTCTTCCTTCCTTCCTTCCTTCCTTCCTTCCTTCCTTCCTTCCTTCCTTCCTTCCTTTCTTCTTTCCTCCCTCCCTCCATTCTTTCTTTGTTTCTTTGTTTCTTGCTTGCTAGGAATATCAGAAAGAGAGAGAGAGAGAGAGAGAGAGAGAGAGAGAGAGAGAGATCTGATTATCTATCTAGACTAAGAAAAATAGGGAAAAATTTGAAAGAAAATTAAAGGAGAGGAGAAGAGAAGAAAGGATGGGGAAAGAGAGGAGAGGGAGAGAGAATACAAGATATCACACCTGATTGAATTTTGGTCACAAGGCCCCCATTTATAACACCACTACTACCCAAGGCAAGAATGCAAGCTTCAATTTCAAAAGTCTGAAGTCTGAGTTAGTTAGAATAGCATTTGTTGTTCTTGAGTATCATGACGTTTAAGGAACTCTTAATCATATATATGGATGTAATTTAGTTAAAATGTAAAAAATAAGCAGAAAAAATAAGGTTTTATATTCAAAAGATGATCAATTAATCTAGGCCAACATACAAATATTATTGTCTAAGTATTTCTATTACCTATTTTCAGAACTATTTAACCTTTTAAAATTTATTTTTATTTGAAAAATTTAAATTTGATTTAAATTAGAATTATATCATTTTCTTCCTTCCAACACCCTCCCCCATCAAGTTCTCTTTTCCCACTCCTTTTTAAATTCATGCTCACAGTTTCTTTAATTATGATTGTTACCCTCACATATGTGTGAATAAGTATATAAATGGAACCCATTGAATCTTTTTAGTGTTGATTGTATGTCTATATCTTTTAGGACTGACCACTTGGCATTGGAGGCTCATTTCTGGGGAATCATAGTTCTCCCCCAGCAGTATCAGTTTGCCTTATTTCTATTTTTGACTCAATTAAAATTCACTTTTATGTGTATGAGTGTTTGCTTACAAGTGTGTTTATGCACTATGCGTATGCCTGATGGCCTTGGAGTTCAGAAGAAAGTGTCAGATCCCATGGGTTTGGAGTTACAGATGGTGTGTACCATTGTGTGGGTGCCAGGTACTGAACCTCTGCTAGAGCAAGAAGTACTCCTAACCATGGAAACATCTCTCCAGCCCTAAGTTTTAAGAGCCCTTGCCTATGTCTATATCATGGAGTGTTTTACCTATGTTTTACTCTAGTTCTTTGAGTTTTCCGATTTTACATCAATGCTTTGATATAGTTTGGGTTATTTTTATATAAAGTGAGAGATAAAGATTTAGTTTTATTCTTTAGTGTGGGGACATCCACTTTCCTTGGTACTGTGGTTTCAGGAGCTGTTTTCTAAAATGTTTTTGACACAGTTGTTGAACACTGGATGTATAAGTGTGTGTGGGATGAAGTCTGTGTCCTCTATTATATTCTGTTAACTCGCATGCCTGTTTTGTGCCAGTACCAGATTGGTTTTGTTACTGTGTCTCTGTAATGTAATTAGGTCCTGTGATCCCTCCACTATGGCTCTTTCTGCCAAGGTTTGTATTGGCTGTTCAGTGTCTTTTGTGCCTCTGTGTGAATGTTAGGATCTTTCCTCTCGTTCTGAGAAGAGTGTTATTAGGATTGTGATGGGGTTCCAGCAAATCTACAGATCGCATTCATTAGTAGCTATTTCTTTAACATTTAGTTTACATTTTTTACTTTTTTACTTTACATCCTACTCACTGACCCCCTCCCAGTCTCCCCTCCCTCAATCCTTTCCCCATCTCCCTTCCTCTTCTCCTCTGAGCAGGTGGGGTCTCCCCTGGGGTAGGGTAGGTGTCCCTCCCACCCTGGCACTTCAAGTAAGATACACAAATGTTTCATGGATGACTGCCATAAAATAAAGAATGGCAAGCTGGAGCTCTTTCAAGAATACTTATCTGCAGAGTTCATTAATGGTCCACACTTGACATAGCTACAATGCCCGATTAACAAGACTTCATCACTTACAAGTGAATTGCAAATTTCTTTTTTTTTTATTTTTTAAATTTACATTTTATATGTTATCCCCCTTTCCAGTCCCTTCCATCCTCCCATCCCATCCCCCTCTCCTGCTTCTATGAGGTTGTTCCCTCACCTATCCACCTACTACTGCCTCCCCGCCCTGGCATTCCTACACTGGGGTATTGAGACTTCACAGAACCAAGAGCCTGTTTTCCCATTGATGCCCAAAAAGGCCATCTTCTGCTGCATATGCAGCTAGAGTCATGGGTCCCTCCATGTGTACTCTTTGGTTGGTGGTTTAGTTCTTGGGGCTCTGGTGGGTCTGGTTGGTTCATATTGTTGTTCTTCCTATGGGGTTGCAAACCCCTTCAGCTCCTCCATTCCTTTCTCTAACTCCTCCATTGGGGACCCCCACATTCAGTCCAATGGTTGGCTGTCAGCATCCACCTCTGTACTTATCAGGCTCTGGCAGAGCCTCTTAGGAGACAGCTATATCAGGCTCCCGTCAGCAAGCACTTCCAGGCATCCACAATAGTGTCTGGGTTTGGTGACTGTATATGGGAAGGATCCTCAAGTGGGGCAGTCTCTGGATGGCCTTTCCTTCAGTCTCTACTCCACACTTTGTCTTCCTATTTCCTCCATGAGTATTTTGTTCCACCTTCTAAGAAGGACTGAAGCATCCACACATTGGCCTTTCTTCTTCTTGAACTTCAGGTGGTCTGCGAACTGTGTTTTGAATATTTGAATATTCTGAGCTTTTAGGCTAATATCTACTTATCAGTGAGTGCATGTGTGTTCTTTTGTGACTGGGTTACCTCACTCAGGATATTTTCTAGTTCCATCCATTTGCCTAAAAATTTTATGAAATCATTGTTTTCAGTAGTTGAGTAGTACTCCATCGTGTAAATGTATCACATTTTCTGTATCCATTCTCTGTTGAAGGATATCTGGGTTCTTTCCAGCTTCTTGCTATTATAAATAAGGCTGCTTTGAATATAGTAGAACATGTGTCCTTGTTATATGTTGAAGCATCTTTTGGGTATATGCTCAGGAGTGGTATATCTGGGTCCTCAGGTAATACTATGTCCAATTTTCTGGGGAACCACCAAGCTTATTTCCAGAGTGGTTGTACCAGTTTGCAATCCCACCAACAATGGTGGAGTGTTCCTCTTTCTCTAAATCCTCACCAGCATCTCCTGTCATCTGAATTTTTGATCTTAGCTATTCTGACTGGTGTGAGGGGGAATCTCAGTGTTGTTTTGATTTGTATTTTCCTGATGACTAAGAATGTTGAACATTTCTTTAGATACTTCTAAGCCATTTGATAGTCCTCAGCTGAGAGTTATGTTTAGCTCTGTACCGCATTTTAAATAGGATTATTTGCTTCTCTAGAGTCTAACTTCTTGAGTTGTTTGTATATATTGGATATTAGCCCTGTATCAAATGTCCCAATCTATTGATTGCTCTTTTGTCCTATTGACAGTGTCCTTTGCGTTGCAGAAGCTTTGCAATTTTCTTAGGTCCCATTTGTCTATTTTTGATCTTAGAGAATAAGCCATTGGTATTCTTTGTTCAGGAAATCTTCCCCTGTGCCCACGTGTTTGAGGCTCTTCCCCACTTTCCCCTCTAGTAGTTTCAGTGTATCTGGTTTTATGTGCAGGTCCTTGATCCACTTGGACTTGAGCTTTGTACAAGGAAATAAGAATGGATCGTTGTACAGTTGTATAGTCTTCTACATACTGACCACCAGTTGAAACAGCACAATTTCTATTGGATGTAGAAAGAATGATCCTGAAGTGGTTTTATTTTTGAGGCAAGGTCTCTGCTATGGAACTTGGTCTTTTATACTCACTTTGAAATCTAAGCAGCTGGAATAGCTTGTGTGTGATCCTCAAAAGATTTGCTCTTCCAACATCTCTTGTAGGATAGGGGAGCTTGAGACAAGAGTATTCCCTCTCTCCTTCCTTTCATGATATAGAGTTTTATTCATAAGAAAAGTTAAAGGTGGACAAACATAAGAAAGGACTGGATCAATTATTTATATTTTGAAACACCCTGAATTTTACACGTAAAGGATCTTAAAGATTCAGCTAGGTAGGCAATTCTTAAATCTGATAGACACTTTTAATAAAGTAGTAGGATATAAAATCAATATACAAAAACAAATTAAGAAAAATTGGTAGCTTTCCAATATACTACTAATAAGCTTGCTGAAAAGAAGTCAGGAAAAAACTTCTATTCATAATAGCTTCAAAAATATAATATAAAATAGAATAAAACAAAATTGTTCTAGAAATAAACCTAACCAAGATAATGAAACACTTTTACAGGGAAAACTTTAAAACAGTGAGGAAAGAAATTGAAGACACTAGAAGATGGAGAGACCTCTCATCTATTTGTTGACAGAATTAATATTGTGGAAATAGTTATGCCACCAAAAGTGATCTACATATTCAATATATATAATCCCCAAAATTCTAAAGACATATCTCACAGAAATAGAAAACACAATCCTAAAATTCACATAGCACAAAAGTCCCCGAATAGATAATGCAGTCCTATGCAGAAATGGCAAATTGAAGATAACATAATATATGATCTTAAATTATCCTCAGAGCCACAGTAACAAAGCAGAGTAGACTAGCACACAGCACAAATAGAAGACATGTAACTCAACAGAATAGAACAGAGAAACTAGAAATAAACTTAAGAAGCTAAAGTCACCAAATTCATCAAACCATAGATGTTGAAAAAGACAAGCACTTCAGCACATAGTGCTGGGAAAACTAGATACTCACATGTAGAAGAATGAATCAAGCTCTATATCTTTTCAACTGTACATAATTCAATATAAAAATATATTAGTGTAGGACTTGAAGCAATGAAAGAACTAGAGGAAAAGAGGTGGAAAATCAGGTGCAGGGATAGTGGAAGAACTTTCTGAAAGGAATATTGAGAGCATAGGAAATAATCCATAGGGGAAATCGGGAGAAGCCAGCAATGAGCCCTCATGAGGAACTGAATTAGCCGTCACCTTGACCTCAAACTCCCATCCCTCTGACCTGAAAATGAAGTGTCTCTGGGTCCAAATTACCAGTGTGTGGTGTTTAGTTGCCTAATCATGTGTCTTTTTTTATGATGGGTCATATGGGGATAACATCTAAGAAAACATCAGTGTATTTTCAGCCTTCTTTGTAATTAGGTGTGGGCGTATGTTTGACTTACAGCTAATGAAATTTTATAGGAAATTCATTTGAAAAACTTCCAAGGAAGATCTTTCCCTTGAGCAAACACACACACACACACACACACACACACACACACACATATATATGCACACACATGCCCATATATATATGTACACATACATACTTACATACCCATATACACACCCATTTATACACATGCATAAATATACATGCGCAAATATACACATACAGATATAAACATATAAAAATATAAATACACAAATACAAGAACACATACACACACCTATACATACATTCTCTCTCTCTCACACACACACCCATACACATATACACATACATACATAAGCTGAGAAAAATAGAGACACATTCGAAAAGTTCTCTTACAGTCCTCGTCCTTATGTTCTTTCTACTTGCCTTTACATTGAGATGCCATTAAATCCATAATAGGAATCTACAAGATATGGGTCTAAAAGAGACATATCACTCAGGTATATGGATGGCAGCAGGGAGAGATGGAGATGTCTTCAGTCCTGGACAACACATTTGATCACCTGTGTGTAGAGAAATTTTAATCCAGCAATATGGCTGGAATATATACATGCCCTTAGTACACACATGTAAACCCTCTTTGTGGAATACAGACACACTCTTAATACACACCTTTAATCCTAAATATTTTGATAGGTGGACCTTGGTAGTCAGTATCAGGAGGAAGAATTAGCCAAATTAAGAGAATAGAACTTGGTGGCTAGCTTCAGGAATGATTCTAATGGTTTTTTTTTTTTTAAGCAAGGTGGGGGGTGGGGAGAAGGGCAAGGCCTGCCAGCCCTTTCACCTGGATTTAGCTAGCCAGAGCTCCTTCAGAGTCTGTTGGTTCAAGTCTTTTGTTTAGCAGTTTCCTCAGAGACTGAAACATTCCATCCTGCAGGAAAGCTCCTTAAACAGGAAAGTAAACAACTCAAAATAGTCCCTGAAACTGACCAGATTCCCTAGGCTTCTTCCTTCCAAGGTTGACAATAAAGATGGCTGAGAGTCACTCTCAGATGACCCGAGCTACAAAGAAGATCCCAACACTAGACTAGCTGTCTGGAGAAGGTTTAGACTAACTGTGTCATTTGGAAAGTAATACTCTGCTCCCGCTGAGCTGCCTACAGGCTGTGCAATGTACTCTATGTTCCCAGACCTTGTGAGCTGCCACCCAAGCTGGGTGGGCTTTGGTGGGTGATGCCCCTCTCTTTGGAATGTCATTTCTGTCCTTGTAAGTAACCCCTCACACAGGCTCCTCTCAGTAACCCCAATAAAACTCATTGTTTGACCAAGTTGGACTTTGGTTGTTATCTATACTTTGGTCTGTCATGGGCTATCTGGGGTGAGTAGACATCAAAACACAATAAATACAAGATCAGGGCTGGGCATCGGGTTCTTGGTATTTACATTTCTTAGCTACTAACTTAGTTCTTCAGGACAACAATAAAAAAGGTAACATAAATATGATAATAGCTCACATCTTATCCCTACTTAAGATGTGCTAGATCCTCTTCCAAAACATTTATGAAAACTGGCTCATGAATTCTCCCAGTAAGCCTGACAGATGCCATCTTAGCTTGTCTCCATGGGACCTCCTGTAGTCCCTAAGTCTAACCTCTAACTATGCATGTAATTGCATGTAATGCACATGCATGTAGTCACTGCCCAAATGACTAGGGCTGGTCTGTGTGACTGTTTTGACTAGTTTTTTTTTCTTTTGTCAACTGGGCACAACTTAGAGTCACCTGGGAAGAAGAGGAACCTCAAAGGACTCCTTCTATCAGATAGTACATGTCTTGGGGCTTTGTCTTATTTGCTAATTGATGTGGGAAGGCACAGCCCACTATGGGAGGTACTATCTCTAGGCAGGTGATCCTTGCTATGTAAGAAAGTTAGTTGAGTAGAATTCAGTGAAAAAGCCAGCAAGCTTGTCCTCCCTGGATTCTGCTTCAACTGCTTGAGTTTCTTCCCTGACTTCCCTCAGTGATGAACTCTAATTTGCAAGTCTAAGTCAAATAAACCTTTTTCTTTACTACATTGCTTTTGGTTATGAGTGTTTGATCACGGCAACAGAAAAGGAAAACCAGAACAATGAACAATGACCTAGGGCAGAAAGGATGGCATTTCCCTTCCGAGTTGAGACCACAAAAGATTGTAGGTTTGTTCTTGGCAAGGAACTGAGGACTCCGTCTTGTAACAGGAAGGGAGCTCAGGCTTGCCAACGCCACATTAGGGAGTCTGGAAGCAGATCTTCTTGTCTCAGGCCATTGCAGATCTGGCCAGCGGCCTGACTGCAGCTTCTGGAAAGATTGTAAAGTAGAATCTCCCAGCTAAGGCACTGCAGAGCCCACAGCAATGAGTGCTTTATGCTGCTACAGTCAGAGTGTAGGTACAGAGCAATAGATTACTAAGATAAACAGGTACTACTTATTCATTTTACATGGAAATAAAACAAATGTTTGTTACTCTCTCAAGTTTATTAACCCATTAGGTGCTGGAACTGGGGTGCCAAGCTACATCTGTCTGCGAAACCTGTACTTGCCTTCCCTAGAGTGCCTCTTGGCATTTTTTGGACATTTGCGTGATGACTGAGGCATTCCTTGGTATGAAGAGGATGTATAAACCATTGAGGAAAAGCCTGAACAGAGTCACCGCCCAAACCCAAACCACTGTGCACACAGGTCTAAGTTGATTTGAGATCCCCCCTTTTAGATACTGGTGACTTCAAGGCTTCTGGAGACCCAAAGCCTCAGCTAAGTGTGACTCTTCCATCAGTATTTGCACATGAAATTGTGTAAGAGAGAATTGCAGTAACACAACTGCTCACATCCTGGCATGTATTTGTTCCTAACCCCAACCCTTGGGTTAACTTCAAGACCACTTCTTTTCCTTATGAGGTAATTCCTCCATCAGTGACCTCTGAATGTGCCAGAACAAACCTCTTGGCAAGCTGCAGTCCCGGAAGCTGTGTCAGACACCAAGAGAAATGAGAGAATGCTAATTCCAGAGAATGTACTTTAAGGCTACCATCTTTTACTGGGCCAAACTCAAGTCTGGCACAAGATAAAAATTCCCTTCACAATAAGCACTGTGTCATTCCCAAGATGATCTAGCTTTCTTAACTTTTAAGAAGGCCTCCACATACATTGCTTCTTTTCATCCTTAGCATATACTTATGCAAATGAGAGAATGCCCTCCCTCAAGCGAGGTCAAGCAATTTGTTAAGGTTTTGCAATAATAAGACCCTGTTATTTTTAAAATGTTTACTGTATCTGCTTATTATTCGAAGCACTTTCCACATACAAACTCATTTGATCCTGACCACAGCCCTAGAGGATAGACTCTATTATCAGCCTCATTTTTGTAGATAAGGTAACTAGGGGCAGAAAAGTTAATTAATTTTTCTAAGATCTTACAGCAAAGACATAAGCAACTGAGGAAGGATTTGGACTCATAAAGTCTGACTCACGGAGGCTGCTGGCCTCTAAAACTTTGTGTATAACCTGGCTGTGATAGGTTTGACTCACCGTGGGTTTTGCTATAGTTGATTAGAAAGATAAGTTGAGACGGCGGTGGTGGCACACGCCTTTAATCCCGGCACTTGGGAGGCAGAGGCAGGTGGATCTCTGAGTTCGAGGCCAGCCTGGTCTACAAAGTGAGTTCCAGGACAGCCAGAGCTACACAGAAAAACCTGTCTCGAAAAACCAAACCAAACCAAACAAACAAAAAAACAAACAGAAAGATAAGTTGAGATCTGAGCCCAATTGCGGTTTTTAAAAATGTGTGTGTGTGTGTGTGTGTGTGTGTGTGTGTACTTGTGCACTTGTACAATCTATTTGGAGGTTAGTCTCAGGTTTGTTCCTCAAGTGTCATCTGCTTTGCCTTTTTAAGACAGGATCTCTTCACTGATCTGGAGAGCTCACCAATTAGGCTAGACCATCTGGCCAGCCAACCCGCAGGGGGTCTCCTGACTGCACATCCAGCACTAAGATTCAGGCATATACTATAACACGAAGCTCCTTTGCTTGGGTTCTGGTATCTAAATCAGGTCCTCATGGTGTGTGGCATGAGTTTTAGCCCTCATGCAGATTGCGGTGCTAAAGCTGGTAGACATTTTGTTGCTCTATCAGATGTCACAAGTCACCAGACAGTCATGCATTTGCAGGTGCACATTTTTATCTCAGAAAAGCATTATCTGCTTTACCTATCATTATGACACTGTTCCTTCTGAGCCACCCATCACGGTTGATATAAAGACCTTCCTATGCTAGCACTGAGATTAGTTGCTAGCTTTGGAAAATCATCCCCTGGGATGAATTGATTCCTGCAGATGTCATGTGGACCACAGAGCACCCTGGAGGTGCCAAGTTCTACCTCCTCTCAACCTTGATTCCAGAGCATATATGAACTCTTAATGTGGGTGTGGTCAGAACTGGAGGGGGTCCCCTTTGCACTGTAGGACATGTGTGGAATCAAGTTCAAATCTTCTTGTGTGGCTTTCTCCAAGGTCCCAACTTGAACTTCTCAGGGTCCCCCTTTCTTGGCAGTTAGAGTGGAGGTCTGAGCTGTCTGCTTATGACCTCATATAGCTATTAGTTTTCCATAGCTGATCCTTTTCAGTATGCTGGTGTGTTGCATAGGGTAGGGGTTCAGAGTGTGGGTTTAGGGTTAGCTGCCTGGTTTTTACCTTTATACTTCTTATCTTGTATGCTCCTTCTCTTTTATAGTCTAAGCAAAAAGAATAGAAGCAGCATAGGTAGAAAGTAGCAGGAGTATCAGGATAACAAGGTCATTCCGAGCTGCATAGTGATTTTGAGGCCAGCCTGAGCCTTATGAGATCATGTCTCAAACAAATAAGTAAACAAAGATAACCATGCTTGAAAATGTTTCCCCCAGCAGATGTCTGAAGGTTGGGTCTCATCTCCCTTTTGTCTTTCAACACCAGGGGCTTCGAGCAGACCTAACACTTAGCAAACAGAGCGGTGAGCAGAGAGGAGCTGGGCAGTATTTACACATACATAGAAGCACACGGCACGCTATCACCTGCTTTGAACTTTTCCATATATTTTTACATTTTATTTACACAACAATCCCATACTCTAGGATGGTCATTATTATCTGCAAACATCTAGAGCTTTCACAGTGAGCCCATAGGGTGATGGCAGGACTCTAGGTCATAGTTTCTGATCTTGTCCTGTCACACTGCTCAGACCTTTGCTTGTCCTCACCAGAGAACTTTCTAGGACATTCAAAAAGGGGATCTTAACAGAATGCACAGCCTCTAACTTGGAGGCTGTGTGTTCAGTAACACACAGTCAGCTATAACTCCACCAAGATCCAAAAGTAGTTAGTAAATGATTATGATATGCTGGGCTCTGTGTATGATGTCATTTAACCGTTAAACCCCAGTGACAGAGTGCCAGACATGTACAAATTAAGAGGGTAGGGATTTATTTTGGTTTTGAGGCAGGTAAGTATAGAGATGGTTTAGCAATCATGGACTCTGCTCAACTTGAGATACACACATCTACACTCTTTCCCTAACAACGAACTTGACAACTTACATCTCTCATCTGCATCAAGTTACATGGTCACACCACTTCAAACAATGGAGTGTGTTGCTCCAACAACCCATTGGAAAGGGGGTTTGAAACCTCTCCAGGTACAAGAGGCAGGAGTCCTTCTTCACCTGAACCAGTTTGGGGTATGTATAAACTGTGTCCTCGGGGTGAACTTTTGGTGAAAATCTACCTTACCATCTTATGTCTATGTATAATTGAGTGTCTTTATGATTTAGATCAGATACATCATGGAAGTGACACTCCTAGTAAAGAAAGACTTACCTAATCCAAGCCTGGTCATCCAAACAGAACCATAGGCTCTGTGCTCTTTAGGATCAACTTTTCCTTCTGATTAATGAAAGAAAATCATAAATAATGCAAAGTTCTTGAGCACTCTAGCTCGAGTAGACTATGCTTCCTTTCTGGGTATTCTGTACTGTTTCTTTATATAAAACCCCCTGTTGTCTTGCCATTTGTGAGTGTATTTTAGTTCTCCAAATGAAACATCAAAGTCTTGGAGTGGCCTTGTCCATATAGGACCACAGGCAGAATTTTCAGATGGCTCAGTCCAACATGGCTAAGCATCTCAGGTCACATCCTAGGAGCTCAGGAAGCAGAGAGCAAGTCAGTAAGTGACTGGTGACAAGCCACCTCTGAGAACCTATATGTAGTGGCCACCTGCTAGGCAGCCACCCCCTGAAATTTCCAGTCTTCCAGAATAAGATCACCATCTGAGGATCAACCATTCAAATTATGAATTTGTGGGCCATTACATATTCATATCCTAAAACCCTGTGCATCTGTGTTTCTTAAATGTGGTCCACAGACCAGCTGCTGTACAATTCCTTGGGGTCTGATTAGCAATTTGGAACCTCTGGTCGTGTCTAGGGCTCCTGAACCTGAACCTGGGTTTGGCAGGAGGATCACAAAGCATTTGTGTGTGTTTTCTGGCAGTCGAGAAGGTCAGTGGTGAGAATTGTCAGCCCATTTCACAGAAGAGCAAAGTGAGGGTTGGAGACAGGTCTCAGCCTTGAGATTTCCATTTAGCCAGTAGAGCCCAGATGGCTGTCTGCTTCTATAGTTTTGTGTTTCAACACTGATTATTTTTGTCCTTTAAGTTTGCCTGATACATGGAGATAATTATTTGTCAGGGTTTTGTTGTTGCTTCAGGAAGTATGAGATCACCACGCACAGGGACTGGCTCCATCATCTGGCCCCAGTGTAAGGACAGCTCAGTTTATCACATTTCCATAAGTCGGTGTTAATGTAACTCCCCCGCAGCATTCCGAGACTTCATTGCAGCACCTCCAGGAAATGACTGGCATCAAAGAGATGCCTAAATGAACCCTTTGTTCTCTCTCTCTCTCTCTCTCTCTCACACACACACACACACACACACACACACACACACACACACACGAGAGTTTGAGTGTTCACGAACTTATCTGGTAGAAGAAAACTGCAAGTGAGAGAAACCTTAAGTCTTCACATAAAAAATTTACATAATCAGAATTTGTAGACTTGGAGTAAAGGCAATTTTCTGTCTCTTCAGTCAATTTCTCCTTCCTGTGGATGCTACGCCAGAAGGGGGCTGGTCTGAGTGAGGGAGCGGCACAGTTTAGAAGTAAAATAAAACCAGCTCAAAATACGTATAATATCCTTCATTACCTGCTTCCTTCTAGATCATCTATATCATGGTCCCTTTCTTTGTCACTGAGGAGGACATCTGTAGGGTCCCATCCTTAGAGGTCACATGGGGCTACCCAGAGAGCCTCCCCGGGTTAGAGGTGCAGAATTTGGCCTCAGAGAAATGGGGTCTGCGTCTCCCTGTAGCGTGCCCTCCAATTGGGTTGATGGAGGGGAGAACCAGTGAAGTTTTGTCCCATGATGCTTCTGATTCCAGATGGCTGTTCTCCTTGGTCTTGCTTACAGGGAGACAGGACGCAGGGATGGTGGCACCTGGAGGTCTGGCCAGCTGGTCTAGTATCTGGCTGGTAATAGACTACCTACCCTTGCATCCTGCGCTTCTGTTTGCTCACATGTTTTGTACCTTCTTTTCTTGGTAAAGGGAATAATTAACACTGATTGCCTCAGAGGCTCGAGAGAATGTAGGCAGACTTAGAACAGTGGACATGTGGTAAGTGTTCTGTAATGGCTCATGGTGTTTTATTTTCTGTTCTTCCCAGAAAGTCCAAGACTGAATCAGGACAATTTTGTTTTTTTTGGACAGATAAATACCTTTGAGTCACTCAGTGAAGGATGTCATAATTCCTTGTTGCTTAAAGCCTTGAAAACAAAAGAGAGTTTTATTTTTTTAAAGGTAATTTATTATACCATAAAAACAGATAAGACAGACATAATAAGATAATTTGCTTGTTATTCATTCTTTGTAAACACTCATATTTCACTGAAACATAATGTACCTGACTTGGTGTATGACTAGATGCCAATGGGCATGTAATGAAGTTTCGAGCCTCAGATTGCCTCAAAAGCAGAGTTCATGATTCCATTCTTGTAGAGCTACTGGGGGAGTATATGTGTATGTATATGTATATGTATATGTATATGTATATGTATATGTGTATGTGTATGTGTATGTGTGTGTGTGTATGTGTGTGTGTATACATAGTATAAAATAATATATTATCTATAAAATTATATATATATATAATTATATATGTATAATTTTTTAAGAGATGGGGGTCACTACCTCTCTTTTTCTTCATGAAGACTAACTTTAGTCATAACTTATGGGAAACATTTAATAGGGCTCCTTCAAGAATTGATTATCATATTAGTCTTTGGTGAAAATCTTTGACACATACCATTAAGGTAAGCTACAGATCCATTTTTAATTTTACAGGACCCTAGGCAAGAGGGCAAGAAGGAAGAACATCAATTCAGAAGGCAGAGGTTAACTTCTGAGGACTCAGGTAGGGGAAGATTGGAAGTGAGCATCCCTGAATCATAGAGAGGTTCTTGCCCTGATAGTTTGCTCGCCAGCTGAGAGGATCTCAGAGGGGAAATGTCTAGTTTCCTTCCCTTCCTCCTAGGCTCTAGGGATGGGAGAAAGGGACGAGGAAAGGTACAGAAGTCTGGGAGAGCAGTGTGTCTTTGTGGCTGCAGGAGATATTGGTCTTTGCTCTAGTTTGAATGTGAAATGTCGCCCACACGCTTATGAGTTTGAGCATCTGGCCTCAGCTGGTGGCCCTATTTGCTGTTGTGGATCCTTTAGGAGGTGAGGCTGAGTCACCAGGAAGTAGCAGACTCACCAGTTACAGTCTGGCTTTGGCCCAAGTCTGTCTGTCTCCCTGTTTCTTACCTGCTGTTGTAAGGTCACCATCAAAGTGACCATACACAAGTTCCCACACTAAGGACAGAACTGTAGCCACCATGTCTCCTTATTCATGAACCTGTGAACTGAAATAAACATTCCCCCACACCCCACTGCCTTTTGTTAGGTATTGGTCACAGTAGCAAGGAAAAGTAAGTGACAGTCATACTCAAAAGGCCTAACATTGGGAGAAGAAAGAATGTTTATGTCAGACTATTGAACTTCTAATGTCTGAGAGTGAAGCAAAGTGGTGCTTGCCGCCTGATGCATTGTCTGGATGCCGTGGGCATGCAGAGAATGGGACACTTTGGTGAAATAGGTCAATAATGTCAAAAAGCCCTCCTGACCTTCCTTTACCAACTTAAAGAGTAAACCATAAGGAGGTCAGCATGATGGCTGGCATCAAATTCTTGGTAAATGCTAACTACTAGGCAGTTGTAATTGTTATTTTTGCCCTCCTCACATATCAAGTGAGTCACTTTCAAATCTCCACTCTGCAGAAGCTGGGGCCACACCGGAACACAAGCAATGTGACAACTGGTGTAGAAATCAGGAAGGTTGCAGTCAGATTACACAGTAAAGTTCACTATCAGACCCCCTGCCTGGAAAATGCCAAGTCAAGAAAGAGGAACGATGAAGTCTATTAAGTTTGTGCTGCTCAGCCCCCTGAGTGATATTTCCTAGACATTTCTAAGAAGGTCCTTGGTAAAGCCTCTGGGCATGATGGCAGATTGGAGCAGTAGGTGATTTCTCACTGTGGTTTTTGTATTCATTATCAGTCATGGGAAGTGTGAGTCTCTCCAGTTTCTCTTGGCTTTGGTAAAGGGCTAGCATAGCAATTCTCTCCGAGTAAGCCTAAGGTGCCATTTAGCGTAGCTGTGTCCTTAAGCAGAGAAAGAACCTCTGTAACTCCCGCATTCATGGGCACCTGGAAAGACAGACTATAGCAGTGAATACAAATCTTTAGTGTACTGTCCCAGAGGGAGTAAGTAGGTGGAATCTACATATGACCTAAAAATGCAGTTTCAGCAGAAGCATTCGCTATTTGCTAACCATCTTTCTGGAGCCTAGGTTCTCAACTAACTAGCCTGCATTTTGTTTTGAATGCTTTTAAAATACGATATATTTATTATTTATGCAGATGTATATGTGCCTGCATGAGTTTATGAGTACCATATGTGGGAGGCCAGTAGATAGCGTCAGATCCCTGGAACTGCTGTTATGGATGGTGGAGGAGTATCCTGTGGGTGCTGAGACATGAATGTTGTTCCTCTGCAAGTACATTAAGTGCTCTTAATTGCTGATACACTGCTCTAGCCCCTGTTTTAAATTCTTGCCAATTTAGCATTTGTGGTTGATTATAAGAAACTTGGTATAACAATGAGATGGGATAGGCTTACTCATAGATGAATCATCAGCTACTTTACAAATACTGCTTTTGACAATGTGCATGTTGTATTTGACAATGTGTATGGGTTCATTTATCCCAACAGTCTCAGAAATGTGACATGCGATAAACTTTACACTTGCTTTTTCCCCCTTCTTTCATTTTTATCCTGTTAATAAAGCTTACTCGACTGGAGATAATTGCCACTGATATAATTCATAGGAGCCACACATAAGTTTTAGGCAGGCGAGTCTGCATTCAAAACAGACCTTTGTGAGATCAGAACATTTTCCGCAATAACACACTGTGGAGATCTGCCATGACTGATTCAGAGGATGATAGGCTCACTTGCTCCACTATTGTTTGAAATACCCCATGTCAAATCAGTATGGCCAAGCAGAATAATAGATCTGTCTCTCCTTAGGAAACCACCTATCTCTAAATGACAAGAATAGTTTGCTCTTTGGATTGCCGACCCTGTCTCTATTTAAGCTGACCTGAGAAAATCATTTGACAAAAACATTTCTTCAAAAATATTATGGAAGCTGATTCACTAATATGGGTCAGAGAGTTAGGGAAACAGAATCAGTTCAGCTGCTTCATTCTTTTCAGCTTGTGTACTTGTCTGAGTCTGTCTACACCTCTCTATCTTCACCAAAATGGACAAATATTTTCTACTTCATGCTTATATCATTCATTTGCTCTATGTATTTCCCTTCTATTTCATTTACTTGTTATGGTTTTCTGCCCTGAGTTAGACACTGCCCAGCCCTGCTCCCCTCATTCCTTCTTTAGTTCCCTTTCCATTTGGCACACACCGTCATGTCCATCTCTCTCTACCATCATATCCTCCCTTTCATCTTATTCCCCTATTATTTACTTTGGTCCAGACCCACTAGTCAGCCTCCAAAGAGAGGGCTGCTTGATGGACATAGGGAAAGTTTAAGGACAGAAGCTACGGAAGGTGCTGCGCCTCTTACAACAGACTCCGAGTGTGACAAAACCACAACAAAAATCAGGCTCTGTAGTGTGAGCCAATGTGATCTTTGAAAGAGCGAAAGCAACCAGCTTTGATGAAGATATTGGTGTGGTTTCCAACTAAGGAAATAATCTCAAAGGTTGCAAAGGTAAGATCTAGAAACAGTCTGAGAGTTTGTAGCTGAGGTTTTTCACTTAGTTACTTTCTTTCTGAGAGGTGGTTCATGGTTGGAGGATGGTGGAGTTAATAGAGAAGATATAGCAGGAACTGATGACATTAAGATTTCCTTCCTGTTGAATGTGAACAGTGAACATATGTAGTAACTTTCTGCTTTCATTGTACACGTGGGTGAGCTGCTTCTAGGCAGTTTGCTTTGAGGTGAAAGACTTGCAGGAGTTTTCTGATTTGATGCTGTGCTGGGCTTCATTGGCCATAGCCAAGCGTCAAGATGCCTGTTTTTTTCATTAGTCTCAGTGGATGAAGCTTCCTGGGGACAGGATCCATTCTTTTCCATATCATAGCATTTTGTCAGTGGGCAGTGCCAAGGACATGCTTGAATAAACACATAAACCTTTCAAACACTGAGTTTTAATCTACCAAGTTTATTACTTTCTTTTCTCACTTTAGTAGAGTTGGGGGGGGCGTATCAGAAAGACTCAGGTTTGTATTCAAGTTGTATAAGTAATAGCTGTGACTTGGAGTAAGTTACTCAACTCCTTGCCTACAAATTGCAGAAGACCCAGTCATATCCTGGCAGTGTCACAAAGGTGCAACAACACAGAGGGAGGAGTATACACAATGGTGCCAGTAAGTAGGTGCTGAACATTTATACAGTCAGTCCCTTCACTCTCCCAGACCCCAGATGCCATGCCTCAGTGTGCCCCGCTTTGAGGCTCTTCAAATTATTATTATTATTATTATTATTATTATTATTTTGGTTTTTCAAGACATGGTTTTTCTGTATAGCTCCGGCTGTCCTGGAACTCACTCTGTAGACCAAGCTGGCCTTGAACTCAGAAATCCACCTGCCTCTGCCTCCCTATTGCTGGGATTACAGGCATGCGCCACCACACTCTTCAAATTATTATTACCATAAGATAAATGGCCCTTGTTTATTAGCTTAGAATAGCCCAAAGACAAAATCACACCCCTCCTAGAGCATGAGGCAAATCATCATCAACTGCTGTGGACAGTTCGAAGCAGCCCCATATCCCATATGTAAGATTACAATGAAAACATATTCTTATGAGATTTCTGTATTTTCTTTTTAAAGAACACCAAAATTAAAAAAAATTGTCACTGTATGCGAGTTTGGTGTAAACAGAATTCAAATGAAGTACTTTCTGATTCCCATGCCTACATACTTATTTTGGTCTTTTATCTTTTGGATTAGCAAATTTCTAAAATTTTATATATCTCTATCTGTCTGTCTGTTTGTTTGTCTGTCTATATTTCTATTTCATTGTTTGATAATTTGATACATACCTGTGTGCTTTGATTAAATCTACACCTTTTTTCTTTTTTCCAATTTCCCTCCTGCCTTTCCATCTCTATTCCTTTTCAATATCATGTGTCCTTTTTGAGATCAATTGAGTCCACTTAGGTACTTGTGTATGCAAAGGCACAGGATTGTCTACTGGAGCATGGGTAGCCTCTCACAGACCCCATTACAGGCACTTATCAGTTGCCAGTGGCTCCTCAAATAGAATGTGACTTCATGACCCTTCCTAATCCATGCTGGGATCTGGGCTGGCTTAATCTAGCACAGATCTTGTGCTGCTGAGAGTTCATGTATGCAACAGCACTGCCATGTCTGGAAAATTCTGTTTTTCTGTGGATATTCACTATCTTTGGCTCTTTATTATCTTTTAGCCCCCTCTTCTGCAATGATTCCTAAGCCTTGGAGGTAGTGGGTGTGGTATCTATCCCATTTAGAGCTGAACCACCATTGTGTTTAAGACTCTTCCAAGGTCTTGAAAATGGAGGCACATTTTTGCAGGTCTGTATTATCACATATGAACTCAAAGCTGGGATAATCCCATACTAAATTACTGTGGGTATGCTCTGCTGGCCCAATACCCCACTCCTCAAGGAATCTTAGATATGTTTCCCTTATGAGTATGGCTATCTTTCTCATATTACCATGTGTGGTGAGCTAAAAAGTGCACTTTAAAATATTCCATGCCAGTTCCTGGAAACAGAGGAAATGGTCTTATTTGGAAGAAAGGTTTTCTCAGATGTGGTTAAGATTGGGATCTTCAGATGGCTGTGATCATTCCATAGAAGACTTACAAGGGCTTTACACCCAGCCCATATACAATTTTGTAAGAGGAAGGCAGAAGGAGACTTGAGAAAGAAGACACACAGAGTGGAGGAAGAGGCAACATTTGTGACTGTGGAGTAAGTCACTGTAGTGATGAGAAATGATGATGACCACTGAAATGCGGAGAGGGCAAAAAGGGATTCCCTAAAGAAGCCCAGCTGAAAGAATCACCACACTTCTAGCTCTTGGGGTCATGAAAAAAAATAACTTCTTTTGGTTTAAGTTACTATGTTTGCTAAGTTTAATCATAAGAAATTACATTTCTCGAATGCCAATTTTCTTCCATGATTCAGACTCAGACATTGCTCTAAATGTTGAAGCAATGTTATTATCTTGGCTTCTTATCTTAACTGTTGGTGTTTAAGCTTTCTCTGCTCATAGCTAAAGGGCCTCCACTAACCAAACTTGAGTCAAGTTAGATTACACTGAGAAGAGACCGAAAATTATATAAAACTTGATAGTAAGCATCCAAGGTCAGCAGTTTGGGGTCTTTAATCACTTGCTTAAAGAAATACAGAAAGGAAAACTCAGAATTTCCAGTATACATGAAAACTACTAATTAGAGAAATGGACTGAGAAGATTGCCTCATTAACTGGCAAATTGATTTAAGCTCACCAGCAACTTGGAGACACCAGATCTGAAAATCGTGCCCTTGGGTAGCTTAATATTCTTGCAGTATATGACAGCTGCTTCAGTGACAATGCATGTCTTTCTAAAATTCAATTCCTATAGGATAACATTGAGGTAAAAATGATAGTTATCTCTTAACCATTTAGAAGTGAATGAAGTGACCATGCATTATTTGCAAATGATTTCTAATGAGTAGCTGCAGGCTTAAGATGGAAAATGAAAGAAATGAAATCTTAAAGTCTTTGGAGCTGATGTGCTATAAGATCTGAATCTTCTTAGATCAGGCTGAAAGGAAAACCAGCCTTCTGACAAGAGAATCCTATCAGCTGTGATGATGTTCCCACAGGCCAACTGTCATTGTTAGAATATAAAAGGCAAGACACAGAGTTATTCTTTGTCTGAATAGCACTGATAACAACATGCAATTTTAAAGGCATAAGTTTATACCTAGAAATAAATCTGTTAGAAATTTTTGAGTGGCAGGTAGCTAAGACTCGCACAGGAATGGATGTTCTTGATGGAAGGCTCAGGGAGAGTCCTTGGTTCATCTGGAAGCCACCCAGTTCTGTTCTAGAGGAAGGAGCAACATGGAGAAGCAGAATTTTTTGTTTATTCTATTTTGTTGTAATATTATAAATCCTTAGTCTTCTTTAGTGTTTATTATGTATTGTGTTGATGGTTGTTCCTGGGTCAGAAATATTCGATAGCTGTCCTCATGGCTCTGATCATCTGCCTTGATGGTTCGAGTTTCCTGTTTCGTGTTTATAAGTCCCTGTCATTATTGTGGTACTTGGGAAAAAGATGAAAGGGATGGGATATAGATGGAATACAGCCCCCTTCTTTAAAAGTTAATGTCTAGGTGTATCTGGTGAAACAAAAAGACAAGTATGTAAGTAATAGAAATAAGCTTCTTAATGGTTAACATAAGATGTGATTCTGATTTTACTTGTCATCTAAGAATAAAAAAATACCAACTTAGAGAACTAAACAAGGAAAGGAATGTGTGCTTCCTCTTGGTGAGCCCCATCACTATCTTGTCTTGTCTACCTGGTGCTCCTCAGCCCAGCAGGTTTATCCAACTGGGTGGATGCTATTCACTGCGACTTATTAGAGGATTTCAGGAGTTTTCCATCAACTATGCATTTATTATATGAGTGTTTGTGATAAGAAAGCAGGAAGTGACTCAGCTGGGCAGCTTCAGCCTGGCTTCATGCTGAGACTGCAGTGAGGCTGTGACCTGGCTCTGAGGCCATTACCAGGTTGGTCCCACAGTGGGAGCATCTGATTTTCAAGTTCATCCACATGAGACTTAACTGCCGATAGATTGGGCGATCAGAAGAAGCTGTAGCCAGATCAGTCATGGTGAGTGGAAGGCCAGCTTACTGAGCTGGGAATAGCCTCCATCAGTGCCACTGTAGCCTCTTTGTTTGAGGAACCATTGGACAGTGATGCGAGGGGCCTGGGCTAATTGCTTCTGGCCCACCCATGAATAGAAATCCTTTCTTAAGGCTATTTCCCAAGTGCATCACACTCTGTACCCATCTGAAAATATCATCATATGCCTTTCTTAGTCACTAATTTTCTAGTTGTGTTCTTTCCATGTTCCTGACCGCCATTCTATCAAATCATAAGGCACAGTTCATGGTTTCTCTCTCTCTCTCTGTCTCTCTGTCTCTGTCTCTGTCTCTCTCTGTCTCTCTGTCTCTCTGTCTCTCTCTCTGTCTCTCTCTCTCTCTCTCTCTCTCTCTCTCTCTCTCTCTCTCTTTCTCTCTCTGTCTCTCTTTCTCCCTTTTAGGTATCCATCTTTTTCATCGAATGACCAAACTTGGTGACCAAGTTCTGTCCACTGGAATGATCTGCCTTCCTTTGAGAACTTCTGGAGTGGAGTTGTATACTACAGCCCCTTTGTCTGTCTAGGTCCTGCATATTGTATAAAAAAAATACTGTAACCCAAAAATTTTCTTTCTCAAACTGGCCCTAGGGGATTCCCTAAGAGGCCATTGATTTTGGGGGCCAGGTAGCATAGCAGTTAGGGCTGTGAGATTGAGAATATTTCTTTGTAAAACTCACTGGTGTCTTAAGTGAGTTATATAAGGGAGTGGTGTCTGACTGATCTCATTCCCACTTGATGACTGAATGCTCTCCTCATAGGTAACTATAGAGCTCAGGGAGTCAGATAAGTACCTATTCAGGTTGCACAGTTCAGTTTGTCTGACATGTTGGTATCCATGAACAAGCATTCAGAGTTTACTGAGGTCCCACAAAAACAAAGAACTGTCTCCCAAAAATGAATGTTAGACTCAGGATGTTGTATAGATTGCAGACAGGTTGCCTAATATGCACAAGACCCCGTGTTCTATCCCCAGGACCCCACAGGCTGGGTGTGGTCACACCTCTATTCCCAACACTTTGAAGGTTTAAGGGCACCCTCTATTACACACTATTACATAGTGAGTTCCAAATTCCTTGGCTACATAGTTAGAGACTAACCTGGGCTAGAAACCCTTTGCAAAATAACAAACTCCCACTAAGTAAATATAGCTGTTTTCAAGGGCAGTGCAACTTTGCTCCATTATTCTAAGGGTCTTTCTTTAAATTTGCTTGTAAGAGCCTGCCAAAGGCTAAAGTCAGCTGTCACCATCCCTTTCGGCACACTTAGCTGTGCTATGTTCTAAAGTCCAAGTAGCACAAAGCCTTATGTAGCTGTATGGGCTTGTTTCAGAGTATTACCACAGTGTTATCTCATTGTTCTTTATCTTTATGTTGTGATGAGGACTGAACCCAGGGTCTTGTGTATGCAGGCAAACACTATACCACTGTGTTGCATCACTAACTTTAGGAACCTAAACACTCTTCTGAGTATAACTGAGGTATTGGTAATTAGGCTGATCTATACCCTACTCACGATCTGGAGAGGACAGCTGGGGAGTCCATCTTGTTTTTACCCAGTGGAGGACTTTCTCCTGCACAGGGATGCTTTAGCATCTCAAAGAGAACTGGATCTTTGGAGTTCTAGAAACTCTCTGTAGGGTTGAATTTGGCATCTCACCAGTAAGCCCAGAGAAGGAACTCCCTATTGGTCAGCACTATATAGTTTTGTAGCATTTTGTGGAGGAAGAAAGCGACTAAGGTCTCTATGAAACCAGTTAATGACCTAGGGCTGGAGACTTGATAGATGCATGAAGCAAGATACATGTCTAGCATTTTTTGAGAGCAAACTGATTCTGAGGGTCTGTGCAAATAGATAAGGAGAAGGGAAAAATAACTTCTCAGATCAATAGCTACCTACAGAGTAGATTCTTATTTATTTTCATGTGGTACTGGGTATGGAACCAGGGTCTTGTGTGTGTTAGACCTCTGGCCAGTACCAGGGTATGTGGGGAGAGGCTTGTTCTAGGAATAAAAACACCTTGAAAAGAGTGGCTATAGTTAGGATTACTACTTATGGTCATTGCCATTCAAGACCTGTCTCAGAGGCTTAAGCCAGGCCCAGTGTGTCACTCACTCTTCCTGCTGTCTTCTGATCTGGATGTAGAACTCTGAGCTCCTCCTCCAGCACCATGTCTGCCTGCATGCCTCCATGATGACAATGGACTAAACCTCTGAACTGTAATCCAATGTTTTCCTTTGTAAGAACTGCTGAGGTCATAGTGTCTCTTCACAGCAATAGAAATGCTAACTAAGATGTTCCTCATCTTTGTAGTCTTATGAGTTTGTTTGGGCATTTCTTCTCATTGCTGGGACATGATGTCTCCTGGAAATATTTTGTTTTGACTCTACATTCCTGAGGTTTGGGTCTGTCATGGTAGAGAGGCAAATACAGCAGCTCCATGGCTGGGACAAAGTTTATTCTCAAGATTCTAACATTGTATCTGAACTAGGAGACACAGGTTAGAACAGAACCATGGCTAGATATATCCTTTAAAGGCCCATTCCTAGCATCCTATTTTTGCTGCCAGGCCTTACTTCGTAAAGATTTCACTGCCATCTAAAACTGTACCACCAGCTGAGGATATGAGCTATTTACTCTGGCTTATGGTACTAGTCACTGGTTTTCTCTATTAATGACCAAAGTGACTTCTTTGACTTTGGAATAAACAATGATTTTTTTTAAAGCTTTCCCTTACACTCATTCTACATAGGCGCCAGGCATCTGTTCCCAAGTTCCTAAGGACTAGGCTTCAAGCAGAATGACCCACACAGCAAAGCCTTCTGTTCTGCAATCTTGGCCATGCATAATTAACAAGATTCCAGCTAGAATAAATATTACATACATGGAAATTTTTCTTGCTGACAAATTATTTTTATTTTGTTTTTAGATGCTGTACCAGAATTAAACATAGATCACTCAAGGCGGTAGGCAACATATCTCACATGTGTGAATCCAACATATATTAGGAATAAGTCAATAAACTGACTGGATGTAGCAATAGAAGCTACTGTACACTAAAAAGTTCTAGTCTAAACTAATTACTGAAATAGCAAAACAATCCTCTTGTTATATATAATTCATAAACATGAAGGAAGACATGGTGATGTCCTTTGTTCTCAAAGAAGTATCTTGCCCCGTGGTGAGTATCACAGGTCTTGGTGGAAAAACATTTGAATGATCAGTGTTTTTTCCTTCTTCAGTTAATAAGTTTAGTCATTTATATTCTTTTGATATGTAGGCTGTCTCCATGGTAACTAGTTGGAAGTTTTGGTGACAGCCAAATGAGAGCATGTGCCATGGCCATGGCCACCTTGACTTGTAGGTTGTTGTTGTTTTTGCTTAAAGTCACAGAGCATCTCATTAAAGTGGCTCCATCCTCCAACTGTGCCCTGAGGAAGATTTAGATCCTTGTGGTTTGTAGTTGGATTCTCTGCTGTTTTCTGCTATAGTACTTTCTCTCCCTCCAGTCTGTGTTCTCTACTTTGTTGCATAGCATTTCATTTTCCTGATTCTGTTAGGAAGCCAATCTTCCTAAGCCAAAGGGCTTATGGCTGCTTGAGGTTAATAAAATGTGTGTCCATACATTTTATCAGCCTTGTGATTTTCATCTCCTTCCAAACCCAGGAGTATGGCTGATATGCCATTGTGGGTCACTGCATAAAAGATCTCTTGATGTTTGTGACCCACTTCTGAGTAATAGGATCATGAAGAAAAGGGATGGGGGGTGGTGTTAAAGCACTCTCGTGTCTCATTATACAAGGCTGTCAAATCCCAAGGTGAGATGTCAGGCTACCTTGAAAACTACATTTACTAAACCACTCATTTGTAACAGACATGCAGAGGGACTCAGGAGAGTGGCCTGAAACAATTAGGCAGTATTGTCTTTGCCTGGGTCTACTTTATTATTTATGTTTTTCTTAACACTGTCAGAATGGATTTGTGTGCACATTCATTTCAATACCACCAGGAGTTGGTAGAAATCCATTTTTCAATTCAGCTTTATGGTGACGTCATGAGGGATGATTCTTTCCTGGTTCCTTGAGAGACCTACCTATGGGAGTCTGAAAGTCAGGGAAACTGAGTTGTGAAGGCTTGAGGTGAGAAGCATTGTGTAGTATTACTGCATCTTTGTTTACCTTCTCTGTCCTCATATATACTTTTTGTTTCATTCCAGAAAAGAAAAGCCTTTTGTTTTTTGATTTGTAATTTCTCCTTAGATCTTTAATTGTTCTCAGATAAACTACAATCCTGGGTTTCTCGTTTCAGCTAGCTCTTCACCACAGATCTGAGCTTTCCTTTTTCTCGGTGGGCAACTGCTCAGCCAGATCCTGCTGTTCCTAGACCAGAGAATTCCATCTGGACGAACTAGCAGGTAGCTTCAGGTGGCTGCTCTTACCAGCAGAACCTGTCTGGAAGTAACTTGCTCTTTAATACTCTAGAGGCAGTGGGACCTGGGAGAATGGAGCTGGTAAATGAAGCAGACCGAAGTCTCATGCAATAGCCAACTTTATTCAGAGCATCAGACAATCTATACTCTGAGGGTTAAGAAGAGTCACACGTGTAAAGTGTAAAATCACATGGACGAGTTGCATGTGGCAAAAAGCTGTGTTTTTTCTATAGAGGCACATAAACATTTAAGTGAATGACAGCAGCAAGGAATAAATATCTGGAGTAATAATCAAGGAGTAATCTGAAAAATACTGACCCCCATGTGCAGAACTGGGAGGAACATGAAAGCACACTCCAAGAACAATTCTGTGTTTTGAAGAACCTAAGGTCACAAACCTCTTGTTTTCTTGGCGTTTTATCAAAACCACTCAGAATTCTCCTCACAGGACTCCATTCTTGGACTGTGTTCTGACAACATGCTTTACTGAGGCAGACTTTTCAGAAGTAGTTGTTGGTTTTCTGTTCAGAGTTTTCTGGAGTGCTGGTTATAGTCAAAGCCTGCCGAAGTGCAAAGGGATAAAGAGCCATGAACTGAAGGTGCTCGGGTCCTCAACCACTGTGTGAAGACAGCTAATGAGTTCCACTGTACATTCAGACAGCATCATCAGTGGAAAAGAACGCCTCCTGTTTTCTGTGTTCTTTCTTACCCCATTACGATGAATTAGATGGATAAGAGTAACAGTGGAGAGTTCAAGCAGAGAGAGGATGTGGATATCAATCCAGGTTTGCTCTGAGATATCTGTGAAGATGTCAGACAAGAATCCAGTTATTCAGCCATGTGTCTTAAAGGAGGAAGTATAAAGCCAACAGTCTAATCCTCATGTGTGACTCCAAAAGAATTGTGTGGCTGTCTACAGAAGTGGATGGAGAATAGAGACCATGTCTAAGAGTGAACCTTAAGGTTCCTCAGAGTCTAGAGTAGCGGTTCTTAACTTGTGGGCTGTGACCTCTCTGTGGGTTGAGTGAAGCTATTAGAGGGGTTGCCTAAGACTATTTGCACACCAAACATTTACCTTATGGTCCATAACAGTCACAAAATTACAGTTATGAAGTAGTAACAAAAAATTTGTGCTTGGAAGTTGATACAATATGAGGAACTGTATTAAGATATCACAGCATTAGGAAGGTTGAGAACCATTGGTCTTGAGGATGATTGGAAGGGAGTTTGAGAAAAAGTAGGAGGAAAATCAGGAGTAGATCAAGAGGAAAGAGTGGCCACTATTTTGGAAGCTGCCGGGTTGTAGAACAGCTATGAGAGTCACAGGTGACATTGTCAGGAGACATTTCATGGCAGTCATTATGTGAAGACAAATGCAAATGGGCTGAGGAAGAAGCCAAAGGTGAGGAAGGACAGATTACTTTATCTAAAAGGTCTTTTAAAGAAACTTCATAATAGAAGTATAGAGCTAAGGTAGAGAGGGGTGGACTTTGGGGGTGTGGCCTAAAAGATGGTTTTCTGACTCTTTCAGTGTTAGGGATGGAAAGCAAGGTCCTTTTACTTCCTCGACCTAAGAGGGAAATTTAATAAAAATGAAAAGTGCTTGAGTCTTTGTTTGATATGCTATCAAAACAAATGCATGGGAAGGATGTGGGGTGAGAGTGATAGAGACAGAGAGACAGAGAGGCTGTGAGGGAGGAGGAACATGTCTGTAATTGCAGTAGAAATGGAGAGAGTCCAGGAATGCCTTCCTTCTGCCCTCTGATACTGCTTTTGGAACTCTGTCTTACCAACTGTGAGAAACTCTATTTCTGGTTATTTTAAATTGAAAAAGTGTATATATGTTATTCTGATCATGCTTCCTTTTCCCAGAACTCTTTCCATATCATCCCCATCTCTTCACAAACCTAGTTCCCAAGAAACACCAACACACACACATATATACCATAAACACACAAAAAATGGAAAACAAAATATGCAAGCAAAAGACCATAAGACAAAAAATGCACAAACAAAATGTATATTAAAAAAATCCACTGAGATAATTTTGTGTTGGCCATCTACTGCTGTATACAGATCTGAATGTGGTTAATATACTCAGTGAGATTCCTTTGGAGAAAACTGCTAAGTTTGTGAGTAATTTGCTGTGGCAGCCACAGGTAACTAATAAAAAAGGTATTATTGCATTTTATTCAGTTGTTCTTGGTAGAACTCTATGGAACCCTATTTCCCGTAGGACACCCATTCATCAGTATTTACTAGTACAGCGATCAACAATTGAATTAATTTTTCTATACTTGTGATATTATCCTAGCTTTCTATACTTAAATAAGCATATTCTCCTAGGAGAAAGTTTTTAAGAAAATATTTGGGGAGTTGCCTGGTCTGTTGGAGGGAGAATAAACCTCTCCTTTATTGTGCTTTACAGTATTGGATATGTGACAGGTTCTCAAAGACTTTAAGTGAAGCAGAGGTCTAAATGTGAATTCTAATGGAGATCCATGGCCAGTTGGCATGTCTAAGAAGCTAGCAGAGTGATGTCTATCTCTCTGCGCTGTTGACAGGTGAAGTAAATGCATGAGCTGTCTGTAGCATGAAGAGGCCCCTGCCTAGGACTTCAGACTCAACTTGTAGTACAGTTTCTAAGGTTAATGCTATGTTGATGAAGACTTTAAGAAGTACTTCTATGAAGCCCTTGTGATGGTAAGCACTTTATTCTTTGAGTCAGAATTTGTTTTGATTTATGTTTGTTTATCTTTACAGTTGTCTCAAGAATATGTTCTTTTTCTCTTGCTGTTTTTGAAATTAAAATATAATCACATATTTCCTTTTTTTCTCCAACCCATCCCATAAACCCTCTGTCTTAGTTAATTTTCTATTGCTGATAAAGCCCCATAATTCAAAGCAATTTGTGGAGGAGAGGGTTTATTTCAGTTTATAGCTCTCAGGTCACACTCCATCACAGAGGGACATCAGGGCAGGACCTCAAGACAGGAACCTGGAGGCAGGGACTGAAACAGAAACCACAGAAGAATGCTGCTTCTGGCTTGCTTCTCATGGGGTGCTCAGTTTTCTTTGTTATACAATGAAGGGTCACCTGCCCAGTAACGGTGCTGCCCACAGTGAGGTGGTCCTTCCCACATCAATAATTAATCATGACAATACTCCGCAGTGCTCCACAAATTATCCTACAGGCCAATCTTATGGAAGCATTTTTCTCAATTAAGATCCCTTCTTCCAGAAAAGTCATGTAGGTTTGTGTCAAGTTGACAAAGAGCAGGCAGTATAGCTTGTTTTCTCACAGATTCATGTCCTCTTGTTCTTTAATTGCTAAAGAACATGTGCTAATGCGCGCACGCGCACGGACACACACACACACACACACACACACACACCCTCCCGAATGTATAAATATAACCTGCTCAGTCTGTACAGTGAGAGCTATATGCATGTGTGTTATTTCACCTCTTACCTCTTCAGTATTGGATAAGCAGTTGTGCTTTGGCCCGGAGAAGACAAGATTTCATTTTCTTAATTTTCATGTTGGAGCATATACTCTCTTCCTCATCCAGACCTTCCTTCTTATAGCTTGGTTTATTCAATAAATTAAAAAGTTAGTTGAGACTGGTGGTGTATGCTTGCTTCTTGGCAGGATGAGGCAGGAGGATCACAAGTTTAAGGATTTCCTAGAATACAGAACAAGTTCAGCCCTGGCTTGTGTATTTTAGAGAAACCCTATATAAAAACAAACAAAACAAAAACTTAAAAATGTATGCTCTGTCTCTGAGAACACTTGCTTCATATTGGTGGTGGTGGTAAATCTACTCAGTTGGGGATGGGAAGGTGAAGACATTAGAGGTGTGAAGGGTGTCATTTCCCTAATTTCTTTCTCAGCCTGTTTATTCTTTGAATATAGGAAGGCTACTGATTTGCTTGAATTAATTTTATATCCAGCCACTTTGCTGAAGTTGTTTATCACCTATAGGAGTTCGCTGGTGGAGTTTTTTGGGTCACTTAAGTATACTATCATATCATCTGCAAATAGTGATAATTTGACTTCTTTTCCAATTTGTATTCCTTTGACCTCCTTTTGTTGTATAATTGCTCTAGGTAGAACTTCAAGTACTATATTGAATAAATATGGAGAGAGAGGGCAGTCCCTGATTTTAGTGGGATTGCTTCAAGTTTCTCTCCATTTAGTTTGATGTTGGCTACTGGTTTGCTATATATTGCTTTTATTATGTTTAGGTATGGGCTTTGAATTCCTGTTCTTTCCAAGACCTTTAACATGAAAGGATGCTGAATTTTGTCAAATGCTTTTTCAGCATCTTATGAAATGACCATGTGGTTTTTTTCATTGAGTTTGTTTATGTAGTGGATTACATTGATGGATTTCTGTACATTGAGCCATCCCTGGGATGAAGCCTACTTGATCATGATGAATGATCATTTTGATGTGTTCTTAGATTCAGTTGGCAAGAATTTTATAGAGTATTTTTATGTCGATGTTCATAAGAGAAATTGGTGTAAGGTTCTCTTTTATTTGTTGGCTCTTTGTGTGGTTTTGGTATTAGTGTAATTGTGGCTTTATAGAATGAGTTGGGTAATGTCCCTTCTGTCTCTATTTTGTGCAATAGTTTGAAGACTATTGGTATTAGGTCTCCTTTAAAGGTCTGATAGAATTCTGCACTAAAATCATCTGGTCTTGTACTTTTTTTGGAAAATTGTCCATTTCATCCAGATTTTCCAGTTGTGTTGAATATAAGCTTTTGCAGTAGAATCTGATAATTTTTTAAAAATTTTCTCAGTTTCTGTTATTTCTCCCTTTTCATTTCTGATTTTGTTAATTTGGATACTGTTCCTGTGCCCTCTGGTTAGTCTAGCTAAAGATTTATCTGTCTGGTTGATTTTTCTCAAAGAACCAGCTTCTGGTTTTGTTGATTCTTTGTAAAGTTCTTTTTGTTTCAACTTGGTTGATTTCAGCCCTGAGTTTGATGATTTCCTGCCTTCTACTCCTCTTGGGTATATTAACTTCTTTCAGTTCTAAAGCTTTCAGGTGTGCTGTTAAGCTGCTAGTGTATGCTCTCTCTAGCTTCTTTTTGGAGGCACTCAGAGCTATGAGTTTTCCTCTTATCACTGCTTTCATTGTGTCACTTAAATTTGGGTATGTTGTGCCTTCATTTTCATTAAATTCTAAAAAGGTTTCGATCTCCTTCCTTATTTCTTTTTGACCAAGGTCTCATTGAGTAGAGCATTGTTCAGCTTCCATGTGTATCTGGGCTTTCTGTTGTTTTTGTTGCTATTGAAGACCACTCTTACTCCATAGTGATCTGATAGGAGGCATGGGATTAGTTCGATCTTATATCTGTTGAGGTCTGTTTTGTGGCCAATTATATGGTCAATTTTGGAGAAGGTATCATGTGGTGCTGAGAAGAAGGTATATTCTTTTGATTTAGGATGAGATATTCTCTATAATATTATATATCTATTGAATCCATTTGGTCCAAAACTTTTGTTAGTTTCATTGTGTCTCTGTTTAGTTTCTGTTTCCCTGATCTGTCCATTGAGGAGAGTGGGATGTTTAATTCCCCCACAATTATTGTGTGGGGTGCGATGAGTGCTTTAAGCTTTAGTAATGTTTCCTTTACGAATGAGGCTGTCCTTGTATTTGGTTCAAAATTGAGAGCTCTTCCTGGTAGATTTTTCCTTTGATGAGTATAAAGTGTCCTTCTCTGTCTTTTTTGATGACTTTTGGTTGAAAGGCTATTTTATTGGATATTAGAATAGCTACTCCAGCTTGTTTCCTGGTACCATTTGCTTGGAAAACTGTTCTTCAGCCTTTTACTCCGAGGTAGTGTTTGTCTTTGTCACTGAGATGCATTCCCTGTATGAAGCAAAATGTTCGGTCTTGCTTATGAATCCAGTCTTTTAGTCTATGTCTTTTTATTGGGGAATTGAGTCCATTGATATTAAGAGATATTAAGGAATAGTGATTGTTGCTTCCTGCTGTTTTGGATGTAATTTTTATGTTTGTATGGTTATTTTCTCTTGGGTTTATTGAAAGATTAATTTTTTGCTTTTTCTAGTGTGTAGTTTCCCTCTTCTTGTTAGTGTTTTCCATTCATTATCCTTTGAAGGGCTGGATTTGTGGAAAGATACTGTGTAAAGTTGTTTTTGTCATGAAATACCTTGGTTCCTCCATCTATGGTAATTGGGAGATTTGCTGGATATAGTAGACTGGGTTGGCATTTGTGTTCCCTTAGGGTCTTCATGACCTCTGCCCAGGCTCTTCTGGCTTTCATAGTCTCTGGTGAGAAATCCAGTGTAACTCTGATAGGTCTACCTTTTTATTTCACTTGACCTTCTGACCTTCTTCCCTTACAGCTTTTTTTTTGTTAAGTTTTTTTTTTAATTTTTATTTTCTATGTTCTATGATTACATTCCAAAGACTTTCCCCTTTCCCAGTTCCCACCCACCATAGTTCCCATAGTTCCTCCCCCCCCAACTGTTCCCCAATCATTCCACCTCCCCCCTCGGTTTCTTTACTAAACTGGATGCAATCTTTACAGGCCCAGGGTCCTCTCCTTTCTTCTTCTTGGGAATCATTTGACTTGCTATTTGTGTCTTGAGTATTTAGGGCTTCTGGGCTCATTAATATCCACTTATCAGTGATTGCATTTCATGTGCATTCTTTTGTGATTGGGTTAATTCACTCAGGATGATATTTTCCAGGTCTAACCATTTACCTACAAATTGCATGAATTAATTATTTTTAATTGCTGAGTAGTATTCCATTGTATAAATATACCACATTTTCTGTATCCATTCCTCCTTTGAGGGATATTTGGGCTCCTTCCAATTTCTGGCTATTATAAACAAGGCTGCTATAAACATAGTGGAGCATGTGTCCTTATTGCATGCAGGGGAATCCTCTGGGTATATGCCCAGGAGTGGTATGCCAGGGTCCTCTGGAAGTGACATGCCCAATTTTCTGAGGAACCGCCAAACTGATTTCCAGAGCGGTTTTACCATTTTGCAATCCCACCAACAGTGGAGGAGTGTTCCTCTTTCTCCACATCCTCGCCAGCACTTGTTGTCTCTTGAGTTTTTAATCTTAGCCATTCTGACTGGTGTGAGGTGGAATCTCAGGGTTGTTTTGATTTGCATTTCCCTGATGACTAATGATGTTGAACATCTTTTAAGGTGTTTCTCGGCCATCCGAATTTCTTCTGGTGAAAATTCTTTGTTTAGCTCTGTGCCCCATTTTTTGATAGGGTTATTTGGTTCTTTGGGGTCTAACTTCTTGAGTTCTTTGTATATATTGGATATTAGCCCTCTGTCGGATGTGGGGTTGGTGAAGATCTTTTCCCACTTTGTTGGTTGCCGTTTTGTCCTTCTGACAGTGTCCTTTGCTTTGTAGAAACTTTGTAATTTTATGAGGTCCCATTTGTCGATTCTTGATCTTAGAGCATAAGCTATTGGTGTTCTGTTCAGGAACTTTTCCCCTGTGCCCAAGTCCTCCAGGGTCTTCCCAAGTTTCTTTTCTAATAGTTTCAGTGTGTCTGGTTTTATGTGGAGGTCCTTGATCCACTTGGAGTTGATCTTAGTGCAAAGAGATAAGAGTGGGTCAATTCGCATTCTTCTGCATGTTGACCTCCAGTTGAACCAGCACCATTTGTTGAAAAGGCTATCTTTTTTCCACTGGATGGTTGTGGCTCCTTTATCAAAGATCAAGTGACCATAAGTCTGTGGGTTAATTTCTGGGTATTCAATCCTGTTCCATTGATCTGCTTGCCTGTTGCTATACCAATACCATGCAGTTTTTAACACAATTGCTCTGTAGTACTGCTTGAGGTCAGGGATATTGATTCCCCCAGAAGTCCTTTTATTGTTGACAATAGTTTTAGCTATCCTGGGTTTTTTGTTGCTCCAGATGAATTTGAGAATTACTCTTTCTAGATCTATGAAGAATTGAGTTGGGATTTTGATGGGGATCGCATTGAATCTGTATATTGCTTTTGGCAAGATGGCCATTTTTACTATATTGATCCTGCCAATCCAGGAGCAAGAAATATTTTTCCATCTTCTGAGGTCTTCTTCGATTTCTTTCTTCAAGGACTTGAAGTTCCTGGCATACAGATCTTTTGCTTGTTTGGTTAGAGTTATGCCAAGGTACTTTATGTTTTTTGTGGCTATTGTGAAGGGTGTTATTTCCCTAATTTCTTTCTCAGCCTGCTTGTCCTTTGAGTACAAGAAGGCCACTGACTTGCTTGAGTTAATTTTATAGCCTGCCACTTTGCTGAAGTTGTTTATCAGCTGTAGAAGTTCTCTGGTGGAGTTTTTTGGGTCGCTTAGGTAAACTATCATATCGTCTGCAAATAATGATAGTTTCACTTCTTCCTTTCCAATTTGTATCCCTTTGACTTCCTTATGTTGTCTAATTGCTCTTGCTAGAACTTCAAGTACTATATTGAAAAGCTATGGAGAGAGAGGGCAGCCTTGTCTAGTCCCTGATTTTAGTGGGAATGCTTCAAGTTTCTCTCCATTTATTTTGATGTTGGCTACTGGTTTGCTGTAGATTGCTTTTACTATGTTTAGGTATGGGCCTTGAATTCCTGCTCTTTCCAAGACTTTTAGCATGAAAGGATGCTGAATTTTGTCAAATGCTTTTTCAGCATCTAATGAGATGACCATGTGGTTTTTTTCTTTCAGTTTGTTTATGTAGTGAATTACATTGATGGATTTCCGTATATTGAACCATCCCTGCATCCCTGGGATGAAGCCTACTTGATCATGGTGGATGATCGTTTTAATGTGCTCTTGGATTCGGTTAGCAAGAATTTTATTTCGTATTTTTGCATCTATATTCATAAGAGAAATTGGCCTGTAGTTCTCTTTCTTTGTTGGATCTTTTTGGGGTTTAGGTATTAGCGTAATTGTGGCTTCGAAGAATGAGTTGGGCAGTTTCCCTTCTGTCTCTATTTTGTGGAATAGTTTGAAAAGTATTGGTGTTAAGTCTTCTTTGAAGGTCTGGTAGAATTCTGCACTAAAACCATCTGGTCCCGTACTTTTTTTGGTTGGGAGGCTTTCTATAACCCCTTCTATTTCTTTAGGGGTTATGGGACTGTTTAGCTGATCTATTTGATGCTGATTTGATATCTGTCTAGGAAATTGTCCATTTCCTCCAGATTCTCCAGTTGTTTTGAGTATAGACCTTTGTAGTAGGATCTGATGATCTTTTGAATTTCCTCAGTTTCTGTTGTTATGTCTCCCTTTTCATTTCTAATTTTGTTTATTTGTATACTGTCTCTGTGTCCTTTGGTTAGTCTGGCTAAGGGTTTATCTATCTTGTTGATTTTCTCAAAGAACCAGCTCCTGGTCTTGTTGATTCTTTGTATGGTTCTCTTTGTTTCTATTTGATTGATTTCAGCCCTGAGTTTGATGAGTTCTTGTCTTCTACTCCTCCTGGGTGAATTAACTTGTTTTTCTTCCAGGGCTTTAAGGTGTGCCATTAAGTTGCTAGTGTATGCTCTCTGCAGTTTCTTTTTGGATGCACTTAGAGCTATGAGTTTTCCTCTTAGCACTGCTTTCATTGTTTCCCATAGATTTGGGTAGGTTGTACCTTCATTTTCATTGAATTCTAAAAAGTCTTTGATTTCTTTTTTTATTTTTTCCTTGACCAAGGTGTCATTGAGTAGAGTATTGTTCAGTTTCCATGTGTATGTGGGCTTTCTGTTGTTTTTGTTGTTATTGAAGACCACTCTTACTCCATGGTGATCTGATAGGAGGCATGGGATTAGCTCAATCTTCTTGTATTTGTTGACATCTGTCTTGTGACCAATTATATGGTCTATTTTGGAGAAGGTACCATCTGGAGCTGAGAAAAAGGTATATTCTTTAGCATTAGGATGAAATGTTCTATATATATCTGTTAAATCCAGTTGGTCCAGAGTTTCAATTAGTTTCACTGTGTCCCTGTTTAGTTTCTGCTTTCCTGATCTGTCCATTGAGGAGAGTGGAGTGTTGAAGTCACCCACAATTATTGTGTTAGGTGTAATGTGTGCTTTAAGCTTTAGTAAGGTTTCTTTTAGGAATGAGGGTGCCCTTGCATTTGGAGCATAGATGTTCAGTATTGAGAGCTCTTCTTGGTGGATTTTCCCTTTGGCCAGCAAGAAGTGACCTTCTGAGTCTCTTTTGATGATTTTAGGTTGGAAGTCAATTTTATCTGATATTAGAATGCTACTCCAGCTTGTTTCCTGAGACCATTTGCTTGTAAAATTGTCTTCCAGCCTTTTACTCTAAGGCAGTGTTTGTCTTTAACACTGAGATGTGTTTCCTGTATGCAGCAAAATGTAGGGTCCTGTTTCCGTATCCAGTCTGTTAATCTATGTCTTTTTATTGGGGAATTGAGTCCATTGATGTTAAGAGATATTAAGGAATAGTAATTATTTCCTCCAGACATTTTTGAAATTATATTTATTTATTTTATTTATTTTTTTTATATTCGAGAGGTTACCTTCTTTTAGGTTTGATGAGAGGAGGTTTCTATCTTGTTTCTTCCCGGGTGTAGTTTCCATCCTTGTCTTGGTGTTTTCCCCCTATTATCCTTTGTAGGGCTGGATTTGTGGAAAGATATCATGCAAATTTGGTTTTGTCATGGAATACCTTGATGTCTCCATCTATGGCAATTGAGAGCTTTGCTGGGTAAAGTAGTTTTGGCTGAAGTTTGTGTACTCTTAGAGTTTGCGTTATATCTGCCCAGGATCTTCTAGCTTTCATGGTCTCAGGTGAGAAGTCTGGTGTTATTCTGATAGGTCTTCCTTTATAAGTTACTTGGCCTTTTTCTCTTGCTGCCTTTAATATTCTTTCTTTGTTTAGTACATTTGGAGTTTTGATTATTATGTGACGGGATGTATTTCTGTTCTGATCCAGTCTGTTTGGGGTTCTGTATGCTTCTTGTATATTCATGGGCATCTCTCTCTTTAGGTTGGGGAAGTTTTCTTCCATAATTTTGTAGAAGATATTTGCTGGCCCTTTAACTTGTACATCTTCATTCTCGTCTATACCTATAATCCTTAGGTTTGGTCTTCTCATTGTGTCCTGGATTTCCTGGATGTTTTGGGTTACAGCCTTTTTGCATTTAGTATTTTCTTTGACTGTTGAATCAATGGTTCCTATGGTATCTTCGGCTTCTGATATTCTGTCTTCTATCTCTTGTATTCTATTGTTGATATTTGCATCTATGGCCCCTGATTTCTTCCCAAGGTTTTCTATCTCCAATGTTGTCTCCCTCTGTGATTTCTTAGTTGTTTCCACTTCTGTTTTTAGTACCTGGATGGATGTGCTCAGATCTTTTGCTTGCTTGATTGTGTTTTCATGTATTTCTTTAATAGATTTTTGTGTTTCCTCTTTCATAGCTTCTACTTGTTGGCCCACTTTCTTCTGTATTTCTTTAAGTGATTTTTGTCTTTCCTCCTTATTGTCTTCTTCTTTTTGATCCATCTTCTCCTGCATTTCTTGAAGTGATTTTTGTATTTGCCTTGTAAAGGCTTCTAACTTTTGATCCATTTTCTCCTCTATTTCTTTACGAGATTTTTCTATGTGTTCAGCTACCAGCATCCTGACCAGTGATTTTATATCCAAGTCTTGTTTTTCTGGTGTTTTGGGGTATCCAGCGCTTCCTGTTGTTGGCGAACTGGGTTCAGATGCTGTCATGTTGCCTTGATTTCTGTTAGTGACATTCCTTCGTTTACCTTTTGCCATCTGGTTATTTCTGGTGTTAGTTGACCTTGTTGTCAGTGGCTGGTGTTTGAATCTCCTCTGAGGCTGGGCTTACCTGTTGTTTCTCTACTGGTGGTTATGCGTGATTGCTGCTCAACGGGATCACGAGCTGGCTGCCACTCGCTGACCTTGTGCACGGCCTGAGGTCTCTGGGAAGTGTGGGGGAGTGCAGCAGAGCCTCGGCAGGCGCTGCTGGGCCTGCCTAGTAGGGCGAGCCTAGCAGATCCCTTCACGTGGTAGCCCCTGATGGAATCTGTCTACCTGTGCCTTTCCAGCTGTGTCCTGGTTGCAATATGGAGGCCTGCCGCTATCGCTGGTCCGGAGTCCTGGGGAGCTGGGTGGTTCCAGCTGCCTTAGTGCACATCCTAAGCTCGCAGGGACGTGCTGCAGAGCCTAGGCGCCTGGGCCCGCCTCTGGGCGAGAGCTTAGCAGGGCTCCCTGCTCTAGCCCCAGATGGAGTCCCTACCTGCGCCTTTCCAGCTGTGTCCTGGTTGCAATATGGAGGCCTTCTGCTATCGCTGGTCCAGGGTCCTGGGGAGCTGGGTGGTTCCGGCTGCCTCGGTGCACGGCCTAAGCTCGCAGGGACGTGCTGCAGAGCCTAGGCGCCTGGGCCCGCCTCTGGGCGAGAGCTTAGCAGCACTCCCTGCTCTAGCCCCAGACGGAGTCCCTACCTGCGCCTTTCCAGCTATGTCCTGGTTGCAATATGGAGGCCCTTACAGCTTTTAATATTCTTTCTTTGTTTAGTACATTTGGTGTTTTAATTATTATGTGATGAGAGGAATTTCTTTTCTGGTCAAATCTATTTGGTGTTCTGTAGGCTTCCTATATGTTCATGGGTATCTCTTTCTTTAGGTTAGGAAAGTTTTCTTCTATAATTTTGTTGAAGACATTTACTGGCCCTTTAACTTGGAAATCTTCACTCTCTTTTATACCTATAATCCTTAGGTTTGGTCTCCTCATTTTGTCCTGGATTTCCTGGATGTTTTCAGTCAGGAGCTTTTTGCATTTTTTATTTTCTTTGACTGTTGTATCAATGCTTTCTATGGTATCTTTTGCATCTGCGATTCTCTCTTCTATCTCTTGTATTCTGTTGTTGATGCTTGGGTCTATAACTCCTGACTTCTTTCCTAGGTTTTCTATGTCCCAAGTTATCTCCCTTTGTGATTTCATTATAGTTTCTACCTCCTTCTTCAGATCCTGGATGACTTCGTTTAATTCCTTCACCTGTTTTTATTGTGCATTCCCTTAGTTCTTCAAGGTCTTCTCCCTGTTTACTTGTGTTCTCCTGTATTTCTTTAAGGGGGTTATTAATGTCCTTCTTGAAGCCCTCCATGAAACCCTACATCAGCATCATGACCTGTGATTTTAAATCCAAATCTTGCTTTCCTGGTATGTTAGGGTATCCAGGACTTGCTGTTGTGGGAGAATTGGGTTCAGATGGTGCCATATTGCCTTGATTTCTTTTAGCAATGTTCCTATGATTGCCTTTTACCATCTGGTTATCTCTGGTGTTAGTTCCTCTGGCTGTCACTGGCTGGTGCTTGCCCCTCCTGTGTGCCTGCAGGCCTATCTCAGTAACCCTGGGTGACCTGCTTTCCCCTGGCACAAATTGCTGTGGTGCTGCTGAGTTCCTGGGTGCAGGTAGAGTCCTGGTGGGGTGTGTCCCAAGGGATCCTCTATTCTGGTGATCCTTGCATACCAATCAGTTACACAGTCACAGGAGCAAAGATGGCAGCCGAGACGCACTGTCTTATAGTTGTATTTGGGTATGTAGCTCTGTGGCCCCGATCAACTCTGGATGCAGGTTGTGCTCGCTCTTTTCCGTGCTGCTGGGTGTATAGCTGGCTTCCTGAGCCACTTGGAGATGGCATGCTGTGGCCGGGGATGTTCTGGATCTGGAGGCAGAAGCCAGAAGACTCCTGCTGGAGGCCTCCAGATAGGATCCTCTGATCTGCAGGGCTGGTCTCATTTGTGCAGGCTGCCTCCTCCATGCTGGCTGCTGGGTGGATATCTGTTTTCCTGTGCCACTTGGAGATGGCGTGCTGTGGTCAGGGATGTTCCTGATCCAGAGGCAGAAACCAGAAGGCTCCTGCCAGAGGCCTCCAGACAGGATCCTCTGATTTGCAGGGCCGGTCTCACCTGTGCCGGCTTCTTTGTTAAATGTAGAGTTTCATTGTGTAGAGAGCTGGCTTGAAACTGGCTATGCACACTAGCGTGCCTTAAACTTGTATAGAGCCACCTGTCTCTGCATCCTAAGTGATGGTATTAAAAGTACCGGCCCTTGCTTCTGCTTTCTACTTTCAAATTTTTGCCATTTTTACCTATTGGATGTTCATTTGTGTATATTTCCTTTCTTGATGCTATTCTTGCTTGTCAACTTGACTATATCTGGAATTCACTAAAATCCAAATGACTGGCCACATCTGTGTGGGAATTTGTTTGTTTGTTTTTTTTTAATTTAGTCATTTAAGGTAGAAAACCTACTTTTCTTTTTTTATTATTATTTTATTCTATATTCTTTGTTTACATTCCAAAGGCTTTCCCCTTTCCCAGTTCCCTCAACCCCTGCCATATGTCCCATAAGTCCTTTCCCCCCCAACTATTCCCCAACCCCCCTCCCCCCTACCATTTCTCTGTTCTGATACTCTCTTACAAAACTGGATCCAATCTTTTCAGGCCCAGGGTCCTCTCCTTTCTTCTTTTTGGGAATCATTTGAATTGCTAATTGTGCCTTGAGTATTTAGGGCTTCTGGGCTCATTAATATCCACTTATCAGTGATTGCATTTCATGTGTATTCTTTTGTGATTGAGTTAACCCAATCACAAAAGAAAACCTACTTTTCTAATCTGGATCTTTTGGGTGAGAAGAGAAATCTTTAATCCTTATTTTTTGAGGTAGGAAGATCTACCTTTAATCTGGACTGTACATTTTGTAGCAAGCCTATGTAAGAGCATGGAAGAAAACAACTTTCTTTTGCCCCCTGCTTTCACTCTATCAAGTCCACTTCTTCACTGGCATTAAAGTCTACTTCTTTGAGATTCCTGAGTATACTGACGGTCAGCTGAGACTTGTGGACTGAACTGCATGTGCTGGATTCTCAGATCTTTGCTCATAAGCAGCCATTGTTAAATTAGTTGAAGCATGGCCTTAAGCCAATCTAATAAATCCTATCTATCTATCTATCTATCTATCTATCTATCTATCTATCTATCTATCAATCAATCATCTATCAATCATCTGTCTATATATTGACTCTATAAGTTTTGTTCCTTTAGCGAACCCTAACTAACATATCCTATAAATTCCCAACTTCTGTTGGGAGCTGTATCTTTCTTTGCTGTCTACATATGGTGACTTCTATGTATCACACTTAACATCTCTTCTGTGGAATATTTTCATGACTTCTATAGGTAGATCCTCCCCTACCACTCTCTTGCAGAAGTATGGGTATCACTCTTCTGTGCTCTTATCACACTGTAGAACAGTTATCCTTACTAATCTTACTTTCCAATACAGTTTGAGGACCTTCTCAGTAGAGACTCTGCCCCATTAATCTTTGGATCTTAAATGGTTTGTATATTCTCACATGTTAGGAATAAAATGCTTTTCTGAGTAGACATTTGAAATACATAAATTGACTTTTATTATTGAAGTTGGGTATAATAATCTTTATAAACTCAGTGCCTACACAGGAACTTTTGGTTATGTAGGCTCAGATATTCCCAATTCAATTACACATTGAACTGTAGTAACAATGAGGAAATATTCATCCCACTGCCAAAATGCATTTCAGTGATAGGTGACACAATTTAAGAAACTGTATGAACTAGGAAGAGTTGAAATTGGGTAGAACTAATACAATCTGCTGATTAAATTGCTTGGAAAGGAGCTTTAGATTTGGAAGAAATTAAGGAGCATTATGCGGTGTATTTCTGCTGATGAGAAAGTTAATTCTCATTGGGTGACAAAGATTAATGTGTGATGTAGTGTCAGAAATAATTATCTGAAATTGACGATGACAAACGATCGTCATGGTGCTGCTTTTACTGAAATGAAGTTATTGTTTTAATCTCTTCTTCACATGGAACAGGAGTGGGAAGAATATTATGTCTTATTTTCAGGTTAATTTACCTAAACAAATATGTCACTTTCACTGAGGCTGTTTGTGAATCACCTCTAGGAAGTTTGAAAAGCCAGATTCGTCATTTAAAGTTGCCAGGAGTGTATTTGTTTTATGAAATAAGTCTCTTTGAAGCCTCTGTGATTAGTTTCTCCCTGACAGCTGTGGGCATCTCTTGTGAGGAAAGCACAGAATGCCATTTTATTTTAGTAGATGAAAGAGCAACACCTTACTTCCTGGAATCTAAGGGACTCCTGTGTAAACCATACAGAGGCCTGAGGGAGATAATGTACCCATGGCAATATGACTAACCGTGGGTTAAAAAAAATCAACGCTATAATTAGGAGCCTTCATCTCAGTGAAGTTTTGTCTTGTTCTTTTGTTTTTCCTTCAGCATTAAAACAAAATCCAGACCCAAAACTTGTGCTGACATGAGCAAGAGCTTCCTATGTAAAATAATAATGAAGAAGCTAAGTTTGGATGTGAAACTATCTAAGGTTGCAAGTGAATACTTTTTATAGCTCATTTAATAATTGAAGAAAGCAGAGGTGGATAGAAATCCTCAACATTTTAAAATATTTTACATTTGTGTGTAGTAACACATTTTCATTGGCCACACTAATGGGGATCACTGGTATTTTCCTACGTACAATTCATAGGCAGTGCTCAAAATCAACCTCGCTTCCACTGCTTCCACTGAATCTCTTCCAAAGCTGTCTTATTTACTACTTTATATTCAGATCCCCTGAAAACTGTATGTCTGACATTATAATATACATGCCAAGAGACTCCTTTTCCAGAATCATTTCAGATCTGCTTATTTTAGTAAATACGCATTAGAGAATTGACATGTAATTTTGTGAACCTAGCCCTCATTCTAAGAGGCAGGTAGAAAAAGGACTGACAAACTGAGTCACTGACTTGCAGCCTCTTCCATGACCTACGAGCTTGTTTAGAAATGCAGGCTAAAACCCCAGGTAGCTCATAAAGAGTTCTAGACGTGCTCTTGCAGGCTTTTTACTGCGAGAGCTTATCTCAGCCATTCTGCCAGTTTGGGCCTCAATTTCCCCATCTGTGAGTTGGATAGAGCAGTGCCAGTCCTAGGGCTCTTGTTCCCAGCTTTGGAAAGACCCAGAGTTAAGGAGACACTAGAAAGAGAGGACTCCACCAGACATCTGGCACATGCTGCATTGAATACTACCATTTTTGTATCAGAGAAAACACAGTGCACATGTCAAGGTGGATCAGTTCCTTGATAAAGAACTATGTCTGGAAAGATGAACTTTCCCCTGTGATTGTATCCTATTGTGATGATGTAGATCATTTGCTATCTGTTATAAACACCAAGGAGCTGAATGACGCAAATGGAAAGAAATAGGAGAGGAAAATCATGTGATCCTAGCTTCCCAGGAAGTTCAGACACAGTGACAAGGGAGGGGTAGATGTGGCGAGAGACAAAGATGGAGGAGACAGAGACCAGAACTCAGCTGAGCAGGAATCACATAGAGGGTGGAGCTACTGATAGCTGGAGGGGATCAAGTAAAACTTCAAGAGGCAGGTAACACCCTTCATGTGACTCAAGGAAGATTTAAAGATGAGCTAAAGGCAGAAACTCCAAGCGGGATTTTCTAGAAGAGCTGAAGAGAACAAGATAGACTCAGAGGTATGTGACAGCTTGAGTCACAAGATGGACAGGGCTGTGGAAACTGTATCCAAGCCGCCCTCTGCTCCATGTGGAGCTGTGCAGAGAGGAAATGAGTCATCATCTTTCTCCCCTTTGGATCATATTAATGATGGTCCATTCATCTTTCTTTTTTTTCTCTCCTCAGAGTTCTTGGATGAGTTACTTCCACTTAGTCTGCTCTGGTCTCCACCCACTAACTTCCCTTGGATATCTTCTCAGTCTCAGAAATTCAAAATTACCTTTCTCATTTACCGCTACACCATGGCCTCTTGAGTCTCACCTTTCCCACTCCATCTTCCTTATCTACCGCTTCAGGAATGCCTCAGCACAAATCACAGGTGCTGCCTGGAGCTAACATCTGTTCTGTTAAGCTGTTCCTTTTCAGTCCCCTCTCTTGCCAATTTTTTTTTTTTAAACAAGAGTTACAGACATGCAGAGAAACCAGAAATGACAGGGGAAAAAAAAAAGCCTGCACTGTGAACGAGGCAAAAAAGAAAAGGATCAGAATAAGCCAATGACGGTATAACTAACATTTGCATACTTCAGAGGGGCTTTTGCCACTGTCAACTCTGTCAAGACTTGAAAGAAATGGATCCTCAGAGGCTCTTGCCCTGTTTAGGATGACAGTGCTTCCCATGTTGCTGTGTCATTCTGTAATCTAGAAATAATAGACTTTAGTTATTTTACATTTTGTGGTTGAGTTACTGTTCTAGTTTGCTTTCTGTTGGTACAATAAACAGTGTGATCAAAGGCAACTTAGGAGAGGGAAGGTCTTATTGGCTTACACTTCTAGGTGACAATCCGTTATTGAGGGAATTCAGGGCAAGAATGCAAATAGGAACTGAAGCAGAAACCATGGGAGTTGTTTTTTTTGTTTTTGTTTTTGTTTTTGTTTTTATTTTTTTACTGGTTTGGCCCATGGTCATGCTCAGCTAGCTTTCTTACACAGCCCAGACTCACCTACCTAAGGATGGTGCTACTTGTAGTCAGTCTTAGTCAGCTGAGCCTTCCCACACCAATCATCAGTCAAGATAATCTGCCAGAGACACTGCCACAGGACTGTCTTATTTTACAATCCATTCTTCCTTCCTTGCTGCCATGCTAGAGACTAGGGTCCCTCAGTCTTCACAGCTGCCCTTAGCTTTACTAAAAGGGTGTGCTAATCAATGAAAGGGGACTGTGAGGAAGTTACCTACCCTGGATCTTTCTCTTAGGCGGGATCCTGGATCTGGAGAGACACAGCTTATTTTCTTGCTAATTTTAATCAGAATTTAAAAAATAATTTTCAGCAACATGCTTTAAATTAAGAGAAAATGTATACATGAAAACAAGTAAGACATGTCAGCAAAGTATCAGTAGTTTGTGGCATGCCAAAAATGTATGGTAATGACAAAGATGGTTAAGTTGATATGGGAAGCTTTCTATTAGTTTGATAATATTTACAATTGCACTGGCCAGAAGTTATTGAGGTCTACAATTTGGCTCATAAAATTATATGAATGTGATACTCCTCAAAAAAGATCGTAATACTATTGATGGGTGATAGTTGCATTGATAAAGTGAAGGCTCTAAGTTATCTGAAATAAGTGTGGTTCTTTGGAGACAGTTTGGAGGAAGACCCTGAATCACAGCTGTTGTCTGGAAACTTTCTGGGAACATCAAGGAAGAGCTGGTACCAAAATTGGCAGTTTGGGAGGGAAATGTTTCTTACAAGAAGGCTGCAGAGACAAAATTGAATGTCTTATCTTTAAAAATGTGGTATCTTTAGTGTTTTTGCTGACAGAAAGAATGATTGTATAGGAAAACACAGGAAGGGGTTTCAAAATGAAAATAAATATGTTATAGGAATATAGTATACTATAGCTTGATTATGTAGTGATGCATATTCTAATTAAGGTTGTAGTCGACTCTAACCTTCAGTGCCTGGAAATTAGATAATACTGCAGCATCTACTCTTGGACCTCTTTAGTGCCAGTATCATGTTTTGAAATGTTTAAGGCTTTGTCAGCAGGATAGAAGGATGAGTTTAAATAAGTGAAGAAGATATATAAAGAAAAGAATGACAGATTTCAAGTGTTCAGTTAGCATGTGAGAATGTCTAATCTGTCAGTCACAGGGAAGATACTGCTACAGTCAGAGTAGGGCACAAAGCAGAGAGGCAAACCTATAAGGGCTTTACAAGGGTGTTGAGAGGGGTGGGTGGGCCTGCTGAGGGAGGAGCAGCAGTCCCCTGTTAGTCTAGAACTCCACAGAATTCCTTCACTGTGACATGAGGATGGGGGACATTTACAGGCATGTTAGCTCACTGAAAACAGCAAATGTGTGCACCTGGACAGTTGAGGAAAGACCACATTTAAGACACAAAGACCTACAAGGATATGCCCCCACCCCGAAGTCTTTCATAGCTCTAATTAAGAACCGTCATGATCTTTGTCCTTAGCTGCAGTATTACCTCCATTTCCATGAATGGTCTTCACGGCATAGACCCAGACTCTCTGAAAGGCCTTAAAAGACTGAGGGGACCTAAGTGCACTTTAGTATCTAGCCAGAGGTTTGGTTATGGCAGTCCCAAAGCCATGTTGCAGCTGTGGAAAGCTGGAAGGCCCTGGTGTGCTCTTCATCCCAGGATGTTGTTGCAGAGGAAGCTAGGCTCGGATGCAGGCAAGACCTCCTAGCCCTGTGGTGGAAGGTGTTAGAAACATCATCCTTCTGTTTTTATGTCAGGGAGCACCTGGCAGGCTCTCACCTGATGTGAGCTTGGTCCGAGGGGCCCAAGTGCCGCTTACATAACCAATGTATCAGGTGCATTCTTGTATGGGGATATAATCGGGAAATCTATCTGCCAAACTTTTGGCAAAGTTCTTTGTGTTTCAGGGGGCTGAATTGGAGGAGGTTGGTGACTCCTTTCTGGAATTACACGGGAGCATATTGAACAAGATTTAGAAACCCAAAGCTAAGTTCGAGGAGTTCTTTTCCCCTTGTAGAAGTTTCAGCCGTGTCCTGGAGGGCCTTTAGTCCCTAACTCCCCAGGTGAGTAGCTTACCTTGTGGAAAGCTGTGGCATAGGCATTTCCTTTGTCTCTAAATGTCCTTTTCTCATTTGTATATACATCCAACATTCCTCTTCTGAGATCCAGCCCAAATCCCCACTCCTCACTTAGAGAAAGGGAACAGCTCTGTGCCAGTGGGCTGCACTTCTGTGCTCATGCTTAATACAAAATAAAGCAACAGCTGTTTACTATGAACCTGTGGACTAGTAGAGGCGAGACTTATTCTTAGCCTCATTGGGGAACACAGGCATTTATTCTCACTCCAGCATGCAACAGACACTTAGTATGGCATCATTCTGTAAATCGAGTATAGCTGAGACCTTTTGTTCATGTGCTTGTTCTTCTCTCTTATTCTGCTCCTGCTCTGTAGGTTCACCTAGGGACAGATAGTACATTCTTTCCCACCCTGAAATCCTTCCCGAGATGCTCCAGCTGGTTAGTCTAGAGCCTTGGTGTTAAGCCTTATCCCAGGGTGTTAAAATGCTATTTCTTGTTGGTTCTTGTCATAGACACTCCTCACCTCTTGCACTGTATTTGTGTCCTCAGCTCAATCTCTTAGTCACATAGAAGTTTCCTAAGTCACAGGATTGTGCCTAATTTACTCATCTTTTCCTGAGAGCAGAGGGCAATTCCTTGACATGGAAGGTGTTTGATTGCTGTCTATGGAAACAAATCAGCATTGACTGAACTCAAGCCCTGGGAGATTTTCAAGACCATGAAAAGGTCATGGATTTGAAAACTGGCTAGAATTTTGTGGATAGAGTGCAGGCTGATCAATTCTCCTTACCAGACAAGCAGTCTATTCTAGAAGATAGAGAATAATAACCACCACCACCACAACAATAGCATCAACAACAATAATAATAGAGCATGGGAGAGGAAAAGTGAGTATGAGAGCAAGTGTGAGCGAAGGAAGCCCCTCAAGTGCAAAGAAACATCATGGTGTGTCTAGTGCACCCTGGCAATCCTGCCTGCAGAGGCAGGGAAAGCAGCTGTCCATGGTGCTTGTGTCAGCTTTTGGTTGGAATTTGGACTGAGTGCTGTAAAGCTGAAAAGCTGCTTCTGAAGTCAAAAGAGAAGAAACATCTAAATCCTCTCTTTTGAGGAGGCCCAGGAGACCCTGGGAAGAAATGCATTCCCTCTGCCTGGTTCTCCCAGTGCAGAGAACATCATGGCTGAGAACCCTCTGGTTCCCAGGGGCCTTAGCATTGCAATCTCTGGTTAAATTAAGGAATACTGGAGAAGAAAAAGAGCCTAACTTGCTGAGAACAACGGGCTTAAATGGAGCACCAGGATCTTGTGGAACAGCTAATACCCTCTGTGATTCCATCAGCTCAGACCTTAGCTGGGGTCTCAGCCTATAAGAAGTGGGAGCTATGATGTATCAAATATATGAAGGATGAGTATTTGGCTTTGTCATTGGGCACTAGAGGTTTCAAAATGTCGGGTTCTCATCTTGTAACATTTCAGTCCCTAGAGCCAGGTCTGTAACCTGTATCTTCCTTTCTCCACTCTTCGAGGACACAAGACTGTACTTTGCTGATCCTGGGGATCTAGTGACATTAGGAAGACAGGGTGAGGATAGAGTTCTTCACAGTTTGCCTGACAGCAGGACAAAAGATCCTAAGCTACAACAAAGTTTACCCTCATACTGAGAGGCATATTTAACCAAGTCCCACAGGATCATTGAGTTAAAAACCAAACAAACAAAACAAATATGTTCATAAATATTATCCTTTAACTTCTTCAGAATTCACTGAAAGCCTGTTTGCCTATGGGCAGATCTAGAGATCACAAGAAACCATGTATAATTTTTGCTTTCAAGGACTAATAGATTATTTCACCTGTAGATATGAGGCAGTATGTCTTCTTGCACAGGACAGTCCTGAGTGTCTATGTGGGGAAGATTTAAAGTTTGTATCCCAAAGACAGACACCGTCAAGGAGGCTATGTGTACTGAGACACAGGACATAAAAGATAGTGGATTAGGGTCTGTGTATGTGAAGAGAATAAGTTAGAAGGTAGGTGAAAGGTTCTGCCTTTCTTGTTTCCTCTTTATCAGACATTTATTTTGATATCATTAGCTTCCATTTTGTAGACCAGCAGTTCTCAATCTGTGGATCACAACCCCTTTGAGGTTGCATATCAGATATTTGCATAGTTACAGTTATGAAGTAGCCATGTGAAATAATTTTATCTTTGGGGTCACCACAAGGTGAGGAACTATATTAAAGGATCTCTGTATTATGCTGATTGAGAACCACTGGCTTATACAGATTCCAAAAGCTCAATTTAGGAAGAAATGAAGAGAAGTTATATATTAATTAGCTATTCTCTATATGCACTTTGTCTAGGTGGTTAAAACAGCTTGTTTGTTTTTCTGAAATGCTTTTCTACCTTAAGTAGGTAATTATGGTAAGGTAATTCACATATAGTTTTGTTTTGTAGTTGATGTTTTATTCTTTGGCAATTTCAGACATGAATATGATGTATTTTTGTCCCCCACCCCTTGTTCAGTCCTTCTTCCTAGCAAGTACTAGCTCCTGCAAGTACTAGCTCCTAGCAAGTACTAGCTCCTCCTAGCCCCTGCAATCCTTCCTCCTAGCGAGTACTCTTTTGGATGGATCAAGGTTTGGCAGTGGTTCTGTCACTGAAGAAAATGATGCCCTCTCTTAAGTTAGTTAGCATCCTCTGGAGGAACAGAACCGATAGAATGAACATACATTATGAGGAGATTCATTAGATTGGCTTACTTAGTATGGTCTGGGCAGCCCAGCAATAGTTGTCTTCACAATGCAGAGGCTACGAATCTGGTAGCTACTCAGTCCATAAGACTGTCCATCTGTATAGTTCCTATTTGGAGCTGTAGGCAATAAGGATTCTTGGAGAGCCATTGCTCTTTAGAGAGTGTTGGAAGCCAGGATAATATAAGCAAATGAATACAGAAGCATTAGCAGCAGCATTAGCAGCAGCATTAGCAGCAGCATTAGCATTAGCATTAGCAGCAGCAGCAGCAGCAGCAGCAGCAGCAGCAGCAGCAGCAGCAGCAGCAGCAGCAGCAATGGCAGCTGAAGAAGAGATGAACTCACTGGAAGGACATGAAGACAAGCTGGCAAGAAGTAAAAGCTTTTCCCACTCAACCTTCTTAGAGCTGGCTTGCTACCTGAGGTGCTACCTATATTTAGGGTATGTCTGAAAATGAATTGTTCTTAATATAAACAGAAACAGTGAATTAATCTGATAGCTGTATTTATGTACCTTATGCTAATCCCCAATAACTTCACAGTGAAGCCAAGATTTATTTAAGACTGCCCAATAGTTGAGCAGTTAAAAGATATATGGTAAACTTCTATGCTAAGATGATTACCCCCCAGCCCCACCCCATGACGTATTATTTGGATATTATTATTACTCTGACTCTTCTGACCCCTTTTTCATTGCTCCAATTCCTCTGTCCTCTCCACAGTTCTAACTCTCCCTCTCTTTCCTCTCACTAGTGAACATCCCACTGTATTCTCTATTCTGCCCAGCCATCAGGTAATGACCATTTATTGACAAGGCAGAGAATAAATGACAAGAACTGTTTACACAAATTTGAGGCAGGAGATTCTTGGTATAAGCATTACAGTGTTCTGTCTGGACTGAAAGAAGATATGAGGGCAGAGAAATCAGCGTTTTAATAATACAAGGGTAAACGTTACAAAACGTTATGCCTTCATGCCTTCCCACTTTAATTAATTAATATAATAAAAATCCTTTGCAGACTATCTTCAGAGGGTAAACTTACGGTTATCATTAAATAACTATTAGATTAATTTAGATGATCCTTTAAGTATGTGCTCTGAAGGTTTGTCTCTTAATTGAGTCCAGATCCAGTAAAGTTGACAACCAATATTAACCACTACAAGTTGTCCTGGTATTTAGAGAAATACTGTCTTACAGAATTCTTCTCTTCTTCTAGCTTATACATCCTTTCCACATCCTCTTCCATGATGATCCGTGAGCCTTGGAGGGGATGGCATAGATGTTCCGTCTAGAGCTATTACTGAAAACTCACTTCTCAGTACTTTGACTAGTTGTGGGTCTGTTATTAACTGTTGAACATGCCAAAGCTTCTCTGACCCAGGCTGAAGTCAGCACTAATATTTGTAAATATAAATATTTAGAAGCCAATCTGACATTGTGGTAATCTAAACAAGGAATGTCCCTGGTAGGATCTGATATTTGAACACTTGTTCACTAGTTTAGGAGGTCTAGCCTGACTGGAAGAAGCATGCCCCTGAGAACTTAAAGCTTTGCTCCACTTCTAGTTTGCTCTTTCTGCATTTGCCTATAGTTTAAGAGATGAGCTGCAAAGTTTCTGGTTCCTGCTTCCATGCTTGTGGCTTGCTCCCATGCCTCACTGTATGATGGCTTCTTCTCCATTGTAACCATAAGCCAGAATAAATTCCTTATTCCATAAACTGCTTTGGTTATAGTCTTTATCTGAGACAAAGCAATGAACAGATCCCATGTGAGTTTAGCAAAACAGCAGTAATATTATTTTCCCACTGGGTCCTATGGTCTCCTCAACCATGGAATTTTGACAAGCTTTATAGTAGCAGATATGAATTCCCTCCTGTGGATTGGGCCTCCAATCTGATCAGAAAGCAGTTGGATACTTCCATAACAGTCATACCATTATTGCATCAATAGGGGTATCTTACTTGGTATGTTGACATCATAACCTGTAGGGTTCACAACAGGTAATACCATTAATAACTTGTCCCCCCCCCAGTAGCCTGTATAGCCCTTTCTAGTTCTATATAAGCTAGTTAGCAGGGAGACAACGTCTAGCTCAGTTCAAGCTTGATTTCTTTATATCTTTCAACTGAAGGACTTACATGATTTGCTTATTTTTAATGCTTAGCTCATTATCCTTGCTGTATTTTTTCTTTTATGCCCCTCATTGTTTCCTAATTTTTCAAGGCTAATTGTCTTCTGATTTCAGCTTGCACTGTAGTCAGGGAGAAAGATAATGAACAAGTATACAAGAAATCAATAGACTTTCAGACATTTACTGACTTAGTTTCTATAGGACCAATCTGGGACAGGCGTTACTCTAGCTGCTTCCCAAGGCCTCTAGCCATTCAGCATCAGGAATCTTCTCCCTCTGTCTCAATAGTCCTCTGTCCTACCATGTGGCATTGTGAAGCTTCCAACCAAGCAAACGAAGTGGCAAGAGTGGTCTTTTTTTCTCTGCTCAGAGTTCAGCAATTCATTTATTTACTCATTATAAATATTATTATTTATTATAATTTATTTATTATTTATTATACTTTATTATAAATTCATTAATTAATTATATCAACTTATCAAGTGTTTAATGAAGTATCCTGGGTGTTAAAAGGTGAGATGCCATCTAAAACCAGCCATGGTTGTTTCAGGCGATACTCAAGCACAGTTCTGTGCTGCTTAGTATTTAGCTACTTCTGCTCCTTGGAGACACCTGGAATGTTCCTGGTTTGTAAAAATTTAAGACAAAAGAAATTTCAATGAAATACTTTCCTTTCTTCTGCCTTTCAGTTTTTCACTAAAATTCCCCTTGTTTAAAAAAAATAAAAGCCAACCTGAGTGTGAATTGTAGTTAGAGGCAAGTCTCTGAGGCTGCTAGATTCTACTCCTTGCAGATTCATGAATATTTCTCTGGTTTTCTGTAAGAGTGTGTGGAGTTGCTTCCAGGATGAGTTCTGGGTATTGCCTATTCATTCTTTGTATACAGACCGACATGTATCAAGTTATTTGCTAACTAATTTGCTAATAGACGCATCCTGGGTACTTCTCTTGATCTTGGGAAGCTGGAAGCCTGTTGTTTTCTGCACTCAGATTCTTACATGCATCTTTTTTGCCTTACATAATGCATGGAGGTGTAATCTCTTGGAAAGCACTGCCCCTTTCCCTGCTGGAATCCCTGTATTAAAAAAAAATCAACAAAACCATTGAGTCAGTGTAGGGATTCGGATTAAGAACAAGTGGAGGTGGGCATGGGGCTTGATTCTTTTCAACTCAACTCTGAGACTACACAAGTACATGGCCCAATCACAGTGCAAACACAAGTTGACTTTAGGGATTGGCAGTGAGAGAAATGGGAATACATAAAGAGTGTCTCAAGCTATTCTTCTATTTGCTGTGATTCTCACACGATGCCAGCACAGCATCAGAAGGACAGCAGAAGGGCTGCCTTTGGCTTTTATTGCATCCAGAACCTTCTAGTCCAAGTCTTCAACTTGAGATGCCAAACTCTTGGACAGATTCATACATGTAAGATATTTTTGTTCTCTTGAGGCTATATCATTTAATAGTGACCTGTTGTGACATCTAATTTTGCCTCTGAAAAGATAGCCACCATGAACAATAATATTTAATATTTCATCAGGATAAGGCTCCTGTCCTATTTTTTTGAAGCACTTGTCATCCTTTGGGTACCCTGCTACTTGTTATTAGGTTCCTTCATTGTCCTTATTTTCTTTCTGCTTTTAGAATGTGAGCCTCATATTTTTTTTGCTACTCACAAGTCCTTTGAACTTACCACAGTGTCTGAGACAGAGTGGATGATTCATAAGTAATAGTTAAATGTTGTGAACTCATAAATGGCATTTCTTAATAAGAATGGGTTATTTAAAGTTACCTGACAAGATTATTGCCTTTAGTATCTAATTAAAATCTTCAACTAGTCTATACTGTGAACATTTCTGGCTGTAATGTACAATACCTATATAAGGTTTAAAATGGTAGTTTCCTTATCAACAATAGTATATATTAGTTTTATTTTATGACTAACAAAGTCATAGTACTATCTCCTAGCTCATTAACAGATGATTTAATCTGAAGTAATCCAGGTCCCATAATTATCTGATACCTTGACATCTTTTCATGGTGAGCCATTTTCTCTTTTATTTTCATGTAACTATCTTTTTGCTTAGCACTAGTAGACAGCAATTAAGAGCTTAGTAATGAAGTGTAAAATGCTATATAAATTTCCATCTTTTAGCTCTTTGGTTTTAACAGTGTAAGTAAGCTCTTAGCTCTATTAGAGTTAGGTATAGCTCATAAAGACATATTGCCATGAAATACAAATCCACTTGCCTCTGGCAAATATTGCCTTCTCCTTTCCATGCCCTAGCCTTCTCTAAACTCATTCTTTACAACTTCAGCAGTTTCCCTCCCTAAAGCCCAGCTGTGACTGCTTAACGCTCCTTTTAAAATTTCGCATGGCCTACAGCTTCCCGCCCAGCTGGCGGTGGGGAAGCCGGAGGGTCACCCAGCGTGCCAGGTGCTCAGAACCATCCGGCGGCGGCGGCAGAACCAGGTACCCGAGACAGCCCAAGCTTAAGACCTTCGGGGACTCAGGCCTGGAGTGGGAGTTGGGCACAGAATAGAGGGTGCACTCTGCACTCGCGCGGCGGACCCCGAGCTCCCTGCAGGCAGCTGCCATATTGCCTGCAGCTTCCCGCCCAGCTGGTGGTGGGGAAGCCGGAGGGTCACCCAGCGTGCCAGGTGCTCAGAACCATCCGGCGGTGGCGGCAGAACCAGGTACCCGAGACAGCCCAAGCTTAAGACCTTCGGGGACTCAGGCCTGGAGTGGGAGTTGGGCACAGAATAGCGGGTGCACTCTGCACTCGCGCGGCGGACCCCGAGCTCCCTGCAGGCAGCTGCCATATTGCCTGCAGCTTCCCGCCCAGCTGGTGGTGGGGAAGCCGGAGGGTCACCCAGCGTGCCAGGTGCTCAGAACCATCCGGCGGCGGCGGCAGAACCAGGTACCCGAGACAGCCCAAGCTTAAGACCTTCGGGGACTCAGGCCTGGAGTGGGAGTTGGGCACAGAATAGCGGGTGCACTCTGCACTCGTGCGGCGGACCCCGAGCTCCCTGCAGGCAGCTGCCATATTGCCTGCAGCTTCCCGCCCAGCTGGTGGTGGGGAAGCCGGAGGGTCACCCAGCGTGCCAGGTGCTCAGAACCATCCGGCGGCGGCGGCAGAACCAGGTACCCGAGACAGCCCGAGCTTAAGACCTTCGGGGACTCAGGCCTGGAGTGGGAATTGGGCACAAAATAGCGGGTGCACTCTGCACTCGCGCGCAGGGCGGACCCCGAGCTCCCTGCAGGCAGCTGCCATATTGCCTGCAGCTTCCCGTCCAGCTGGTGGTGAGGAAGCCAGAGTCAGCCAGTGTGCCAGGTACCCAGACCCAGCCAGAGGCCGAACCAGCCTCCCATCCAGCCAGTGGCAGGGAAGCTGGAAACCGGACCCAGCCAGCTTCCCAGCAGCTTGGGACCAGCAGGCAGAACCAGATAACTGAGATATCCCATCTTTAAGACCCCTGGGGAAACAGGATATCAGACAGCGAACCCTGAGCAGGAGCAGTGCAGAGCAGCCGCCCAACAGGCGGAACCAAATACCTGGGATATCCTGAGGTTAAGACCTCGGGGGACTCAGGCCACCCGTCAGCAATCTGTGAGCAAGACCCCCGCAGGACAGTGATTCAGGTATCCCAGTCACTGGGAAATAGCCTTACAACCCCACAGGAGGGTCAAGCACCAGCTAGTATCTACAGGACCAACTAACACCAGAGTTAACCAGATGGCAAAAGGCAAACGTAAGATCGCTACTAACAAAAATCAAGGCAATATGGCGGCATCCGAACCCAGTTCCCCAACAGCAATAAATATTGGATACCCCGAAACACCAGAAAAACAAGACTCAGATCTAAAATCACTGGTCAGGATGCTGATAGAGGAACACTTAGATAAATCTCTTAAAGTAATACATGAGAAAATAGATCAAAAGCTAGAAGCCATTGCAAGACAAACACAATTAAATCCCAGATATCTCAACACACCAGAAAAACAAGACTCAGATCTAAAATCACTGGTAAAGATGCAGATTGAGGATCACTTAGATAAATTTCTTAAAGTAATAGAGGAGAAAATAGATCAAAAACTAGAAGCCCATACAAGGCAGACACAAAAATCACTTAAAGAAATCCAGGAGAATATAGAGCAAAAAGTGAATCCCAATACGGGGGAGAAACAAAAATCACCCAAAGAAATACAAGAGAACATGGGTCAACGATTAGAAGTCATAAAGGAGGAAACACAAAAATCCCTTAAAGAATTACAGGAAAACACAAACAAGCAACTGAAAGATCTGAGCAAAACCATACAAAATCTAAAAACAGAAGTAGAAACAACTAAGCAATCGCAAAGGGAGACAATGTTGGAGATAGAAAACCTTGGGAAGAAATCAGGAGTCATAGATGCAAATATCAACAATAGAATACAAGAGATAGAAGACAGAATCTCAGATGCTGAAGATACCATAGGAACCATGGATTCAACAATTAAAGAAAATGCAAAATGCAAAAAGCTGGTAACCCAAAACATTCAGGAAATCCAGGACACAATGAGAAGACCAAACCTAAGGATTATAGGGATAGATGAGAATGAAGATCTACAACTTAAAGGGCCAGCAAATATCTTCTACAAAATTATGGAAGAAAATTTCCCCAACCTAAAGAGAGAGATGCCCATGAATATACAAGAAGCCTATAGAACCCCAAATAGACTGGACCAGAACAGAAATACTTCCCGTCACATAATAGTCAAAACCCCAAATGTACTAAACAAAGAAAGAATATTAAAAGCAGTAAGAGAAAAAGGACAAGTAACATACAAAGGAAGACCTATCAGAATTACACCAGACTTCTCACCTGAGACCATGAAAGCTAGAAGATCCTGGGCAGACCTTATGCAGACCCTAAGAGAACACAAACTTCAGCCAAGACTACTATACCCAGCGAAACTCTCAATTGCCATAGATGGGGAAACCAAGATATTCCACGACAAAACCAAATTTGCAAGATACTTATCTACAAACCCAGCCCTACAAAGGATAATAGGGGAAAAATACCAACACAAGGGGGGAAACAACACCCCAGAAGAAACAAGATAGAAACCCCATCTCATCCAACCCAAAAGAAGAGAACCACTCAAATACAAATAATAATAACAATTCCCAAAATGTCAGGAAGTAATAATTACTATTCCTTAATATCTCTTAATATCAATGGACTCAATTCCCCAATCAAAAGACACAGACTAACAGACTGGATACGGAAACAGGACCCTACATTTTGCTGCATGCAGGAAACACATCTCAGTGTCAAAGACAAACACCACCTTAGAGTAAAAGGCTGGAAGACAGTTCTACAAGCAAATGGTCCCAGGAAACAAGCTGGAGTAGCCATTCTAATATCAGATAAAATCGACTTTCAACCTAAAGTCATCAAAAGAGACACAGAAGGTCACTTCCTGCTTGTCAAAGGGAAAATCCACCAAGAAGAATTCTCAATACTGAACATCTATGCACCAAATGCAAGGGCACCCTCATTCGTAAAAGAAACTTTACTAAAGCTTAAAGCACACATCGCACCTAACACAATGATTGTAGGTGACTTCAACACTCCACTCTCCTCAATGGACCGATCAGGAAAGCAGAAACTAAACAGGGACACAGTGAAACTAATTGAAGCTATGGACCAATTGGATTTAACAGATATATATAGAACATTCCATCCTAAAACAAAAGAGTATACCTTTTTCTCAGCACCGCACGGTACCTTCTCAAAAATTGATCATATAATTGGTCACAAGACAGACCTCAACAAATACAAGAAGACCGAACTAATCCCATGTCTCCTATCGGATCACTATGGAGTAAAAGTGGTCTTCAATAGCAAGAAGAACTACAGAAAGCCCACATACACATGGAAACTGAACAATACTCTACTCAATGACACCCTGGTCAAGGAAGAAATAAAGAAAGAAATCAAAGACTTTTTAGACTTCAATGAAAATGAAGGTACGACCTACCCAAATCTCTGGGATACAATGAAAGCAGTGCTAAGAGGAAAACTCATAGCCCTGAGTGCCTCCAAAAAGAAACTGGAAAGAGCATACACTAGCAACTTAACAGCACACCTGAAGGCGCTGGAACAAAAAGAAGCTAACTCACCCAGGAGGAGTAGAAGAGAGGAAATCATCAAACTAAGGGCTGAAATCAATCAAGCAGAAACAAAGAGAACCATACAAAGAATCAACAAAACCAAGAGCTGGTTCTTCGAGAAAATCAACAAGATAGATAAACCCTTAGCTAGACTAACCAAAGGGCACAGAGATAGTATCCAAATTAACAAAATTAAAAATGAAAAGGGGGATATAACAACAGAAACAGAGGAAATTCAAAAGATCATCAGATCCTACTACAAAGGCCTATACTCAAAACAACTGGAGAATCTGGAGGAAATGGACAATTTCCTAGACAGATACCAAATACCAAAATTAAATCAGCATCAAGTAGACCAGCTAAACAGTCCCATAACCCTTAAAGAAATAGAAGGGGTTATAGAAAGCCTCCCAACCAAAAAAAGTACGGGACCAGATGGTTTTAGTGCAGAATTCTACCAGACCTTCAAAGAAGACTTAACACCAATACTCTTCAAACTATTCCACAAAATAGAGACAGAAGGGACACTGCCCAACTCATTCTTCGAAACCACAATTACGCTGATACCTAAACCACAAAAAGATCCAACAAAGAAAGAGAACTACAGGCCAATTTCTCTTATGAATATAGATGCAAAAATACTAAATAAAATTCTTGCCAACCGAATCCAAGAGCATATCAAAACGATCATTCACCATGATCAAGTAGGCTTCATTCCAGGAATGCAGGGATGGTTCAATATACGGAAATCCATCAATGTAATCCACTACATAAACAAACTAAAAGAAAAAAACCACATGGTCATCTCATTAGATGCTGAAAAAGCATTTGACAAAATTCAGCATCCTTTCATGCTAAAAGTCTTGGAAAGAGCAGGAATTCAAGGCCCATACCTAAACATAGTAAAAGCAATCTACAGCAAACCAGTAGCCAACATCAAAATAAATGGAGAGAAACTTGAAGCAATCCCACTAAAATCAGGGACTAGACAAGGCTGTCCTCTCTCTCCATATCTTTTCAATATAGTACTTGAAGTTCTAGCGAGAGCAATCAGACAACATAAGGAAGTCAAAGGGATACAAATTGGAAAGGAAGAAGTCAAACTATCATTATTTGCAGACGATATGATAGTTTACCTAAGCGACCCAAAAAACTCCACCAGAGAACTTCTACAGCTGATAAACAACTTCAGCAAAGTGGCAGGTTATAAAATTAACTCAAGCAAGTCAGTGGCCTTCTTGTACTCAAAGGACAAGCAGGCTGAGAAAGAAATTAGGGAAATAACACCCTTCACAATAGCCACAAACAACATAAAGTACCTTGGCGTAACTCTAACCAAACAAGTGAAAGATCTGTATGACAGGAACTTCAAGTCCCTGAAGAAAGAAATCGAAGAAGACCTCAGGAGATGGAAAAATATTTCTTGCTCCTGGATTGGCAGGATCAATATAGTAAAAATGGCCATCTTGCCAAAAGCAATCTACAGATTCAATGCAATCCCCATCAAAATCCCAAATCAATTCTTCATAGATCTAGAAAGAGCAATTCTCAAATTCATCTGGAGCAACAAAAAACCTAGGATAGCTAAAACTATTCTCAACAATAAAAGGACTTCTGGGGGAATCAATATCCCTGACCTCAAGCAGTACTACAGAGCAATTGTGTTAAAAACTGCATGGTATTGGTACAGCAACAGGCAGGTAGATCAATGGAATAGGATTGAAGACCCAGAAATTAACCCACAGACTTATGGTCACTTGATCTTTGATAAAGGAGCCACAACCATCCGGTGGAAAAAAGATAGCCTTTTCAACAAATGGTGCTGGTTCAACTGGAGGTCAACATGCAGAAGAATGCGAATTGACCCACTCTTATCTCCTTGTACTAAGATCAACTCCAAATGGATCAAGGACCTCCACATAAAACCAGACACACTGAAACTATTAGAAAAGAAACTTGGGAAGACCCTGGAGGACATGGGCACAGAGGTAAAGTTCCTGAACAGAACACGAATAGCTTATGCTCTAAGATCAAGAATGGACAAATGGGACCTCATAAAATTACAAAGTTTCTGTAAGGCAAAGGACACTGTCAGAAAGACAAAACGGCAACCAACAACGTGGGAAATGATCTTCACCAACCCCACATCCGACAGAGGGCTAATATCCAATATATACAAAGAACTCAAGAAGTTAGACCCCAAAGAACCAAATAACCCTATCAAAAAATGGGGCACAGAGCTAAACAAAGAATTTTCACCAGAAGAAATTCGGATGGCCGAGAAACACCTTAAGAGATGTTCAACATCATTAGTCATCAGGGAAATGCAAATCAAAACAACCCTGAGATTCCACCTCACTCCAGTCAGAATGGCTAAGATTAAAAACTCGAGAGACAACAAGTGCTGGCGAGGATGTGGAGAAAGAGGAACACTCCTCCACTGTTGGTGGGATTGCAAAATGGTAAAACCACTCTGGAAATCAGTGTGGCGGTTCCTCAGAAAATTGGGCATGCCACTCCCAGAGGACCCTGGCATACCACTCCTGGGCATATACCCAGAGGATTCCCCTGCATACAACAAAGACACATGCTCCACTATGTTTATAGCAGCCTTGTTTATAATAGCCAGAAATTGGAAGGAGCCCAGATATCCCTCAAAGGAGGAATGGATACAGAAAATGTGGTATATTTATACAATGGAGTACTACTCAGCAATTAAAAATAATGAATTCATGCAATTTGTAGGTAAATGGTTAGATCTGGAAGCTATCATCCTAAGTGAGCTAACCCAATCACAAAAGAATACACACGAAATGCAATCACTGATAAGTGGATATTAATGAGCCCAGAAGCCCTAAATACTCAAGGCACAATTAGCAAGTCAAATGACTCTCAAGAAGAAAAAAAGGAGAGAACCCTGGGCCTGTAAAGATTGGATCCAGTATTGTAGACCCAGAACTGAGAAATCGTGGGGGGGGGGAAAGAGTGGGGAATAGCATGGGGGGGGGAGAGGAATTATGGGACATATGGTGGGGGGTACCTGGGAAAGGGGAAAGCCTTTGGAATGTAAACAAAGAATATAGAAAATAAAAAAAAATGATAAAAAAAAATTAAAACATTATTGCATTCATGAGAAAAAAAATTTTTTTCGCATGTCCCCAGTATGTATATAAACTTAGTAAGCATCAGTTCTCAAGTCCCCCATTGAAAACATATAACCTCCTATTAGCCTCATGACCTCACATCATAGTCTTTTTCATATTCCCAGAAAGCCAGTAGGAAGGATCATTGTTTTCTTCCATGTACTCCAGGCTTCTTGGATTCTTTCATATGACTCATGCTGATTTCTCTGCCCAGAAATGCCCTGGAGCCTGGATTTTATCTGTCTAATACATTCCATCTTTTAGCAGGTTACCTTTCAAATGAAGTCTTTCCAAATTCCTCTACTTGGATGTGTCTCTAAACCATGATAACTTTATACTTCCAAAATGCACCCTATCTCTCTGAAATGGATTTTTTTTTAATGTAAGTGCTTGATGTCTCCCGGCTCTACTAAAAGTCCCTATGGGCAGAGATTAGAGACAGGACTCTTATGTGTTGGAGCTGGTGTGTGTTGTTGTGTGGTTATATTTAATAGGGTGAATAGATAATCAAAGTAACTGAATATTTTCCATCCTTTTATTTGGCTTTATTTCAAGAATGTTTAATGTTCAGCATATGAGCCTTTGAGGAATTACCTCGTGAGATTGTCTCATGAATATGTAGTTTTCATTTAGCTCTAAAGTGAAGTAAAAGTAAAAATAACTTAATGTGTATAAAGGCACTTCAAAAATAAAAAGTAATATGAATATGAACTATTTTTATTTTATTGCTGTAACTCAGTGCCAGAAACATAATTGGCACTTCATATTTTTCTAGATTAGATGAAATGGAAAATTATTTGTACATCTGAGTTGTAATGTAATAGAAAGCTTATTACATCTCTTGGGCACTTCATCAAGTTGCATTTAAGCAAGTTTCTGAGAATATCAGAAGTAGGACACTTTTTTCACTTGAGAAGTTTTGTGTCCAATGGGGAAGAAAATTATGTAAACGATATTCTTATCCTACCATGATTGGCAGGATCCAAAGGTGTATGAACATAAAAGGCAATTAACCTATCTAAATGTCCAAGGAAAACTTATTTGACACCATTTTAAAGAAAAGTCTTGAAGTTTGCCTAAGAACTGGAGGAGACATAAAAGAGGTTGAATGCAGTTTGGTTAATGAGCTATGAGGAGAGAATGACATCAACTCCATGGTTATGGTATCTATGCATGTGTAGGAAGTCGAAAGGTCTTTGGTTTCATTGGAATGCATAGTTGGTGTGAGGATGAGGGACCCTGTAAGAAGGTAGGCTGGAAAATATTGAAGAGATGGCACTTTACTCTGTCGGCAAAGGCAATGTTACACTCCCCATTTGCCGTCTGTGGCAGCAATAAGGTGGGGAAGATTGGCGTGGGTAATACTGGGAGTGCATGGACTGATTAGCAGACAAGGTTAGCAACTGAAACTCTGCCAGTTATATCTGAGATGAGTAATAGGGAGATTTTTTTTCTAAAATAAATCATTAGAATGTAAAATTGGTAGGACCTGGTGATAGGTGAGTGGGAGAGAGAAAGGCATCAAATAGCCAAGATTCACACATGAGGGGGTCACCCGTGATAAGGCTGGATAACTCATAAGGAAGACGGGTTCGGCATTGGAAATGTGGGAGATTCAAGTTGAGCGATGTGTGCATGAGATTAGGGAAGCTCTGCTGAGTGGCAGCTGAGGCATCCAGGGAGCGGCCAGTTTGATATTTCTATCCACTGGTAGCTGATGATCCACTAAAATTCTGAGAGTGGATGAGATGGCTCAGAGATACCCATAGAGAAGGAGAGAGATATTTACAGGCCAAAGACAAGAGTGCTGTAATTATTGGTGTAACAAGAGGCAACAGATCTCACAAGATAATAGAAGGATGGGCTGGCAGTTCAGGGAGACTAGTGGTTAACAGATTCAAGTCTTGGTTCTCATCCTGGGAATGTCTGACAGGTGATGGAACCTTTAGGAGGTAGGGCCTTCTGGGATAAAATTAGATAATTCAAGTTGTACCTTTAAAAAATGATGGTGGAGGGTGGAATCTGAGGCCTAACAAGGCTTCAAATATGATACAGTATACTGTGTTATAGATTATATAAAGTGTACTGAAACAAGAACTTAGACATGCGTGTTGGGTTTGATTCTATGGTTATTCCTGGGGACCTGTGTTATTTCAAAGAAGTGGTTGAGACCCAACCACATTGTCAGTGATTAAGATGTGACTCAGAGGAGGGAAGCAGAGACAAGGAGTAGATTGCCCAATGAGGAAGACCCTTAGCTAGAATTAAAGCAGATAATTGACGAAGGAAAGCAGGAGTGGCTTCACTAATGGGAGAGATACCCCCTCGCCCCCAGAATGGAGGTTAAATTCTTCCATGCATAGCAAAGTGAATTTGTATAGTACATGGAGCATATATCACTCATAAGTTTGGGTCTATAAAGATGTAAATTAAGTTTTCTATGGGACAATCAATTTCTCTATATCAAGTCTTCAAGTCCTTATGTTTCCAGTGAAAAATAACTTCCCTTGCTTAATTCAGAATCTATTGAGACAATCCAGAGTTTTGTCAGCCATTTTGGCTTTTCCTCTCCCCTCTTCACACTGATTCTAAATTCTAGGGTATGGGTTTGAAGACTCTCTGATCAGTATTCATATTGTCTAGGCTGTAATTGTGAAAATGCCCCACTTCTGCCCTTTGGCTGTCTCGTGGAATACCTAACTCTCACTTAGTATAAGAATTGTATCAAGTTATCCATCCTTCTCGTGACACTAAGACCTCTCCATGTCAGTTGACATGACACACTTTCCTCTCAGAGTGGGCACTATAGTTTGTACTTGAAGTGCCCTCCAAAGGCTCATGCGAAGTCTTGGTTCTCATCCTGGGAATGTCTGGCAGGTGATGGAACCTTTAGGAGGTAGGACCTTCTGGGATAAAATTAGATAATTCAAGTTGTACCTTTAAAAATGATGGTGGAACTCTGTCGCTGGCCCCTATCATTCGCTTTGCTTTCTGATTTTCAGGAAAAGAACATGTCTCCTCATCTTCATGCTTCTACCCTGAGGAATTGACCAGCCCAAAGCCCCTGGTTCAAGTGACTATGGGAAGCCTCTCAGCTCTGAACCAAAATAAATCTTTCCTTCTTTTGTTTGTCTCACGTATTTGTCACAGTGATGGAAAGCTAACACAGGTAGGGTATATTTGGATGTCATCTTGTTCTACTCTTCAGCTGTGTCTTGAGACAACCCCACCTGACACCCTCCATCCCATTTACCTCTATTGTTCTGCTGCTGTATTGGCTGTATTCTGCCATGTAGAAGTATACATGCCCCGCTATTCATTTTTCCAGCAATCAACCATTTATTTGATTAGATAACACGAGGACTCTTTAGGAGTTGCTGCAATAAAAGATGAAAAGGGTAAATTCTACCACAGAGAGCTTTCTATGGCTAAAAGTTTGTTTAGTATTAGGCCTCCATGTAAGACTCTGTCTTAGGTTTCTACTGTTGTGAGGAAGACCATGACTAAAAGCTACTTGGGAAGGAAGAGTTTATTTTATTTTACAGTTCCACATCACAGTTCTTTACTGACAGTAGTCAGAGCAGGAACTCAAGGAAGGAATGTGGAAGCAGGAATTGAAACAGAGGCCACGAAGAGTGCTGCATTCTGGCTGGCTTGCTCCTCATAGCTTGCTCAGCCTGCTTTTGCACCTAGTACCACCAGTCCAGGGGTGGAGCCATCTACAAAGAGTCAGGCCTTCCCACATAAATTAACAATAAAGACTGTACTGTAGGCTTCTCTACATGCTAATCTAATGGGGGTATTTTTCTCAAAGTTGACATACAACTAGCTACTACAAAGTCTGAGAGTGGTGTGAATGAAGTGTTGTTTCATATTTTGCCTGGGGTTTTTGGAAGACTACCTTATGGTGAAGGTGGCAGTTGAGGTGGGCCCTGAAGCTGGGCCTAAGGAGAGATGGGGACTTATAATTCAGGCAATGATTCCTGTTTATATGGCACTGTGCTTGGAGACAGTGTGATATATTTAGGAATAGTAGGATACGAAACATGGCTAGTCAGTGGCATGGGGAAAACAGGAGAAGCACTCAGGTGGGTGGGGCTGAATTCTGAGTAGGTAATGACATCAGCTTATAGAAAGTGGAGCTTATGTGATACAGTTCAGGAGACAGATTCATGTTCCCATTGATGTCTGGAGCTGCTTAGCATTTAGGGGTTGAACTGGAGTTAGACTGGCCAGGACCATGCTGGAATATCTTTAATACACTACCTCTGAAATAAGAAGATGCCTAATAAAGCTAGGACCATGAAAATGGAGATCAGCAGGAGTGATCTACAGTGTATAGCAAGTGGCTCCGTATAAAGTAGGAGGGGCCTTCAAGGGAAGGGAAGTGAGGAGCTCTCTTGCCAGTAGGTGAACAGCGTCAGAATGCGGTTTTTAACATGTGTTTTAGGACCAAGATGCTCTAAAGAGATTAGATTAAATTGGAGTGCAGGTCAAAAGCAGTGAAGGGGAGTCATGATTGGGAGGGGCCAAGAGAGCCAGGTAAAATAAAACCATGGGAATAAAGGACAGGATGGAGGAAGATGGAGCTCTTTGAGTGTAGCCGACCTTGAAGGAGCTAACACATGGAAGCAGCTGCCACAAGGATGCCGAGGAAAAGTAGGTAGGTTCAGACAGGATGTGAAAGCAGACTCTCAGCAAGGTGGGCATGAGAGGAGGGCAGGGAAGCAGCAGTGCTTATTGCTGCCATGAAGCTACAGGAGGGAGGGGTTCGAGGCTTTGGATTAGCAATTAGGAGGCACCAAGTGCCTTAGGTGGTGCTTTCACTCTCACAGTGGTCGAGCGAAGGAGTTGGGAGGCACACACACTGCTGGGCCTTGGAAGATAGTTACAGAAAAAGCAGATCAACCATCTAAAGAAAATCAAACCAAACCAAGGCAGGAAAGAGGTTCACGTCCATGTGACTGGAAGGAGCTATAATTGCTGTGACTTTTCTTAGCATGGAGGTGGTGTCTAAGGAAACGGAAGGGATGAGATACCAAGGACAGAGAGAGCTGAAAATGGAGAAAAGTTCTCAACAGGATGGTAAAGGCTGGACCAGTTCATCTGGCATCAGGAAACGGGATTATTTTAAGTACGGTTAGAAGATCAAATAAAAATAAACAAAAATGGTGGGTTAAGAGAGTGTATGTTGGTAATTTCTTTTTATAGAGGGTGATTCAGGTGGAAAGAAATCAGAGGGATCCATCGACCAATGGTGCTGACTCAGCCCCCATGCAGAGTCAAAATATGTGTTCAGTGAGCCTCTATGTGTGTTCAATGAACCTCTATGCACAAAACGAGGTTTTCCTAGCCCTCTAGAGGATCCAACAGAGCCAGTAATGTGGGTCATCTTTATGCCGCTAGAAGGTAAGGAGTAATAACAGTAGTGATAATAATTTTCTATGTGCTATGTGATTATGTGATGTGCTGTTTTACAGTAATAAATTCAGAATACCATTTAATTAATATAGGTACGTGTTCCACATTATGTCCATTTTCCACAGAAGATAACTTAAGCTATATGTCAAGTTTATACAAGTTCACATAGCTGAAAAAGGAGTTAGAGCCCAAATACTAGCCAGCTGTCTCTGGGTTTCCATTTGGAGCACTTGCTGACCGTGCTAGACCATATCTGTCTGGAAGGCAAGTCTTATGTCTCTTTGGACCTCAGCAACCTTGTGGATTGTAAATGGTGTCCTTGGTGTCAGGGTGGGGCAGGAGGTGATTTATGTCATTCTGAGGTGCTCGCTGGCTCTGGCACGTGATTCTAACATTGATGCTCGAATAGCTTTTGCTCAGCATTATGGGGGAAAAATGCAGCATCAACCTGTGCCCGGTGCCTCTGATGACAGGATTGTAGAGGACCATTTTATTTGCTATTCTTTTCAATCCAGTCTTTTAAGGCCCAGCAGCTAATATTTCATTCTTGACCACATATTTTCCTTTCGCATGCTTGATGGGAAATGGGAGTATTATATTTTTATATTTTCTATAAAGTTCCTACGCCCTTGCTTCTGGCTCTTCTGTGGTAATGGGAGCTAGAAGGCATACTTTCTTGACCTATTGCAGACTGTAATTTCCTCTCAGTCAGTGTTGCCGAATGGCTGATGGAAGCTGTTGTTTAGTTTGATTGGAGAACAGGGTCCTACTTACCTGCAGATCCTCCTCCTAATTCTAGTGCATTTCCTGCTTGGGCAGGTGTTTCCGAATCACTGGCTCTGACCTCAGCACCTCTCAGTGCTGTTAATTTGGAAATGATTTTCAGAAATGGTGTCCCATTGATTTAGGAAATCTGAATCACTTGTGGTTGTTTTCTCTTGTAACAGAAATGTACTTTTCATTGGATAGAATGCAGGCGTTTTCTTCTCTGCATTGATGGGTGGTGATCTTATTGAAAGTTTGCCTCTTTGAAAACAGTTGTGTGCTAATGGTTATTAAAGTATGACACACAATGGGTCAAAAAATCTGGGAAGAAATTTAGGAATGTATTTCTGAGTATGTTACCTTCAAGTCTTCTAGGAGATTTACATGTGTTTATTAAATCAGGTATACAGTCCTTTTTATGTTTGATATATGAGTTGAACTTTTTTATTAGCAATGTTTATAATTCCATGGAATAACCACATCAAAGAGAAGTCTTCACAGGCTATGCCAGAGTTGAAGCTCAGCCAGGCACAAATGCAACAGAGGACAGAAGTACTTAAGCACGGGGCTCTAGGCAGGGGCTGTTCAGCTTTCTGTCATCAAGAGAACCCATAACTGTTCCACCTTTTGCTTCAAATGGAACTCTATCAGCCTGTGGGTTGTAAGTTACTATTTACCAATTTTTAATGATGTCTCATGGATCAGCAAAGGAGACTGTTCTACTTAGCTTCTCTGTTGTTGTGATCACACACTGACCAAAACCAGCTTGGGATGGAAAGAGCCATTCTATCTTACACTTTCATAACATATTATAATCTACCATTGAGGGAAGTCTGGGCAGGAACTAAAGCAAAAATCAGGAGGCAGAGACCACAAAGCCTACTGCTTCCTGGCTTCCTTTGCCTGGCTTGCTCAGCTGTCTTTCTCATAACAGGTCAGGTCATCTATCTATAAATGGTTCCACCTGCAGTGGGCTAGGCCATCAATTAACAATGGAGGAGACGATGCAGGGACTGGCCCATAGGCCAATCTGATAGCAGCAATTACTTGACGATGTTCTCTCTTCCCAAGTGACACTGGTTTGTGTCATGTCAATAAAGAATAAGGAACATGAAGACTTTCTAGGAAATAACACTACTGTTCAACTTGCGCATTTCCTTGTATCTGTTTTCTGTTAGTACTATGGCCATGGGTATTTTGACCTGTTCTCTCTTTTCTTTGGGGAGCCACAGTTTCATGGCTTCCAGTTCATTCATATTTATGTGTTTATTTTTGCCATACAATTTGGGAAACTTCAGTCTCTGTATTGTTTTGGGGCTTTTGGTAAGACAGCGAACCACGGTAGGAGTGTGTGATAGAAGAAACTGTTGACTCACAGCAAGAATAAATCCAAGAGGGGGCAGATAAAGACATCAACAGCATGGATTCCTAGTAATTTTACTGAATAGCCACAATCTTGTGAAAATATGGGACATGAGAGATGATTGCTTTTCCAATGCCTTTCCATCCCCTTTTCCTTCCAGAAATCTCTTTAGACTATACTCTTTGTCTCTCTCCCCACCATGGGGAGTGGGGAGGAGTGACGTATTAGCCTGTGAGTCTGGAAGAAGAGACTGAACTCAGTACAGTCTGTGCATCATGTTAAGCTTAGTGGTAGAGACCACTGTCACCATAGCAACTCCATGTCTGCCTGGGCCTTTTTATTAGTAAAATAACTTGGTTCTTATACTGACACCTTTCTTTTCAATAATGATACTAAATTAGTGAGGATAAAGGTGGTCTGTGTGTTTCTGTAGACATGACTTGATGACTGTTGCTCTCCATATTATAGTAAACTCAAGTGGAGTAGAAGAGGAGTCATTTCTTTCTAAATTCCCAGTGGAGGTCATTCCAAGAAAAAAAAAAAAAGATATGTTTTTAGAGACCAGAGTGGGAAATATAAAAATAAATAGAAGTTACTTTTTATCTGAAGCAGACATTTTAATTACAGACTCAACTGAGTTACTTCTTGTATTCATTTGTTACTCAGAAAATTTTATACTGAGTTTAATCAGCTTTATTTTTTCTTGGTAGAACATTGCTTAAGGAAGAAGTCCCAAATTCGGTGACTTATGCCAATAAATGTTTATAGAGCTAATGGTTGCCTTTCTAGGCTTTTTTAGGCCTGCATGCCTTCTTAGTCTAGGCTGAGTTATTCTTGTTGTAGATAAGAGAAGGCAAAAGTGGCACACTGAGACTCTTGCTACCACCTATAGCCTGCTCAGAGCTGGGGACTGGCATCTCTAGCCACAAATGACTGGTTAATGCAACTCACAATCAAGCTCAAAGTCACTGGGTCAGCAAAGAATGTTCTGTTCACAGAGAAGTCATGCCTTGGATGGGCACAGAAGAAGACATTGTGAGACAATTTCCTATAGACAGCTTTAGGTTTCACTTGGCTTCTGCATAGACTCTTCAGCTGCATTTTATGCTATCTGCAAACTTCACTCATTTATTCCATCTGTCTTTGGCTAAAGCTCTGAACACTTGCATAGTTCTTTAATTTATTCTCTTGTCATAAAGCACTATTAAAAACTCTGTCATGGAGGCTAGAGATATGGCTTAGTAGTATAGCAACCCCCTTCTAACATGTGTGAATCCCTAGGTTCAATTCCCGTGCAAAATGATGAAAATTTAATTAGAATCCCTGTCACCTACAGTATGCATAGACATGATTTTAATATTTTATTCATAAGACCCTAGAGACACTGATGAGTCTGGGCATATTCTCGACCACCAGAAATATCTTATTCATTAATCCGAAAAAAAAATCAATGCTCTGAATGACATCCTTATGTGGGTTGAATAGATTCTGTGATACATTCTTGACGTCTGCCTCCCCATGATAGTGCTCTTGTGTACCAGTCAGCTTTCCTTCTCTCTGACAAATTACCTAAGGTGAGCTGCTTACAAAGAACGAGTTTATTTTGCCTTGTCATCTGGGAGAGTTTTCCATCTATGGCTCATTAGCTATGTCACTCTTGGCTTAGAGTAAAAGAGAGTATTATGGTAGGAGTGTGTGTTGGAGGAAACTCTTCACCCCTGGCAAGAAAAGAGACAGGTAGAGGATAGTGACTCAAAAGAACATCAAGGACATGTCCCCAGAGACCTAACTTTTACCCACAAAGCTTCACTTCTTGAAAGTTCCGTTATCTTCTAATATGCAACCAAGTCTTCAACACATAAGCCTTTAGGAACACTTATTTAAAGTATCCCACCTGAGATTCCCTTTCTTTGATACGGCAGGCCTGTGGTTTTCCTCTAATCAATAGAATATGACAAAGATGATGAGGTGCATGGGATAGGCTAGGCAAGCTTACAAACCAGCCCACATGAAGAGTCTTCTACTGATGTTGAAAGAAGCAAGGATATTAGGAAAATTCTCATAGCAAAAACACTGGCAGTGGCTTTAAATTCAGCTAAAGATCACCACAAGACGGAGATACTTAGTTCAGGATATGGGAAAGAATTATAATTGGGGTGGGAATGGATTTTGTCTTCAGTTGAGACTATAGCATGGGTGAAGCTTCCTTTAGAATCTGATGAGATCATGGAGCAGAGGATCGAGGTAGGCTTTCATCACACTCCTGACTCATGTGAATAGGCATTGGTCTAAGCTGCTGAGTTTGTGATGATGTCATACAGTACGAACCTTTTCAACCCATGGTTCCATTTCAGATTATCAAAGAGAAAGTGTTTTCATTAATATCTGTTACCTGGCAATTTCATGTGTTTGCTTCACATTGCTTGCTTAATTCAATCATTAATGTGAAGAAGGATTTGGGGGTGAAGATTAATATACATTCCTCTATGCCATATGTACTTGTATACTTACAGAGAACTAAACATGTTTGCATATTTGTTGATTAAATACTTAGAAATCCATCACAGAAATGTTTCTGTCTCCACAAACTTCACATTTTGTTTGAAGAGCCAGTGAACAATGATTAGTTCTAAAATTACAATTAGCTTTTAAAGTATTAGCAACTGGAGAGAAAAGATAAATAGACAGTATCTAGGAGCTAGAATAAATAGAGGGTCTTTCCCAGAGAAGACTTTTGCAGGGTTAATATCTAAACTGGGATTCAGCAGATGAGAAATGGCAGTATATATCACTGAATTCCCCCTAGTTTAGAGCTGGGTGAGTTCTTTTGGTGTGAAATTGCATTTGCTCATGTGCACATCTATGTGTGGGAGTGGTGATAATACAGTTGAGAAGTAGGATAGGAATTGGGTTTGGAAATAAATTCAAAGAAAATAAATGTTTGGGACTCAGGATATTGAAAGAAAGTATAATGAATAGCAGAAAGAATACATGCTTGGAATATAATATTATGATAAATTGAGTAGGAATGGTGTGATGGACGACCATGTTAGCAATTCTCAAGGTATAAAACAAATCTTTTAAAATCATGAAGCTAGCTATTGAGTTTTACCTAGCAAATTTTGACCAAGTACATAACTAGTTTCATATTCAAAACAGCAGAGTCAAGCAATTTTTGAGGCATGTTGAATATCCATCTTTGTCTGATGTCTCTGTATTTTTCTGTGAGTCACTCTGTTGGCTTTTATTAGGCTATAGATATCTCAGAGCACCACAGACCTAAATCTTTTGCTTCTGTCAGGTCTGCAACTCAGTGCATTTAGAAGAGGCCAGCGTGCTTTCTGAGGCTGCCAAGAACATAAAGAGTTTTCCCTTATTTTGGCTTGAGCTCTTCTCTTTCCAATTAGTCTCTTAAATGTTTGCCTCTTAGGTATTTCTCTTGATGGCAATAATCTTTTTCCCAGAAGTATGTTTGGATATGAGAGTACATCTGTCTTGCGAGTCTGGCGCCTTATTAAATGTAATCATGTGCCGTGTGAATGCTAGAAATGACTGGAAGAAAAATTGGAGATGGTATGGAGGGAGTAGAGGCAGGAAGGAGGACAAGAGGAAGGCAAAGGAGAATGAGAGGAGAAGAGGATTCAAAGGAGAAGGACGGGGAAGGGAAAGAAAGGAAATCAGAGGTTAGAAAGGGAGGAAGAGAGAAGGGCTACAGAAAGACACAAAGACAGGATTATGAAATAGAACAATATTCAGGAGCAGGAATAGGCAGAAGCAAAGAAAATGAGAAAATTCTTTGGAAGCATCAACAAAATAATAAACCCAAAACAATCTGACTTAATTAAGTGCGAGGGTTGTGAGACAATTTTATCAGCATGGTGTTTGTGGCTCACACAGATAGGATAGGACATAGGAGAAGGGAGAACTCTCTTTGCATAGACAGGAAGGTCTCAATGAAAAATAAAATTGTTTGAGAATCCAGTCAGACCTCCTTTTTTGGGTTCAAAGTTTCAGAAAAAGAAGCTAATTTCATGTTCAAGTGACAAGGGACCTATTGAGTTGGTAGCAGGGCTGTTCAGCATTAATCTCTAGGTAACCAGAGACTACTGTTGAACTTTTATAGAAAGGGAAAACTGCCAGGGAGTCTGTCCTCCTGAGAGACCCACACCCTAGCACCCAGGGTCTGATTACTGGAGTTAGCATTTTAATCAAGTGGTTGACCAAGGTGGAGTTAGAGAAGAGATAGATTACAAGCCTGGGCATAAACTAAAGGGTATATTCTTTTGTGTTTTGACAAAAGGGGTAAATTCATCACTTCTAGAACTCCTGAGAGGTATCTTTTGGTCATTCTACTCTTCCTTTCTTTTTCTTACTCTTTTTTTTTTAAATTTTTATTTTCTATATTCTATGTTTACATTCCAAGGGCTTTCCCCTTTCCCAGTTCCCACCCACCATAGTTCCCATAGTTCCTCTCCCCCCCAACTATTCCCCAATCATTCCCCCTCCCCCCTCAGTTTCTTTACTAAACTGGATGCAATCTTTACATGCCCAGGGTCCTCTCCTTTCTTCTTCTTGGGAATCATTTGACTTGCTATTCGTGTCTTGAGTATTTAGTGCTTCTGGGCTCATTAATATCCACTTATCAGTGATTGCATTTCATGTGCATTCTTTTGTGATTGGGTTAGCTCACTCAGGATGATATTTTCCAGGTCTAACCATTTACCTACAAATTGCATGAATTCATTATTTTTAATTGCTGAGTAGTATTCCATTGTATAAATATACCACATTTTCTGTATCCATTCCTCCTTTGAGGGATATTTGGGCTCCTTCCAATTTCTGGCTATTATAAACAAGGCTGCTATAAGCATAGTGGAGCATGTGTCTTTATTGCATGCAGGGGAATCCTCTGGGTATATGCCCAGAAGTGGTATGCCAGGGTCCTCTGGGAGTGACATGCCCAATTTTCTGAGGAACCTCCAAACTGATTTCCAGAGCGGTTTTACCATTTTGCAATCCCACCAACAATGGAGGAGTGTTCCTCTTTCTCCACATCCTCGCCAGCACTTGTTGTCTCTTGAGTTTTTAATCTTAGCCATTCTGACTGGTGTGAGGTGGAATCTCAGGGTTGTTTTGATTTGCATTTCCCTGATGACTAATGATGTTGAACATCTTTTAAGGTGTTTCTCGGCCATCCGAATTTCTTCTGGTGAAAATTCTTTGTTTAGCTCTGTGCCCCATTTTTTGATAGGGTTATTTGGTTCTTTGGGGTTTAACTTCTTGAGTTCTTTGTATATATTGGATATTAGCCCTCTGTCGGATGTGGGGTTGGTGAAGATCTTTTCCCACTTTGTTGGTTGCCGTTTTGTCCTTCTGACAGTGTCCTTTGCTTTGCAGAAACTTTGTAATTTTATGAGGTCCCATTTGTCGATCCTTGATCTTAGTGCGTACGCTATTGGTGTTCTGTTCAGGAACTTTTCCCCTGTGCCCAAGTCCTCCAGGGTCTTCCCAAGTTTCTTTTCTAATAGTTTCCGTGTGTCTGGTTTTATGTGGAGGTCCTTGATCCACTTGGAGTTGATCTTAGTGCAAAGAGATAAGAGTGGGTCAATTCGCATTCTTCTGCATGTTGACCTCCAGTTGAACCAGCACCATTTGTTGAAAAGGCTATCTTTATTCCACCGGATGGTTGTGGCTCCTTTATCAAAGATCAAGTGACCATAAGTCTGTGGGTTAACCTCTGGGTCTTCAATCCTGTTCCATTGATCTGCTTGCCTGTTGCTATACCAATACCATGCAGTTTTTAACACAATTGCTCTGTCGTACTGCTTGAGGTCAGGGATATTGATTCCCCCAGAAGTCCTTTTATTGTTGAGAATAGTTTTAGCTATCCTGGGTTTTTTGTTGCTCCAGATGAATTTGAGAATTGCTCTTTCTAGATCTATGAAGAATTGAGTTGGGATTTTGATGGGGATCGCATTGAATCTGTATATTGCTTTTGGCAAGATGGCCATTTTTACTATATTGATCCTGCCAATCCAGGAGCAAGAAATATTTTTCCATCTTCTGAGGTCTTCTTCGATTTCTTTCTTCAAGGACTTGAAGTTCCTGTTGTACAGATCTTTTGCTTGTTTGGTTAGAGTTACGCCAAGATACTTTATGTTGTTTGTGGCTATTGTGAAGGGTGTTATTTCCCTAATTTCTTTCTCAGCCTGCTTGTCCTTTGAGTACAAGAAGGCCACTGACTTGCTTGAGTTAATTTTATAACCTGCCACTTTGCTGAAGTTGTTTATCAGCTGTAGAAGTTCTCTGGTGGAGTTTTTTGGGTCGCTTAGGTAAACTATCATATCGTCTGCAAATAATGATAGTTTCACTTCTTCCTTTCCAATTTGTATCCCTTTGACTTCCTTATGTTGTCTAATTGCTCTTGCTAGAACTTCAAGTACTATATTGAAAAGATATGGAGAGAGAGGGCAGCCTTGTCTTGTCCCTGATTTTAGTGGGAATGCTTCAAGTTTCTCTCCATTTATTTTGATGTTGGCTACTGGTTTGCTGTAGATTGCTTTTACTATGTTTAGGTATGGGCCTTGAATTCCTGCTCTTTCCAAGACTTTTAGCATGAAAGGATGCTGAATTTTGTCGAATGCTTTTTCAGCATCTAATGAGATGACCATGTGGTTTTTTTCTTTCAGTTTGTTTATGTAGTGGATTACATTGATGGATTTCCGTATATTGAACCATCCCTGCATCCCTGGGATGAAGCCTACTTGATCATGGTGGATGATCGTTTTGATGTGCTCTTGGATTCGGTTAGCAAGAATTTTATTTAGTATTTTTGCATCTATATTCATAAGAGAAATTGGCCTGAAGTTCTCTTTCTTTGTTGGATCTTTTTGTGGTTTAGGTATTAGCGTAATTGTGGCTTCGAAGAATGAGTTGGGCAGTGTCCCTTCTGTCTCTATTTTGTGGAATAGTTTGAAGAGTATTGGTGTTAAGTCTTCTTTGAAGGTCTGGTAGAATTCTGCACTAAAACCATCTGGTCCCGTAATTTTTTTGGTTGGGAGGCTTTCTATAACCCCTTCTATTTCTTTAGGGGTTATGGGACTATTTAGCTGGTCTACTTGATGCTGATTTAATTTTGGTATTTGATATCTGTCTAGGAAATCGTCCATTTCCTCCAGATTCTCCAGTTGTTTTGAGTATAGACCTTTGTAGTAGGATCTGATGATCTTTTGAATTTCCTCAGTTTCTGTTGTTATGTCTCCCTTTTCATTTCTAATTTTGTTAATTTGTATACTGTCTCTGTGTCCTTTGGTTAGTCTGGCTAAGGGTTTATCTATCTTGTTGATTTTCTCAAAGAACCAGCTCCTGGTCTTGTTGATTCTTTGTATGGTTCTCTTTGTTTCTATTTGATTGATTTCAGCCCTGAGTTTGATGATTTCTTGTTTTCTACTCCTCCTGGGTGAGTTAACTTGTTTTTCTTCTAGCACTTTAAGGTGTGCTGTTAAGCTGCTAGTGTATGCTCTCTCCAGTTTCTTTTTGGATGCACTTAGAGCTATGAGTTTTCCTCTTAGCACTGCTTTCATTGTGTCCCATAGATTTGGGTAGGTTGTACCTTCATTTTCATTGAATTCTAAAAAGTCTTTGATTTCTTTTTTTATTTCTTCCTTGACCAAGGTGTCATTGAGTAGAGTATTGTTCAGTTTCCATGTGTATGTGGGCTTTCTGTTGTTTTTGTTGCTATTGAAGACCACTCTTACTCCATGGTGATCTGATAGGAGGCATGGGATTAGCTCGATCTTCTTGTATTTGTTGACATCTGTCTTGTGACCGATTATATGGTCTATTTTGGAGAAGGTACCATGCGGTGCTGAGAAAAAGGTATATTCTTTAGCTTTAGGATGAAATGTTCTATATATATCTGTTAAATCCAATTGGTCCAGAGTTTCAATTAGTTTCACTGTGTCCCTGTTTAGTTTCTGCTTTCCTGATCGGTCCATTGAGGAGAGTGGGGTGTTGAAGTCACCCACAATTATTGTGTTAGGTGTAATGTGTGCTTTAAGCTTTAGTAAGGTTTCTTTTACAAATGAGGGTGCCCTTGCATTTGGAGCATAGATGTTCAGTATTGAGAGCTCTTTCTGGTGGATTTTCCCTTTGGCCAGCAAGAAGTGACCTTCTGGGTCTCTTTTGATGATTTTAAGTTGAAAGTCAATTTTATCTGATATTAGAATGGCTACTCCAGCTTGTTTCCTGAGACCATTTGCTTGTAAAATTGTCCTCCAGCCTTTTACTCTAAGGCAGTGTTTGTCTTTAACACTGAGATGTGTTTCCTGTATGCAGCAAAATGTAGGGTCCTGTTTCCGTATCCAGTCTGTTAGTCTATGTCTTTTTATTGGGGAATTGAGTCCATTGACCTTAAGAGATATTAAGGAATAGTAATTATTACCTCCAGACATTTTTGAAATTATATTTATTTATCTTATTTATTTTTTATATTCGAGAGGTTATCTTCTTTTGGGTTTGATGAGAGGAGGTTTCTATCTTGCTTCTTCCCTGGTGTAGTTTCCGTCCTTGTCTTGGTGTTTTCCCCCTATTATCCTTTGTAGGGCTGGATTTGTGGAGAGATATCTTGCAAATTTGGTTTTGTCATGGAATACCTTGATGTCTCCATCAATGGCAATTGAGAGTTTTGCTGGGTAAAGTAGTTTTGGCTGAAGTTTGTGTTCTCTTAGAGTTTGCATGATATCTGCCCAGGATCTTCTAGCTTTCATGGTCTCAGGTGAGAAGTCTGGTGTTATTCTGATAGGTTTTCCTTTATATGTTACTTGGCCTTTTTCTCTTGCTGCCTTTAGTATTCTTTCTTTGTTTATTACTTTTGGAGTTTTGATTATTATGTGACGGGATGTATTTCTGTTCTGGTCCAGTCTGTTTGGGGTTCTATAGGCTTCTTGTATATTCATGGGCATCTCTCTCCTTAGGTTGGGGAAGTTTTCTTCCATAATTTTATAGAAGATATTAGCTGGCCCTTTAACTTGTAAATCTTCACTCTCGTCTATACCTATAATCCTTAGGTTTGGTCTTCTCATAGTGTCTTGGATTTCCTGGATGTTTTGGGTTACCACCTTTTTGCATTTAGTGTTTTCTTTGACTGTTGAATCAATGGTTCCTATGGTATCTTCGGCTTCTGAGATTCTGTCTTCTATCTCTTGTATTCTATTGTTGATACTTGCGTCTAGGGCCCCTGATTTCTTCCCCAGGTTTTCTATCTCCAATGTTGTCTCCCTCTGTGATTTCTTAGTTGTTTCTACATCTGTTTTTAGTATGTGGATGGATGTGCTCAGATCTTTCGTTTGCTTGATTGTGTTTTCATGTATTTCTTTAATAGATTTTTGTGCTTCCTCTTTCATAGCTTCTACTTGTTGGCCCACATTCTTCTGTAGTTCTTTAAGTGACTTTTGTCTTTCTTCCTTATTGTCTTCTTCTCTTTGATCCATCTTCTCCTGAATTTCTTGAAGTGATTTTTGTATTTGCCTCGTAAAGGCTTCTAACTTTTGATCCATTTTCTCCTCTATTTCTTTACGAGATTTTTCTATGTGTTCAGCTACCAGCATCCTGACCAGTGATTTTATATCCAAGTCTTGTTTTTCTGGTGTTTTAGGGTATCCAGGGATTCCTGTTGTTGGAGAACTGGGTTCAGATGCTGTCATGTTGCCTTGATTTTTGTTAGCAACGTTCCTTCATTTTCCTTTTGCCATCTGGTTATTTCTGGTTTTAGTTGGCCTTGTTGTTAGTGGCTGGTGTTTGAATCTCCTGTGAGGCTGGGCTCACCTGTTGTTTCTCTACTGGTAAATATGTGTGACTGCTGCTTTAAGGGATCATAAGCTGGCTGCCACCCATGCGATTGTAGCCCCTGTTGGAGTCTGTCTACCTGGGCTTCTCCAGCTGTGTCCTGGTTGCAAGGAACTCGGCCTGCTTGGTTCCGAGACCCTAGCAGATCCCCCTGTGCGGGTAGCCCTGGAAGGGGTGTTTACCTGGGCCTTTCCAGCTATGTCCTGGTTGCAATATGGAGGCCCGCAGCTACCGCTGGTCCAGGGGCCGGTGAGCTGGTTGCAGAATGCAGCCTAGGTGCTCGCCAGAGGGCGCGGGGATGTCCCACAGAGCCTGGGCCTTTCCAGCTGTGTCCTGGGCCTTTCCAGCTATGTCCTGGTTGCAATATGGAGGCCCTCCGCTTCTGCTGGTCCAGGGTCCGGCGAGCTGGTTGCAGAAAGCAGCCTCGGTGCTCGCCAGAGGGCACGGGGATGTCGCGCAGAGCCTAAGTGGAACTCAGCCTGCTTGGGTCCGAGACCCTAGCAGATCCCCCGTGAGGGCAGCCCTGGAAGGGGTGTTTACCTGGGCCTTTCCAGCTATGTCCTGGTTGCAATATGGAGGCCCGCCGCTTCTGCTGGTCCAGGGGCCGGCGAGCTGGTTGCAGAAAGCAGCCTCGGTGTTCGCCAGAGGGTGCGGGGAAGTCCCACAGAACCTGGGCCTTTCCAGCTGTGTCCTGGTTGCAATATGGAGGCCCGCCGCGCTGGTCCAGGGGCCGGCGAGCTGGTTGCAGAAAGCAGCCTAGGTGCTCGCCACTTCTTACTCTTTACTATCGATGCCTCACTGTCTGCCAGTATGTTACTTTTAAATGTTTATCATCATCATCATCATCATCATCATCATCATCATCATCATCATCATCTAACCTGTAGTCTTTGGAACATTTCCATTTTTTTTTTAAAAAATGGACTCACTATGACATTATAGTTTGTAAGGCAGTTACCATCTTAAAGATTTTCATTCAACCACAATTTATTAGTTGCTCCTGGACCAGATGGTCTGTGTAGTTAAAGTGATCAGAATGTGATTCCTTGTTCTTCAGACATCACCTTAGCAGTTTTGTGGGGAAAAGCTTTTGTTATACCAACAGATGTGGCACAGCATTATACGTGTTCACCAGGGCATGTTACTCTTCACCAGAATGGAAAAGCAAGTGGAGCTCAGGAGGCTGGTGGAATGCAAAAACAGAGACGAGGTCGGCAAGGTGGAGAAGGCTCTCCAAGGCAAGGCTGTGGAAGTTGTGGAGGAACAAGGCATGTTTCATGTTACCCGTGGATGGGAAGGCATGGCTGAAGCATGTGAGGGAGGATTGGGGGAGAGTGAGGGATAGATGAAAGGTGGAGAGGAGCCAGTTCTTGGACACTTAGTGTAAGCAATAGGCACCTGTTAATGGACTTAAAAGCAAGATGGGCAAGTCTTTGTTTAAAGATAAAATCCTACTAGCTGTGCTTTGGAAAGATTCTGAAGGCTAGAAAAAGGAGACAAATTAGTAAACCTTGTTGGTGTGAGGATTGAAGTGGCCCTGGACTGGGTGGAGATGGTAAGGACAGATGACAATAGCTGGATGTATTTAAAAGACAGAGCAATGGAATTTGGTAGATAGTTGGAAAATAGGGGTGAGGGAGGAAGGAGGCTCTCTGGTAAAAAAGGAGGAAAATGTATTTATGGGAAAGATGAAAAGCTCATCTTTGGACATGTGTTTGAAGGTCCTAGAGGTAAGTGTTAACCAAAGTGAGTGAAATCATGTGGGGCATTTTAGCAAGTATGAGGTTATCCTCTCCTTCTGTTGCCTTATTATTACTTTTACTGAATTGACATCCACTCTCTGTCTTTGTACTGGAGTTCAAATGCATACGAACAGCAGAGCAACCGTGTAAGAGCTGATCCGTACCACTATGCAGCATTGTCTGAAGTCTTCTCTGGTGTTTGGCTTGTGTCTCTTTGTGCTAACTGGATTTCTGCATTAAATGACTGCCCCCCTTGTTAATTTAAAAAAAAAAAAACACTAACAGCTGGGGAAATGGTTAAATAAGACGGCCAGTGAAAAGCAGAGGGATTTGTCAGAAAGAGGAGAGACTTTTTTTTTTTTTTTTTTTAAATCTGGTACAACTAGGTATTTTTGACGAGTGAATAGACTCTTTGTTCAGAAGAGTGAAAAGCTCAAACTTAGAGCTTTTTGATGTTCTTGGTTCTTAAAATGGTGAACATTTCTCCTAAAGAGCCAAGCATGTGAGAAGATTCCTCATTGTATCTGGAGAATGAGTGGAAGCTTGAAGGTAAGAAGCAAGTTTGATCCCAAATGTACAGAAGCAAACAGAGAACCCCTTAATATTGTGAATAGACTTTCTTGAGTATTCCACTTTATATATCTATGCAGGTGTGTTCATGTATACAAAGTATCTCATTGTATTATATATTTCCTTAAATTTTCTTTTGACTAGAAATTTAAATCAAGAAGACATTGCTACTTTGAGTCTTATTGTGGAAGAGACATTTTAGAAAATAGTATCTGAGATATTAGAAGTTGTAAACATGATCTTGTTACTGGTTTTCTTTTTTCTTTCACCTAAAACTATGTCTTTAGTATCAACAAACAAAGACATATAGAACTAAATGTCTGGAATTCCATCCTATCTATGACTGATAATAGATAACCAAACCCATACCAATTGGAATTTACCAGAGAGTTTTGCCCCGAGACTGCCCTGCAGCTCACAAGGAGGGCGTGAAGAAGGAGTCCAACTCCAGGACCCTCCGACCCATGCAGCACAAGACTGGAACTTTGCACCTAGGGTGCATTTGCCAAAGCGACCCTTCAGAACCGTTTGGACCCGGGACCAGGACCTGTGTGGCCAAATTTCTAATATTCTCCATTTAAGCATTGCTATAATACATAACCATACACCCCTCTCTCTTTTATAACTGCCACTAATGTACCATTTTATAGAGTAAGAAGACTTGCTACATGAAATGACATGCACACTTATAATTTTAATAACTATTACCATATTACTACTGTACAGATTGTTTCAATTTGCATTTTCACCAGTAAGGTACCAGTTTACATTTGTGGCTTACCAGTTTCTGTCTCCAAAATGTCAAAACCCTGCCATCTTGATGGATCAGAAAACAAAGCAGAATAGTTTTAATTTCCATTGTGAATGTGATTAAAGATAGTTATTATGCTTTAAGCCATTTTGTAATTCACTTTGTAACATGATTTTGAGCTTCCTATTTTGTTTTCTAAATCAATCATAGCAATTCTTTGTGTGTATTAATGATAATAATATATACATTTTTCCTTAAATTGTCTTGTCTTGATTTTGTTTATGGTGGCTAGTAGAAAGCTTTTTAAAAAATATTTTTTCAGTTAAGTTTAATCAACAGTCTCAAAAAGTTCTTTCTAAGTTGTATAACTTGGATTGTGAAGCAGTAAGAAAAGTCTGCTATTTAATTCTCTGTTGATTTATGATTTTGTTTGCTTTTTGCTTTTTTTGCTACTTAAGATTTTAAGGCTCTTGGAATTTTTCCCAATATAAAGTTAAGAGTTCTTGCATAGGGACTTAGCTTAGAGCTAAAGTATTATATTTCTATGTAAGAGACTAATTAAGAGAGTAGAAAATTGAAGATATCCTTTTAATGTAAAGTAGAGTGATTGAGAAAAGTTTGTAAGCTCAGTGTGTGTGAAAGATGACAGCTATGAGTTTATCATAAGCACAATACAAGCAACTTTATGTCTTTTCTTAACATTATTTAGTAACATACTGAATAGAATTTAGCCAGATGAAAAAAAAATCCTACCCTTCTATTTGCTTAAAGGCAGACATAAAAAAATTCTGATTATGCACATCAAACTAGATATCATGCCATGTATGTTTGGATGGCTATCAAAAAGATATAAGATACCTGGGGTGTAGCTCAGTGATAGAGAACTTGCCTAGCATATTTGCCTACCATGAGGTCCTGGATTTATCTACAGCTTGCATGTGTACATACCCTGCATATGCACACCATATACACCAGAAAAAAATTAAAAGTAAGTGTTGATTGTGTAGGGGGAGGAAAAGGAAACCTTGGATGGTAGGTAGGAATGTGAATGTAAAGCCAATGTGTCAAACGCATGGAGGATCCTCAGGAAGTTTTAAGTAGACCTATCATGTGACTCTAAAGTTTCATTACTGCGCTCATAGCCACATGAAAGGACAACTTTAAGTCAAAGAGCTAGTCACTGTAGCATTATTCACAATGGCCAGGCAAAGGGATGAGTTAGATGCACACCAACTGCTAAATGGGTAAAGACAACATGGTATACGTCCACAATGGAGTCTTACTCATCCTCAAAAAGTAATAGGTGTTGTGAGCACTGGCCAATCTGGAGAACATCAGGATAAATGAAATAAGCCAGACACAAGTGGTCCACTACTCAACGTTCTCATGTGTGTGGAATCTATCTTAGAAAAATTCAAAGAATTAAGGGTAGAATAAATATTGCCAGGAACCAGGAGAGAGGAACATGTCAGTCAAAGAGTTCAACATTTCAGTTTTGGGGGATGATTGAGCTCTGGAGACCCAGTGTGCAGCATGGTGACTACAGTTAATAACCTTGGATGGTGCACTCATAATTTTTCAGAAGAGTGGATTCTAAGTGTTTCCCCAGTCCAAATAAATGAACAAAAATATGAACTATTTAGACAATGGGGATGTTAGCTTGATGGTGGTGATCATTTTGCAATGCATAGATACGTACATTAAAGCATCATATTGGGGAGTAGAGATGTTGCTCTGCGCTACAGTACACAGTATATGGGAACTTGAAGTTTAATTACCACCAGTGCAAGAAATGAAAATATTATTGTACACTTTAAATATCTATAATTCTTGTCAGTTTTACTTTTATAAAGCTGGAGAAAAATTATAGAGCTATCTTGTACCTTCCCTGTCTCCTCCAAAACCTAACCCCCAACCTCCAAAGCATGCCTAGAATTCTGACTAGGACTAGGGGAACCAAAAATTTTAGTGTAGAGTGAAAGCGCAGAATCAGAAATAGGATCCCTTGATGGCCTTTGGGATGTGGTAAGTGCAGACACATAAGGAAAATCACAGTACTTTTTCAGTTTCTAAATTGCTAACCAGATTTCACAGTGAAACTGCAGAAAGATTATTGAATATGGTGCTGGACATTAGCCTCAGCAGAGTGATAAATAAAGTCTTTATATAGCCCTTGGGTTGAGTTTTGCAATCAAATTGGTTCAGGTTAGGTCAGCTGTTACTGCCAATGAGTTTCTGAAAAACTTGTTTTTATAGCTTTTTTGATTTTTAAATTTCTGTAAAGAGATTATAGGTGGATAACTGCGGATTCTTGGAGCTCTGTTTCTTTGCAATGGTTTCTCCAGAAGCTACTTGGATCAGCAGAGAATTCTCATTCCCTGTGGTAGAGAGAGAAGTGTATTTTGCTCTTCAGATAATAATTACAAGAGTGAAAGCACAGACTAATGTTTTAAAGGTGACCTTACCTATAATTTTGGTTAACAAAATGTTATGGCTAAAACTTTTCCTATCAAATACACACACATATATATACACAGATACCCCAAATTCTTCTCACCCAAAATTCATTCTTTTCTCATTTTATACTTTCCTGATCAAATGTTTGTGATGGAAAGTTAATATCTTATTGGCTGACTGATTTGTATGTGTTTTCACAGTGGGTGGTGCCCAGGATTGGGACAACAAAGGAAGAATAGGAGTGCCTTCCTCAAGTATGTGTGCTGACTTCAGTGAGTGTAATCCAGTGTATGGGGATTAGTACACATGGGATTAGCTCGATCTTCTTGTATTTGTTGACATCTCTCTTGTGACCGATTATATGGTCTATTTTGGAGAAGGTCCCATGTGGAGCTGAGAAAAAGGTATATTCTTTAGCTTTAGGATGAAATGTCCTATATATATCTGTTAAATCCAATTGGTCCAGAGTTTCAATTAGTTTCACTGTGTCCCTGTTTAGTTTCTGCTTTCCTGATCGGTCCATTGAGGAGAGTGGAGTGTTGAAGTCACCCACAATTATTGTGTTAGGTGTAATGTGTGCTTTAAGCTTTAGTAAGGTTTCTTTTACAAATGAGGCTGCCCTTGCATTTGGAGCATAGATGTTCAGTATTGAGAGCTCTTCTTGGTGGATTTTTCCTTTGGCCAGCAAGAAGTGACCTTCTGAGTCTCTTTTGATGATTTTAGGTTGGAAGTCAATTTTATCTGATATTAGAATGGCTACTCCAGCTTGTTTCCTGAGACCATTTGCTTGTAAAATTGTCTTCCAGCCTTTTACTCTAAGGCAGTGTTTGTCTTTGACACTGAGATGTGTTTCCTGTATGCAGCAAAATGTAGGGTCCTGTTTCCGTATCCAGTCTGTTAATCTATGTCTTTTTATTGGGGAATTGAGTCCATTGATGTTAAGAGATATTAAGGAATAGTAATTATTTCCTCCAGACATTTTTGAAATTATATTTATTTATTTTATTTATTTTTTATATTCGAGAGGTTACCTTCTTTTGGGTTTGATGAGAGGAGGTTTCTATCTTGCTTCTTCCCGGGTGTAGTTTCCCTCCTTGTCTTGGTGTTTTCCCCCTATTATCCTTTGTAGGGCTGGATTTGTGGAAAGATATCGTGCAAATTTGGTTTTGTCATGGAATACCTTGATGTCTCCATCTATGGTGATTGAGAGCTTTGCTGGGTAAAGTAGTTTTGGCTGAAGTTTGTGTTCTCTTAGAGTTTGCATGATATCTGCCCAGGATTTTCTAGCTTTCATGGTCTCAGGTGAGAAGTCTGGTGTTATTCTGATAGGTCTTCCTTTATAAGTTACTTGGCCTTTTTCTCTTGCTGCCTTTAATATTCTTTCTTTGTTTAGTACATTTGGAGTTTTGATTATTATGTGACGGGATGTATTTCTGTTCTGATCCAGTCTGTTTGGGGTTCTGTATGCTTCTTGTATATTCATGGGCATCTCTCTCTTTAGGTTGGGGAAGTTTTCTTCCATAATTTTGTAGAAGATATTTGCTGGCCCTTTAACTTGTACATCTTCATTCTCGTCTATACCTATAATCCTTAGGTTTGGTCTTCTCATTGTGTCCTGGATTTCCTGGATGTTTTGGGTTACAGCCTTTTTGCATTTAGTATTTTCTTTGACTGTTGAATCAATGGTTCCTATGGTATCTTCGGCTTCTGATATTTTGTCTTCTATCTCTTGTATTCTATTGTTGATATTTGCATCTATGGCTCCTGATTTCTTCCCAAGGTTTTCTATCTCCAATGTTGTCTCCCTCTGCGATTTCTTAGTTGTTTCTACTTCTGTTTTTAGTGCCTGGATGGATGTGCTCAGATCTTTCGCTTGCTTGATTGTGTTTTCATGTATTTCTTTAATAGATTTTTGTGTTTCCTCTTTCATAGCTTCTACTTGTTGGCCCACGTTCTTCTGTATTTCTTTAAGTGATTTTTGTCTTTCCTCCTTATTGTCTTCTTCTTTTTGATCCATCTTCTCCTGCATTTCTTGAAGTGATTTTTGTATTTGCCTTGTAAAGGCTTCTAACTTTTGATCCATTTTCTCTTCTATTTCTTTAGGAGATTTTTCTATGTGTTCAGCTACCAGCATCCTGACCAGTGATTTTATATCCAAGTCTTGTTTTTCTGGTGTTTTGGGGTATCCAGGGCTTCCTGTTGTTGGCGAACTGGGTTCAGATGCTGTCATGTTGTCTTGATTTCTGTTAGTGACATTCCTTCGTTTACCTTTTGCCATCCGGTTATTTCTGGTGTTAGTTGACCTTGTTGTCACTGGCTGGTGTTTGAATCTCCTCTGAGGCTGGGCTTACCTGTTGTTTCTCTACTGGTGGTTATGCGTGATTGCTGCTCAACGGGATCACAAGCTGGCTGCCACCCGCTGACTTTGTGCACGGCCTGAGGTCTCCGGGAAAAAAATATGGAACGCTTCACGAATTTGCGTGTCATCCTTGCGCAGGGGCCATGCTAATCTTCTCTGTATCGTTCCAATTTTAGTATATGTGCTGCCGAAGCGAGCACCTCCCTTTTCATTTCTAATTTTGTTAATTTGTATACTGTCTCTGTGTCCTTTGGTTAGTCTGGCTAAGGGTTTATCTATCTTGTTGATTTTCTCAAAGAACCAGCTCCTGGTCTTGTTGATTCTTTGTATGGTTCTCTTTGTTTCTATTTGATTGATTTCAGCCCTGAGTTTGATGATTTCTTGTTTTCTACTCCTCCTGGGTGAATTAACTTGTTTTTCTTCCAGGGCTTTAGGGTGTGCCATTAAGCTGCTAGTGTATGCTCTCTCCAGTTTCTTTTTGGATGCACTTAGAGCTATGAGTTTTCCTCTTAGCACTGCTTTCATTGTGTCCCATAGATTTGGGTAGGTTGTACCTTCATTTTCATTGAATTCTAAAAAGTCTTTGATTTCTTTTTTTATTTCTTCCTTGACCAAGGTGTCATTGAGTAGAGTATTGTTCAGTTTCCATGTGTATGTGGGCTTTCTGTTGTTTTTGTTGTTATTGAAGACCACTCTTACTCCATGGTGATCTGATAGGAGGCATGGGATTAGCTCGATCTTCTTGTATTTGTTGACATCTGTCTTGTGACCAATTATATGCTCTATTTTGGAGAAGGTACCATGTGGAGCTGAGAAAAAGGTATATTCTTTAGCTTTAGGATGAAATGTTCTATATATATCTGTTAAATCCAATTGGTCCAGAGTTTCAATTAGTTTCACTGTGTCCCTGTTTAGTTTCTGCTTTCCTGATCGGTCCATTGAGGAGAGTGGAGTGTTGAAGTCACCCACAATTATTGTGTTAGGTGTAATGTGTGCTTTAAGCTTTAGTAAGGTTTCTTTTACAAATGAGGGTGCCCTTGCATTTGGAGCATAGATGTTCAGTATTGAGAGCTCTTCTTGGTGGATTTTCTCTTTGGCCAGCAAGAAGTGACCTTCTGAGTCTCTTTTGATGATTTTAGGTTGGAAGTCAATTTTATCTGATATTAGAATGGCTACTCCAGCTTGTTTCCTGAGACCATTTGCTTGTAAAATTGTCTTCCAGCCTTTTACTCTAAGGCAGTGTTTGTCTTTGACACTGAGATGTGTTTCCTGTATGCAGCAAAATGTAGGGTCCTGTTTCCGTATCCAGTCTGTTAATCTATGCCTTTTTATTGGGGGAATTGAGTCCATTGATGTTAAGAGATATTATTGAATAGTAATTATTTCCTCCAGACATTTTTGAAATTATATTTATTTATTTTATTTATTTTTTTATATTCGAGAGGTTACCTTCTTTTGGGTTTGATGAGAGGAGGTTTCTATCTTGCTTCTTCCCGGGTGTAGTTTCCCTCCTTGTCTTGGTGTTTTCCCCCTATTATCCTTTGTAGGGCTGGATTTGTGGAAAGATATCGTGCAAATTTGGTTTTGTCATGGAATACCTTGTTGTCTCCATCTATGGCAATTGAGAGCTTTGCTGGGTAAAGTAGTTTTGGCTGAAGTTTGTGTTCTCTTAGAGTTTGCATTATATCTGCCCAGGATCTTCTAGCTTTCATGGTCTCAGGTGAGAAGTCTGGTGTTATTCTGATAGGTCTTCCTTTATAAGTTACTTGGCCTTTTTCTCTTGCTGCCTTTAATATTCTTTCTTTGTTTAGTACATTTGGAGTTTTGATTATTATGTGACGTGATGTATTTCTGTTCTGATCCAGTCTGTTTGGGGTTCTGTATGCTTCTTGTATATTCATGGGCATCTCTCTCTTTAGGTTGGGGAAGTTTTCTTCCATAATTTTGTTGAAGATATTTGCTGGCCCTTTAACTTGTACATCTTCATTCTCGTCTATACCTATAATCCTTAGGTTTGGTCTTCTCATTGTGTCCTGGATTTCCTGGATGTTTTGGGTTACAGCCTTTTTGCATTTAGTATTTTCTTTGACTGTTGAATCAATGGTTCCTATGGTATCTTCGGCTTCTGATATTCTGTCTTCTATCTCTTGTATTCTATTGTTGATATTTGCATCTATGGCTCCTGATTTCTTCCCAAGGTTTTCTATCTCCAATGTTGTCTCCCTCTGTGATTCCTTAGTTGTTTCTACTTCTGTTTTTAGTACCTGGATGGATGTGCTCAGATCTTTCACTTGCTTGATTGTGTTTTCATGTATTTCTTTAATAGATTTTTGTGTTTCCTCTTTCATAGCTTCTACTTGTTGGCCCACGTTCTTCTGTATTTCTTTAAGTGATTTTTGTCTTTCCTCCTTATTGTCTTCTTCTTTTTGATCCATCTTCTCCTGCATTTCTTGAAGTGATTTTTGTATTTGCCTTGTAAAGGCTTCTAACTTTTGATCCATTTTCTCTTCTATTTCTTTACGAGATTTTTCTATGTGTTCAGCTACCAGCATCCTGACCAGTGATTTTATATCCAAGTCTTGTTTTTCTGGTGTTTTGGGGGGTATCCAGGGCTTCCTGTTGTTGGCGAACTGGGTTCAGATGCTTTCATGTTGCCTTGATTTCTGTTAGTGACATTCCTTCGTTTACCTTTTGCCAGTTATTTCTGGTGTTAGTTGACCTTGTTGTCACTGGCTGGTGTTTGAATCTCCTGTGAGGCTGGGCTTACCTGTTGTTTCTCTACTGGTGGTTATGCGTGATTGCTGCTCAACTGGATCACGAGCTGGCTGCTACCCGCTGAGTTTGTGCATGGCCTGATGTCTCCGGGAAGTGTGGTGGAGTGCAGCAGAGCCTAGGCAGGCGCTGCTGGGCCTGCCTAGTAGCGAGAGCCTAGCAGATCCCCCCATGTAGTAGCCCCTGATGGAATCTGTCTACCTGTGCCTTTCCAGCTGTGTTCTGGTTGCAATATGGAGGCCTGCCACTATCGCTGGTCCGGGGTCCTGGGGAGCTGGGTGGTTCCGGCTGCCTAGGTGCACGGCCTAAGCTCGCAGGGATGTGCTGCAGAGCCTAGGTGCCTGGGCCCGCCTGTGGGCGAGAGCTTAGCAGCTCTCCCTGTACTAGCCCCAGACGGAGTCTCTACCTGCACCTTTCCAGCTGTGTCCTGGTTGCAATATGGAGGCCTGCTGCTATCGCTGGTCCTCACTCTTCTTAATAAACAAGAATTGTTGCTTATCCTGGTTCCGCCGGCAGGGTCTGAGCACCTGGCAAGCTGGCTAGGCCTGGCTTCCCTGCTACCGGCTGGATGGGAAGCTGCAGGCAAGATGGCACTGCCTGCAGGGGGTTTGGGGTCTGGCCTGCGAGCGCAGAGCGCAGGCACGGCTGGTGTACTCCAAACCGCTACTCTGTGCGCAGTTCCTGCTCCAGACCTGAGTCCCCGGAGGTCTTAAACTCGGGCTGTCTCGGGTACCTGGTTCCGCCGGCAGGGTCTGAGCACCTGGCAAGCTGGCTAGGTCTGGCTTCCCTGCTACCGGCTGGATGGGAAGCTGCAGGCAAGATGGCGCTGCCTGCAGGGGGTTCGGGGTCTGGCCTGCGAGCGCAGAGCGCAGGCATGGCCGCTGTACTCCAAACCGCTACTCTGTGCGCAGTTCCTGCTCCAGACCTGAGTCCCCGGAGGTCTTAAACTTGGGCTGTCTCGGGTACCTGGTTCCGCCGGCAGGGTCTGAGCACCTGGCAAGCTGGCTAGGTCTGGCTTCCCTGCTACCGGCTCTGGGGGGGAGATGGGAAGCTCCCCCCAGAAGTTCTTTTGTTGTGGAGAATAGTTTTCACTATTCTGGGTTTTTGTTATTCCAAATGAATTTGCAAATTGCTCTTTCTAGCTCTATGAAGAATTGATTTGGAATTTTGATGGGGATTGCATTGAATCTGTAGATTACTTTTGGCAAGATGGCCATTTTTACTATACTAATCCTGCCAATCCATGAGCATGGGAGAGCTTTCCATCTTCTGAGATCTTCGATTTCTTTCTTCAGAGACTTGAAATTCTTGTCATACAGATCTTTCACTTGTTTGGTTAGAGTCACACCAAGGTATGTAATGTACTCACTGATAAGTGAATATTAGCTTAAACACTCAGAATAAACAAAATACTATTCACAGACCACATGAAGCTCAAGAAGGAGGAAGACCAAAGTGTGAATGTTTTGGTTTTTCTGAGAAAGGGAACAAAATATTCACAGGAGCAATTATGGAGACAAAATGTGGGGCAGAGACTGAAGGAAAGGTCATCCAGAGTTTGTCCTACCCAGGGATTCATCCTATAAACAGTCACCAAACACCAACACTATTGTGGATGCTAAGAAGTGTTTGTGGAAAGGAGCCTGATATGTCTGTTTCCTGAAGGGCCCTGCCACAGCCTTACAGATACAGAGACAGATACTCACAGCCAACCATTGGACTGAGTGTGGAGTCCCCAGTGGATGAGTTGGAGTGAGGACTGGAGGAGCAGTAGGGGTTCACAGCCTCATGGAAAGAACGATGATGATGATGTTGGCCAACTCGACCCCCCAGGGCTCCCAGAGACTAAGCCATCAACCAAGGGGTACACATGGTTCCAGCTGCATTTGTGCTGAAGGAATGCCTTGCTGGGCATCATTGGCAGAACAGGTCCTTGGTCCTATGAAGGCTTGATAGATGCCCCAGTGTGGGGAAATCAAGGAGGGGCATAGGTAGGTGTGGGTTGGGTGGAGGGTCATCCTCATGGAGGCAGGGGGAGAGAGGATGGGTTGGGTTTTTTTTCTGGGAGTGGAGGAAACCAGGAAAGGGAATAACATTTGAAATGTAAATAAAGAATATATTCAATAAAAATGAAAAAAATAATAATTAGAAAAAAAAAGAGTTGAACTTCATTCTGAGGGTAAAAAGGAGTTGAGAGAGAAACTGGGAAAATAAAATGTTAAGTACAAGGTACGTGTGTGGGACACCAAAGGCTTAGTTGTGTCCAAGTAAAAAGTACAGGTAAGAGAGTAAGAGACAAAAAACCAGCTTTATAGGAAGAAGTCAGATCCTAGAAGCTCCAACATCTTAAGCTGGGGAATCAGAGCACTCACTGTTTTGAAGCCTGGTGGGAAGGGGATGCCACTGAACAATTTTAAGAAAAAAAACTAACAAGGCTGGGGTATATTAAGTTACTTGTTTTCCTGTCAATGTAACTTAATCCCTGACAAAAACAATGTAATGGGGAAGGATATATTTTGGCCAGTAGTTCTGAGAGTACATTCTGTTACAGATGGGCAGGCATGATGGCTGGGATGCCAGGGGCTGGAAGCCTAGTTTACTCATCTCTTGATAGTTAACCAGGAAGAAGGCATCATGGGATGGAGTCCAGTTCTATTCCATTGATCTACCTGCCTGTCCCTGTACCAATACCAGGCAGTTTTTATCACTATTGCTCTGTAGTATAGCTTGAAGTCAGGGATGGTGATTCCGCCAGAAGTTCTCTTATTGTTGAGAAGAGTTTTTGCTATCCTGCTTTTTGTTGTTGTTGTTGTTGTTGTTATTCCAGATAAATTTGGAAATTGTTCTTTGTAACTCTAGGAAGAATTGAGTTGGGATTTTGATGGGGATTACATTAAATCTGTAGATTGTTTTAGGCAAGATGGCCATTTTTAGTATATTAGCCCTGCCAATCTGTGAGCATAGATCTTTTCATCTTCTGAGATTTTCTTCAATTTCTTTCTTCAGAGTCTTGAAGTTCTTGTCATACAGATCTTTCATTCTCTTGGTTAGAGTCACATCAAGGTATTTTATATTATTTATGGCTATTGTGAAGGGTGTCATTTCCCTAATTTCTTTCTCAATCTCTTTATCCTTTGAGTATAGGATGGCTACTGATTTGTTTGAGTTAATTTTATATTCATTCACTTTGCTGAAGTTGTTTATCAGCCTTAGGAGTTCTCTGGTGGAATTTTTGGGGTCACTTAATTATACTATCATATCATCTACAAATAGTGATACTTTGGCTTCTTCATTTCCAGTCTGAATTCATTTCACCTCCTTTTGTTGTCTAATTGCTCTGGCTAGGATTTCGAGTACTATATTGAACAGGTAGGGAGAGAGTGGACAGACAGCCTTATGTAGTCCCTGATTTCAGTGGGATTGCTTCAAGTTTCTCTCCATGTAGTTTGATGTTGGCTGCTCGTTTGCTGTATATTGCTTTTACTATGTTTAGGTATGGGCCTTGAATTCCTGATCTTTCCAAGACATTTATCATAAAGGGATGTTGGATTTTGTCAAAAGCTTTCTCAGCATTTAATGACATGATCATGTGTTTTTTCTTTGAGTTTGTTTATATAGTGGATTACATAGATGGATTTCCTTATATTGGCCAATTCCTGCATCCCTGGGATGAATCCTACTTGATCATGGTGGATGAGTGTTTTGATGTATTCTTAGATTCAGTTGGTATGAATTTTGAGTATTTTTTTGCATTGATATTCATTGAAATTTGTCTAAAGTTCTCTTTCTTTGTTGGGTTTTTGTGTGGTTTAGGTATCAGAGTAATTGTGGCTTCATAAAACAAATTGGGCAGTGTTGCATTTGTTTCTATTTTGTGTAATAGTTTGAAGAGTATTGGTATTAGGTCTTTGAAGTTCTGATAGAAGTCTGCATTGAACCCATCTGGTCCTGGCCTTTTTTTGGTTGGGAGATTATTAATGACTGATTCTATTTCTTTAGAGGTTATGGGATTTCTATAGAGGTTTAGATCATTTGATCCTGATTTAACTTTTGTACCTGGTATCTGTCTAGAAAATTATCCATTTCCTCTAGATTTTCTACTTTTGTTGAGTATTATAGGCTTTTGTAGTAGGATCTGATGATTATTTTTTTCATTTTCTCAGTATCCTTTGTTATGCCTCCCTTTTCATTTCTGATTTTGCTGATTTGGGTACTTTTTTTTATACCCTCTGGTTAGTTTGGCTAAGGGTTTATCTATCTTGTTTTTTTCAAAGAACCAGCTCCTGGTTTGGTTGATTCTTTGTATAGTTCTTTTTGTTTCTACTTGGTTGATTTCAGCCCTAAGTTTGATTATTTCCTGCCATCTACTCCTCTTGGGTATATTTGCTTCTTTTTGTTCTAGAGCCTTCAGCTGGGCTGTTAAGCTCTTAGTGTATGTTCTTTACAGTTTCTTTTTGGAGGCACTCAGAGCTATGAGTTTTCCTCTTATCACTGCTTTCATTGTGTTCCATAAGTTTGTATATGTTGTGCCTTAGTTTTCATTAAATTCTAAAAAGTCTTTAATTTCTTTCTTTATTTCTTCCTTGACCAAGTTATCATTGAGTAGAGTGTTGTTCGGTTTCCATGTGTATGTAGGCTTTCTGTTGTTTTGTTGTTATTGAAGACCAGCCTTATTCCGTGGTGATCTGATAGGGTGCACGAAATTATTTCAATCATCTTATATATGCTGAGGTCTGTTTTGTGACTGACTATATGGTCAATTTTGGAAAAGGTACCATGAGGTGCTGAGAAGAAGGCATATTCTATTGTTTTAGGATAAAATGTTCTATAGATATCTGTTAAATCCATTTGGTTCATAAAGTCTGTTAGTTTCACTGTTTCTCTATTTAGTTTGTGTTTCCCTGATCTGTCCATTGATGAGAGTGCAGTGTTGAAGTCTCCCACTATTATTGTGTGGGGTGCAATGTGTGCTTTGGGCTTTATTAAAGTTTCTTTTATGAATGCTGGTACCCTTGATTTTGGAGAACATATGTTCAGAATTGAGAGTTCATTTTGATAGATATTTTTTCCTTGGATGAGTATGAATTGTCCTTCCATATCTTTTTTGATTACTTTAGGTTAAAATACAATTTTATTCAATATTAGTATGGCTACACCAGCTTGTTTCTTGGGGCAATTTGCTTGGACGATTATTTTCCAGTCTTTTACTCTGAAATAGTATCTATCTTTTTGCCTGAGGTAGGTTTTCTGTATGTGGCAAAATATTGGGTACTGCTTATGTATCCAGTCTATTAGTCTATGTCTTTTTCTTGGTGAACTGACTCCATTGATATTAAGAGATATTAAGGAGAAGTGATTGTTGCTTCCTGTTATTTTTGTTATTAGAGGTGGAGTTATGTTTGTGTGTCTCTCTTCTTTTTGGTTTGTTAAAAGAAGATTACTTTCTTGCTTTTTCTAGTGTTTAGTTTCCCTCCTTTTGTTGGTGTTTTCCATTCATTATCCTTTGAAGGGCTGGATTTGTGGAAAGATATTGTTTAGTCTCTGGTGAGAAGTCTGGGGTGATTCTGATAGTTCTACCTTTATATGTTACTTGACCTTTTTCTCTTACTACTTTTAATATTATTTCTTTGTTTAGTGCATTTTGTGTTTTAACTACTATGTGACAAGAAGAATTTCTTTTCTGGTCAAATCTATTTGGAGTTCTGTAGGCTTCTTTATGTTCATGGGCATCTCTTTCTTTGGGTTAGGGAAGTTTTCTTCTATAATTTTGTTGAAGACATTTACTGTCCTTTTTTTTATTGAATATATTCTTTATTTACATTTCATTTCCCTTTTCCTGGTTCCCTGCCCCCCAAAGGTCCCATATGCCCTTTTCCCTCCCCCTGTTCCCCCATCTTCCCCTTCCCACTTCCCTGTTCTGGTATTCTTCTACACAGAACCAGGGTCCACTCCTTTCTTCTTCTCCGACATAATTTGGTATGTAGATTGTGTCTTTGATGTTCCAAGATTCTAGGCTAATATCCACTTATCAGTGAGTGCATAGCATGGGTATTCTTTTGAGACTGGGTTACCTCACTTAGTATGATGTTCTCCAGCTCCATCCATTTGTCTAAGAATTTCATGAATTCATTGCTTCTAGTGGCTGAATAGTACTCCATTGTGTATATATACCACATTTTTTGTATCCATTCCTCCATTGAGGGACATCTGGGTTCTTTCCAGCTTCTGGCTATTATAAATAAGGCTGCTATGAACATAGTGGATCATGTATCCTTATTGCATGCTGGGGAATCTTCTGGGTATATTCCCAGGAGTGGTATGGCTGGGTCCTCCGGAAGTATCATGTCCAGTTTTCTGAGGAACTGCCAGACTGATTTCCAGAGTGGTTGTACCAGCTTGCAATCCCACCGGCAGTGCAGGAGTGTTGCTCTTTCTCCACATCCTTGCCAACACCTGCTGTTTCCTGAGTTTTTAATCTTAGTCATTCTGACTGGTGTGAGGTGAAATCTCAGGGTTGTTTTGATTTGCATTTCCCTAATGACTAATGATGTTGAACATTTCTTAAGGTGCTTCTCAGCTATCTGAAGTTCTTCAGGTGAAAAGTCTTTGTTTAGTTCTGTACCCCATATTTGATAGGGTTATTTGCTTTTCTGGGGTCTAACTTCTTGAGTTCTTTGTAGACATTGGATACTAGCCCTCTGTCAGATATAGGGTTGGTGAAGATCTTTTCCCAATTTGTTGGTTGCCAATTTGTCCTTTTGACAGTGTATTTTGCCTTACAGAAACTTTGTAATTTTATGACGTCCCATTTGTCTATTCTTGCTCTTAGAGCATAAGCTATTGGTGTTCTGTTCAGGAACTTTCCCCCTGATCCAATGTCTTCAAGGGTCTTCCCCAGTTTCTTTTCTATTAGTTTCAGTATGTCTGGTTTTATATGGAGGAATTTGATCCACTTGGAGTTGAGCTTAGTACAAGGAGATAAGAGTGTATCAATTCTCATTCTTCTGCATGTTGACCTCCAGTTGAGCCAGCACCATTTGTTGAAAAGGCTATCTTTTTTCCGCTGGACATTTTCAGCTCCTTTGTCGAAGATCAGTTGGCCATAGATGTGTGGTTTCAATTCTGGGTCTTCAATCCTATTCCATTGATCCACCTCCCTGTCACTGTACCAATACCATGTAGTTTTTAACACTACTGCTCTGTAGTATTGCTTGAGGTCTGGGATACTGATTCCCCCAGAAGTTCTTTTACTGTTGATGATAGTTTTACCTATCCTGGGTATTTTGTTATTCCAGATGAATTTGAGAATTGCTCTTTCTAACTCTATGAAGAACTGAGTTGAGATTTTGATGGGGATTGCGTTGAATCTGCATATTGCTTTTGGCAAGATTGCCATTTTAACTATATTAATCCTGCCAACCCATGAGCATGGAAGATGTTTCCATTTTCTGAGGTCTTCTTCAATTTCCTTCTTCAGAGACCTGAAGTTCTCTTCATACAAATCTTTCACTTGTTTCGTTAGAGTCACACCAAGATACTTTATATTGTTCGTGGCTATTGTGAAGGGTGTTATTTCCCTAACTTCTTTCTTAGCCTGCTTGTCCTTTGAGTACAGGAAGGCTACTGATTTGCTTGAGTTGATTTTATAACCAGTCACTTTGCTGAAGTTGTTTATCAGCTGTAGGAGTTCTCTGGTGGAGTCTTTTGGGTCACTTAAGTATACTATCATATCATCTGTGAATAGTGATAGTTTGACATCTTCCTTTCCAATTTGTATCCCTTTGACTTCCTTATGTTGTCGAATTGCTCTAGCTAATACCTCACGTACTATATTGAAAAGATATGGTGAGAGGGGGCAGCCTTGTCTAGTCCCTGATTTTAGTGGGATTGCTTCAAGTTTCTCTCCTTTCTTCAAGTCTTCTCTTACTTTGATATTGGTTACCAGTCTGCTGTAAATTGCTTTTACTATGTTTAGGTATGGGCCTTGAATTCCTGTTTTTCCAAGACTTTTAGCATGAAAGGATACTGAATTTTGTCAAATGCTTTTTCAGCATCCAATGAGATGACCGTGTGGTTTTTTTCTTTGAGTTTCTTTATGTAGTGGATTAAGTTGATGGATTTCTGTATATTGAACCATCCCTGCATCCCTGGGATGAAGCCAACTTGATCTTGGTGAAGTCTCCTCCTGGCTTGCTGCTGGGCGCCCAACTGGCCTCCTGCCATCTCCTCCTGGCCTGCCTAGCTGCCAGCTCTTAAGAATCAGTTTTTTATTTCCACCGATCTGATCTTGGCTCGTCTGTTGGTTCTCTGTGGTGACCTGGGCTTCTCTGTTGGTTCTCTATGGTGACCTGGGTTGGTTCTCTTTGGTGACTTGGGCTCCTCTGTTGGTTCTCTATGGTGACCCGGTCACGCCACCAGCTCCAAGATGGTGGCGTGTCTCAGGGCTCTGTCTAACTACGGGATTCCCTGCAGGACCGGAGCTTCCCTGGCTGGACTGCTGGTGCCTAGATGGTGGCGCTCTCAGTCGACAGGTCTCCATCTGGTTAGCTGTCTGTGCTGCCCCAAGGCAAGATGGCGGCCTCCACTGTAAGCTGGGCACAGACCCCCCAAGTGAGTTGGTGCCTGAGCAGGTCAGCGTACAAATAGTGTGCCGAGCTGATCATAGTCTGGGTGCAGGCAAGAGCCTGATTGGATAGTCAATGTTAGACTCGGACTCTGTCCTTGCTCCTGGCCCCAGCTGCCAGCTGTCTGCAGTGACCTGAGGCAAGATGGCAGCCTCTGCTGCAAGCCAGGCCTTACTGACCCTTTAAGTTGGAAATTTTCACTCTTTTCTATATCTATAATCCTTAGGTTTGGTCTTCTCATTTTGTCCTGGATTTCCTGGATATTTTGGGTCAGGAGCTTTTTGCATTTTTCATTTTCTTTGACTGTTGTGTCAATGCTTTCTATGCTATCTTCTGCATCTGAGAGTCTCTCTTCTATATCTTGTATTCTGTTGTTGATACTTCAACCATGACTCCTGTCTTTTTTCCAAGATTTTCTATGTCCACAGTTGTTTCCCTTTGTGATTTCTTTGTTGTTTCTTCCTCTATTTTTAGATCCTGGATGGTTTTGTTCAATTCCTTCACCTGTTTGGTTGTATTTTCTCTGATTCTTTAAGGGATTCTACCTGTTTACCTGGGTTCTCCTGTATTTCTTTAGGGGAATGATTTATGTCCTTCTTGAAGCCCTCTATCAGCATTGTGAGCTGTGACTTTAAATTCAAATCTTGCTTTTCAGATGTGTTGTGGTATCCGGGACTTGCTTTTGTGGGAAAATTGGGTTTGGATGGTGCCATGTTGCCTCGATTTCTGTTGGTAACTTTCCTAAGTTTGCCTTTTACCATCTGGTTATCTCTGGTGTTAATTGGTCCTGCTGTCACTGGCTGGTGTCTTGTCCCTCCTGTGTGCCTGCAAGCCTGTTTCAGTATCCCTGGATGACCGGCTCTCCCCTTGTGCAGAGTGCTGTGACACTGCCCAGTTCCTGGGTGCAGGTAGGGCCCTGGAGATCCCTGTACCAGTTGTTCTGATACTCAGGTGTTCTCTGTGCTCTTGTCTGCACCTGCCTGATCAGTCTCTGGGGAGAATATGGTAGGGGAGAATATGGTAGCCTCCGGGACTCCCTGCTGTGACTCATTTTGTTTAAATATAATGTAACATCCTAGTCTTTTGAAAGCTAGTAATGTAAACTAAAATGTGGTATATTTATACAATGGAATACTACTCAGCAATTAAAAATAATGAATTCATGCAATTTGTAGGTAAATGGTTAGACCTGGAAAATATCATCCTGAGTGAGCTAACCCAATCACAAAAGAATGCACATGAAATGCAATCACTGATAAGTGGATATTAATGAGCCCAGAAGCACTAAATACTCAAGACACAAATAGCAAGTCAAATGATTCCCAAGAAGAAGAAAGGAGAGGACCCTGGGCACGTAAAGATTGCATCCAGTTTAGTAAAGAAACCGAGGGGGGAGGGGGAATGATTGGGGAGTAGTTGGGGGGGAGAAGAACTATGGGAACTATGGTGGGTGGGAACTGGGAAAGGGGAAAGCCTTTGAAATGTAAACATAGAATATAGAAAATAAAAATAACTAAAAAAAAAGAATAATTAAGAAATACAAGTTAGTAGTCAGTATTCAGAACTATACTTATAGTCATGCTGTAAAATCTTATCCTCCTACATATGTTTTCAAAGTTAAAAACTAAATAAATAGACGCAGACCAATTTGCCTATTTAGATATACTCTAGATAGATAGATAGTCCTCAAACATTTCAGAGAACTACAGAATATGGGCTTTAAAATGTTTGATAAAAAAGGCTTTCTGTGACAGAGAGACACATTAGCTCCTGACAACAGCCCAAGGCTCCTCTGAAGAAGATACTGGGCACAGAAGAATCTCTACTTGGAGCTTGCTTTTAAACACTATAATCTCAAAGTATCCTCTTTTTGGGCAGGTGAGGAAGCAACATTTGCATATAGATACCATATAACAGTACATAGAAATGGCAATACCAAGTATCCTGCCAGCCCCTGGCACTGCTGGCACAGCAACTAACAATTGAAAGCACAGGGACACTCCTATATAGTCATTTGATACAATATGTGTGAGTGTAGGTCATCCCAACAGTCCTGATCTAATTGGCTGGGTAGCAGAGAGAAATACACTAGAATGAATGTCATAGGATTGATAATTGACTAAATGCAGATAAGGAAGACCTAGGAGATGCCCTTGCTTTATTGCTTGAATAGTTTAGCAGATGGTGGTGCTTTTAATGAGGAGTGTGTGGTATGGGCAAAGTTAGTTGGAAATGGGTATCTTGAATATAAGAGGACTGAACGTGATAGACCAATAGAACTACTGAGAAGGTTATTCTAAATAAATTTGGTATGTAAGAGTGAGGTTACACCAAATGAATAGTTTTGAGAATCATCAGAACATATCTGTTTTAGTTCCTTTTTTTACCCCAACTAAATATTTGGGATATTTGAGATATAGGGCAGGGCTCTAGGGAATAAACACAAGAAATTCAGGGTCAGTTTCCTGAACTAGATAAATATGTGACCTGTACAAATCAGGTAGCTATAAGTTTTTTTCCTCAATATGATTATGTATAAGCATTGCACTAAGGGCATTTCCAGCTGGGGTTGGGTGTGGTTAATATAGAGTGGTGGAAGCTAGAGATTGCTGAGAAGAACCTGCTGCCCTGACCTTGAGGTTACAGAGCAGAGCTTTACATTGCTGTTCAAGTTCTAGCTCAGGTACATCTGAGTGACCTCATTGTTATCTTTCTGCAGTGGAGTTGGGTCTGTTTGGCATGTCTGTACAGGTGCCAAACAATGATTCCCAGTGGCAGTAGTCATTGTAAAGTGTTCTTATTGCTTTCTCTTTCTCTTATTTGTTAGTTAGAGAATGCTGGATGGCTAATGTATATGGAATGAGATTTTTTTGTTTGAGCTGGTTATGTTAAATTTAGGATTAAAGTCTCTGTTCATCTTTATTACTAGTATTCATTATATACTGGCATACCACTTTCCCCAGCTCTGTCTAAGGCATCACATACAATTTGCTGATCTAGAAGTTGAGAGAAAAGCAGATTTTCCTCTTTATCACTGTATTACGTTCTTTCCTTACCATTATTTGTTTATTAAGTTTCACAACCACTGGTAACTTCCCTTTCTCTAGCTTTTACATGCCATGGGACCTTTGCACATTCTTTTTGGAATTGTTCTCTATGTTCTATTCTTGACTGGTACTTTCTCAGATTTCTGTTTTTAGAGTACAGTATAGTTTCCTAGCTGTATTGTTGAGTGTTTTATGCACATAACAATGATGGAAATATATTCCATATTTATTTTTATTTAGGTCATTTAATTTGAACAAAGGGTGAGATTAACATCACATTTCTAAGTAGGTGAGAAATGTGAAGACCAGAAAGCCCAAGTAACATCGTCAGAAATAAGCTTGTACATAGAGAAGTGCATTTGAACCTAATATAACTGATAGACATGACATTGATACTCCTATTAGGTCACTATTTTGTGTAGGGGATATAGGGCCTCATTTCTAAGGGGTAGTATTCCTTTCAGACAAGCCACCTTTGGTAGTAGGTCTGCCTTTTCTCCAATGTCTGCTGGGGTTTTTCTTTTCTTTCTTTCTTTTTTTAAAAAAAGTAATAAAACAAAAACAAACATAGAAACAAATAACAAAAAACAAAAACAACAACAAAAATAAGCCCTGTAATCTAAGGTGGATTTTTTAGAACTCAGTGGGTGAATGATTTTGTTTTCCCTGCAGAAGGGAAATTCCCCGTCTTTTCAGAACTGATTGTAAGTGATGCTTTCCCTGGGGACATAATCAGTCCTGGACAGTTTGTTCTGATGAAATCTGTGTTTCTTTATCTTGCCTTGCCCTGAGGAAGGTGAGCGGTTTTCAGCTTTTACTTTTTAATGGCTATGTAAGAAGAAAAAGCAATCGGATGCCAGGGGAGAGGTCATTTATACTGGAAATGGTGAGGGAGCTACAGGGTTAGAAGCCTTGTGTCACTGGCAGGGGTCTGATCCAGGAGTCCTCTCCCCGTACTGGTAATTATTTCAAGGAGCTTAATCAAGTCTCTTCCAGCTCTGTGTAAATCACAGGGGGAGTAGACTAATTGCCATTTTCTTCCTTTAAATTACATCACATCCTCTCACTAAACAACTGCAGTAAGCAGGCACAGAGCAGAAGTGACAACTCTACCTACTGCACAGTTTCTTCCCTCCATACCTCTAAGCTGGGCAGAGTGGCAACCGTGCAGAATCAGAATTTCAAAGGCTACTGATACTCATCTAATGAGAGGATGGAACAAATTGCTGAGGGTGAGACATGTCTTTCTCTTCTGCCCTTGGAACTGTCTTAGCGTTCTTAAAAATGCTTTGATTTTGAAAGTAGGTTTTCAAACTGCAAAATACTCCCCTTTCATTCTGATACATTCTTCTGGTGATGCGGTGGAGAACATTTCTTGTTTTTGTTGTTCTGTTATTTAATTAATTCATTCACTTACTTTTTGTGAGGCTGCGTAGTATCACAGGTCAGACTGGCCTTGGTTTTGCAGTGATTCTCTAGCCTCAGGCTCCCAAGAGACAGGGTTATAGGCATGTGTGTCCATGGTCAACATAGAGAAAAATTTTAATACTGTTATACTGAAATGGTATAGACTTATATATTTCAAAACCTAGTTTAATAAGGTTACTTAAATAACATCCCTTCTAGTCTGCTACCCACCTGAAGTGGAAAGGAAAGGTTAATAGGGTAAAAGAGGATGTGGACCTATTCGGAAATAGTTCTTTGGTGTGATTGTTTGTCAGGATACCAGAAGTTCTGTTCACACTGTGGTAGTTTGATCCCCATGCAAATACTGTTCACGAATCAGCAATGTCAGTTCTATCCAGAAGAAACCAAAGTCTCTGTCAGTTATCCCTAGTCTGAGTAAGGGACAGGAAGCTATGGGAACATGCTACCAGAAGTTCTATGGTATGTGTTTCTCTCTATGAAGCCATGACAAATGATGATCAGTGAAGAAGGCAAGGCAAACTAAAGCCATAGTGTCCTCAGCAAAGCCCAACGAAGAACAGCAAAGAGCTGCAAGGTGAACCAATGCCACAGTGTTGTTCATTGTCTGTTGGGCTATACTTATGCCATTTCCAAACCTCACATGTTCTCTCAAGTGTTCACTCTAGCAAAACATCACATGCCCTTTTTCCAGGCAGCTTGCAGAAAAACACCATGTATTTGTTCTCAGCAAAATGTCCTCCCATGTGTCTACTTCAGCAAAAACATCTTTTTATAAGACAGTATCCAGAAAAACCTCACATTACACAGGCGAGTCTCCACAGAAACCTGAAATTTCAACTTCAAAATGTCAAGAGAACTGACAGTATCCATAGAAATACTGTTGTGTGATAATTTCATTCCAGATAAATATTCCACCCTGGAAGGAAGTTAGTTAAGACAAAGAATGTCAAAAGAGAGGAAAAACAAAGGATTTCATAAAGGGATAGGTCAGATTCCACTGTGCAGAAAAGCTCACTAAACTCAGAATGTGAACAACTCAATAGCTTCTGAAATTCCCTGAAACTGACTAGAATCCACTGGTCCCCGCCCTGAGCTTATATAAGCATCAAGGACTTCTGAGAGACACTCTTTGGCTAGCCGAGCCGTGTAGAAAGATTTAGACCAGATTGAGCCACCTGGAAAAAACAGAGGCAAGCAGAAATGCCACGCAGAGGCAAGGACAAACAAAGCTGTCTGGAAGAGACACTCTCCAAACTATCGAATTGCCTTTAAACTGTGCAGTGGGCTCTAATAGTGCAGCTTTCATGTCCCTTCACCCATGCTGCTGTGGCTTTGGGGATGTAGCCATCTCTGAGTCATTTCTGCTCCAATTAGTAATCTTTCACTCATATTCCTATGAGTAACCCCTATAAAATCCATAGGTTCACCAAAATTGGACTTTGGTGGCATCTGTACTTCTGTCTGCCATAAGTTCCTTACCTGGGGTGAGTAAATATTTGTTTAAATCTCCCCAGGACCCACCCCTGGTATTCTTTCCATTCTACTAGGGAAGGATGCCTATGTTCTGTGTGCATGGTGCTGGTACAGATGCAGTGTGTCCCGAAGGATTATGATGGTTCAAACAGAGACTGAGCTTCTACTTTTGTTCAAACCTCTGTAGCCACAATCTAGAAGGTCTGACTAGTACCATTTTGTAATTGCTGTGGCTGAAGTCTTTAGCCTGACTTGATAGTCCCACCTTCTTCTCTGTGTAATCTCCTACTTTAACAGTATTTCCTTGTGGTATCCAGTCAAGTCTGCCACAGGGAAGCACGTGTTAGGTCCTCAAAGCAGGTCCCAAAGTGACAGTGTTGATGGCAATCACTCAACTTCCACCTGAGCTTGTTATCACTGGAAACAGAAACCTATAGAAAGCATTTCTCAGAAGCTTTTACAGGCTGGCTGAATGCTGCTAATTGCAGCCGTCAACACCTCCTTAAAAACTACTAAGCCAACCACCTGGCTTCCAGCTTCTAAGCAGAGCATCCTTCCTGTGGCATCTACCTATGTAAAACCAAAAGAGGTTTTGCAGCTGGGAACTCTCCTCCACAGTCAAAGGCAGCTGGACAGTTTTCAGTTGTTGTTTTTAAATTAAACTGTTCTCTTCATGGAGAGTGGCTGTGTTCAGTGGTTTCTTGTTGTACCTACTTATGTTTGGTGCTGAAACCCAGGAGAGTTGCCTAAGTTCTTTGGAACCTGGTCCCCCACCTAAACTGAACCTTTTAAAACTGCAGTCTCTGTCCTCTTGTGGTATAGACCATTTGCTTCTGGTGTCTCCTGTAACCCACTATATTTAATTCTGAAATCTAGAGTTTCTCTTGAGTCGTTTTCCTCTGGCATCTACTCGAACCACTTGTCTTTCCCACCTACTTGGAGCTACCTGATCTGCACTACTAGAGCCTGATATAAAAGTCCTGATGGGATAGCAGATAGCCTCCTTAGAACCTTCTAGGCTCCTCAAATCCTTATACTATGCACGAAGAGCACCTGTCCATGAGACTTTGGGCATCTCTTTGACCAGTCTTGGTCCCCTGGAGACACCTTCAAATATAGACTATCCTATAGCACTTACCCCATACTATGTCTCTTTTCCCTTTTCTCCTACTCCTATACTATGAAACCTGCCTTCTGGTGGAATTCCTACCAATGGCCCATGTTGCATGCACCTTAACTTACTGAAAGTACCATGAAAGTTTATGAACTTGGATTTTTAACTTTGGGGCTGTTGGAGAAGTAAAATTGGCATGTCCATGGTTCTAAACCCCTAAGTAGAAATATTGGGAGAGAGGGCCAGTGTGATGGCTCAGCGGGTAAAGGCACTTCCCCCTATTGTGTGACAACATTCCTCCTCAAGTCATGGTAATTACCCCTTGACTGTCTGTTTCTATAAACTTTCCTATTCTAGACATTGCATGCTGATATAATATTATATTTACCTCTTTGTTGTTTCCTGTTTCCTATAGCATAGTATTCCTATAGTATTCAGGATTCATTAATGTATTAGTGTGATAGGCTGAATTTCATTATGTTTAAAGTACACTAATACTTTATTGTTCACATGTTATTTATTTATCCACTGACTTATCCATGATTAGATCATTCCCATGATTTGGCTATTGCAAAGAAGGCTGCTATGGTCATTGGGATACGAATACCTGCTGTGTCCCTGCTTTCAGTTTCTGTGGTCTATACTCCAGAAATAGAATAAGTGGATCTCATGCTAATTCAGTGCTTATTTTGAGGAGTTAGAGACAAGCAGCCATACCCTTCTTATATCCCCACTAGAGTACACACAAGGTTTAGTATTTCTGCACCCATATCAATACTAGAAGCTACTCTGAATGATATCTGTGCAGATGAAGTGGAAGAACACCTTTTCTTATTCCCAGGATGTCTCTGCTCTTCTAGGATCATGTCTGCTATTACAAAATGTCAAGTTATAACAAACTTGACCACAGGTTTGATTTGGGAATCGTTTCTTTCAGAGGTCTTATTAAATCTGGGGCAAAATCACTTCCTATATCTTGAGATCTTATTAAATCTGGGGCAAAATCACTTCCTATATCTTGAGATCAGAACTCATCCAGATTCTCTGAGTTATAAAACATCCCTTAGCAACTAACATGACAAGAAGGAAACACTGGATATCTTCTTGCAAACATTCCAGTTATGAATTGTCCTTCTGTCCTGGCTCCATGCTGGGCATTCTCTATAGGAATCTATGTGGATGCAACTTTGTGTAACTGCTCATATTTTTGTTTCCTTGTGTAAAAATAGAGCCATGGTGTGCTAGCATCATAGGATTGGCATGAGGACTGCATGATTTATGTGATTGTTTTAGAACCCTGCTGTGCACCCAGCAAGTACATGCAGTACATATGTTGTCAGTTTCTCATTTATCAGTGAAAATATTATTATAATTACAGTCATATTAATATTAATCTTTAAAAACAAGCCTGTTAAGGATGTTGGAAATGGAAGCATATCAACTTGAATCAGTATTCTCATTTACAGTTTTACCCTTTATCCTTCAGGGGATAGAGTCATTTACAGAGTTGATGTAGGCTCAGCAGATACAGGCAGATGCCTCAATTGAGAGAGATTTATTTTTTTCCTATTCTGAAGAACTTAGAAAATAATACTTAGTGTATTTGATTTTGTAGAAGCCACTGTGGGTTGTGTGGCAAAGGTGATATTCTAATCCTGCAGTCTCATGCTGATTGAGGAGAAACAAAATGACTCATCAGGATGGCTTCCTATAATGTGTCATGATATGTCATGAACTCTCACATCTCAGAGCTTCCAGAAGCAAAGAAAGAAAATCTTGATTCCTTGTTAATGGAGGTTTTTTTTTGTACAATGTAATATGTGTCTGTGTGTAGGCACCCATGTATATACATATAAATAAGTGTATTTATGACAGTCCTATAATCCTATTCTATTCCTTAGTTCAATGTAAACTTTTTAAGTAATTCAATTTTAACCTGAATGGTATCAGATGTTGAGTTTATTACCCACTTCAAATCTTCTTATCATTTCCTCCTACTTATCAGCTCTCCCAAGCACACCTGTCAGGTGTCTAGCTAGAAGTGAATGTCCCTGAATTTAGGGTATCTTGAACATGATTTAATAAAAAGACTATTTATAAAATATTTGGGTGTTGGAACTCCCAACTCATTGTCTAGTAATAGAGGACTGTTATAGGGAGGAAAGAGAGAAGATTCTGGAATTTTAAAGGAATCAGCATCAGTATGTCTACTTTGAGAGGACACACACACACATACAAACACACACACACAGAGTTCATGCATTTCTTCTATGTCATGTATCCTTTAGCTTCTTAAAGAAATGATTAAGACCCAAAAGCTGAGGAAATGCTAGCCATGTGAAGAGCACATTCTAGACAGGGAGAATGAGAGCTTCAGCAGCTGGAATAAGCAAAGCCCATGTGGGCGAATCCAGATTGGCAACTGGTGGCACATTAGATAGCAGAAGTCAGAGAGGCAAGTGAAATATCACAGAGCCATATTTTGTGCCCAGAAGGTCCCAGGCACAATTTTGTAGATTTCTGTAGATGATTGTGGGAAGGCAGTCTATTTGTTATATTTCAAATTACCTCAAAATTTAGTGACATAGAACAACAATTTTACTTTTACTCAAAAATTTATTTGTTAGTGATTCAGGGTACAGCTATATCAGTTTTCATCCATAGTCCTTTATGTGATTATAAGCACAAGGTTTTTTTGGCTACAATTAGAGGAATTCAAGGTGTGTCATGTAGGACTGGCAGTAGAAACTGAGATCTCAGCTGAGCGTGTTTACTCTAGTCCCAGTGTGTGGTTTTCTAGAACATTCTCATGGCATTTGAGCTTTTACAGGCCTCTTGGCAATACCAAAAGCATTAGTCTCAAGGAAAATAGGTGGCATCTGGGTGGCATTTTTTTTCTCTTTTGAAAAGTTAGTTGAGAGTTTTATACAGTGTATTTTGACTATGGTCACCTTTCCCCCCCACTCCTCCCAGTTCCATACCCATTTCCAAATCCACCAAGTTGTGCTAGTTCCTTCTCCTTAAAAAACCGCTAAGTCCAATTTATGCTGTCCATATATTCTTGGTTGTGTGACCTTCACTAGAAGTGGTCATCCTTCCAGGAGCCACAACCTTAAAACACTGACTCTTTTTCTCATAGAAACTATCAATTGCTAATAGCTCCTTAGCTATGGTTGGGACTTTGTACTGCCTCCCCTTTCCATGCTGGGGCTTTGACTGGCTTGAGCTTATACAGGTTTTGTGTAAGCCCTCTCAACAATATGTGCAACTGCCCTACTGTGTCCAGAACACAATGTTTCCTTGCCACAAACCACTTCTGGCTCTTAAAACATTCTATCCCTTCATCTACAGCAATCTCTGAGCCTCAGAGGAAGTATGTGTGACAGAGAGGGACCATTTAGGGATCACTGTTCTGCAATCTTATTCTGTTCATCTCAACCAGTTGTGGGTCTCTGTGTTAATCATAATTTACAACAAACAACAACATCAACAACCAAAGATTTTGAGGGTTGAGAGATGTACTTATCTATAGGTATAATAATTAATCATTAGGAGTCAGTTTAATACTGTATCCAATAGAAAGAGTAATGTAGAGTTCTCCCCTACCCTCACTAAATGTAGTATGTTTTGGATAGGGCAATAGGATGCAGGAATGCAACAAGAAAAGGAGTAGTCAAAGTATCCTTATCTGTAGATAATCTGATTCTCTGTATAAAGGACCCCAAAGACCCTACCAGAAATCTCCTGATTAATAGATTCATGTAGAAAAATCATAGGATATAAAAATTAATGTAGAAAAAACAGTAGCCTTCCTATATACAAGTGACAAACACACTGAGAAAGAAATAGGAGAAACAATTCCATTCACTGAAAACATCTTGGAATAATTGGAACCACAGCAGTTAAAAAAAAAAAACTTGTACGATGAAAAGTTTAAGACATTGGTGGCTTTTTTGAACTGAGTTCTGCAAGTCATACTCGGTCATTTCCACTGCATGTCATTAATTAATTAGGAGTGAATCACAAGGCCAGCCTGGATTCGAGGGGAATGGACTTTAGTGCACTCTCTATTGGGAAGAATTAGGTCACATATCATTTAGTCTGTTGGTATGGCTATAATAGAATTCTCAAGCTTGGATAATTCATAAATAGCAGAGATTTATAATCTCATAGTTATGGAGACTGAGAAGTCCAAGATATAATTACTGCTCTTTGGTAAGTGTTTATATTTGGTAAGTGTTTATATTTGGTAAGTCTTATATATTATTTGTGTGTGCCATGTGTACATGTGACAAGAGAAAGGCCATGGCAGGTGCACAGATGTCTGAGATAACTTGCAGGAATTAGTCTTTTCCTTTTACTCTGTGAGTGCTGGGAATCGAACTCAGGTCATGAGACTTGGAGGCAAGTACCTTTACCCATTGAGCCATCTTGTCAACCTCCAAGAAGTTCTTTTCTGATGTATTTTCACATAATGGAAGACAAAAGACTAAGAGAGAATGAATCCACTCCATGCCCCTTCTGTAGCAGCATTTAATGAATGAATGAAAAGAGTCCTCATGACAGAAAAAATTTTTTATAAGGCCCATTTCCCAAACATTGCCACATGGATCAAGTTTCTAACACATGAATTTGAGGAGGCACATATTAAAAACCACAGCACATGTGGAAATAATATATGAGCCTGTACATGGAAAGTTATGCTGGTCTTGGAAGAAAATGCAATTGCTCTCTCTAGCAAATGATCTTAAGCTAATGTGGATTAACTTGTGTTTGACAAATATCACTATGATTGCTGTTCATACTGTAGTTTAGAGAGTGAAGACCTATTGGGGGAGCCCAAAGGTAGTGTGGACAGGAAACAATGCTGTTTCAGTATGGGGTGCTGAAACATACTCCAGGAGGGGGACAGTGAGTGGATCTGAATTAAACTGTGGCCTTTGTTAGGGTGTGGTGAAGGGCTGCATGTGGGGAAAGATGGAGAGGGTATGCCAAGTGTAACTTCCAGGCTTTTGGGTGTGAAGCTCCTGGACAATTGCAGATGCCATTTATGAAGTCTTGGCAATCAGGAAGAAAGGCAGATATGAAGTGGGGGAAATCCAGGTTTCAGTTTAAGATAAATCTGACTTGTATTAGGAGCATACAAGTGAAATTGTCAGGAGTTTAGATGCTTGTTCATGTCTGAATCTGAGATGGTAATATAAATACGTTCATAATCATCATATTGAAACAGAAAGCCATAGGAACAAATGAAATGCTGGGAAAGCCTGAGAGGATAGAAAGCATTAGTTAAGATCACTAGCAACCTATATCTGAGCTTCTAGTTGAAATGGCAATAAATTAAATGTAGCTTTAATGAAAGAAGATATATATATATATATATACACATACATATATACCTAAGGCATATATACATACATGCATATATACATACATGCATGCATAGATACATAGATACATTCTCACATATACACATATACGTATGTACATGCATAAATAACACATACATATATACACACATATTTATATACACAATATGTACATACATGTGCACATGCTTAGATAACATACACACATACATATAAAGATACATGTATACACACATACATACATACACATGTACAGGCATACACAATACACATATGTACATGCATACATTTATACATGTACATGCACACATATACATACATGCATATACACATATATACATACACGTGTACATGTATATGCCTTAATACATACATATATATAATGTACCTGTCATATATCTGAATTATTACATATAGTATACATATTGCATATGGTTTCTAACCTACATAGGTTAATATAAAGCTCTGACTGGAAGTATTTACACATGAATTGCTACTATAAAAGAGTTTTTTCTCCATGATCAACAGGCACCTTTCATACTTCATAGCCAAAGAGGCAATTACCTGATAACTGTTTTTTGTGAATGGGACATTTGTTTGTATTAATGAAACATTCCAAGTGTTGTTGGAGATAATACTCTCTCTCTGTTCCCAAATGATGTACTGAGCATATTGTGTTCTTTTTATTTATAAGTTACCTCTTTCTCACAGGAATAAAGCCATCATCTATAATTAACTTAAAAGGCGAACATCACAAGGCTCACTTTACTTGAGGTACTTTATTTGGCTTCCTGTCTGAACTATTTTGAGGTGAATGTGTTGAGATCCAGAAAGAAGTATTTGCATATGACCTGCTTATCTTTTTTGCTCTAGCCCCAACTATCACTAGATTATGTGTAGTAGCTAAAATGCTGTACATGGTAAGGAATAGCTATTGCATTGTTTTATGTGGGAGACCATTATGAGTCCCTCAGTACATGAGTGCTATCTGTAAATAGTTTCAACCAACAATGGATAGAAACTACCTTTAAAAATGTGTGTGTAAAGCTAGAAGGTGATGGTACATGCCTTTAATTCCAGACCTTGGGAGGCAGAGACAGGTAGATATTTGAGTTTGAGGCCAACCTGATCTACAGAGAGTGAGTTTCAGTATAGCAAGGGTTACACAGAAAAAAACATGTCTTAATTTCCCCCCAAATCTTGTATATGTTTAAGGAAATATGTATAGTAATATGATTTTTATGACTTTTCTTTCTTGAAAGTCTGAATGTTAGTTATCCCTGTCCTTATTCTCTTCTCTACATTAAGTGAACCCCATTTAATTTATACCTTAAAACACTTGGCCTTTTATTCTATCTCCCTTCTCTCTCCCCTATGGACCCTTACTAATTTCTTAGCCAACATCCATATATGAGAAAAAACAAGTGATGTCATTTTGGGCTTTGCTTATGTCATCCAAGACGATTGTTTGCAGTTCTGTCCATTTACCTGTGAATTTTATAATTTCAATTTTATAATAGCTATTATTTCATTGTGCAACTGCACCATATTTTTTGTTGTCCATTCATTGGTTGATGGCTATATAAGTCATTTTCCTTTCCTGGCTATTGCAAATAGAGCAACAAACATGGCTGAGCAATTATTTCTGTAAGATGCAGAATATTCAGATATACGCTCAAGCCATTGTTCTTGGTTATCCTCCAGAACTTGATGGGAAGAACCTATTGCTGAGGATACTACATAATTGTGTTTTAACATGCGGACAAGTCAAGCAGGAAGCTTCAACCTTGCTGTCTACCTTTAATGGTGTTGTTAAGTGTTATGTATTCTGCCATAGGAAAAAAAGCCATCATTAGTTTTACCTATTTGCAAACCCTATAAACTATAACAATGACTATCCTGAAATATGCGCCTACTGGTCTAATAGCAGTATGAATATTATGGGAGTCGCCAACCATTTTCTGTTAGTATTTAAGGCTAAGTCCATGAGATAGAATCCACATCTGGCACCATTATCTTAGCCAAACCCTCATGTTTAGTATAGACAGGTCATAAGCATAAGGGGAGAGCCTACTACTAATATTTTGCTCAATGGACACAGTATTAATATACGTACTATAGCTTATTGTTTTATCAGTAGATTAGTGATGCTCACATCCTTCAGCAGGGAAACTTATTTTAGTGGCAAATGGCAATTAACACAAAACTGCAACTGGTCAACATGCAGAGACTATGAATAAACTATGAAGAATTCAACCATGAATAAGATGTCTGTCACGTCCTTTCTCCAAAAGCTCAGGGATCTTTTGGGAGAGGGCACAGAAAGATTGGAAGATCCCAATGTGGCAGATAACAAGTGAGAAGTCTTTGATTGACACAACAGGACAGCTGCACATATGAACACATGGCGATTGTGACAGCATACACAAGGCCTGGGAAAGCTCAAGCCAGACCCAGTTCCAGCATGGAAAGGGGAAGGTGGCCATGAAGCCCCACTCATAGCAGAGGGGCTATTGGCATTTGATAGCCATTAGGAGAGGAAGAGTCAGTTTTCTTTAATCATGTGGTCCTTGGTAGGCCAACTACCCTACATGGTAGACCCAGCGTTCAAGAGTATATGGTCAATACAAATTAGACTCTATGGCTTTAGAAAAGAGAACATGAAGTTGTGTGGGTTGGGGATGAGAGGTGTGGGTGGATCTGGAGTGAGTTGGGGGGAGAAACACAATCAAAATACATTCTGTTATATTCTCAGAGTTAACAAAACATTATTAATAAAATTGTATTGTCATATTATTATCATCTGTCTGTACTAAGCTTGTGTAGACTTCTTATCACCTCAGAAATCTGTTTTATGTCACCCAAGGCCAAGTCAAGTCAACAAACATGGATTGCATTTCTAAACAATATGGGACAGTGATTCATTGTATTATTTGTATTGTATTAGGCATTGTATGATACCCAGAGATAATTTAAAGTACAGGGAAGGATATGTTATATGCATACAACATATTACTTTACAGAAAGGACTTGAGATCTACATACTTCAGTACCTAAAGCAGTTCCTAGAACCAATTTCAATGGATATTATGGGAAGACTATTACAACATGAAAAACTCTATGTATCTTTGGTATAATTACGTTTTTTCAAATATTTTTGACCCACTGTTGATTAATTTTGAAGACACAGAATGCGTAGACATAGAGAGCTGATATGGTGTATGCCTGTAATCCCAGCACTCTGGGAGGCAGAGGCAGGCGGATTTCTGAGTTCGAGGCCAGCCTGGTTTACAGAGTGAGTTCCAGGAGAGCCAGGGCTATGCAGAGAAACCCTGTCTCAAAAAACACAAATCCAAAAAAACCACAAACCACAAAACAACAACAACAACAAAATAAAAGTCTAGTGCTAATTGCCTCTAGCCTCCTCGTCGACACTAACTAGTGTAGGCAGACCCTAGTGCTTATGCTTGACTCAACTATGTAACCATTCACATGCACACTCACATGTGTACACATGCATGCATGTATACATTCATTGCATGAGTGCATTAAACTAGGTTCCAAGGGCACGACAAGTAAGTGCAGGAGGGATTTTTTAGATTACACTAATGTGCAATTATAATGCTGCTTTCTTCCAGCCATGAAAACTTATTTTTAAAATCCTCTTTGAAGTGCAGTAACATAATTTTAAAGAGTAAAATGCCCCTGCCTGGGGGAGTTTTCCTAGGTAAAGAGCACCCTTGTGGTTTTGTTCTGACTGTACAGGTATCCTAGCAGCCTCTTTCCTTATTGTCATTACTTAGACCTAAAATATGAGTCACCTCATGTATTTGTAAGTGGCTTCTTCCTGAGCCAGTCACTCCCTGAAGACTATGTATTTTAAGGACAAGCATTGGTTTATGTATTACCCAATGTCTACTCACTTCATTCAGTGTAGATGCCTGTATCTATAGGTAACTTTTAGAATTCTGCATACTATTTAAAGTTTCAGCTTGAATTGGTGCTCTTAGGGAGCAGTGGGTGACTTGTTTTGCAACACAATTGTATTTTATATATTACGAAATAGTGACATGCAGAAGCTATGAGACCTGCCTAAATTGCCTCTAACCTGGAGGAAGAACCAGTTTTTTTTTATCCTTACATTTTTCTCTCTTTATGATTGTGTGCTTATTTGAAGTTGTTGGCGGTCTGTTTTCTAAGCATCTTCATAAGGCTTTAAAATAGGGACACCACAGAAGCAAGACAACACTGTTGCTTAAAGGAAATGGCCAGAAGTCATTTCTAGTCCTGGGTCTCAGTTCACAGATTGGCTCAAGAAGAACTGTGCTGTGGCAAACACTGAGCTTTGTGCGGCTCTTGAGCAGAAGATGCTTAAAGCTGGACGATTTTCAAGATAAGACACAAATGACTCTTGGTAAAAATAGCAAGCACAACAGTGATTTTTGGAGATCAGCCATGTCCATCTGAAGTTCAAACAGCCAATGGGCATTTTTCAGAAGAAACATGTACAGAAAACATGTAAAATTTCTTTTCATGTTTTCTAGATCTATTATTTTTTTTTAACCTAAAATGGTGGCACATACTTTCCTAGATTTAGCTGCTTGGTACCTTTAATCTAAACTGGATTCAGTTCTGGCACACTGGTAGAGCAGCATATAGCTGAAATCTGTCATTTGTTACCTTAGGTCAAATCAGACCAACACCCATGTATTGCCATCTTCCCAACATTGTCCTGTGATAGGTGATCTGAGAATAACAGTGAGGAAAGTGTCTGTTAGTTCCCGATTTGCAATGGGAAATGAATTAGCTGGGAATTGGGTATTACTTGGCAAATAGTCAAACAGGACTAGGAAAATTCCATCTAATTGCCATTTTCTTAGGTTTTAGAATTAAATACCATAGAATCCTAAGAAGCTAGAAATAGATGTGCAAATGAAGCTAAAGTATTTAAAGAGAAGTAATTTAAATTGGCATAAAGATAAAATTACTGAGACAAAAAGGTCATCATAATACAGACATTATAAGGGCAGTTAAAGGCAGTATTGACTAATAAATGATAGACTGATAGACAGTAGACACCTATTGACTAATAAACCTGCCAGTTTGAAGGGAGTGGAAAAATATTCTTTACAAGACTATTTCTCAAAGTTCATTGGAGAAGAAACATTTAATCTAAATAACACTCTCAAATACAGAAATTCTTCATGCAATATACGTACAAACTATAGACCTCAATTTTCTTCTGGTGAATTGTAGCATATGTTTAAAGGAAAAAATAGCACTCTTTGATAAAATTGAAGAAGAGAGAATATTACCAGCCTAATTTAGAGTGTTGCATTGTCCTGGCATCAAAAGCTGGGAGTGACTACGAGGAAAGGTAACTGCAAACTGGCATTACTCATGAACAAATAAGTAGAAAGCTTGAAAGGTATTTCAGAAAAATGCATTCAAATTATGTTAAGGAAAGGTTGTCTTAAGCCTGTGTAGTTTGTGCCAGGAATTCAAAGGTTTGCAGATCACGAAAAGGTCACTCAGTGTAATTCAACATGTTAACAAACATCAATGAAACTACTTAGAATCTCAATAAGTACAGTGAAACCGACATTCTTTTATTATATATATTTAAATATCTTCCAGCAAATTAAGAAGGGGAGATTTAAGCTTGCTGAAAGCTATTAGATAAAACCTAAAGTTCACAGCATCTTTATCTATGAAAGACAGGATACCTTCCCCTAAAATTAGAATGAAAGCGCAGGTATTTATTTAATGTTGCATGTGAATGTAGCCACTGAAATAGGGAAGATAATTCGATAACAGTCATATGAGAAAGGAGAGGGAAGTAGGTGTTGGTAAACAGTGATCATTAATGTAGAAATTGAATAGAATCCATGAAAAAATATGCAACCCTTTTGATTTACAATGGAGACCTGCCTGCAGGATGCATTGGTGCAACAGTAACCCAAGCTCATGGGAATAACTAGCCACTATGTGATTGAATTAAAGGTTCATTTCATTATCTGGCACCCATCCCCACCACTGCTTTGGAGGTTAAGAACCCAAGGCCAACAGGCCAGAGACCTAGGGGAAAACCAAGTGCTACTGTTCTGCTAAAGGAATACAGTAAGAAAATGACTGGCAATGACATTCTGGTATACTCATAGATCAGTCCTTTGCTCAGTCATCCTCAAAACAGAGGATGGGAACAAATGCAGTGGCCCATAGCCAGTCAATGTACTGGGTTAGAAACCTTAGAACATAAGTCTCAAATAAGGTGTCTCATCTCATCCTTATCCCCAAACCCCGGTGCTCATGGAAATCTGTGGAAGAGAAGGTGGAAGGATTATAAGAGTCAGAGGGGACAGAGGACATGGATTCAAAAGGCCTTCTAAACACAAGAGGACTAATGTACACATGAACTCACAGAGACTGAGGCAGCATACACACAGCCTGTAGGGTCTGAGCAACATGACCACAGAGCTGAGAGGGAAAGTAGACATATGGTTCCATCCCTAACCCCTCTTAAGGTAGTTCCTATGCCCAGCAGTGGATAGCCAACATAAATTAAACTCAGTAGCAGTTTTGGAGATTCTTTGTCTTATAATGTTTTGCCAGGGCTTTATGTTTTTAATTTTGCAGGTCCTTTTCATATATGGTTTTAGGCTTTGTGTGTGTGTTTTTTAAATGGAATTTCTGTGTGGACAAATGTGTGTCTCTGTGTCTATATGTGTGTCTTGTGTTTTTTCTTTGGCTTTCCCGCTTCTTTTTGTTTACTTATTTATTGTCCTATTTTAGTTTCTTTGTTTTAACTTATTTCGTTATTGTTTTTAGATGCCTGTCTATTTTCTAATGAAAGAAAGATCAAGAAAGGGTGTGGGTTTGGATGGGAGAGGATGTAGGTAGGGTCTGGGAGGAATTGGGGTAAAGGGAACTGTAATCACAACGTATTATATAAATATCTATATTTTAATAAGAGAAAATTCCTAAAAATAATGAGAAAGCAAATCAAGGTCAGTGACATAAGCTTATTTTTTGAAAGCAATAGATAGTTCTGTAAGCCATCAGCATCAATAAAAACATAAAAATGAGAATGTCTAATATCAAAAAGCATGAAACAATGATGAGCCTAACAAAACAGGTATAAAATGTATCTATAGAAAAAGTATAAATGGTTTCTGAAAATCTAAAAAACATATAAATACACGGACAGATACACTACATGACTACATGTGTCAATCTGCCTTTTAAGCATAATGTTTTCTATTGACAATTTGGGAATTTCACATAGTACACCCAAATAATTGTTATTTCCCAGTTCTCCCAGATCTGCCCCCTTACCCTTGTGGCCTTCTCCACAAAAGAGGATGTAAAAGAAAGTCCAGTTTGTGTTGTCTATATAGTCACTGGCGCATGGTCAAACTCCCAGTGGCCAGCCCCTTAAAGAAAAGCGAGTCCTACTCACCTTGCCAGTAGCCATCTCTGGTGGAGAGCTATACTTGAGCGTCTTCATCGCAACTGTAGAGAGTTCTCCTTAATGACTTCTTGTCTAGGTTGTTACTTTTTTGGAGGGGCATGGGAAGGTTACTGCAGAGCCATCTATGTCTCCCTTTCTCAGCGTTGAGTCTGCAGTCATGGATACCACTGCAGAAGAAACTTCCTTGTTCTTTACAGTCAGCAGAAGCGTGAGTTGTGGACCTCCACATGGTACCTGGTGATAACACAGATTGTGAACATCCGCACATGCCATGGCCCTCAGCATGGTCTCAGGTAGCAGTCCTGGCCACAAATACCAACACAGTCCTCAGCAGCAACCCTGCCCATGGACAGACACCAACAGGAATTCAGATGGCAACACAGAACACAGACATCCACACAGCTTTTGGATGTATCCTAGTCCATGGACATTAACATGGTCCATGGAAATCAGCATTGTCCCCAGTGGCAGTGTAGCCATAGCCATCTACATGCCCTTTGATGGTACACAGGCCATAGGTTCCAGCAGGTTCAGGACCATTAAAATCAATATGGCTTTAGGTAGCAGCTGAGGTTACTCACATTTGTATGGCCACCTATGGCATCACAGCCAATGGACATTAATATGGCTTTAGGCAGCAGCATAGACTATAGACATCTGAATGGCCTTCAGTGATAACATTGGCCATAGACATCAATATGGTCCTCAGCTATAGCAGAACTATGGACTCAGACATGGCTCCTAGCATGGGCCACGGACATCAATATGGCCTCAGGAAGCAGGACATCAGACATTGACATGGTTCAGCTTCTTTGGACAAGGCACACACTGCTCTGATCCTTTCCCCCATGCTTCCCATCCCTCCATTGTAAACTCATTCCTTGAAGTGGTGCTGGAAACCACAGTATGTCACTTAGTATACTCCCTTGTTCATACAACTCTACATGGAAACACACATTGCTAGGAGTCATTGGTCTGGTTCAAGGCTCCTAGTCTCCTAAGGACTGCAAATACTAGGCCACTGAGAAAAGACTTCTTTGATCATAGCAATGCTTCAGGTTTTCATCCTTAGCTCCAGGACAATAAAATGCTCCAGGATCTGGTACTGCTGCACCAGTTCCTCTTTGCAATCCAGCATCTCATAGACGGAGTAGGTAGGGACTCAAAGAACCAGAGTTAGGCCTGGATGGCAGCCTTATCGGTCAGGCTGCTCTTCCAGTGGACTCTCCACAGGGATAGGCTCTTCTGAATAGCCACCTTTGTGTCCTTCAATTTCATTCAAAATAATTTACAGGATCAATGTAACTCCTAAAAAAAGGCCAGTAAGGCTTTCCTCTTGAAGATAAGCGGATTCCAGGAATCCATGTGGAAATATAGCACAGATAACAGTCAAAGGAATTTTGAAGAAGATCACCAAAACTGGGTTGATAACTACTTTATGTCAAGGCTAACTATGGACTTTCAGTAATAGCTATTGTATTTACTAACAGATTAAAAGAACTGAGGTCAGGCTTGGTGGCACATATGTTTAACTTCAGCACTCAGAAGGGAGACAGGTGAAAATCTATAAACTTGAGGCAAGCATGGAGTACATAGCAAGTTCCAGGCCAGCCACAGCTATTTAGTGAGGCCGTAAGAGAAAAAAGAAAGAAAGAAGGAAGGAAGGAAGAAAGGAGTAAAAGGTACAAACAAATCTACACACGAACAACTGATATTTGACTAAGCAACAAAGGCAACTATTCAAGAGGTACAGACTTTTCAAGAAGTTTTCTCAAACAAACGAATAGCTACATGAGAAGACAAAACAAAAACCCAAGGACCATTCTTCTTCATATCTTAAAATCTGGCATCATTTGTAAGACTTAACACCAAGATATGTAGCAGAGGATGACCTTGTGGACATCAAAGTGAGAAGCCCTTGGCCCTGAGAAGGCTCGATGCCCCAGTATAGGGGAATACCAGGACAGGGAAGTGGGAATGGGTGGTGAGCAGGGGGAGGGAGGAATGGGATAGGGTGCTTAGGGAGGGGAAACCAAGAAAGGGGATAACATTTGAAATGTAAATAAAGGAAATATCTAATTAAAAAAAAAGATGATCATGCAACTAAAGGTAAATCCTAAACTTCAAAATTCTCTTAAGTGCAAAGGAAGGAGAGATTCTTCATGATCCTGTTGGACAAACTTTCTTTGAGATGTCACCAAATGTATGGACTGCAAATGAAAGCAACAATAAATTATGTATCAAAAGTAAATGTTTCTCTCCAAAGACATTGTTGCAAGGTTGAAAAGAAAAGACACAAACTAGGAAATAATTTGACAATCAAATATATGATATAGAACTATAAGTCAGAATATAAGGTTATCCTGGCAGCCAAACTTGATCATGCATAGGAGTTTCCCACGTGATACTGGTTTTGATGGAATGAAGGGGTCATGGAAAGTATCTGAGGGTTGGCGCTGTGAGAGGTCAGGAGAGGCCACTGGGGAAGGTGCATCTGGAGTAGTAGTGGAGATGGCAGGATTGAAGGGATCATTGAGAAAAGTTGAGCCTTTACACTGTGAAGAAAGCCCATGCTGTGGGTGAAAGGGCTGCTAAGTTGTTGCAGAAGACCACAGCATTTTGGAGATGCCTGTACCACGGGAAGACCACCACCAACAGCAGCCGCTGTGAAGTGGAGCTGACTTGAGCCTAGGAGACAGTTATATGTGCTGCAGAGGGCAGAGCTGGAGAAGGGATGCAAGCCCAGAAGATGGTGAGTGAATGCCAGATTTATAATTGAATTATTTATACTGTTGGACTGTGGCTTTGCTTTGTTCAGATTCTGACTGTGCCCTGATTCTGCTTAAAGCAAGAAAGTATTTAACTTTGATTTTATAGGAGCCCACTGTTGAAAGAGTTAGAACTTAAAGAGACTTTAGATTTTTATAGAGATTGGACTTTTCAAGTACTTGAATTGGTAAAGATTGTGGGACTTTTGTTTCGTAATATATTTTATATTTGTGATATTTTTTAATTTGAGAGCTTGAGAATGTACCCAAAAAAGAAAAGTTTATGTCTTAAAAAGTGTTGTGTGTCAAGTTAACAAGGGGGTCAGTTTTGCTGGCAAATTGTCAACCTTGACACAGGCTAGAGTCATCTGAGAGGAGAGAACTTCAGTTGATAAAATGCTTCCAATAGATTCATTGGTATGGTATTTTCATTATTAATAGTTGATGTGCAAGGGTCTAGCCCATTGTAGATGGTGCTATCCCTGGCCTGGTGGTCCTGGGTTCTATAAAAAAAAAAGTAGGCTGAGCAAGCCATGGGGAGCAACCTAGTAAGCAGCACTCCTCTATGAGCTCTGCCTCTAGATTTCTGCTGCTTTTTGAGGTCCTGTCCTGATTTCCTTCAGTGGCAGACTATAGATGTAAAAGTATAAGCTCAATGACCAACTTGCTTTTAGTCATGGTATTTCATCATTGTAATAGTAAAGTAAGACAGTTGTGTACTTTCAAAACTCAATAATGATAAAATAACCAAAAAGAAAATGGGAGAATTCTGAGCAGATATCTGTACCAAAACATAGAGACAGTTAATAAGCACATGGAAAAAGTACACTTTTTTTTTAAACACAGTTTGGAACCCTAATATCCCTACTTGAATGACTTTAATTAAAATGGCTGACTTTACCAAGATTTGTAGATTATGTGGAACTCTGAGATTTCTGTTGGTAATGTGAAATGGGAGTAACCATTTTGAAAATACATGGTTTCCTAAAAAGTTAAGTAATTTTTCCAGATGACCTAGCTATTCCATCTCAGCCATTTTAATTCGGATGGCTGAGAAGCACCTTAAGAGATGTTCAACATCATTAGTCATCAGGGAAATGCAAATCAAAACAACCCTGAGATTCCACCTCACATCAGTCAGAATGGCTAAGATTAAAAACTCAAGAGACAACAGGTGCTGGCGAGGATGTGGAGAAAGAGGAACACTCCTCCATTGTTGGTGGGATTGCAAGATGGTACAACCGCTCTGGAAATCAGTATGGCGGTTCCTCAGAAAATTGGGCATGTCACTTCCAGAGGATCCTGTCATACCACTCCTGGGCATATACCCAGAAGATCCCCCTGCATGCAATAAAGACACATGCTCCACTATGTTCATAGCAGCCTTATTTATAATAGCCAGAAGCTGGAAAGAACCCAGATGTCCCTCAACGGATGAATGGATACAGAAAATGTGGTATATTTATACAATGGAATACTACTCTGCAATTAAAAATAATGAATTAATGCAATTTGTAGGCAAATGGTTGGATCTGGAAAATATCATCTAAAGTGAGTCAACTCAATCACAAAAGAATACACATGAATTGCAATCACTGATAAGTGGATATTAATGAGCCAGAAGCTCTGAATACTCAAGACACAATTAGCTAAGCAAAAGATTCCAAAGAAAAGGGATGGAGAGGACCCTGGTCTGGAAAAGACTAAATCTGGTTTTGTAGGAGAGTACCAGAACAGAGAAATGGTGGAGAGGGCGGTGATTGGGGAATGGGGGGGGGGAAGAGGACTTATGGGACATATGGTAAGGGGGGAACTGGAAAGGGTAAAGCCTTTGGAATGTAAACAAAGAATATAGAAAATAATTTTAAAAAAGGGAAAAAAAGAGAAATGAAAGCCTGCATCTGTACAAAACTTTGCATATGAATGTTCAGTCACTTTACTTATAATGTCTAAAAATAGAAACTATTCAGATATCCACAAACAAAAAGCAAAATGCTGTGGATTGAATGTGAGAAAAGTCCTCTCGAGGTCTGGGTTTGAACCTGTGGAGCCCATCTAGTGCACTTGTGTTGAGAGACTGGGAAAGGGCACTTTCATGACATGGAGCCTCACTGGATGAAGGGGTTACAGAGGGCTTGCCTTGGTATTCTCCAGCCCAATCTTGCTTACTGTCTCTCTTTGCTTTCATCTCTGCTTTCTGATTCATCTGGATATGAGCAAGTGGCTTCATCTTCTTCCATCACATCTGATATCTACTCCTTCCTGCATACATTCCCCATCACAGTGGACTGTGCCCTCAAACTATGAACAAAAAGAAACTTTCTTAAGTTCCTGTAGTCTGGTCTTCACTTAGAGCAACAAGAAAAGTAATTAACATAGAAAATTGGTACCAGAGTGTAAGAGTGAGGATGTTGCTATGGTTACATGCTTACATTGTTCGTAGGCTTTTGGAAGTGGTTTGATGGAGAATTTGAATTTGTGGGCTAGAGAAACCCAGGAGGGCTATACACAGAGTTTAATGCTCCATTCTAGTGGGAACATGGGAGACCAGAATATTAAATATACACAGTAAAGTTCGGGATCCTGATGTTTCTAAGGTGCAAAGACTCCATTGGGGATTGGGCTACCCATGTTATATTTGGGGGAAGAATCTGGTTGTATTCTGTCTGAGTCATAGAATTTAGAATGAGTCTATATCTGGAAGTAATAGACTAAGTTGGTTGCTGAAGGAAACTTTAAGACAGTGTAACATTCAGATGTGTAATGGTTGTCATTTCATTTGCCCAGATTTATACTGAGAGAGAGGGAGGAAAAGGAGAAACAGCTAAAGACATTAAATGTATGCCATTAGGTAAAGAAGGAACCTTAAACCCAGTTAAAGCTGAGGTTAGCATTGCTGTGGATGAAATAACTGTAGTTGTTAAAGGTATTAATGCGATTAAGGAAAAACATGACATTTTGCACTGAGACATTAAGGCTGGCCTTCCTTCAGGGCAAGACCCCATTGGATAGAGAGTTCCAGAGTATAATCATGTAAATTCATTTTAAAACATGAACATTGGATTCTTTGTTCAATTTTTATCTTTTGAGTCAAGGTCCCATGTACCTAGGCTGACCTCAAACCTGCTATGTAGCTATGTGCTAGGATCACAGGTGGTATTGAACCCAGGGCTTTATGTATGACAGCCAAATGTTCAACCAACTGAGATACCTCTCCAGCCCCAGAGCTTTGGGCAAAAAGAAACTTTAGTGACTCCTCTTGAAGCAGAGTTGCCTTGGGAATTGTTTTCTTGGGCTTAGCTTCAAAGGCACACTTTTATCTGATTCAGCATGTTAGGTTGACAGAGTTTGGTGTAATCTCTATAGTACCAGTGCCACAGGTATGCAGAATACAAGAATGAAGGGGTCATAGAGGCATGCACTAATAGTTTGCAATTGCTGAGGCCATACAACCAATAGCAGGTCAAATTTTCTACATGGAAATCCTGGAAGAGGAGTGCATGAGGTAGCTAATGAAGAAGTCCAAGTTGCAAAGATCTCAGCTAATTGAAGATGCCTGAGACATGGGGTGTTCACCAGAACAGCTACAGGCACCATGTTTGTGCAGCCCAAGGGAGAGACCACATATTATAGGTAACACGGTTGGAGGGGCAGGACTAGCCAAACCATTTGGAACTTATCATGAGACCTGGGGGGCACACATGGATCTTTAGTGTTTGATGTTTGTCTGGCAAGGTTTCAGACTTGCTTTGGCTTGATCCTCCCTCCTTATTCTCCCAAACCTCTCATTTTGTAATACAAAGGTTATTTATTCTGTATCATTTTGTATTGGAAGTATGTAACTTGCTTTTTGATTTTACAGGGTCTCTCAGTTAGGTATTCTTTAAGTTTCAGCACAGACTGTACTTTTGAACAGTCTTAAAACTGTTAACTGAAGTCTTTCATAATTGGAATACAGATGCTTTGCATTATGAAATAGTCATTAGCATATATGAACTGGGGGGCATTATTGTAGTTTGACTGGGAAATACTTTCCAATAGACTCCTGTGTTTGAATACTTCTCTGGATGGTGATGCTGTTTTGGGAGGCTGTGGAAACTTTAGGATGTGGAGATTTGGTGGAGGGATAGGCCACTGGGGGCCAGTCTCTTTGCAATACAGATTCACTTTCTGCTGTATCTACTGCTTCCTGGTGCATCCAGATAGGAACAAGCTTCATGTCTCAGCCACCATTGCTGAGAGCTATTCACAACACCATGCCACTCCTGGCATGACAGGCTGCACCTCCAAACCATGAGCTCAAAGAAACTCTTCTCCCCAAAAGTTGCTTCGTTTCAGGTTTTGGGTCACAGGAATGAGAAAAATAAGAATACATGAATAAACAAAATTGAAGAATTCTTACACAGTGGAAACTTAGAGCCAGAATATATTTGAAATCCATTGTTTAGACTGAAAGCATACAAAAGTATGCACTGTGTCACTTACATTTATAAAACCTTGAAAAAGTAAAAACTAATCTATAGTGACAGAAAGAAGGTGAATAATTCTTGGGTGTGTGGGAGGTGTCCTTGGAAGGGAGCTAGGGAGATATAGGGTAGGTGGCAACTTCTGGACACACACACACACACACACACACACACACACACACATATATATATATATATATACATAATGTTTATTATATATATAGAGTGTGTGTTTGTGACATATAATATATATATCCATATATATCTTAATTGTGGTAATGATTTTATCAATGTATGCTTCAACTGTAACCTTGGAATACATAATCAATTGTTTCCTAGTTAAAGCTTAACCTATTAAAGTACAAAATAACCATCCAAGTTTACAAAGGGATGATGAGTAAGGTTAAGGCCAAAAAAGGAGATTATCTGAATTTTTTTTCTGGATAAAGGTACAAACTAGAATACAAGAAATATAGAAGCACTAGGAAAGGAAAAGCTTGTAATTTCAGATTTAAGACTTTAAGTATGTCAACTACTTAAGGAAATCCATGTACAAGAATATTTCCAATCATATCAGTTATTACTGTTGAGACCTGCTAATTTTGCTATCCATCCTGCTTAGCATTGCATCTCAAGGGTCTGTCAGCTGCCAGGTGTTACAATTATGTAAAATGTTCTTTCTTCCCTCAGAGAAGGAAGTCTCCGCAAACAAATGGTTTTCAAATACAGAATGGCTGTCTGTTCTGTGTGGGACTTTCTGTCCTTGATGATACAGTCAATCAGCGAACAGCTCTGGCTGCATCCCTCCCATCCATCCTTAGAGATGACAAGAACTTCCGAGATGACATCAGCCCTGAAGGGGAGGAAAGAAGGCAAGAATAGTCAAGAGTGCCTTGTCTTTTTCAGGGGTGGGATTTATAAAAAAAGTTAGTGTTTTTACAAATTATAGATACTCATCAGAAAAGAATAAAACATTGAATGTCTGACTTCAAAGCCAGTAGTAAAGGAGAAGAGATAAACATAAAGGCAAATATGGTAAACAGGTTTTCATTTCGCTGCATTTTCAATACATTGGTTTGCAATACAATTACTAGTGAATACACAGATATTTTCAGATTGGCAATTCAAATAAATGTCCAACAAGCAAGATTCAGGGATATGACCTCTGCAAAAGTACAAGAAATAAATTGAAGAATGAAGAGATTTTGGTAACATATATTCCTATCATGAAAATAGCTTAAAAAAAACCCTTTGTGGCAATTTTACTACTTTAAAAAAGTTATAGAGCCGGGCGTGGTGGCGCATGCCTGTAATCCCAGCACTTGGGAGGCAGAGGCAGGCAGATTTCTGAGTTCGAGGCCAGCCTGGTCTACAAAGTGAGTTCCAGGAGAGCCAGGACTACACAGAGAAACCCTGTCTCGAAAAAAAAAAAAAGTTATAGAAGGAAGAATGACAGAGGGACAAAAAAGGTATGTAATACTGAAGAAAGTGTTAGACAAAGAGGTTTGGCCAACCACAAATACACATTCTCCTAGTGAATATGCCCTTAACATGTAGGATGCAACAAATTTTATTTGATTTATTTATAGGACACTAGAAATATAACTTATGTGAGTAGTGGTTATTTTTATGTAATTATTTTGGAAATGGAAAAATAATGCAAATGAAAGTAAATTAGACTTGACCTATAATATCAAACAGGCTCATATCTAGATTTAATTTTGAGTTCTGTTGAAACTCTTTTTGTATAGCCCTATAGTCCTGGAAGTCACTATACAGAGCATGGTAGCCTTGAGCTTGCATTTGCTGTGACTCTCCTGTCTCTATCCTCCCTATTGTGAAAGGCTTGGATTATAGATATACCCCACAATGTCCAGCTTAACCACAATGTTATATGTAGAATTTTATAACCAGTCACATCATTTCTAAGAAATATGTATAATGTTTAAAGATATATACTAGACTCTAAAGAAATTGTCAATTTTAAATCACTGGCAATTCACAAATAATATTGCTTGAACATGAAGCCACAAAATCAGAAACTCAATAGTAACAAGTTAACTTAAAAAACCACCTTCACAGCCTTGAAAAATTTCAGCAAGTAATTCTCTCATCCAGAAAAAAGCTATGAGAAAATTGGAACTTGATTTTCAGTACTTCAGTAGATTGGAATACAAAGTATCCTAAGTCAGCAATGTGTACTGGGAGCTGATGATTATTTGCAATTTTGATTATACTCTACAGTAAGTAAAAGGAAACTACATAAACCCGGTATTCAAGAATCTAGTAAAGGGATGGAAGTAAATATAAAGCAGCAAGGAACATCTGAGGTAAGGTCAGAACTTAATACAGTTAGAACAGTAACAGTCACAAAAGTCACAAGGAGGTGGGATAAATTAAAAGCTGATTAATCAATTAAGAATAGTCATAATAGGTCAAAGCACACTTTGCACCCCAGACAATAATAGTGGAAGACTTCAACACCCCACTCTCATCAATGAACAGATCATGGAAACAGAAACTAAAGAGAGACACAATGAAACTAACAGAAGTTACAAAACAAATGGATTTAACAGATATCTATAGAATATTTCATCCTAAAACTAAAGAATATACCTTCTTTGCTGCACCTCATGATACCTTCTTCAATACTGACCATATAATGGGTCACAAAACAGGCCTCAACAAATACAAGAATATTGAAATAATCCCATGCATCCTATTAGATCACTACAGACTAAGGCTGATCTTCAATAACAACAAAAACAACAGAAAGTCTGCATACAAGTAGAAGATGAACAATGCCCTACTCAATGAGAAAGATAATGAAAAGAGATAAGGAAAAATAATGAAAGAAAATAAAGACTTTTTAGAATTTAATGGAAATGAAGGCACAACATACCCAAATATATGGGGCACAATGAAAGCAGTGCTAAGAGGAAAACTCATTGCTCTGAGAGCCTCCAAACAGAAACTGGAGAGAGCACACACTAGCAGCTTAATAGCACACCTGAAAGCTCTAGAAAAAAAGAAGCTAATACACCCAAGAGGAGTAGATGATAGGAAATCATCAAACTCAGGACTGAAATTAAACAAGTAGAAACAAGAAGAACTATATAAAGAATCAACAAAACCAGGAGTTGGTTCTTTGAGAAAATCAACAACATAGATAAACCTGTAGCCAGACTAACCAGAGGGCACAGAGACAGTATCCAGATTAACAAAATGAAAAGAGGGAAATAACAACAGAAACTGTTGTTATTCAAAAATTCAGAAATTCAAAAAATATCAGATCCTACTACAAAAGCCTATACTCAACACAACTGGAAAATCTGGATGAAGAGGACAATTTTCTAGACAAATACTAAAGTTAAATCAGGATCAGATAAACCATCTAAGCAGTCCCATAACAAACCAAAACCAAAACCATACATACACCCAACAAAGAAAGAGAACTTCAGATCAATTTCCCTTATGAATATTGATGCAAAAATACTCAATAAAATCCTCAAAAACTGAATCCAAAAACACATCAAAACAATCATCCATCATGATCAAGTAGTCTTCATTCCAGGGATGCAGTGATGGTTCAATATACAGAAATCCATCAATGTAACCCACTATATAAAAAATTCAAAGGAAAAAACCCCACATAATCATCTCAGTAGATTCTGAGAAAGCATTTGGCAAAATTCAACACCCCTTCATTACAAAAGTCTTGGAAAGATCAGGAATTCAAGGCCCATACCTAAACCTAGTAAAAGCAATATACAGCAAACCAGTAGCCAACATCAAACTAAATGGAGAGAAACTTGAAGCAATCCCACTAAAATCAGGGACTAGACAAGGGTGACCACTCTCTCCCTATCTATTCAATATAGTACTTAAAGTTCTAGCTAGAGAAATTAGACAGCAAAAGGAGGTCAAAGGTATAAAATTAGTAAAGGAAGAAGTCAAAATATCACTATTTGCAGGTGATTTGATAGTATACTTAAGTGACCCCCAAAATCCCACCAGAGAACTCCTACATTTGATAAGCAACTTTAACAAAGTAGCTGGACATAAAATTAACTCAAACAAATCAGTAGCCTTCCTTTACTCAAAGGATAAATGGGCTGAGAAAGATATTAGGGAAATGACACCCTTCAACACAGTCACAAACAATATAAAAAATCTTGATGTGATTCTAGCCAAATAAGTGAAAGATCTGTATGACAAGAACTTCAAGTTTCTGAAGGAAGAAATCAAAGAAGACCTCAGAAGATGGAAAGATCTCCTATGCTTGTGGGTTAGCAGGATTAATAAAGTAAAAATGGCCATCTTGTCAAAAGCAATCTACTGATTCAATGCAATCCTCATCAAAATTCCAAGTCAATTCTTCATAGAGTTAGAGCAATTCTCAAATTCATTTGGAATAACAAAAAAAATCAGGATAGCAATACTATTTTCAACAATAAAAAAACTTCTGAGGGAATTACAATTCCTGACCTCAAGCTGTGCTACAGAGCAATAGTGATAAAAAAAAACTGCATGATATTGGTACAGTGACAGGTGTGAAGATCAATACAATAGAATTGAAGAACCAGAAATGAATCCATACACATATGGTCAATTGATCTTTGTCAAAGATGCTAAAATCATCCAGTGGATAAAAGGCAACAGTTTCAACAAATGGTGCTGGTTTAACTGGCCATCAACATGTAGAAGAATGAAAACTGATTCATTTTTTTCTTCCTGTACAAGGCCCAAGTCCAAGTGGATCAAGGACCTCCACGTAAAATCAGATACACTGAAGGTAATAGAAGAGAAAATGGGAAATAGCCTCGAACACATGGGCACAGGGGAAAAGTTTCTGAACAGAATACCAATGGCTTGGATCAAGGACCTCCACATAAAACCAGACACACTAAAACTAATAGAAAAGAAACTGGGGAAGACCCTTGAAAACATTGGCTCAGGGGAAAAATTCCTGAACAGAACACCCATTGCTTATGCTCTAAGAGCAAGAATAGACAAATGGGACCTCATAAAATTACAAAGTTTCTGTAAGGCAAAAGACACTGTCAAAAGGATAAATCGGCAACCAACAAATTGGGAAAAGATCTTCACCAACCCCACATCCGACAGAGGGCTAATATCCAATGTATACAAAGAACTCAAGAGGTTAGACCCCAGAAAACCAAATAACCCTATCCAAAATTGGGTACAGAGATAAACAGAGACTTTTCACCTGAAGAAATTCGGATGGCTGAGAAACACCTTAAAAAATGTTCAACATCATTAGTCATTAGGGAAATGCAAATCAAAACAACCCTGAGATTTCACCTCACACCAGTCAGAATGGCTAAGATTAAAACCTCAAGAGACAACAAGTGCTGGTGAGGATGTGGAGAAAGAGGAACACTCCTTCACTGCTGGTGGGAATGCAAGCTGGTACAACCACTCTGGAAATCAGTCTGGCGGTTCCTCAGAAAACTGGACATGATACTTCCGGAGGACCCAGCCATACCACTCCTGGGAATATACCCAGAAGATTCCCCAGCATGCAATAAGAATACATGCTCCACGATGTTCATAGCAGCCTTATTTATAATAGCCAGAAGCTGGAAAGAACCCAGATGTTCCTCAACAGAGGAATGGATACAAACAATGTGGTATATATACACAATGGAGTACTATTCAGCCATGAATAGTACTCATGAAATTCTTAGAGAAATGGATGGAGCTGGAGAACATCATACTAAGTGAGGTAACCCAGTCTTAAAAGAATACCCATGGTATACAGTCACTGATAAGTGGATATTAGCCTAGAATCTTGGAACACCAAAGACATAATTCACATACCAAGTGAGGTCTGACAAGAAGAAAGGAGTGGACACTGGTGCTAGAATGGACCAAAGCATCATTGTGGGGGAGTACAAGAACAGTGAGGTGGGAGGGGGTGGATGAGGCAGCAGGGGGAGGGAAAAGGGCATGTGGGACCCTTGGGGGTGGGGAACCAGAAAAAGGGAAATGAATTGTAAATATAGAATATATCCAATAAAAAAAAAAGAATTGACAAATAGGACCTCATAAAATTGCAAAACTTCTGTAAGGCAAAGGGCACTGTCAATAGGATAAAATAGCCACCAACAAATTGAGAAAAGATTTTTACCAATTCTACGTCTGATAGAGGGCTAATATCTAATATATACAAAGAACTCAAGGAGTTAGACTCCAGACTAAATAACCCTATTAAAAATGGGGTACAGAACTAAACAGAGAATTCTTAACTGAGGAAATTCTAATGGCCTAGAAGCATCTAAAGAAATGTTCAACATTTCAAGTCATCAGGGAAATGCAAATCAAAATAACCCTGAGATATCACCTCACACCAGTCAGAATGGCTAAGATAAAAAACTCAGGTGATAGCAGGTGCTGGTGAGGATGTAGAGGAAGAGGAACACTCCTCCATTGCTAGTGGGATTGCAAGGTGGTACAACCACTCCAGAAATAAGTCTGGCAATTCCTTCGAAAATAGGACATTGTATTACTTGAAGACCCAGGTATACCAATCCTGGACATATACCCAGAAGATGCTCCAACATATTGAAAGGACACATACTCCACTATGTTCGTAGCAGCCAGCTGAAAACAACCCAGATATGAACAACAGAAGAATGAATATAGAAAATGTGGTTCATTTACACAATGAATGGAATACTACTCCACTATTAAAAACAATGACTTCATGAAATTCACAGGCAAGTGGGCTGAACTTGAAAATATCATCCTTAGTGAGGTAACCCAGTCACAAAAGAACACACATGGTATGTATTCACTGATATTTGGATATTAACCCAAAAGTTCAGAATACCCAAGATACAATTCACAGACCATTTGATACTCAAGAGCCTGACAAATACAGAGGCGGATGCTCAAAGCCAACCATTGGACTGAGTGTGGGGTCCATGATGGAGGAATTAGAGAAGGGACTGAGGAGCTGAGGGGGTTTATAGTACCATGGGGGGAACAGCAATGCCAACTGGCCAGACCCTGTGGAGCTCTCGGGCACTGGACCATCTACCAAAGAATGGAGGGACCCATGGCTCTGGCTGCATATGTGGCAGAGGATGGTCTTGTTGGACATCAATGGGAGGAATGGCCCTTGGGCATGAGGGTTTTTGATGACCCAGTGTAGAAGAATGCCAGGGTGGGAAGGTAGGAACGGTGAGTGGGTATGGGAGCACCCTCATAGAGGCAAGGGGAGGGGGCATGGGTTAGGGGGTTTCTGGAGGGGAGACCTGGAAAGGGGATAACTTTTGAAATATAACTAAGGAAAATATCCAATAAAAGGAAAAAAAGAATCCATCAATTTTCTTCCTTCTGCTTAAGATAAAGTCTAAGAAGAGAGGAACAAACTGGGGAATGAGCCATAAAAAAGGTGGAGCTAGGGTTTAAAAAATTATTCATAATAACTTTGACAAAACTATAACAGAGGCAACAAGAATTTCAAAGGGGTAAACTGTAGTTATAATAAATATTTATTACTCACATTTTGGGAAAAATATGTTTAGGAGCTGTAGAAATAGTTCAGGTGCCTTGCTGTTCTTACAGAGGATATGTTAAAAGATAAAAATAAAAAAATAGATATCTTACCTAATATAAGACCAGTCCAATTTTATACAAAATTCTAAGGAAAAAAAATACCTGTCTAAATTAGATACTCTTAAAGAGCATGTTGAAGAGTAAGCCACCTTCCTGACTACAAGGATGGTTGAATAGTGTGACACCTAGCACCATGATCCAGCATATTAGTAGAGAAAAAGAAAAACAAATATAGGAAATCAGAGGTTTTCTATACACATCACTGTGAAAAATTTCATCTGAGTAGGAAGAGCAGATAGCTACTCTTAGAAGATCATGTCTCCACCAAATCCCATCATACACATAATATTTATTTCATGACAGACTTTTAACATTTAGCTTCAATAAATATACTGTTATTACTACAGAGCATGCATCTAGACATAACACTTGCTGTCTCATGGAATTATCTAAAAAACTAAAAAGCCACAATACTTAGGGAACTCAGAAAAAAAAACCCTGATATGTCCTGTCTTGATTGACATATGAAGCTCAAAAGAATTGCAGAAACAAAAGTGGAACAAAAAAAAATTAAGACTTTTAGATATAACATGAAGCTATAAAATGAGCACAATTTCAATAAACTAGCAACAACCTAATAAAAGTATTATTAAAATAAGATGTCATTCACAGTGAAAATACCAACCAATAGTTACCACATACCAAACAACAAGCCACCTTAAGGTGTATATCTAACCTGTGGCCAGTGGGCCTAGGGGCTATGGGTGGTCTTCAGTGGCTGTGAATGAGGATCAACACCAACTGTAAACTTACTTAAAACATCATGAGATTTATTTTTTGAATGCTCTTATAAATCTATTGCATGGTTCTTGACCGTAAACTTTATAATTGACATCACTGTGCTACAATGTCAAAGGTATGACATATAGCAAAGTAACCAGAAATGATCAAAAAATAAATTCAGAAATTCTTTAGGGATATGCATCCTCAGATGTTGATCAAAGAATATTATGTAACAACTTGAAAAGAATAGAGCAACTACTGGCATTTAAAACAAAATTTTTTACTTACATTCTAGCCATTGTCCTCCACAGTTCCTCATCCCATTCCTCCTCCCCTTGCCTCTGAGATAGTGCTCCCCCGCACCAGACCTCCCGCTTCTCTGCAGCCACAAGTCTCTGGAGGACTAGGCTTATCTTCTCTCACCGAGAACAGACCAGCAGTCCCCTGCTATATACGTGCTGGGGCCTAGAACCAGCCTCTGTGTGCTGCCTGGTTTGTGGCTCAGTCTCTGGGAGCTCCCTGGAGTCCAGGTTAGTTGAGACTGCTTCCTATGGGGTCACTCTCCCCTTTGGCTTCTTCAATTCTTCCCCTAATTCAACCACAGGGGTCCCCGACTTCAGTCCAATCGTTGGGTATAAGTATCTTCATCTGACTCAGTCCGTTGCTGGTAGGGACAGAGGGCAGCCATGCCAGGCTCCTGTCTATAAGCATATCATAGAATCAGTAATGGAGTCAGGCCTTGGTGCCTCCCACATGTCTCCATGAGAGGGATCCCAAGTCGGGCCAGTCGCTGGACTGCCTCTCCCTCAGTCTCCTCTCCATTTTTTGTCCCTGCAGTTCTTTTAGACAGAAACAATGCTGGGTCAGAAATTTTGACTGTGGTTTGGCAACCCTGACTCTCCACTTGAGGTACTGTCTATCTACTGGAGGTAGGACTCTTTGAGCTCCCTCTCCCCATTTTTGGGCATTTTGGCTAAGGTCACCTCCACTGAGTTCTGAGAGTCTCTCACTTCCTAGGTCTCTGGTACTCTCTAGAGAGCCCTCCCCCACCTCCCACTCCCAAGGCTACATATTTCCATTCATTCTCCTGGCTCTCTGAGCTTCTCTCCTGTCCACCCCCACAACTGATCCTGTTCCCAGTCTCCCCTTCCTCTTCCCTGTCCCACCCAGATCCCTTCCTCCTGCCTCCCATGATTCTTTTCTTCCCTTTTCTAAGAAGGATTGAAGCATCCTCACTTGGGCCTTTCTGCTTGTTAAACTTTTTTTTTAATTGAATATGTTCTTCATTTAAATTTCAAATGTTATACCCTTTCCTGGTTTCTCCCCTCCCAGAAAACACCCAACCTGTCCACCCTCCCCCTGCCTCCAAGAAGATGCCCTTCTGCCCAACCCACTTGTTAAGCTTCTTATGGTGTGTCTTATATCTTAGGCATTCTGTATTTTTTTTGCTAATAGCTACTTATCAGTGAGTACATACTATGCATGGCCTTTTGGGTCTGGGTTACCTCACTCAGAATGATATTTTCTAGTTCCATCCATTTGCCTGCAAAATTTGTGAAGTTCTTGTTTTTAGTAGCTGAATAGTATTCCATTGTGTGAATGAACCACATTTTTCCTATCCATTTTTTTTGGTTGAGGAACATCTGGATTGCTTATTCTGTCTGTTGTTTTTTGTGTTTATAGCAACTTAGATGAGCTGCTGAAGAACAGATTGCTTAGCTTTAAAACCCTGCATGGTTTGTTATTTGATGTTACATTAAAGCCTGCGGATCTCTGATCTGTGTGTTTGCAGGTACTCCAGGCAAAATAGCCTCAGTCTTGGGGAGCTTAACAGCCACACTTTGAAATTTTATGAAAAATAATTCCAGGAAGAATTAAAAATAATTTTGAGAAAAAAAGTAGTGGACATTGACCCTCTGAGATTAAAACATATTGTAAAACTGTTTTAAGGAAACAGCGTGTTGCAGGGTACGAACAATCAGAGAGAACGTTTTGTCCAGCTTATAAAATAGAGACCAATGCAATATGTGAGGAAAGGATGGACAACTTAGGAAATGGTTTTGTGAATGGTTTGTAAGTAGAGAGTAACAGGTCTTCCTTCACAACCTTGTTCATGAATATTATACATGAGTTATTAAGACCAAACCATGGAACGTAAAACTGAATGAAAGAGTTGGGAGAATATCTTTGTGCCTTGCCTCTGTGTATAACTTACAGAATAAAGCCCCAAGGCATACAAGTTTACAGTGTAGTAAATATCAAAAGATAAGAGGGGAGAATGATGGATTTGTTTATATAAACAAGATTCTGTAATAAAATGAACTGTGGAGATGCTTAACAAATTTCTAATAAGCTCTATAGGGTTTTACAAAATTCGTAATGAGCAGTGTATTTGCAGCTAGAATATTAAGAACAACATCAGAAAACCCGTGAAACAAAGTGAGGAAAGCAGAAGATGATGTGTATCAGATGAGAATTCTAGAAAGGAGGCTAAAATTGTGACATGTATGAAAAATGTTAACTTGGACTAGAAATTAGAAAAAACAAATACAACTGGCAGTTGGATTCTTCTGACATTCTAGTTTGCTAAAGTTACTTATCTTGTATTATAACAAATAGTGATAGAAATAGTGCCAAGAGGAGCCCTCACATTGCTGGTGGGTCAGCAATTCATGTATCCTTCTACAAGAACAATGTAGCTATAGTTAATACAATTCTGAATGCCATGTCCTAGGACTGTGATCTTACTGGAAGAGTTAAGAATCTAGAAAAAATTCTTCCAGGCATGTTGAAGAGACATTTGAAAATGTACTCATTTTCAGTCTTTGTGGTTGCAAAAATTAAAGTGATATCTAACAATGGAGGAAAATTAAAAAAAAAAGGTTTATTTTTTTTTCAGAGGAGGGAAACCATGCAGCTTCAGTTAAATGGACTGACCAGCTCTGCAATACTGACACAGAGAGTTCACACAGCTTTGAGTCAGTGACAGTATAAAATAATTTATGAAAAAAGTGAAATAATTCCCCAGAAAATTAATCATCCATTTCTAAGAACATCCTTGCAAATAAAGGCATGGAAAGTAGTTTGGAAAGATGTGCACTTAAATCCAGAGAGTACGTTTAGAACCAGAGAACTAACAGCAAGATGGAATAGAAGGAGAACGAGGGATAGAAGGAGGAGGAGGAAGAGGAGGAGCAGGAGGAGCAGGAACAGGAGCAGGAGGGGAAGGAATTGCAGCTTTGTGTAGTTTAATGATAGTTTTCAGTGAGCTAAAATTAACACATAGAAACCCAAACAGCTCTTTGGGCAAAGTGCCGCTTTCTCCGCGGTCGGTAGGAGCGGGGCTGGTGCTACATGCTGGATCTAGCATATGACCGAGGCATAGATGTACTGTAGGGTAAGGAGTCCTCCAGGAACCATTTATGAAAACTATGTCTATAGCTTTAGAATATGGGTGGAGAGTCAGAAACACTTCCTGTTAGTTTCGTAATCTAGATTTGAATAAACCTGGCTTGGTTAGACGGTTCAATTGGAGTAATGAGCCCAGCTGCTAATGTGTTATAGCTCAGATTTTGATATGGGAGAAGGACAGATCTTTCTGTGAATTGTTCTGCACAGCCTCCATGGTTATGTTTAGAGGTATACACTATTTCCTCTTCATGAAATATTTCCCATTTTCTTCACTACTTTGGAGAATTGAAGAGTCATGCCATGAACAACCAGGACTCTGATGCCACCCTTGTCAATTTGGGCATGCGTATGACACAACCAAATAAACCAAATGTGAATTGTGGCCCCATTTTGCTTTGGGGACTTCTGACTCAGGTTTCTCCCTGAGGACTCGGTATACCCAGGAAACCCTCAGAGTTGATTGGTCCTGCATCTCTGCAAATTCTTACCTTCTGTGGTCTTCCATCCTGGATTACTCATTGCTGAAATGTGAACACAAATGTAAGGCCTTCTCTAATTTTTAAAAATTCAGTATTTGCCTTAATCAACTTAAAAATTATTTTAATACAGTATGTATATCAAAAATTCATTTGGATAGTTCCTTAGAGATTATATTTAGTGTTCTAGCCTGCTGTAACATTTCAAATATAATCTGAGTATTACCGGTTTAAGTACAGTATTAAAACTTTTCATGTATTATTGATTTCTTTCTTTAATTGAAAATAGAATTTTTCTATACAATATATACTGATTATGGTTTACTTCCCTCTAACTGCTCCCTGTTCTTCCATGCCTCCCCGCACATCTGGATCTACCCTCTTTATGTCCTCCTTAGAGAACATTCAGACATCTAAAGGAATATAATATAATAAATTTTTAATATAACAAAACCAAACTGAAATAAGACAAACCAATAGATGGAAAAACCCAAGAAAGAGCACAGGAACCAGATATAGATGCAAAGACCCACAGATTCACAGACCCAGGATTCCCATAAGAATTAGAAACCAAAATATATACACAAAGGACCCATAGAGTGAAATAAAATAAATAAAATAGAAATAGAAAGTACCTCACATGACATAATGAGATGAGGGACCTCCAAACTTAACCATTGAATTTTTTCGTGTGTTGGCCATCCACTGCTAGGCATGCAACCTATTCATAAGAATAATTTGTTTCTTCAGTGAGACTCCCTCGGAGAGAACTAAATTTTCATTGGTAAGTGATTATCAGTTGGAGATAGTGTCTAGGCTAGGGGTGGGTGCATGTGCCCACTTCCCCTGTCAGCTCTAGGACCCCATCTGGTACACGCCCCTGTAGTTCCTAAGCTTGCTGCTTCAGTCTGTGAGTTCATATGAGCATCGATCCTGCTGTGTTTAGTGGGCCTATTTCCTTGATGTCGTCCATCTTCTTTGGCTTTTATACTCTTTCTGCCTCCTTTTCTTCAGAGTTCCCTCAACCCCGAGGAAAGGTATTTAATGGAAACGCCCCATTTCGGACTGAGAGTTCTAATGTCTCTTACTCTTCACATGGTGTCTGACTGTGGATTTCTTTTTGTTCCCATGTTCTGCAGGGAGAAGCTTCTGTGATGGTGACTGAGGAAGACTCTATTCTAGAAGTATAGCAGAATGTTGCTAGGAGTCATTTTATTGTCATGTTTCTTTAGTAGGACAGAAATATTTGGCTTCCCACCGAGGTCCTTTGACTATCTAGTCTCAGATTCTTGGTCAAACAAGCAATGTCAGGTATGAGTTCTATCTCACAGAGTGGGCCTTCAGTCAAATCAGGCATTAGTTGATTACTCTCAGAAGCTTGTGTCACTGTGGTACTGGCATATCTTGCAGGCAGGACATCATGTGCATACAGGGTTTATGGCTGGGTTGGTGTTTATGTTTCTTCTTTAATAGGATGCTGAGTATTGTCTGGTATGAAGAACACTAGAACTTAGGGATGTAGACTCAATATAGGCACCAGCTCAACTTCTCCATGGTCAGCCAGTTATATAGGGGTTATCTTCAGCAATGGAGCCTTGCTGAAAATTTGTGGAGAGCAACCTATAGTCTTGGCATTAGCCTGGGTTGTTTGTGGATTCCTTTGAGACTGCTTTGTCCAATAACGCAATTAGATGTAAAAAATCCCTGTTACTGGAAGCTTCATTTAATGACAAGTGATGTCCAGTTGGGGCTGTGCCTCTCTGTTACTTGGTAATTTCACTTAGATCACCTTCAAAAATATATTTATTTTAGTAAGCTTCTACAATATTATATTTTCATAATACTCAAATGGCTCTTATTTTTAGCTGCCTCTCCCCATATTCTTTGCCTCATTCTCTCCTCCTCCCCACTTAATCATCCAGTTCCAGTCGCCTCTACCCCTGATCCATCCATAACCATCTATTCATTTACCCTTCCTAGGGAGACCTATCCATTCCCTGCTAGCTCCTTACATTTTATATAACCTCTGTGTGTCAGGTTCTTATATACTCAACAACTAATATCCATATATAAGCCAATACATGTTGTATTTGTCTTTCAGAATCTGGGTTGCCTCGCTCAGGATGGCTTTTGTCTACTTCCATCCATTTATCTGTATATATAATGATTTCATGTTTAGAAAAAAATTGAGTAATATTCCATTGTATAAATATACCACATTTTCTTTGTTTATTCATTTGGTGAGGGACAACGAGGTTGTTTCCAATTTCTGGCTCTTATGAATAAAGAAGCAATGAACATGATTGAGCAACTGTCTCTATGGTGAATTGAAGGGACCCTTTGGGTATAACTGGATCTTGAGGTAGAGTCCCATCTTCCTCAGGAACCACCACACTGTTTTCTTTCATAGCTATGCAAGTTCACACTCCTACCAGCAGTGAATGAGTGTTCAAACCCTTTATTCCATGTCCTTGCCTACATGAGCTGTTATTTGTTTTATTGTTTTAGCCATTCTGCCTGGAGTAAGATGAAAGCTCAAAGTAGTTTCCATTTACATTTCCCTAAAGGCTAAGGTTGTTGAACATTCTTTTTAAGTGGTTCTCATCCATTTGTTTCCTCTTTTGAGAAGTACATTTATACTAGTTCCCCCTTTTATATTGTTTTCTTGATATGCAATTTTATGAGTTCTTTATATATTTTGAAGATTAGCCCTCTATTGAGTGTGTAGTTGATAAAACTCTTTTCCCATTCTGTATGATGATGCTTTGTTGGATTGAAGGCATCTGTTGTAGTGTTGAAGCATTTGGTTTCATGATTTATGTTGTTGATCTTAGTTCCTGTACTGAGTGTTCTGTTCACAAAGTGTTTTTCCTGTGTGAACGAATTCAAGAATATTACCTACTTTCTCTTCTATCAGTATATCTTTTTAAAAATTTTTACTTTGATCCATTTGGAGTTAAATTTCATGCAGACTAATATGTATAGATCTATTTGGATTCTTTTATGTACAGCCATCCTAAGTGACCAGCACCATTTGTTGAAGATGCTGTCTTTTTTTCCGGTGTGTATTTCTGGCTTCTTCTTCAAAATTTGATGTTCATAGGTGTGTTGGTTTATGTATGAGTGTTCAATTCAATTCCATTGATTGACATGTATGTTTTTGTGCCAGTACCATGCTGTTTTAATTACTATAGCTTTGTAGTACAATTGGAGGTCAGGGATGGTGATACCTAGCAATTCTTTTATTATTCAGGATTGTTTTAGCCATCCTGATTTGTTTGGGTATGTTTCCAGGTGAAGCTAAACATTTCCTTTCATGATCTGTAAAAAAGCTATGTTGGAATTTGAATGAGTATTTCACTGAATCTATAAATTGCTTTTGGTAGAAGTAGTCATTTTTACTATATTAATCCTGCAGGTCCATGAATGTAGGAAAAATTTCCATCTTCTGATATCTTCTTCACTTTATTTATGCAGTGTCTTACAATTTTTATCATACAAGTCTTTTACCTGCTTGGTTAGAGCTAAGTTCTCCTTTGAATCAGCAACTGTCAACCTTGAAGAGTAACTGATGTTCTTGTTAATTGTCCGCCACCAAGGGGGAAGTTAGTTCTAAGGTTATCATACATTCTGTATATACAATATGCTATAATGGTATTTACAAACTTGCTTTTGAATTTCCAGATTTTAACATAATGGAGACATATTAATTTCAGGTTTATGATTATTGTTAATAAATATATTAAAAATCGAAATTTGCAACAAGCAGAAAAACAGATCATCTGGCTGTGGGTAATAAACTGTTAAGTAAATCCTCACAGGAGAGGGAGCAAGGGATCCCCTGAACTTGGAAGGATTAATGAAAGTGGGACAAAGACAAACAAAGCAGAGGGTCAAAAAGACTGATGAGCACAGGGGATGTCTGTAAAACTTCTCACCATGATATGAGTCTGAAATGCTGATCTTAATCTGACTTACTCTTAACTAAGATAAAGCTTAATGGAACTACCAGACCCCTGAAGTCTGCATATTTTAGTCCTAGAACTTGGACTTGTGTGTGTGTGTGTGTGTGTGGTGTATATACAAGTGGTGTGTGTATAAATCTATATATGTATGTTTATGTATATATCTCCCATTTAAAAATACTTTAGTGATATATAAGTCTTCACTTCATACCTTCACTATGATTATTAGAAATACATGCTCATGTTTTTATCAGAGTATCACTGTGAGGAAATAAAAGGATAAAGAAGGTAGCACTACACAAGACTGTGTGACTGACAGTTCTGCAAGGGTCACAGTCATGTGTGTGTGTGTGTGTGTGTGTGTGTGTGTGTGTATATATATATATATATATATATATATATATATATATATATGTATGTATATCTGAGTGAAGTAACCTTGATTAGGACAGTCCTTGTGGTGAATAAGGTGAATAAGAAGCAGTAACAAAATTTACCCCTCAGCTACTTCATCTTCTGTTTTGTTGTTGTTGTTTGCATGGAAGTGGGGGTGTATCAAAGTCTGGATTATCTGCTCCAAATTACTTGTGCTCCTTTATAGAAAAAAATACTCATTTTTATATTTTACCAAGTGACTTTGGAGATCTCCATTTGAGTCAGGTAGTGTTACTGACTACTGTATCCACCTGTGCTGGACACACACACACACACACACACACACACACACACACACAGTTTTCTTATATAAAATGAGAATTATAAAAGTTACATTTCTTTGTGTCAGCAGGCAGGGATAGGGAGAAATGGCTTAATGCTATTTTGCCATTTTGTAGTCATTGGAGACTGCCTGCCTGCTGCCCATGCCCATGCTAGTGCTGTGTGTTCTAGATCCTCCTTGGTTGGCCAAGGCCATATGTCTTGTTCTGGCAAATGATTTCCAGAGTGGAAATCAAGGCTATTATGGGATCCTTCAAAAACCACCTGTTTCCTTGTCATGGCGATCAAGATTTCAAGATGAGCAGGAGCAGAAACTCATTTCTAACCTGTATGGGCTAGTAATATGAGGTAGCCACACATCTCTAGTAAGCTACAGAGAATCTTTCATCTAGGCCTAGTTACAGCAGCAGCAGCTGCTTCTTCCTGATATTACAGGGATGTGCTTGACAGAACTGGCACATGACAAGTATTACAAATAATGCAGTTATTAAAATGAATATTATTATAATTCCATAGGCAAGGTTGCCCAAAATTTTTTGTTTCAATGACTTATCACAAATGAGAAAGGAGTAGAAAGGAAGCAGTAAAAATGCATGGGTAGAATAAAAGAAAAAAAAGAAAAAGAAAAAAAAGTATGGGTTTGTGTGGAATTTGAGTTTTCTGTTTTACAATCATTAATTTCTGGTCGAAATGAATAAGCATGTAGGCAGATCACTACTTCATATTTAATTATCTTAGAAAAATCTGAAAGTTGAGACAAGTAATTGATTTGTATAAAAAATTTAATGCAAAACCTTAAATATAAATACATGTCATTCATTCTCTATTGTTAATACCTATTATTCTCAGCTGGTATATATGGATTATAACTCTGGACAACATAGTGGTCACTCAAGGCCTATTATAAAGATAATAGAAGAGAATATGAAAAATATCCTATTATGTTTCTCAAGGTGACATTTACACTTGTTATGTGACCTCCAAATGTCAGTCATAAGAACCAGTAGAGAGTCCTAGGAGGATAGCTCAGGGGTAGCGTGATTATTACCTGAGTAGGAGGCCCTGAGTAAAGATCCTCATATCCATGGAGAAAGTAGAGTGTGGGGGCCTGTGTTTGTAATCCCAGTGCTAGGGGATGGGCACAAGAGGATTTGTTGGCCAATCAGTGTAGACAATTCTTGAGTGGCAGGTCAACCAATAACTGTTTCAAAACTTAAGGTGAAAAGCAATGAAAAAAGATACCAGTCATTGACCTCTCTCTCTGCAGGTCTCTGCACAGGAACATGCACCTGCACACACACACACACACACACACACACACACACACGCACACACGCACACACGCACACACGCACACACGCACACACGCACACACGCACCTGCACATGCTCACAAACACACGTTTACTTACAGAAATGAACAAAAAGTATATTTTGAAATAGTTTTAGAATCTACAAAAACATTGTAAGAATATATTTTAAGATTTAACAGGTTTAAGTATTTTTCCATATTTGTCTCTTTAAGATAAAGATCCCCATTAATATTACCATAGTGTAGCTATTAAGTAATAATTTAAATTTGATTCATTATCATTATTACTATCACCATCATCATCATCATCATTATCATCATCATTATCATCTAGGATTCAGTTTCTACTTCAATCTGCCCTATATACACTACCTCCTCTAGCCCCAAACCCAGTCCAGGACCATGTTTTATTCAATTTCCATGTCTTTTTATTCTTCTTTTACCCACAATTTTCTCAGCTGTTTTTATCCTCTGTTGTGTTTATACTTTTGAAAAATACAGGCCAATCTGAGTGTAGTATTTTATTCTAGATGGATTCAAGATATGTGTCTCTTGGACATATTCTACAAAAGGGATGCATATATTTTGCAAATTGTCACTTGAAGGTATTCAATAGTACTCATATACCTCCCCTTGATGCTGTTAGTTATAATTACCCAGAAAAAGTTTTTCTACATTTTTCACTGGATAGTTACTGTTCTTTTCTCTTACAAATAATAAGTCATGTATAAAGAAGTCCTAAAAACTACTTACATGGTACAGACGTACTCTAAAGTTGAATAAATGTTACTCTAGACTTCAAAGGAGTCTAGAACAACCAGTTCTACTGCTATCAGTGAAACAGAAAAACAGGGACAAAACAAAACAAAAAGCCAAAAAACAAACAAACAAACAAAACCCTTCCGCAAAAAACAGAGCAACAAACACTTATGAATAATTTTTGGGCAAGGAGATCAATTAATTTTGTGTTTTTCTTGCTGAGTGCAATGCTACTAGAGAATAAGACTTCAAGAATAGGCTGCCCATTAAGAAGACCCACAACGAAAATTGGAAGATGTATTCAAACCAACACTCATACAAATTTCAACAGAGAAGCATGAGAAGCTTGGAATGCAAGGAAAAATGGCTCCTCTTTAGATCAGAATGCCTCACTATTGATCTCAAATACACTGAAAGGTAAAGTGCCAGGTGAGTTAAGTTTCTGTTTCTGGTAAAAAAAAGATCACAAGCAAGCAGATGAATTCAGCCCAGGACCTGAAAATGAAAGTTAGCAGTATAATGGAATGAGCCATCAAAAGTGTGAGAAAACCAACAAAATGAAAATAAAAACATAGTTTTTCAACCTTTGGGATACAGCAAAGGGAATCCTAACAGGAAACTGTGTTAACATAGACAAATCAGAGAGATCTTAAATAACTCACTTATACACTTAAAAGTACCAGCAAAAACTAAACCCCAAAGTAACACATTGCAAGAAATAATAAAAATCAGATATAAATTAATGATATTGAGAGTAAAAAACAAAATAAAATAATACATATGCATTGACCTAGACTTGGGTCTTTAAAAGAAATAGGATTGGCAAACCCTTGTACAACATGAGAGAGAATACACAAATTAATAAGGTGATAGATTAAAAAACAAAGATAATAGATTTCACCGAAAATCTTGAAGTACTTTGAAAACTCACTTTTTAAATGCTGAAAATTCTAGTAGAAATTGATGAATTCTTAAACATATATGACTCCAAATTGGGTCAGAGGACAATACTAACAAAAACATGTCCAATAACAAGCATTTATGTTGGGGCAGTGAGACCAGATCTCCTAACAAAGAGAGTCTGTGAAGGAATGGTCAGGCATATGGGGTGGGGTCTTGAGCTCTGAGTACCATCACAGTCTCAGAGAGGACGTGTCACTAGTGTTCTTGAACTCTTCGGAAGAATGGAATGGAAATAAGGATCACCAAATTCTTTTTTTTACATTGCTGCCTATATTTTGTTTGTTTGTTTGTTTGTTTTTAATGATTTTTGAGGTTCACATAGTCCAAGCTGGTTTCTAACTTGCCATATAGCTGAGGAAATAATGTTTATAATGTTATTTCTTTTTAAGATTTGCATGTGGAATATTTTGATCACATCCACCCCACTGATCTCAGATTCCCTGTCCCCTCCCTGTCCCCTTCTACTTCATGTCCTCTTTTCTTATATTAAAATATAATTGCATCACTTCCTCCCTTCCCAGCTTTTCCCATGTCAACTCTCCCTGTGCCCTGTGCCACACATTCCCTCAAAAAATAGATGGCCTCTTTTAGATTATCATTGATATATATGCATAAATCAATAATGCAAGATGCTGACTCCATTTACTATGGCGTGTGTGTAAATTATTGCAGAGCTGGCCACTTTGTACTGGATAATTACGTGGGAGGATCATCCTTAGGAGAAGATAGTTCTTCCTTTCTCAGTAGCCACTCTCCCTCATCACCCCAAGACATTATCTCACAGCAGAATTTCCAGGCCTCTGGATCTTACAATTTTCCCATTCTCTCCTGCAAGAAGAGCCTTAGCAGTGGAGAATATGTTGTACATGAATCAAAAGGAGACAAGCATCTCATGATCAGTGTTCTCTAGATTCTGACCTACTGAGGCTTTCTGTAACGGTGTCTGCTGTAATGTTGAGGGATGAGAGCTCTTCTTGCCTGTGTACATAGGATAAGTATTAAGAATGTGTTGGATAAGGACAATTTTGAATCCTGACTGTTCTTGCTTCCATCTCTTATGTACTAGGATTACATGTGAGATCCTCATGCTTGACTGTTACCAAACTCATTTTTTGAAACCATTACCTTGATACCAAAACCTAATTAAGGATATGACAAAAATATCGATCTACCAATGATAATAGGTGTAGAAATTCTCAATAAAAACTTGCAAGTCAAATTTAAGAACATATTAAGATTATATGCTGTGGCCAAGTTGTTTCCTTTCAGAATGCAAGGTTTGTTAAACATATGCAAATCTATAAGTGTAACTCAACATACAAATGGGTTCCAGGGCAGTAATTACATGAGTATTTAAATTGATGCAGAAACAGCCTTCAGGAGTATTTAATATCACTTCATGATATAACATCAAAGAAACTAAGAAGACACATACCTTAACCTAATAAAAGCTATATAAAACTAACCTATACTCAACATTATATTAAATAGGGAAAAACTGAGGGCACTTTCTTCATAATCTGGAATGAACTAAGGATTCTCTCTCTCTTCACTCTCACTTGATATATTGTTTGAACACTTTTTTTTAAAATTTTTATTTTCTATATTCTATGTTTACATTCCAAAGGCTTTCCCCTTTCCCAGTCCCCCCCCCCCCGCCATACGTCCCATAATTCCTCTCCCCCCAACTATTCCCCAATCATTCCCCCTCCCCCCACGGTTTCTCTGTTCTGGGTCTACAAAACTGGATCAAATCTTGTCAGGCCCAGGGTCCTCTCCTTTCTTTTCTTGGGAATCATTTGACTTGCTAATTGTGCCTTGAGTATTTAGGGCTTCTGGGCTCATTAATATCCACTTATCAGTGATTGCATTTCATGTGTATTCTTTTGTGATTGGGTTAACTCATTCAGGATGATATTTTCCAGATCTAACCATTTACCTACAAATTGCATGAATTCATTATTTTTAATTGCTGAGTAGTATTCCATTGTATAAATATACCACATTTTCTGTATCCATTCCTCCTTTGAGGGATATCTGGGCTCCTTCCAATTTCTGGCTATTATAAACAAGGTTGCTATAAACATAGTGGAGCATGTGTCTTTATTGCATGCAGGGGAATCCTCTGGGTATATGCCCAGGAGTGGTATGCCAGGGTCCTCTGGAAGTGGCATGCCCAATTTTCTGAGGAACCGCCAAACTGATTTCCAGAGCGGTTTTACCATTGTGCAATCCCACCAACAGTGGAGGAGTGTTCCTCTTTCTCCACATCCTCGCCAGCACTTGTTGTCTCTTGAGTTTTTAATTTTAGCCATTCTGACTGGCGTGAGGTGGAATCTCAGGGTTGTTTTGATTTGCATTTCCCTAATGAATAATGATGTTGAACATCTTTTAAGGTGTTTCTCGGCCATCCACATTTCTTCTGGTGAAAATTCTTTGTTTAGCTCTGTACCCCATTTTTTGATAGGGTTATTTGGTTCTTTGGGGTCTAACTTCTTGAGTTCTTTGTATATATTGGATATTAGCCCTCTGTCAGATGTGGGGTTGGTGAAGATCTTTTCCCACTATGTTGGTTGCCGATTTGTCCTTCTGACAGTGTCCTTTGCCTTGCAGAAACTTTGTAATTTATGAGGTCCCATTTGTCAATTCTTGATCTTAGTGCATAAGCTATTGGTGTTCTGTTCAGGAACTTTCCCCCTGTGCCCATGTCCTTCAGGGTCTTCCCAAGTTTCTTTTCTAATAGTTTCAGTGTGACTGGTTTTATGTGGAGGTCCTTGATCCACTTGGAGTTGATCTTAGTGCAAGGAGATAAGAGTGGGTCAATTCGCATTCTTCTGCATGTTGACCTCCAGTTGAACCAGCACCATTTGTTGAAAAGGCTATCTTTTTTTCCACTGGATGGTTGTGGCTCCTTTATCAAAGATCAAGTGACCATAAGTCTGTGGGTTAATTTCTGGGTCTTTAATCCTATTCCATTGATCCACTTGCCTGTTGCTGTACCAATACCATGCAGTTTTTAACACAATTGCTCTGTAGTACTGCTTAAGGTCAGGGATATAGATTCCCCCAGAACTCTTTTTATTGTTGAGAATAGTTTTAGCTATCCTGGGTTTTTTGTTGCTCCAAATGAATTTGAGAATTGCTCTTTCTAGATCTATGAAGAGTTGAGTTGGGATTTTGATGGGGATAGCATAGCATTGAATCTCTAGATTGCTTTTGGCAAGATGGCCATTTTTACTATATTGATCCTGCCAATCCAGGAGCAAGAAATGTTTTTCCATCTTCTGAGTTCTTCTTTGATTTCTTTCTTCTAGGACTTGAAGTTCCTGTTATACAGATCTTTCGTTTGTTTGGTTAGAGTTACGCCAAGGTACTTTATGTTGTTTGTGGCTATTGTGAAGGGTGTTATTTCCCTAACTTCTTTCTCAGCCTGCTTGTCCTTTGAGTACAAGAAGGCTACTGATTTGCTTGAGTTAATTTTATAACCAGCCACTTGGCTGAAGTTATTAGCTGTAGAAGTTCTCTGGTAGAGTTTTTTGGGTCGCTTAAGTAAACTATCATATCATCTGCAAATAGTGATAGTTTGACTTCTTCCTTTCCAATTTGTATCCCTTCGACGTACTTATGTTGTCTAATTGCTCTCGGTAGAACTTTAAGTACTATATTGAAAAGATATGGAGAGAGAGGGCAGCCTTGTCTAGTCCCTTATTTTAGTGGGATTGCTTCAAGTTTCTCTCCATTTATTTTGATGTTGGCTACTGGTTTGCTGTAGATTGCTTTTACTATGTTTAGGTATGGGCCTTGAATTCCTGCTCTTTCCAAGGCTTTTAGCATGAAAGGATGCTGAATTTTGTCGAATGCTTTTTCAGCATCTAATGAGATGACCATGTGGTTTTTTTCTTTTAGTTTGTTTATGTAGTGGATTACATTGATGGATTTCTGTATATTGAACCATCCCTGCATTCCTGGGATGAAGCCTACTTGATCATGGTGAATGATCGTTTTGATGTGCTCTTGGATTCGTTTGGCAAGAATTTTATTTAGTATTTTTGCATCGATATTCATAAGAGAAATTGGCCTGTAGTTCTCTTTCTTTGTTGGATCTTCTTGTGGTTTAGGTATTAGCATAATAGTGGCTTCAAAGAATGAGTTGGGCAGTGTCCCTTCTGTCTCTATTTTGTGGAATAGTTTGAAAAGCATTGGTGTTAAGTCTTCTTTGAAGGTCTGGTAGAATTCTGCACTAAAACCATCTGGTCCCGTACTTTTTTTGGTTGGGAGGCTTTCTATAACCCCTTCTATTTCTTTAGGGGTTATGGGACTATTTAGCTGATCTACTTGATGCTGATTTAATTTTGGTATTTGGTGTCTGTCTAGGAAATTGTCCATTTCCTCCAGATTCTCCAGTTGTTTTGAGTATAGACCTTTGTAGTAGGATCTGATGATCTTTTGAATTTCCTCAGTTTCTGTTGTTATGTCTCCCTTTTCATTTCTAATTTTGTTAATTTGTATACTGTCTCTGTGTCCTTTGGTTAGTCTGGCTAAGGGTTTATCTATCTTGTTGATTTTCTCAAATAACCAGCTCCTGGTCTTGTTGATTCTTTGTATGGTTTTCTTTGTCTCTTTTGATGACTTTAGGTTGGAAGTCAATTTTATCTGATATTATAATGGCTACTCCAGCTTGTTTCCCGAGACCATTTGATTGTAAAATTGTCTTCCAGCCTTTTACTCTAAGGCAGTGTTTGTCTTTAACACTGAGATGTGTTTCCTGTATGCAGCAAATGTAGGGCCCCGTTTCCGTATCCAGTTTGTTAATCTATGTCTTTTTTATTGGGGAATTGAGTCCATTGATGTTAAGAGATATTAAGTAATAGTAATTATTACCTCCCGACATTTTTGAAATTATTTTTATTTATTTATTTTTCTTTTATATTTGAGAGGTTATTTTCTTTTGGGTTTGATGAGAGGAGGTTTCTATCTTGCTTCTTCCTGGGTGTAGTTTCCGTCCTTGTCTTAGTGTTTTCCCCCTATTATCCTCTGTAGGGCTGGATTTGTGGAAAGATATCTTGAAAATTTGGTTTTGTCATGGAATACCTTGATGTCTCCATCTATGGCAATTGAGAGTTTTGCTGGGTAAAGTAGTTTTGGCTGAAGTTTGTGTTCTCTTAGAGTTTGCATGATATCTGCCTAGGATCTTCTAGCTTTCATGGTTTCAGGTGAGAAGTCTGGTGTTATTCTGATAGGTCTTCCTTTATATGTTACTTGGCCTTTTTCTCTTGCTGCCTTTAATATTCTTTCTTTGTTTAGTACTTTTGGAGTTTTGATTATTATGTGATGAGATGTATTTCTGTTCTGGTCCAGTCTGTTTGGGGTTCTATAGGCTTCTTGTATATTCATGGGCATCTCTCTCTTTAGGTTGGGGAAGTTTTCTTCCATAATTTTGTAGAAGATATTTGCTGGCCCATTAACTTGTAAATCTTCACTCTCATCTATACCTATAATCCTTAGGTTTGGTCTTCTCATTGTGTCCTGGATTTCCTGGATGTTTTGGTTTACAACCTTTTTGCATTTAGTATTTTCTTTGACTGTTGAATCAATGGTTCCTATGGTATCTTCGGCTTCTGGGATTCTGTCTTCTATCTCTTGTATTCTATTGTTGTTATTTGCATCTATGGCCCCTGATTTCTTCCCAAGGTTTTCTATCTCTAATGTTGTGTCCCTCTGTGATTTCTTAGTTGTTTCTAATTCTGTTTTTAGTACCTGGATGGATATGCTCAGATTTTTCGTTTGCTTGATTGTGTTTTCATGTATTTCTTTAAGAGATTTTTGTGTTTCCTCTTTCATAGCTTCTACTTGTTGATCCATGTTCTTCTGTATTTCTTTAAGTGATTTTTGTCTTTCCTCCTTATTGTCTTCTTCTTTTTGATCCATCTTCTCCTGAATTTCCTGAAGTGGTTTTTGTATTTGCCTTGTAAAGGCTTCTAACTTTTTATCCATTTTTTCCTCTATTTCTTTACGAGATTTTTCTATGTGTTCAGCTACCAGCATCCTGACCAGTGATTTTATATCTAAGTCTTGTTTTTCTGGTGTTTTGGGGTATCCAGGGCTTCCTGTTGTTGGCGAACTGGGTTCAGGTGCTGTCATGTTGCCTTGATTTTTGTTAGTAAAGTTCCTTTGTTTTCTTTTTTGCCATCTGGTTATTTCTGGTGTTAGTTGGCATTGTTGTCACTGGCTGGTGTTTGAATCTCCTGTGAGGCTCGGCTCACCTGTTGTTTCTCTACTGGTGATTATGCGTGACCACTGCTCCAAGGAACCGTGATCTGGCTGCCACCCACTGCCTCGGTGCAAGGCCGGAGGGTGCGGAGAAGTCCCACAGAGTCTCGGCGGTGCTGGGCTTGCCTGGTGGTGAGAGCCTGGTGGATCCACCCGTGTGATGGCAGCCCGGGCTGTAGTCTGTCTACCTGGGCCTCTCCAGCTGTGTCCTGGTTGCAATATGGAGGCTTACCGCTACCACTGCTCCAAGGGACCGCGAGCTGGCTGCCACTGGCTGCCTCGGTGCAAGGCCAGAGGGCACAGAGAAGTCCAGCAGAGCCTCGATGGCGCTGGGCTTGCCTGGTGATAAGAGCCTGGCGGATACCCTTGTTTGAACTCTTAAGGAGAAAATTAAGAAGAGAAAGATAAAAGGAACACAAAAAAGGAAGTCAACTTTTTCCTAATTGCAATGATCTGTACTTAAATCCTAAAGACTTCAGTGGATAACTCTTACAACCAAGAAATATATAAATCAAAGTTTAGGATGCAAAACCAAAATACAGTTATCAGAAGTTTTTTTTAATGTAATAGTGATAAACTTGCCAAGAAACAAATCAAGAAATATTCCCTTGACAATAACAAGTATAAATAAAATATTGAGGATAAACGTAATAAAGTAGGTCAAGTCCTTCTACAGAAAAAAAAAACAATAAAGAAACAAAGGATAATAAAGAAAGGAAGGAAAGAAGGAAGGAAGGAAGGAAGGAAGGAAGGAAGGAAGGAAGGAAGAAAAAATGTAGAGGGCAGTAGAAGATGGACAGACCTTCCATTGCAATGGAATAAGAAAATTAATATTATGGAAATGGCTATATTGATGAAAGAGTTGCAGGTTCAATGCAATCCCAATCACACTCACAATGACAGTCTTCATATATTAGAAAAAGGGTAAAGTCATTTGGAAGCACAAAAGACCCTGAATGGCAAAGGCAATTCTTCACAGAAAGAACAATGCTGCTATATCAAAAAACCGATCTCACATTATATTATGGATCATGCTAACTATAGCTGACATGCTAACATGACACTGACACAGAAACAGAGAGATGGGAATAGAACCCAGATGACTGCATCCACCAAATCTTGAAGCAAGTTGTCAAAGACATATTTTGGTAAATGATGGCCACTCTAGGAAATGTTGCTGGGCAAACTTAATGACAGTAAAAAGCTAGATCCATATGTCTCACCCCGTGCAAAGGGGACCAACAACCTCAGTGTAACACTTGAAGCTTTGACAGTGCTAAAGAAAACATATGAAAAATGCACCCATGCAGGTGGGTATGAAGCTAGGGCTTCATGCAGGTCCCAAACAACCAGAGAAGGACCTTTCCTGAATCTGTCACCTGCCTGTGGATTCCATTATCCTAACTGGGCCACCTTGTCTGGCATCTAGGAGAGATTATCCCTAGTCCTGCCATGACTTGAATGAACAAGATTGGGGTGGGTGGAAAGAGAGGTTGGGGTGTTGGGGGCAGTGATACCTAGAAGGGTGCTGCCCCTTCTCAGAGATCTCTCCCTCACACAGATACTCCCCCATTCCCTCAGAAGGGGACAGGGAATGAGGGAGGATCTGTGTAGGGGATACTGGAAAGAAAGGTGGGGGTGATACTGGGATTTAAAGTGAATAAATAAGGAAAACATAATGTATACAACGTATACAATGTATACATGTATGCAATGAAATATTTCACTCAGCTGTAAAGTAAAATGAAATCATGAAATTTGCAAGAAAATGGATGGACCTGGAAATCACCATGTCAAATAAAATAGGTTGGAACTTATGATTTAAAATTAAATGTGTGTGTTTGGGTGTATGCTCACACTGGAAAGGTAATCATGAGGGGAAGGAAGACATCATATAGAAGAAGGGATAGGGTACTGGGGAATACATGAGCCACAAGCACAAGTGTGTATCCAGGAACTATCTGGAGGGAGGGAGGAAACCAACCAGAGGTGGGCAGGGAGCTTGGATGAAGACCTTGGGCATGGGGGGGAACAGATTAGAACGAAGTATAATGAAATGTGTGTGAAAATTCCATACAAAAACCCATCATTTTGTATGATGGATCCAAGAATGAATAATGGAAGAGACTGTGTACATAACTTAGGGCACCCAATGTTTCAACTCAAATTTAACATCCACCCTCATCAGCTGATCAAGCTTAATGGTAACCCAGCTCCTACTCTGTGTACTTAAGCATGCACAAGTACAGAAACATGCTGTTATATCTATCTTAGTTTCCTTTCTTTCTGTATGACACTGTGGGAACATAGATTCATATTGTATTCTATGAAAAGTAATCTAAGACTGGTACCTATTTTAACATTCAAACTATCCCGAACTTTTCCAGTTAGAGCCCCTTCAGGCTAGTGCCTGGGTCTTTTTTTACATGTTCCCATGTGTGACTGTGTCAGGAAGTGGGATGGTAACTGTTTCTTATTTTTGTGAACAGCAAGATAGTATTGCTCCTATTATATCTGTCCTTCCCCAGGCCCGGATTTTCAGATCCCAAATCTAAGGTGACTAAGTTAAATGTCAGGGAGTGCAGCAAGATACCTGCATTTTAAAATGAAATCTCCCAAGTGGTTCAAGTATTCAGGTAGATATACAAAGCACAGAGCTATTTGATAAGAATATTTAGAAAAGATCTCAGCATGCTAACGATCGGGTTTCATGACACTATCATGGATAATTGATTCCTTCAGGGCTCAGTTTTACAATTTCAGAGGAATAGTGTGACAACCGATTATCCTACAGAAATGTCACGCTGCTCACTGGTCAGACTGTGACAGGGTGCCTTTTTCCTTTAGCAGCTTCCTTCTGGGTGGTTTTAATTCTGTCTTAAGAACACAGCTTACATTTAGACACCTATTATCTCTATTCTCTGCCGAATACCCTCTGATTTATCATTCCACAGCAGAAGAGACTTAACACAAGAGTGTGTCATAAATTATATGATGGGAGGGGAAGCAATTGTAGGTTACTGGTTTATCTATTCAGTCAACAAATAGTTACTGAACACCCACTATGTACAAGGACTTACTATGTACTTGGGGTGAGGGATACAGCATGTACAAAGCACTCCTGCCCCTGCCCCTACCACCTTAGAGTTACTAGTTAGCATTTTAAGGCAACATTAAGTCCCAGCACTTGGCAAATGGCAGCAGGAGATCAGCCTGGTCTATATAGTTCCAGTTCAGCCAGTGTCATAATTAAACCCTGTCTCGAAAGAACAACAGACAAACAAATACACACACACATATTTTCTATCTCCTTGCTCTCTCCCATATATATTACGAGAATGCATACAATGTATATGTATATATACATAATGCACACATACATTACTAGAATATATATAATGTATATGTACATATATACATAATGCATATGTGCATATGTATGTATGTGTGTATGTGTTTGTACACACACACACACATATATATATATATATATGTATATATACACACACACACACACACACACACACACACATATATATATATATATATATATATGCTGTAAATAGTACCTGCTTCCCAGAGGTTTTGGGGGTTGCGATCTGGAGCCTTGGGAGGTTGCCACTTTAGCAGCTCCAACAACCCAAATGAGACACAGGTTCTTTAAGTTCTTCTCCAAGTATTGGATCAGAGCAAATTTCAGCAAGTAGAAGAATGATAGCCTTATGAGGTCATTTGAGTGTTCATGTTAAGAGAGACACTGTGTTATGTTCAGTCAACTCCAAGTTCCAGGCATTGATTATAGAAGCTAGTGCCAAGGTGAGATGAAAGGGCTTTGTGGTATCTGATGTGTGGGGGCACATAGCACCTGTCATGACATTGACCGGTGTCCCCATAATGATGAAGTCATACCCAGTATCTCAGAGGACTGACTGCACATTCACTGTGTGGCAGATGCCAGAGAATGGGCTGACCTCCTGTCTGTCAGAGCTGATAGTGGTGTTCAAAGGATACACCATGCATATGAGCATAACTGTCTGGTACCCCACAGCCCAAAATATGCTGCTCAGTGCAGATTGTGACAATGTGATGCTTGTCTGGAGCATAGGCATCTGGGTAGCTTGTGCCCTGACCTCATCTATTATGTCAGCTGGAATTATAACAGCCATGGCTATTGCTCAGTTTGCATAGATATGAGCATAAACATTATTGCCTGGTTGCAGAGCAAGGGAAGGTTCATGAGGGGCCCAGACCCATATAAACCATCTTTCTGGTGGATGGCAAGGTATTCACAACCAGTTTCAGTCTCATAAGTGATTGGCAAGCGGCACTCTGGGACTCAGAAAAAAAAATGAGGAGGCCATGGGGCTGCAGGAGCTAGATTCAATCAATGGGGTCCACTGCTGTTCTATGACCCAGACACCAGTGTGGTCAGTCTGTCACAAGGGTGACCTCAGCATCTGAAATCACAGATGTGCCATGCTACATTCACTTCCTGAAATACACTGACCAGCAGAGGGGTTTGAGTGGCATGCCTAAGAAGGGCTTAGAGGTTAGCAAGGAGGAAACTGCCCATTGCTACAAACTGCCCGAGAACAAGTGTGGACCACAATCATGACTGTGCCAAGAGAGCCCGACTTCTTCCAGGACGATCTGTATCCTGACACAGCTGGGCTTGAGTTGGCATTTGAGGCAGAGGATTGGATGAGCAGGCTGGAATGCTTATCCCACCCTTATCTCACTAAGGGAAGCCTATGTGCCCAGTAAACAATGGGATCTGAAGGCCTGTGGGCATAGTGTGCTATCTCACAGTTGGTCTGCCATCTCTAGCCACCAGCAAGCTGCAAAGCTACTGCCATCACTGATGTTCCCAGTGGCACCTTCACTGGCACCCCAGAAGTTGGGAGGCTGGAAAAGGGGCTACAGGAGTTAGGAGAGCTTTGGATGCTGTTGGTAGAAGGAACTTCCTGAGCTTATCAGCTGCCTGGGTGAGCAGCCGGGCTGTGTGGAGATCAGGATACATGGAATCACCAGGGACATGCTCTGGGTACCACATCCTTCTCTTCCACCCACTTCCCAACTAGTTTTGGCTGCCCAGATATATGGGACAGTTTGCAGCTCAGTACCTTTGGGGCAGGTCATAGCCAGCTTGAGTCTTTCCTCAGCTTGGGGTCCTAGGTTAGATGTACCACTTGGCTTTTGAAAAGTTTTGTACCAAGGCAAACTTCCAAGTACTCTAAAGAACTATCTCTTCAACCTGTTCAGGCCACTGCATCTTCCCCTAGAAAGCAGCAGAGATGGGTTCTATATTCTCATTTCAAAATAAAAGCAAAACAGACAAAGATGAGAAATCAAAAAAAAAATCTCTTCTGAGTGAAAGATCATTGAACTAGGAGAATAATTACTGGGCACAGCATGAGACCACAAAGGAGATAGTCCCAGCAGTAACAGCCTGTGCAAAGGTCCTGTGGTAGATAGAACCATTCATTATCACACTGTGGTATGACCACCTTCGGTGGAAAGCAGAGTGAAACATGATGGAGAAAAAGTAAGCAGAGATAAGGTCATGTAAATGCCTGTAAAACATGCTACAGATTTTTATCTTGCAAGCAGTGTAAATACATTGGGTAACTGTCATCCAGAATGACATGATCTGGTCTTGGTTTGGGAAAGTTTACTTTCCAAAGGTTGTGCTAAGGAACAGAGTGAAGGTAGGCATGGTTGTTAAGACTTGAATGACAGCTGGAGTGTCCCAGTGGCAGGCAGGCAGAGAAGATACAGAGGAGAGGAATCTGAACTGTTTGGCAGATTAGTTACTGGAGCAAGGAGGAGGTAGGTGAGCAGATGAGTTCTTGAATCCAGTCACAGGAAACACAATAGCAGAAATGGCCCCGGCATGGAAATGCTCTGAGATACAGATTTGGGGACGATTCCATGCTCACTCTTGCCTGGTGGGATCCAGGGACATGACATCCAAGGAAGGGGCTTCAGTCCTTTAGAGTTCAGGAAGAAGAAATATAAGATAGAAGTATTTGGTAAAGTTTGAGTTACTTTTTTATGTTTAATGAAATAACATTTGAGGATAAAACAATCTATTAAGATAATACAGAGGGGGAAAAAAGGAAATATCGAATACCGAGTCTTGAGAAACTCCAGCATTTACAGGACAGACCTGGCAGGAAGACCAGTCCTGGGTTACAAGTCCATTGAGAGTCCTATGGGACAGAAGGCCTGGGCAGCCCTGACCAGTGTGGCTGAGGGGTGGTGACAATGAGCAGTCATTAAGATAAACTTACATGGAAGTCCTTGCTGAGTTTCCCAAAAGCTATGAGTTAGTGTGATGGGGGTAAAGGTAGAATTGAGGAAAAATGAGAGAGATTAAGACAAGATGCATTAAAATCCCATATTAAATCTTTCCTCTTTATCCTCAATAGATATCGGCCACTTGCACAGTCAGCTGTGGAAAATGGCTTCTGCTTCCTCTGTGCAGTGAGCTTGCAGACCGCCCTCAGGGATCTGTGCTATGTCAACAGGTCACCTCGAGGACATTGCCCGTCGGGGAGGTAGAGCTGCTTGATCTGGCTGCTTTCTAAAGTCTTGTGGCTTTGAGAATAGTAGTTCCCTGAGCTGCAGATGGTGCAATGAAAGTTCTCTTCAAACCAGCATGGAAGGGAAAGCCTCCAATATCTTCAAATCTTACTAATTTTAATCATTTTCCCAATCATGGAAACATGCAGCACTCTTTGCTTTGGTGTAAAGGCACGGAAGCTCCCCGTGGCTTCCTGACACAGTTCTGGCTCAAGTAGAGAGCTGCTGGAGACAAAAGACAACCTACTAAAATCTAATCTAAGTATGAGGCTGAGAATATAGCTCAGGGGAAAAGCACTTGCCTAACGTGGGAGGCCCTGGGCTTCACCAAAGTATTGCCTGGACACTTGATAAAGATAGTGGGGCAGGGGGGGCATTTTTAATTCCTGTGATGGGGTAAAATTAACAGAGCTGCTCAGAAGGAAGGAGGGTAATACAAAAGTAATAGATGACTAAGCATTTTAGCTGTTGTCAAATAGAGCAGAGATCCAGGAAACCAGAGTTCTTTGCACTAGAAGGCATGGAGGTAGTAGTTCAGGGTGCCACTAAAGAGCTTTCTAATCAGGTGAAATGTGCATCTCTGTAGGCTCCTAGAGGGTTGTTATTTAGCAAAGACTGAATCTTGAGATATTTATTGCACTCCCGTCACACAGTTAAAAGTCTTTCTTTATTGTAAATGGTACAAGTTTGTTGTTCCCATAGCAAATCAAAGAATAATTTGTGGATCATCTTTTGATGAATAATAGCGGACCCTAGGATGGATGAAAGAAATGTTCTCTCACAAAGCAGCACAGCTTTGCCTGCTGGTTGTTGGAGGACATCCATAGGATTGATGTGCTCTTAATGAGAGTGCATCGGGTCTATCAACCTCCAAAAGGAAGGTTTAGTTCTCTATTTTACTGACTTGCATACTTCGCCATAAAGCAAGAACAGATTAGTTGTTCAAAGCCCCAGAGCATTGCAGTGGCTGAGGAGGAAGTTGCTCTGACCCTTTCTTAGTAGACCTCCACTTTTGTCAGTGATCCCCGCCTTTCAGATAGTGTCACTGCTCATACTCAGGTCTTCTGTTTCTCAGGATCTTTTGAAGGTATTATTCGAGTCTGCTGTCAGTGACCTCTACTGTGGGGTACAGAAGAAGGACAAGTTTTTTTCTTTGTCCTGAGCATTGTGACATTTGCTTTGAGGCTTCTCTGGACAAAGTGTCACTGGGCATTAATACACAGTGAATGTTTTATTATCATGTATTAGACTGAATGATATTTAATATTACCATTCAAATAACTCTTTTCTTCCTACCCATAATGGAGTATGACCTTTGTTAGCTCTCAGGGACAGCTTACCTGAGAGAAAAGACAGTCCCAGACTTTCTTTCTTAAAGGAAGGACAATAGCTGTCATCAGACACCTGAATGAGTTCACAAGAGTTAACAGCTAGTAGAAGTCCATAGTGTGCACACTCAGAAGAGAAGGAAACAAAAAGAGAGGCGAGTGTGTTCAGGAAGAGGGGGATGGTGGTTTTAAGTTCCAGGCCAACCTGGGCTATATGTCAAGAAGGGAAGAAAACAAAACAAAATTAAAAATATCTTAAGAGGCAGATGTAGCTACTGAAAACATTTCTATGCTGGGGTAGCGCCATGCCTTTCATACAGAACAAAAAGTAAAGATGCTCCTTACACTTTTCCCAAAGAGTAAGACAATGACATACCCATCCTTTGAGCTAAGCATTGCTTTGGTGCTTCTGCAGTGGTCATGTTTTTCAGAGGTAGGGATGTAGAGAGAGGCATTGAAGGAATCCTGCAGAATTACACACAGTCTAGGTTATTTTCCTTGATAAATATAGGTGATCACCAAGCACACATTATTTTGGGTGTCTTCAAATTACATACCTCTCCAGTTCTATCATGTTTCCTTTTTCTTGAAAGACATTTTTACTTACCTCTTTCGATAGTAAAATAGATGAAAAAGGACCATCAAGAATAGGCTACAGATGCTCACTGAGGCACTCTACAATAGGACCAAGGAGTAGAGAAATAGTAACAGAAGGATAATCTTTTTGGTCATTGGGAACCCGCACAATTGATGCTTCCTGCCTGCATCCTGCTTAGGTGATGGTAGCTCTGGATGTGGCTGTGGCCATCTCCCAATATTTCTTGCAATGTCTTTTGGTTATTCAAGCCCTGAATAGCTGATTGTTGGGTGGGGGATAGGAAAGGCCAGCATTCACATTATCATTAGTGCTTAAAAGTACTGTAAACTTTATACTTAAGGGCAGAATGCTGAACACAAAACTTTTTGATTTCCCTCTGGAGTTGGTCCTCAGCAAAAGATGAAGTAGAAAGTTGGGAGCTAGAGAATTTCAGAGGGGAGAAAGACACCAGAGCACTACACCCACTGGCTTTAAAACTTTCAGACCCAATAGAATAGGGTGTATTTAAAATTATCTGTTATTTGTTCAAAAGCAAATCAGCCAATTTTTTATTTTGTAGAAATGAAAAATATCGACAAGAGAAAGTGTCATTGTAGATCATATAGAAATATTTGACTTGATTTATATTCTATTATCTATTATATTATCTACTCTGTTATGGCTTTATCTTCATATGTGAGTTGATGCTTCATCTTGAGATGGACAAGACTTGTTTATTTATTTACTTGTATTTATTTTGTGTGTGTTCATGTTTGTATAGGAAGATGTGTGTGTGTGTGTGTATGTGTGTGTGTGTGTGTGTGTGTGTGTGTGTGTGTAGACAAAATTGGTATTGTTTCCCAGGTGACATCTACTTTTTTTACTTTTAAAGATAATCTCTCACTGGCCTGAAACATACCAGGTAGGCTAGACTGCCTAAGCTGAAAACTACAAGGCCAAAGCCTTTCCCTGACTCCTCCTTGCTACCATTTGGATTAAAAAGTGTTCAACACACTATACTTAAAAAAACATGAATTCTAATGATTAAAGTCCAAGTCTACATGTACATATTATATAGCATTCAGTTTAGTGCTGCTCATATATACTTAGGTGCAGGGATGACCATTTACGTATGGGCAATCTGTTAGTGGGCACATCACACTGGCTTCCTGTAGGTCTTCAAGTAGGCCTAGGTTCTTGTGTGTCTTTCCTCTATCCAGTTGGAATGTTGGCTGGTGTTTTCTTGTGCAGATACTTTGCAGGCAATTATATTGTTGGGATTTCATGGGTGTAGCATCCTTGTCATGTCCAGAAGACACTGTTTTGCATCTGTCTTCCATGTCTTCTGCTTCTTACAATCTTTCCACTCCTTCTACAATGGTCCTTGAGCCTTGTGTACAAGGGTTTTTATTTTAAATATCCCATTTGGATCTGGATACACTAGAAAGACTTGTTCACTGAACTTTGACCATTTGTATTTTTCTGTAGTAACTAACATGAGTAAATACCATGCGTGTCTTTTTGGGTCTGAGTTACCTAACTCAGGATGATATTTTCTAGTTCCATCAATTTGCCTGCAAAACTCACGATGTCTTTGTTCTTAATAGCTGAATACTTTTCCATCATGTAAATGAACCACATCTTCTGTATCCATTCTGTATCTTCCATTGTGGGACATCTGTGTTGTTTCCAACTTCTGACTATCATAGATACGGCTGCTTTGAACATGGTAGAGCATGTGCCCCTGTGGTATGGTGGGGCATAACTTTGGGTATATGCGCAAGAGTGGTATAGCTGGGTCTTCAAGTAGATATATTTCCAATCTTCTAAGGAACCTCCAGATTGATTTCCTGAGTGGTTTGCAATCACCATCAGCAATGGAAGAGTGTTCCTCTTTCTCCACATCCTTAAGAACATGTGCTGCACCAGAGTATTTAATTGTAGTCATTCTGATTGGTATAATGTGGAATCTCAGGGTCATTTTGATTTGCATTTTCCTTATCTCTAAGAACTTTTAACATTTCTTTAAGTGCTTCTCAGCCACTCAAGATTCTTCTGTTGTGAATTCTCTATTTAGTTCTATACTCCATTTTTTGATTGAGTAGTTTGGTTTTTTGGTGGTTAGATTTTTGGGTTCTTTATATATTTTGGATATTAGCCCTCTATCAGATGTGGGGTTAGTGAAGTTTTTTTTTTTTTTCCCAATCTGTAGGTTGCCAATTTGTCCTATTGACTATGTCCTTTGTCTTATAGAAACTATTCAGTTTCCTGAGGTCCCATTGGTCAATTCTTATCTTAGAGCCTGAGCCTTTGGGGTTCTGTTTAGGAAATTTCCCCCTCGTGACCATGAATTCAAGGTACTTTTTCTTCTATTAGATTCAGGTATCTGGTTTTATGTTGAGGTCCTTGATTCAATTGGACTTGAACTTTGTGCAAGGTGACACATATGTATCTATTTTTTTTTTCTACATATAGACTGCTGCTTAGACCAGCACCATTTATTGAAGATGCTTTCTTTTTCCATTGTATATTTTTGGCTTCTTTGTCAAAGATCAAGTGTGTGTATGTGGTTTTATTTCTGGGTCTTCAATTCTATTCCATTGATTGACCTCTCTGTCTCTGTACCAATACTATGCAGTTATTATCACTATTGCTCTGTAGTACAACTTGAACTCAGGGAGGTAATTGTCCCAGAATTGTTAAGAATTGTTTTCGCTATTAGGTTTTTTTGCTTTTCCATATGAAGTTGAATATTACTCTTTCCATATCTTTGAAGAATTGTGTTAGCAGGGGGATTGCATTGAATCTGTAGATTGCTTTTGGTAGTATGTCCATTTTTACTATTAATCCTACCAAATCCATGAGTACGGGAGATCTTTCCATTTTCTGATGTCTTCCTTGATTTCTTTCTTGGGAAATTTTAAAATATGGTCTTTGAAGAACAGTCTACCAACAAACTGTAGAAACTTGTACACTAACCTCAAATAAAGTTCACACAATAAGTAATTTAAACATAATCATAGCTAAAATGCTCTAGCTACAAGTGAAAAGCAATTAATTTACAGTAATATATAACTCAATGCATAAGTTCAAAGGTTTGAAATCCTGCTTTGGAAGTGACATTGAATCAGCCAGAGGCTTGGATTAATTACATAAAATAAATAAATTTACATTTGAAAGAAGGAAAGAACTCTTCTGAATAAGCAAAAAGAGAGAACAAGATAGAGGTACAGTGAATGTTACAATAGAAGCTAGGAGAACCAGTGCACGGTAGATCTTGAAACTGCCTTGCTTTCATGTTAAACTAAATTAGATTCTAGACTCTTTGATGATAAGAATTTTCACCTATCCCAGTATTAGAGGACCATTAGGATAAAGGATGGAAGACAAGTTTTGGTTGTCTTAGATTGCCATCAGGATTTCCCACACCCTTGATTATATCTGTGAAAAGTTACCCACTCTGCCAAATCTCTTAGGCTAAAATCTTCCCTCTGGGCTGATATGGAAGAACAATTGGTCTGGCTGAATCCCTCAAAAATGACTTTTAACTGACATTAATTAATAGTATATACTTATGTGACATTGTTTGGCACATGTATATATTAAGTAACAATCAAGTCAGGGTAATTAGCATATCTGTGGTGGATTGAATAGGTATGGCCCCATAGATTCATGTTTTTGAATGTTTGGCCCTAAAGAGTGGCACAATTAGAAGATGAGGCCTTGTTAAAGGAAGTGTGTCACTGTAGAATGGGCTTTGAGGTTTTATATGCACAAGCTATGCTCAGTGTCTCTTCTATTGCCTGCAGATCAAGATTCTTAGCTCCTCCTCCAGCAACAGGTCTGTCTGGGTGTTGACATGTTTCTTACCATGATGATAATGGATAAACCTCTGAAACTATAAGCCAGCCCCACTTAAATGTTTTCCTTTATAAGAGTTGCATTGGTCATGGTGCCTCTTCAGATCACTAAAGCCCAAAGTAAGACAATACCTATCACCTCACACAAAATTTTCTCTTGTAGATAACACAATGTATAAGTCATAACTTCAAGATTAATATCATATCAAATATCTTTCCTGACCACTATGAAATAAAACAAGAAACTCATAACAGTAAGAACTTTGGAAAATAAATATTAAATATTATATCCCAGTAGAAATATTTAAAGTCATTATGTAATTATGTTGTTACTAGACCTACCACTAATTCTTATTTTTCATACATTTTAAGGAGTTACTTATATCTTCACATCACACATAAGCATTTTGGGATTTGTACTTTAATAAAATTATAATATTCTTTATTATTTTTCATGGATTTAAATAAATGTATATACTTTGATTAGTTCATCCTGCTGTAGAAGTCTGTTGAAAGGATTCATTACCCACAAAATGATTAAGGACTCTGAAAGAGCACACCACAAAGAGCCTAATGAGCCAATAAGGAGGCATGTGTTTATATCTTTAAAAATAACTGTTTTCTAAATAATTTTCATAGTATATTTAACATTTTTGATAGAGCGTTTGAGAAGATCTATGGCAAAAGAAACCCATCTCTACTATTCAATTTCAAGAATACATTATTGGTAATTTTAGTGAATATATGCTTTTACTTTTGCACCTGCTGATGTAACTTTCCCTCCTTCCCTGCCTTTCCCTCTCCTCCTCTCCCCTCCCTTCTTCTTCCCCTTCCCTTTCCCTCCTCCCCTTTCCTCTCTTCCTCTTTCCCTCCAACGTCTCTGAAAACAGCTGTTCTGACATCTACTTCTATTAAGCAAATTTATTTTAGATCCACAATGGGTGAGATCATACAGTTCTCTTTAGTGACTTTTTATACTGCAATGACAAAATACTTGTCAAAAACTCAGAGAAGAAAAAAATGTCATGGCACAAGGTCTAAAAGTTACAGTCCATCATCAGTTGTCCAAGGTGCTTGGGCAGAACATCATGGTGGCCAGAGCATGTGGTAGAAAAGCTGTTTACTTCACGATGAACAGAAATCAGAGAATATGGAAGAAAGAGTCCAGGATACTGTATCCCTGAGGACATACCTCTGTGATCCACTTCTTATAAATAGATCATAGCCATTAAAATCTCTAGAAGCTTGGCCCATGCTGGATAACAGCTATATAACATCTGAGCCTCTCTCTCTGTGTGTGTGGGGGGGTGGTATTTCATATTCAGAACATAAGATAGTAGCCTTTATATCTCTGTCTTGCTCATTTTGATTAACAGAAAATCCTTCAGGTCCATCTGTGTTGTTAAAAAGGACAAATTTTTATATTTTAAAATGACTGAATATAAGTATAAACCCTTGAAAACCAAAGTAGTTGCATGACTGATTAGAGGTCACTAAGTTGAGGCAATATGACCATTAGTTGAATCCTGCCCAGGGGAGGATTCCCTGATATGTTATGTTATATTGCTCCCTGTATTTCCCAAGAAAATGGTCACTATAGCTACCAATCGTGCAGGCTTCAAATTGAGTAGTTTTCCCTTTTTAGGGTAAATAGGTCATCCCACCAGTTTTTGGAAAGACAGGAATCTGCTTTAGATGAAGAATTTCTACTTACAGTGTTAGACCGAGGAATCTTGAAGGATTTGACTGGAGGTCATGGAAGAACTGCCTACTCACTGCCTCTCACCTAAGTATGCCTTCCAGTTGTCACACTACCAATCTTTTTCTTAGCAAGACTCTGAGTGAGGCTGCTTTTCTTTCCTCTGCTGTGTAAGAAGCCAAATATGAGTGCTAATGATTGCCTCTCCAGTGTTCCCATCAATAGGCCCTTTCTTATTGCCTTATGGTGATTTTATATAGGTTATATATAATTTACAGTTAAATAGAGTTTTCAGTGAAATACTATAGCTATACATCCCTTCTGTGACAGACAGTAATCTGGGTCATTTCCTGACCTGCTTTATTTTTTTCTTGTAGCAAATAGGGTGGGCATTCTTAGCCCCAGTTTGAAAACTGAGAAAATTGATACCTGGAGGGAATGGAGGAAAAGAGAAGAAAACAGATGGTTAGCAGAGTCTGTAGGGATCCAGGCACCATGAAGTTGAGCCCAATTTGACTAAAACCCAAAGAAGTTACAGATGTGCTGGGGATGTGCTTTTACCTCTCTCACATGTGTTATTCTTTGTGAATCTGATCTTGACCTCATCCATCTTTATTGATACTATATACCCCAAAGAGGAGCCACATACCCTAGTTTCAGGATGAATCTCTTACAGAGTGTTACCACATGCTAATTTCATGCTTGTGCCAGTGCTGGGACTTTCTCCAGCCACGTTCACATCTCTAGGGTCTCTGAGCAGACTTGGATTCTTTACACAGATGGTGAGGGTTGATGGCCATCATCCTTATTAAATAAATCTCTTATCTCTCCAGTCTCTGCTTGTCACTTCCTCAGTTTCTTTCCATCTTCTGTTATTTCCAATATCAGAAACAGGCAACCATTTCCTGCAGCTATAGATGTCTTCCCATACTGCTAGCTTGTTATGGTAGAACATGTTGATAATTTGCATAGACTACATTCATGAAGGATTTGAGATACCCAGTGTGCCTTTCTTCTGGGTCATGATTTGATCATGCCATCTTGAAGTAGATAAAGATGAAACACATCTCATTTTTCCCAATAAATAAGCTCCTTTGCTTCTTGATCGTTTCTTTTTCAGAAAGAGACTTACGATTGTTATAGCCTCCTGTTAGTTTTTATGTTTTTCCTCCTTGTGTTCATTTAATCTATGATTTCATCTTTTGGAGCTCTCACACATTTATCTTGCTTTTCATCCTAACTACTCCCTGTTAAATGTAGTAGCAACTCTCTCCCTTTATTTCACTTTCTGCCCCTCTGTACCTCCCTGGACTGTGTTCTGCGATGATTATTATTATGTTCCATAAATCTACAGTGACTATCACATTATCTGTTGCATTGAGTTGCATGAATGTTAATGTAATAAGTAGTTTTGCCCATGATTTTTTCTTCTTATTCGACCAGTTGGCGGACATTCTCCTTATCATAGAGCAGGGATGATGAGATGGTCCTAAAACAAGAAATTAACAGGGAGCCTTCTTTTTTTTTCTTTTTTTTTCTTGTATATATTCTATATTTACAATTCATTTCCCTTTTTCTGGTTCCCACCCCCAAAGGTCCCACATGTCCTTTTCCCTCCCCCTGCTCCCGCATCCACCCCCTCCCACTTTACTGTTCTTGTACTCTCCCACAATGATGTTTTGGTTCATTCTAGCACCAGTGTCCACTCCTTTCTTCTTGTGAGACATCACTTGATATGTGATTTGTGTCTTTGGTGTTCCAAGCTTCTAGGCTAATATCCACTTATCAGTGACTGTATACCATGGGTATTCTTTTGAGACTGGGTCACCTCACTTAGTATGACGTTCTCCAGCTCCATCCATTTCTCTAAGAATTTCATGAATTCATTGTTTCTAATGGCTGAATAGTACTCCATTGTGTATATATACCACATTTTTTGTATCCATTCCTCTGTTGAGGGACATCTGGGTTCTTTCCAGCTTCTGGCTATTATATATAAGGCTGCTATGAACATAGTGGAGCATGTATCCTTATTGCATGCTGGTGAATCTTCTGGGTATATTCCCAGGAGTGGTATGGCTGGGTCCTCCGGAAGTATCACGCCCAGTTTTCTGAGGAACCGCCATACTGATTTCCAGAGTGGTTGTACCAGCTTGCATTCCCACCAGCAGTGGAGGAGTGTTCCTCTTTCTCCACATCCTCGCCAACACCTGATGTCTTCTGAGTTTTTAATCTTAGCCATTCTGACTGGTGTGAGGTGAAATCTCAGGGTTGTTTTAATTTGCATTTCCCTAATGACTAGTGATGTTGAACATTTTTTAAGGTGTTTCTCAGCCATCCGAATTTCTTCAAGTGAAAAGTCTCTGTTTAGCTTTGTACCCCATTTTTGGATAGGGTTATTTGGTTTTCTGGGGTCTAACCTCTTGAGTTCTTTGTATACATTGGAGATTAGCCCTCTGTCGGATGTGGGGTTGGTGAAGATTTTTTCCCAATTTGTTGGTTGCCGATTTATCCTTTTGACAGTGTCTTTTGCCTTACAGAAACTTTGTAGTTTTATGAGGTCCCATTTGTCTATTCTTGTTCTTAGAGTATAAGCAATTGGTGTTCTGTTCAGGAATTTTTCCCCTGAGCCGATGTCTTCAAGGGTCTTCCCCAGTTTCTTTTCTATTAGTTTTAGTGTGTCTGGTTTTATGTGGAGATCCTTGATCCACTTGGAGTTGAGTTTAGTGCAAGGAGATAAGAGTGGATCAATTCTCATTCTTCTGCATGTTGACTTCCAGTTGAGCCAGCACCATCTGTTGAAAAGGCTATCTTTTTTCCACTGGATGTTTTCAGCTCCTTTGTCGAAGATCAATTGGCCATAGATGTGTGGGTTCAATTCTGGGTCTTCGATCCTATTCCATTGATCCGCTTCCCTGTCACTGAACCAATACCATGCAGTTTTTAATACCACTGCTCTGTAATATTGCTTGAGGTCCGGGATATTGATTCCCCCAGAAGTTCTTTTGCTGTTGATGATAGTTTTAGCTATCCTGGGTTTTTTGTTATTCCAGATGAATTTGAGAATTGCTCTTTCTAGCTCTATGAAGAACTGAGTTGGGATTTTGATGGGGATTGCATTGAATCTGTATATTGCTTTGGGCAAGATTGCCATTTTGACTATATTAGTCCTGCCAACCCACGAGCATGGAAGATTTTCCCATTTTCTGATGTCTTCTTCAATTTCCCTCTTCAGAGACCTGAAGAGGTCATATAAATCTTTCACATGTTTGGTTAGCGTCACTCCAAGATACTTTATATCATTTGTGGCTATTGTGAAGGGTGTCATTTCCCTAATTTCTTTCTCGGCCTGCTTATCCTTCACATATAGGAAGGCTACTGATTTACTTGAGTTGCTTTTATAGCCAGCCACTTTGCTGAAGTTGTTTATCAGTTGCAGGAGTTCTCTGGTGGAGGTTTTTGGGTCACTTAAGTAAACTATCATATCATCTGCAAATAGTGATAGTTTGACTTCTTCCTTTCCGATTTGTATCCCTTTGACTTCCCTCTGTTGTCGAATTGCTCTAGCTAGTACCTCAAGTACTATATTGAAGAGATATGGCTAGAGGGGACAGCCTTGTGTACTCCCTGATTTTAGAGGGATTGCTTCGAGTTTTTCTCCATTTACCTTGATGTTGGCTACTGGTCTGCTGTATATTGCTTTTACTATGTTTAGATATGGGCCTTGAATTCCTGTTCTTTCTAGGACCTTTAGCATGAAAGGATGCTGAATTTTGTCAAAGGGAGCCTTCTTAAATGCTGAAAACTTTAGACCTAGAACATTGGAGAATGAGGATCGTTGTTAAATGTTCTGATTGTGTGTGTGTGTGTGTGTGTGTGTGTGTAGTAAGATAAACTCCATTTTTGATAGAGAAAAGGGAAGAGCACTTGTGACATGCTCTGTGAAGAGACTTACGATGCCTCTGTAGTCTCTTGAGGGGATGGTAGAGATTGTGGTGGTAATGATGACAGTGATGGTGGAATGAAAGCAGTGTTGCTTTCCCAGCATGCTGCAGGTAGAGAAGAACCTCAACGAGGCCGTGGCGCTCTGAAAGGAGGGAACTGAAAGTTGGTCCATTTATAATTCTCTGCTCACATTTTTTTTTTTGTTTCTGGCACTTTACTGTCCTTCTCTCCTATCCAAATGCTGACCAGTCTTGGCCAAGCTTAGCTTTTTGAGATCAGGTAAAATTAGGTGCATTCTGGGTAGCATGACTCTTCTCTCCATGTCTAGCAAGACCTCCTCCACCTTCTCTTAACCAAAATCCATTCTGTCTTTTCCATGCCATCCCAAATGTAATCTATATCATGAACTCTCCCTATCATATCTCTTATTTGAATGCAGAAGACATTGGCACATATAGTCCTTGGCCTGTGGGATAAGGAAGGCTGGACATTGTACTTACATTTAGCTCTGATGTGGATCAACTAACTCTAGAATTCTATATGTCTATCCTAACAATGAACAGATAACTTGTGTCATAGCCCGCCCCCCTTGATAACTAATAGTAAAGAATAAAACCTGATGAGGTATGTGGCAACTATTTTCAGTAATCATTTGCAGTATGGACCCCAGACAATTTAGTGGAGTACTTGAACAGTGATGTATAACCTAAAATGCAGCCACAATTTTAAAAACTTACAAGTTTATACACACACAAGGGCAATGGCAGTTTTATGGCCACCCTAAAAATAGTCTAAGTCACTGTATGCACAGACTCAGTGACTTTTTAGGAAGTCTGAATCTCAGTTTCCCTCAGCATTTGCTGCTCTGTGCTCTCAGTCAGTTCAGGGAAATGTTAAAAAAATATCTTCACCCACCAATTTTATTTGGGGGGTTCCAAATGGGGGATCTCAGCTCCTGCTCCTATTTGTCAGCTGCCATGATTATTGGAGTACACCTTATATTTCCTTTGTTCAGTCAGGAACTGCTGGAAGGTAGAGTCTATTTGCTTATTGAAGTAGTAGTTTGGTTCCTACATAATGATTGGTTTGTAGGTAAATTGTCAATATGTGTTTACTGAATTCAGTTCTCTCATAGGAGTTATGTTCTAGTAAACCTTTCCACGAAACATTTGTCTTTAAAAAAATCATCCTAAAATAGGTTGAGATATTATTAATAGCATAATAAGAGGAAACATCTCAAATTAGGTGCATTCTAGGTACATTCTTTTCAGTCATGAAATTGTATTTCCACATGGTCAAGTTTATGAGTTAAAGAATGAATTAGGTGATAGGTATTAATCTTTGCACTTAAAAATGAAGTTGCTGGTGTTTAGTAATGTTAGTTGATTCTGAACCAACTGTATTTGTGTAATGTATATTTTAAAATAAAAACAGATTGGACAACATTCTCCTTTTTCACGAGACTCGAGATTAAAGAAGGGTGATGGTACATTGTATTATGTAAGCCCGAGTTCCTGTTGGATGTGATATGCTTCTGACTGGTGCTCATTCTGTTGCAAAATTCAACAGTTTCCTCATTTCTTCCTTGCTTACCACAGAAATAATTTATTTCAGACACCGTTGGGTATGTGAAATGCTGCTTAGCTCAAGAAGGACAAATTGATCCACAGGAGTAAATGCTAATGAGAGATTCCTGCTGACCCACTCTGGTCCCAGTAACCTCTGAACCATTGAAATCTGTAGTTTTAAAAACACACTCAATTTAGGGAGTTTTTGGTGTTATCAGGCAATGATGCAGACAAAGATGTGACCTTTCACTCTGGAATATGGACATAGAAATAAACTTGCTTCCTCTGAGAATAAACCAAACTACTACTTCAAATTTGTTTTTACATTTATTCATTTGTGTGTATGTTTGTGTATATGTATGTATGACATATGCACAAGAACATGTGTCATAACATATGACATATGTGTGAGGTCTGGAGGAAAACCTGCATAGATAGTTTTCACTTTTCATCTTGCTGGTCCCTGGAGATGAACTCAGTTCATCAGGCTTTGTGGAAAGTACATTACCCTCTGAGCTGTTTTATGGGCCTTGAATCACTTCTTTGCTTGTATTTCATGTGGTGTTTGAAGACCAGGATTGTTGTGGGATGTTTGAGGCATTTTAAGGCAAGCAGCAGCTCCTCCACATCCTCTGTACATAAGTCTACTGGAGGAGTGACAGATAAGATGACAGTATTAACATAGCCCATTGGATTCACAAATGTCTAAGACACTGACCTATGAGGCGGCTGTAATTTAATGAGAGCAACTCTTGGGCACATCTTATTTCTCTTTTGTTCTAAAGAACAAAGGCTTGAGGGAGAAAAATCTATTTACTAGATGAAAGAATTGTCTTTCTAAGGATCAGGCTCTGTGTGTATCACTAGGCCTCTTCAAACTCTGGGTAGATCACAGATTCAAGAAACATTCCAAAGGCTCACCACTTGGTAACTTTGACCACTTATATGGCAATTGACTGGGATAGAGGGTGCTCAGATATTTGGTCAAACAGTCTTCCACATGTTTGTGAAAGAGTTTTGGGACTCAATTAACATTTTAATTGGTATTTCTTCCTGTATAAGATAGGCTAGCCTCATTAATCAGAACAACATCAACAACAACAACAACAACAACAACAACAACAACAACAACTGCAAAACCTATACTTACCCAAGTACAATGAAGTACTGGCCTTGGGATTGAATTCATGCCATTGGTTCTCTTGAGTCTCAGTTTTCTTATTTGTAGAGTTAGATTTGCTAGTCTGTGAATTTCTTCTAACAAATCTTTCCCCTCTCCCTCTTACCCCTTTTCCTTCCTCCTCCCCCTTCTCTATGTTTTTGTATATGTTTTGAGTTATTTTGAGAGCCCTGGTCAAAATATCACTAAAGTAAGTATAGGCAAGTTATCTAGTCTTTCTAAAGCTCTTTCCTTATCTCTAAACATGAAAAGAAAAGATAATACTTTATATAATTAGGATTATATGTGATTGCACACATGAATAAGATGCTTAAAATTAATACACAGTTTTAAATCATTGAGCACAGTAATTCATTTAGTACTTACAACTATCCAATGAGTAACAACCCTACTACAGATAAGCAAAAGGAAGCAAAAGAGTGTTCTAGGCTATGTGACTGTCCAGTATGTCAGACAGCACTATGAATTCATTGAAACCCATAGCCATTTTCCTAAGTATAATGGAAGGGAACATCCTGACTTATCCTATAGGTAAGTGGGGGCTTTTGGAGTTGGTCTTAAGTTAAATCAGATATTCGTTGGCCACCGGCACACTTTGCAAGCTGGAAAGATTGTAGGTGGAGGGTTTTGTTGCTGGGTTGCGGTCCAGGTTTTTCTTTCTGAAGCCTGAAAAGTGTCTTTGTGTTCTAAAAAATACTAGAATGTAGGGGTAAAAGCTCTTATCCTGTACCAGTTCTACCCCTTCAAGTTCAGTGAGTTGCATGGAAGTGTCCTCAGCAATGCCCCTGCCTCCCAATCGTGTGAGTTTTCAGAGGGACCTTCTGCCCTCGCATCAGCCTGGAGTTTTTAGGGATCTCTACAGGACCTCCACAGACAACAACTCAACCAAACCTAACCTAATCCCTCCCTCTCAGAGCTCAAGGAATCCTGCAAAAGAAGAAGAAAGATTGTAGGAGTCAGAGGGGACAGAGGACAACATGAGAACACAACCCAATGAATCAACTAGGCAGGGTGCTTATGGGTCACAGAGACTGAACCGGTAAGCACCAGACCTGAATGCACTGACCTTTGCAGGAGCCAGAACATAATGTAATACATTATGGCTGTTAGCTTGGTATTTTTGTGGGACTCCTAACTGTAAGAGTGGTCATGTCTCTGACTCTTTACCTGCTGGTGAGACTCTTTTCATCCTGTTGGGTTGTCTTGTTTAGCCTTGGTGTGAGGACTTTTACCTTGCCTGATTGTATTTTGTTTTGTCATACTGTTTCTTTGAGGCCTGCTTTTTTCTAATGGGAGGAGAGGGAAGGAAGTGGTGGTGGGAGAAATGGAGGGAACAGAATCCGTGGTTAGAATGTATTATATGAGAGAATAATCTGTTTTTAACAATAAATAATAATAACAATAATAATAATAACAATATTAACAACAACAACAATAATGATGACAATAATAAAGCCTACCTTTGGCCTTGTTATCAGTGATATCTTAGTGTCCAGAGTCTAACAAATAATAACAAGTGCTAAAATTCTGATGCTGGAACACCATGCCTTTTAAGGTAAGCAGTTTTTACTACCTAGTTCCCAGGTGTTTACCACTCCAGAGGTGCTGAGACCTGGGAGAATGCAGCCTGAACATGAGGCAAACTAACGTCTCATGCAGTAGATAGCTTTATTCAGAGCATCAAACAATTTATATTCTGACAAGTGCTCATGTGTTCAAGCTATACATAATCTCAAGGACAAGCCACACACGCATGGCAAAAACATGTTTTTCCATAGAGACATGTAAACAAATAACAATAAGCAGTCTTAATGAATAATCTGAAGTAAACTCAGCTATCCACTACTCCTGGGAGGGACATGAAAGCACATGCCAAGAACAATTCATGTTTTGAAGAAACAGATCACAAGACATATTTCTTGGCGTGGTCTTACAAGCGCCCAGAATTCCTCTCATAGGACTCTGTTTTTGGAATGTGTTGTGACACTCAGGTTTGCCACATGTCATTCAGGCCTTGTGGGAAGGTTTTAGAGAGATAGCAGGTATAGATCAAGAATGCTCGCTCAGCTGTGTTTACAAACATTTCCTCACTGTCCATAATATTAATACTTTTGAGGGCACTATTTTCCTCTCCACTCCTCGTGGGGTTGGCAATCGCAATTCACCTTGGTGCATATTGGCCAATTGACTTACAGACCTCATAACCTGTATCTCTAGTGTGAATGTAACGGATAGTCAGAAGGCCAATGTGGATTCTTAAAAAAAAAAAAAAGTCAAGTACACCATGATCTATGCAAGTAATTGTACATTGGGGGTTGAGATAGGAGTTCAAAGCTAGCCTGAGGTACATTTTAAGACTGTAATTCAACAAAACAGCAAATAAACAAAAAAAAAACACCTCTAAATAGCTATACCAGAGAAGAAGCAGAAAGTTGGAATCAGGGTGCACACATATCACACAGGACAAAACCCAACACAATACTTTCAATGAAGTTAGTTCAAAGAACATCTGAGTGAACCCCAGGTGAAATGGGAGATGGGGGTTGTCTTTCTAGGAGGAAAGCAGGTGTCAGGTATACCCAGACAGGTCTTACTGATGTTGTGTGATACATGATGTCACCTAAAAATCAAATTAAAAGGTATTCCATCCACCAACCATTTTTAAGCTTTCCATTTACTGGAAATAAGTAATACGAGATTATTGAAAATCAATGTTTCTTAAACTAGGGTCCCAGAACCCCAAGACTGAAGGCTATATTTAGAATTTTATATAAGAATTTTCAGATACCGTGTTTTCAGTAGGGGGACAAACCACTACTCCCTTTGCCCTCAGTCAGGGGCTATTCTAACTTATTTGCATGGCCATGTTATTGTACAGTCACACGATAGAATGATGGCATGATAGAATATTTCCACTTACTTTCTGTGCCTGAGTTAGTTGGAGATGAGAAAACAGGCAGATTAAATATCAAAGTATAGTATTCATTCAAGGTGGGGTATAGGCGATGTCACTATGTGCTGAAGTTTGCATTTCCTTAGATGCATCGAGGAAGGATTGAGTTATTGTACAGAAAATGGTGATGTTCCTTAACAATATGTTTTAAATTTAAGTTCTTTTTCTTAATTCTAATTTTAACAGAGCTGATGGGGGAATTCCATCTCATGGTGTCTTTGCCAAACTGATTTATGGGCATAAAATTCAAAGGGTAGAAATGTTCACATGCATCATAAGAATATTGGAGAGTGTCTGACCTTGATTCTCAGGGTTAGAGTCCTATGTAGTCATTGACTCAGCTACTTGGTATGTCTGGGAAGTCAGGGTTGTTGAGAGGATATTAGGGAGGCCTGGCACAATCCTATGCTAGTGAACCAGGGAGGATAATGTGGAGGCCTGCCATGACCTTGATATCTTTCCAGAACAATCCAAGAAAGATCCACTTTGTGAAAGCAGCTACTTTGTCTGGAAAGGGCCAAGTGGTCTTTTACGAGTATAGCCAGCAAGTTCTACTCTGAATTTCTCACTCCCAGTGTGCTTCTGAGATCAGCAATTGGAACTGTGTGGAGTCTCACTAATGCAGCAGCTGATGGCAAGTCGCTCACGGCATGAATCTCTTTCAAGCATTATCACTAAAGTCAGTTCCAAGGAGAACAATGGTCACTTCAAATTCCTTAGACTTCTGAGAATCAAGCACGTTTTTGAGCACTGTTTCTAGGAACATTATTTTAAATGAGCTACCTGTTTTATTCCTGAAGAAAAGTATAAAGTTGGGCATTTATTTCTATGTCTGTAAAAAACTATTTTGATAGAGTGTGTTTAGCTCATTCAAGTCTTAAACTCTAGTGATATATAAACTGTTCCTCTAAATTAGTATAGTTCATGAAAGAAATTTCATATATTAAATGTAACAGGTTGTTAAAATAATAAACACAGGAGAGAGAGAGAGAGAGAGAGAGAGAGAGAGAGAGAGAGAGAGAGAGAAAGAGAGAGACTGACTCACACCTTCCTCTGAAGGAAACATTACTGTCAGGATAGGGGTATATTTTTTTATTCTTCCACATCCCTCTTCTCCCTAGGTAATATCTTCTTCAAATTAATCAATTAACTAATTTTATTCACCTTACATCCTGATTGCAGTCTCTCCTTCTCTCAGTCCTACCCTCTTATTCACCTCTTCCCTTCTCAGAGAAGAGGTGGTCCTGCATAGGTTCCAGTCCACCTCGGCACATAGAGTCTCACCAGGACCAAAAGCATCCTCTGCTGAGGCCAGACAAGGCAGCCCAGCTAGTGGAAAAGAATCCTAGGTCAGTGAGGAATAGAGTGATTGGCTCTGACTCTAGGTAGGGTCTTTTATCTGTCATTCTAATTTAGTTTTCTTTCTCTTGAGTTTTATGTAAACTTGATTACCCAATAGGTATTCTTTGCTCTTTTCAGTCATCAAATTATTTAGGAATCTGGTTATTTATCTATCAGTAGTTTATTAGTTTTTTATTGTTAGTTAATATTTCCCAGTATATACATTCACATTTTTATCCATTTGCTTATTAGAGAGTATCTTAATCAGGGCTTCTATTCCTGTATAAACATCATGACCAGGAAACAAGTTGGGAAGGAAAGGGTTTATTCAGCTTACACTGCCACATTTCTGTTCATCACCAAAGGAGGTAAGGACTGGAACTCAAGCAGGTCAGGAATCAGGAGCTGATGCAGAGGCCATGGAGGGATGTTTCTTACTGGCTTGCTTCCCCTGGCTTGCTCAGCTCACTTTCTTATAGAACCCAAGACTACCAGCCCAGGGTTGGCACCACCCACAAGGGGGACCTCCCCCACTTGATCACTAATTGAGAAAATGCCCCACAGCTGATCTCATGGAGTCAGTTCCTCAACTGAAGGTCTTTTCTTTGTGATAACTCCATCCTATGTCAAGTTGACACACAAAACCAGCCAGTACAGTGAGTAATTGGGCTGTACCACATTCTGGATATTGAATGATTAGCTACTTTATTCATGCACAAGTCTTTTACAATTAAAATTTGTCCAAGTCTGTACAATTTAACATTTTAGAAAGCATTCAGTGATTTTTCTTATATTTCCATTGGCAATTAGTAAGAATGATTTTATTCCTTCATATGTTGTACGCCATTTTGTTATGGTCAGTTTGTTGGCTAGTTTTATATCAACTTGATGTAAGATAGTCATCAGAGGGGAGGGAGGTTCAGTTGAGAAAAATGCCTCAAAATCTGGCTTCAGGCAAGCCTGTGGGGCATTTTCTTAATTAGTGATTGATGGGGGAAGGCCCAGGCTGTTGTGGGTGGGGCTATCCCTGGGCTGGTGTCCTGGGTTCTATAACAATGCATGCTGAGCAAGCCATTAGGAACAAGCCAGTAAGCAGCACCCTCATGGCCTCTCTACATCAGTTTCCTGCCTCTCTGCCTCCAGGTTCCTGTCCTACTTGAGTTTCTGTCCTGCCTTCCTTCAGTGGTGAACTTTGAGTTGAAGTGTAAGTCACATAAACCCTTTCTTCCCTAAGGTGCTTTTGGTCTTAGTGTTTCTTCACAGTAATTATAAGCTTACCTAGGAAGTCAACCTTTAATCTTTTCTATTTTAATAGACATGTGTTTGTATTTTACTATTGTGTTACCCTAGATGACCAGTGTTTTGAGTAGTGTGTGTGTGTGTGTGTGTGTGTGTGTGTGTGTTTCTTTTTGTAAACTGTTTTAACATGTCCTCATTTTCTTCTTGGACATAAAATGTGGCTACTGATTTTTAAAAGTTCTTCCCATATCTGGATAAACAGCCTTTATCTAATACATAGTTTGAAAGCATTTTCTCTCAATCCATGTTTTCTTATTCTCTTAATGGATGTTCAAAGGATATTTGTTTAAGTTTTGACAAAGTTCTAGTCATTAGTTTGTTCTTTTGTGGATCATACTTTTTGTGTCTAATCAGGAATTAAAATTATTATTCTGTTTTATCTTAGCCTTTTGTGGTTTTCAGTTTTGCATGTAACTTTGTTTTAAAAAATATTTTTCTATTTTGTTTTGTCCTGCTTTTATTGCTGACTGAATTTGCTGACCTTTCCCCACCTCGATATCCAATCTGCTGTGAATTATTTTCACATCAGTTTGTAATTTTTATTTTAGAATTTGATATGGGTCTTACAATCATTTTGTAAGTTTCTTCACATTTGGGGAATGTGTTCAATCATAATAACTAAAAAAATCTGCCTGCCACATCTAACACCTGTGTAAGTTCTGAGTCACTTTGATTGGTGGTTTTTCTCTCCATTATGCATCACAGTTTTCTTGATTGTTCACCTGACCGTCTCTGAGGGGTAGACAGATGTGAATCTTACCTTGTTGGTAAAGGAATATATTTTTATTCTTAGAGATACTTTTGAGCTTTGTTCCTGGATGCAGTTCAAGTTTTATAAAGCACATGATTCCTTCAAACTTTGATTTCTAAGATTGGCTACAAAAATAAGAGCTGCCCACTGTGAAGGGGAGGCAGGTCCTTCTGGCTTCTCTATTTCTTCCTCAGGCAAATCATGAGGACTCCAGTCTAATTGTAAGCTCTTTGCGAACACTGGCTGTTGTTACCTCTAGCCACCTGGGAACCTTTTTATGCAGCCTTGAGTAATTTTCTTACATACTATAGCCAGTGCTGACCATTGGAAGGGGAGTTTGTGGCTGTAAACACCCAAATGAGATTCTGTGAATGGCTATTGATTCCCATCTGTGCTGATCACTCCTGTATGGGATTTTACTGTGTGAACTTCAATAGCTTGGCTTCATGCTTAGATTTTGACTTCATCTTTTTGACTTGGGGAGTGTGAGAGGCTGGATCTCCCTGCCCTCTGCTGTGGCTGGCAGTCTGCCAAGTACTCAGCTAAGTAACAATAAGGTGCCCTTTGTCACCTCTGCCTTCAGCAATCACACCATTCACCACTAATCTAACATCCATTGTCTTGCTTGGAACCTACTGCTTTGTGTAACCATTTGTTTGGGATGTTGACCCAAGAGGAACTGGAAATCACACAGAAGCAGAAATTCCAAAATATTTTTAAACTGTAACATATGAATTTAGTTGTCCCATTATGACTGAAGATTCATTTTAGAGTGATTTGGAATCTTAGAGAAAGTGGAGTCCATACTTTCAAATGTGGACACAGAGGATCAGGGAGGTTGAGCTGTTCTGTATATCTGGTATCACAGATCTTCTGTTACAGAGCCAGGACCAGATCATGAAGCCTTGCACAAGAGCAAATTCTACCAGGAGAAACTCACAATAGAATATTATTAATTGTTCTCACTGATTGAATCTGAATTCCACTTAAACTGTGCTGGATTTTAGGGAAAATAATGTTTATCTGCTTATTGGCTTAATACAAGACCACAACATAGGAAAATTTTGATTTGATGGATATTTAAAATTTCTTCAGTTCCTCAAGTTGTGATGCCCCACAATCATAAAATTATTTTCATTACTATTTGATAACTATAATTTTGCTACTCTGATGAATAATAATATAAATATTTTGTGTCCTCATATAAGCCAATACTTACCTTAAAAAAAATCAAACTGTAAGAAAATAAGAAATTACCTGGTACATAATTGATAAACACTCATACACACACTCACACACACACAAATAGACACACAATTTTTGGCCTTTATGCCATTTGACCATCTAAACCAGTATTTCTCACCCTTCCTAATGCTGGGACCCTTTCTTTAATCTAGTACCTCATGGTGTGGTGACCCACAACCATAAAATTATTTTCATTACCGCTTTATAACTATAGTATTGTTACTGTTATGAATAATACTGTAAATATCTATGCTTTCTGATTGTCTTGGGTGACACCAGACACCTAATGGTCATTTCATCTACCAGAGGAGTCACCACCCACATGTTGAGAACCATTGGTGTACACTCTCATCATGGCATAAATAGAACTGTTTTTTCAGAATCATTTAAGAATGACCACAACTTTCTGAAAAACATTGTATCTTCAAAAAGGACCATTTTTGTGAGGGTTGGTTTTAATTGTCAACTCCACACAATCTAGAATCACCAAGAAGAGTCTCAGTGAGGGATTGGCTAGGTTAGTTTGGACTATGGATACATCTGTAGGGATTTTTGTTAATTGAGTTAGTTGAAGTTGAAAGGCCCACCCTGAATGTGGGCAGCACCATTTCCCAGGGTCCTAAAGTGTGAAATATTGAAAAGATGTAACCGAGCAAGGAGGCTGCATGTGTGCATTCCTTTGCTCTGCTTTTGACTGTGGATCTACTGTAACTAGTTGTTTGCCGTCCTACCTTGACTTCCCCACAATGACAAACTGTAATTGTAATTATAGTTCGAATTGTAACTCAAGTAAACCCTTTCTTTCCTAAGCTGTTTTTTTTTGTTGTTTGTTTGTATAATCACATGAACAGAAATAAAAATCATATTTTTTAACCTATGCTAAAATAGGTACTAATGAATTTATGATGAGTTTTCCCTTTTAGGTGTGAGTATATAGATACTTCTTAACTTATAATGGACCTACATCTCCATAAACCCATTGTAACTTGGAAATATATACCATTGATCAAAAACATATTTAATGATTCTAATCCACTGATCATAAATCTTAGTGCAGATTACCTTCAAAGTGTTCTGAATATTTCTACCCTAGTCAGGGAGAATCATCTACACAAAGCTCAGTTCCAATAAAGAGTTGGATCTCTTGTGTGCTTTGCTATTATCCTTAAAGGGACTGTGGAATGGTGGTGTGGGGTTGCTCTCCTATTGTAAAATCAAATTAGGTCGAAATGTTCTAAATGAGGGCTGCTTATACATGTTTGGGAGAAAACCAGATAGGAAATAGTATTTCATTCAAGGTTTTCCAGACTCTGCTTTTAGTCCTCATAATTCTGATGACTCAAATTTAGAGATTTGTCATCAGCTGGTTAAATACTAGTGATAGAATTAGACATTCAGTGATTCTTTATACCTGTATGTCTTCAGAGAAGCCAATACTGATAATAAAGAACAGTATTGTATTGTGAGAATCTTAAGATTTTTTTTTTTAATCAGGGATGCCAGTGGAACACTAGGAAAATCTATAAAGAAGATTATATAGCCAGAATCCTAGTATTGTAAACATGAAAGAGAACTTAGGAAACTACTGAGAACAGCTTTAGCTTCACTCCAATTAGTGGTGCCAGGCTTTCTTTCTTTCTTTTTCTTTTTTCCTTGATAAAATCTTTCCCAATTTCCTCCCTTTCCCCCAAACACCCAACCCTTCCTCCCACCCCCTGCCTCTATATATATGCCCCTCCACTCAACCCACTCCCACCTCCTCCCACTCGATTTCCCTTTGTTGGGGGCATCTATTGAGCCTTCACCTAGCCAAGGATCCCTCCTACCATTGATGACTGACACTGCATTCCTCTGCCACATTTTTTGCTGGAACCATGTGTACCTCTTGGCTGATGGTTTAGTCCCTGGGGATTCTGGGGTGTCTGGGTGGCCAACATCATTGCTCTTCCCATGGGTGCCAGGCTTTCAAAACAAATTTGGTAGAGCATATGCTTCGCATGCACAAAGCCTGAGTTCAGTCCTTTGTATACAAACAAAACACAGATGTTAGAACAGATAGAGACATGTGGGGAGGAGTATGGCTGAAGTCGAGTATGGTGCTTTTACTTCTCCATTTTGTGTGACCCATACCCAAGCAGAGTAGTGTCATTTAAATGCCTCTTCTGTGCCCTTATTAGCCTTCCCACTTGCTGTTTCTAAAAGCAGAGTTGCTCAGGTATGCTACATTCCTTATGAGAGCTGAACCTTTGAATAATCAATCAAGTATGAAATATAACACCATGACTCCATAGACATATTTATTTCCTCTGTGTAGACTTTTAAATTTTATTTTTATCCATCTCCCTCATGTCAGTCTGTCTCTGTCTCTCTCTGTGTCTATGTGCAGCAATGTAGGTACAGTCCATTCTCAGCCAAAGTGCAAGGAGTTGAAAGAACCTACAAAGCCAAACAGGTTTTGTTGCTATGTAGACTAAGTTCTTTAAAGTGAATTTAAAGCATTAGTTCCTTCCACTAGCTGTACTCTTTAGTGCCCCAAGGCATCTCACAGTGATGATATTTTGTTTTCTTTCAAGATATGGAAGAACCAACGGATTTTTGTAAGATATTTTTAATCATGCTAATCTCTCTTCCATATCCAGCTGATATCGCTGTCACAAGAAAATATGCTGTGTGGGATGATCAATGTACAATGAAATCACATGATGATCATGACGATCAGAATACTCTGCTTTCCTGAGGATCCTCATAAGGTAACATGACGGCAGACTCACAGGAAGCAGAGCACACCGTCACAGAAGCGTTTTACTCCCTGGCCAGGCAAGTGCTTTGCTTAGTAGGTTCGTTTCCTCCCACATGATGTGTGATGTTTGACCAGGTGATAGCTTTGCTTTAATTGCACAAACCTAGTTGTGTTTTTTATAGTCAACAAAAATGATGTTAATTAACTGAACATGATTGATGAATTGCAGAACATGCTCTTAAAGCACTGAAATTCTCATATCCCACCCTGTTTTTTTTCCCAGTCAGCAAACTTATGGTTGGTTCTGTTCAGTTAAGTATCTGTCCAGGGCCTCTCACATGGACTGTGTACTCTGCATATGCAATCCGACTGCTTATTTGAGTCATATTCAATTTATTGAATCCTGTCATATACAAGCACAAGACTTGAGTGTTCACATTTGGATTCATATTGTGTTGCATTTGGAGTTTGACAGTGGTTATTTCCTTTCTATTATTTTTAATAACGAGACTTGCACAAAATGCAGAAAATAAGGGCCGTAGGAAGAAAGCAAACATCAGGTGTCTTCCTAACCATTTTTGCCGTTTTGTCCAGAAAACCCCACGGATGTCTGTCAATAGTGCTTCTAAGTATCTGTATTTCTGGTGACAGCTGCATGAAGTAATACCTACTCTGCTCTCACACCTGACCTGCTGGTCGGAGACTGGAGGAGGCTGTAGTATATGGAGACTTGACCAAATCACTGAACCAACAAAACTAGGGGTTGTAGAAGAATTAGGCTCATAAGTTATTTTTAATTAAATTTTATTATGTTTTTATTTATTATGTGTGTGCATGGGGGCACACATGTGCCATGAAATGAGTGTGAATGCAAAGGACAAACTTATAGGAGTTGGTTCTCTTTTACCGTGTGGGGTTTGGGAATTAGACTCAGGTCAATTGACTTGGCAGTAAGCATTTTTGATCCACTGATCTATCTTGCAGGTCCAGAAGTTATCTGTCTGTCTATCTATCTATCTATCTATCTATCTATCTATCTATCTATTGTGAGATAAGGTTTCTCTGTGTAGCCCTGGCTGTCCTGGAACTCTCTCTGTAGACTGGTCTGGACTCAAAGATCTACCTGTCTTTGCCTCTGGGATTAAGAGTCTGGGCCACCACAGCTAGCTAGAAGTTATTTTTAAAAGGGGGGTGTATCAATGACGTCTATGGAGGCAGGGGAATAAAATTAAGATTTGATTGAACTTTAAACTGAACTGCAGGAATGCCTACCTCAGTAAAGGGAACACCTAATTATGGGGAAAGAATGCTTTCAAAGTGAGTGAGCAGCATGACTGAAGATGGCTCCCCGGGGCTTTAGTCAGGACTAAGAACAAACTGTCCTTAAAGTGAAGTGGAAATTTCTGGGTTGTTTTGGAAGCTCAGCTTTGTCACATGATGTTTTTTCTGGAAGCTGTCTTATGGGAGGATGTTTTGCTGAAGCAGACACGTGAAAAGGCATATGATATTTTTCTGGAGTGGATGCTTGAGAGGGCTTATGATATTTAGGGAAAATATAACTAAAACTCCACAGACAGTGAGAGAAGGCTCTTGCATTGGTTTATTTTGCAATGCTTTGTGGCCTTCACTGATCTTCAGACTTCATAGAAGGAGACTCACCAAAGAACTTCTGTTATTCAGGCTGCTTCTACTGGTGTTTGTTATTTGCCCATTGGACTGGACTGCTGCTACTGATTCATGTTTGATGTTTTGGACTGGACTACTGATATCCTGAGAACAAAGACTGGCATTGCCCCAAAGAGCTAGTTCTAAACATGCCCACATCCCCCTTGTCCTAGTAACCATCAAGCATCCACTGCAGCAAAACATCAAATGCCTTCTCACGTGTCTGCTTCAGCAAAACATCCTCTTATAAGACAGCTTCCAGGAAAAACATCATGTGACACAGCTGAGCTTCCAAAGGGCTGGAAGGGAGGGTGAAGCGTTTAAGAACTCTTATGAAAGTAGGTTTTATTAAAAAATCTAAGCCCACATTAGAGTTTTGAAGAGAACACATAAACTAAACCATGTGCTTAATACAAACAATGGCTAGTGAATAGAAACAGGGTTAACTGTATAATATATGTTAATTCTTGCTTTACAATAATTATTTCTGCCATCATGCAAGTTGTATGCATATCAGGCATGGACGTAAACTTGCTTTGGGACATACTTTGTGCAACTCTTGTAGCATGAAACATTAGCCTCTAGTGCTGACTCATGATGTGGCTACTGACGCATCCTAACTCTAGAGTTAGAATGACAGATGGCCCAGCCAACCAACTGTATGGATCTAACATGAACAACAAAGGAGTGTCCACTGATTTCAACTAGTCCATTCCTACTAACCAGACTTCTATAGCAACCAGAAGCATGCACATTAAAATACCAGCAGATTCCTTTCTAGTATTTACAGAGGTTTGGAAGCCATTTAATAATTGTTTATTGCCTAAGCAAGACATATGCCATGTAGCTAATTATACATGTATTCAAACTTTAAAAAAATGAGAAAATTTATAATCTTTGAGAGCATTGTTAATACGCTTCAGCAATAAGTCGTCTGTTAGCCGACTAATAAAGTAAGTTAGTAAACACACTTCCTTAGGCCTACTTCATGGTTATGTTTTTGTAAATAATCTGTTTTATTCTTTGTACCATTACTTCTGTTTGTTGGTGTGTTTTTTTCAGGTTTTCTTTTCCTTTCAGTATAGACAGCAATCTGTTTTGTTGGTTTCAGTTTGCATGCATTGTTTGGGGTGGGTGTTGCAGGAGATTTGATCACAATGTGAACCCTGAGATTGTGTTATTTACTGGGAAAAACCTGTTTCTAGTTGTGGAGTGGTTCAGCCTTAGCACACACTTGGAATCCAACAGCTTTCTGCTTGAGTATTGGAACAAGGATTAAATGAAGTCAGGCATAGGTCAAGATGTTCCCCATATTCTGCCCATTTGAATTCTTAGTGCCAAGTTGGTAAAGTTGCATAAGTAGATTCAGGAGGTGTGGTGTTGCTAGAACCACAAGGTGGAGCAAGCAAAGAATTGACCAGAAGTAAACCTAGGATTATTAAGGAAAAATCATAGACAGTAAAAGGGAGTCAGGTGGATGGACATAGAGATTCACAGGAAGTAGAACAGAGGGATATTCAGTTTGAAGGAGGGTTTTTTGAAAAGATGTGAGAGAGAGGGATTCTTTCTGGGATATTGGCTGAGGAGGAGTGTCAGTTGGGTGCTTTCTCTGCCTTTCCCAGCCAGTGGACTCTCACCCTAGCATCTGGTTACTGTGTCTTCATTGGTAAATCAATTGTATTAAAAAAACGACAGGTGAGGGTTGAGACAAAGCTTCACTATGTAGACCTGGCTACATTAGAATTTTCTAGGTAGACCAGGCTGTTCTCAAACTCACAGAAGTCTGCCTGACTCTGCCTCCCAAGTGCTGGGGTTAAATTTGTGTGACACCAAGCCCAGCATGGTTCATTGATTCTTATATTTTTGCTTGTGAAAAAAAAAAAACCGAACCATATCTTTTGAATTTCTCTCCTGATTTTCTCTTTCCCACTTCTGGAATGTCTTCATTTCCCCTCTCATTCTGTTCTTCATGTATTCTTTCCTAATTTTCACTTTTGTTTATTCCTGCTGCTTTCCAGATTATTCCTTCTAGCTTTCTAATTTCTTGTCTGACTATGTTCAACCAGCCAGTTCCCTTTGTTATCAAGTTTTTAAAGCTAGCCATCATTTCTTTCTAGGACATAGCTCAGGATTTTTTTTTTTTCATAGAGGTTGGCCCTTACTTTAAGAATTTTAGTTCTTTCCCCATGTCTTTATAATTTTTAAGTTTATTTATTTTATAGCTCACTTAGGTTCAATCCAATCTGTTTGATAAAATTTACTGGAAATATGCTACATTAAAGTCACTGCTCCTGGCACTAGGGATATAGCAATGAAAAATGGGTGAAATGTTGTATGTTTTTCAGTGAAAACAAACTCATAAAATATAGATAGTGTCAGATGGTTGTATTAGTTACTGTTGCTGTGAGAAAATGCCATGAACAAGGCAGCTCATGGGGGAATGGCTTATTTGACTTATGCTTCCAGAGCAATAAGGAGGGTGTCGTGGTGGGGAAATGTGCCAGTGTGCAGCAGACACTGCGGCTGAAGCACAAAGTCTTGAGCTCACATCTTGAACAGAAAGCAGAGGAGGCAAACTTCAAATGCTCTAAGTCTTTAAGCTCTCCAAACACATCCTCATAGCAACACCACACCTGCTGAATCTACCTATGCAACTTGGCCAGCTTGGCACTAAGACTTCAAATGGGCAGAATATGGGAGAACCTCTCTTTCAAACCATGGTAGTCATTGTTATGGGAAATGAGAAGAGTAAGGGTATGTGATGGAACTGTAGAATTATTAGGCAAGTTCCCAGTAAGGCAGGACATTTGAATTGAGGTTTGAAGGTGGTAAGCAAGCAAGATTCGAAGGTGGGGAATTACCTAGAAAAAAGAACACAAGTCAAAAAAGATCTCATGTGGAAAACACATCATGTTACAGGAACAGCAAAAAGGGTCACTGGCTGAAGCCTTGGTGGGTCAGCAGGCAACTTTGGGAACTAAGGTAAATAAGTGTGACTGCCTCAATAATAGGATGATGATGGTGGTGGTGGTGGTGGTGGTGGTGGTAGTGATGGTGGTTTGTGTGTGTGTGTGTATGTTTGTGTGTGTGTGTGTATGGTGTGTATGTGTGTGTATGTGTGTGTATGCATGTGTGTAGTTTTTGTTGTTACTTTCCCATGAAAGAAGCTGGAAGCCTTTGTGAGATTTGTGCTCTACCATGCTTAAGAGAACTACTCTTTCTGCTGCTGTGCTAAGAAAAAGGGGGTGAGGAAAGCTGAGCGGCCACTAGAGAGCCAGTTGTTCTCTGCAGGCTGGACCGTGGGAAAGTGAAAGGTGGTGGATGGATTCATTGCTTCTGGCTAAAGGTATGATAGATAGGGCCCTTCGGTGTGACTTACAAGGAGCTGTGTACTTGTTATTGAAACCCTAAAGGCTGTGTGCTACTCCAATGCCCAGGCAACAAAGAAGTTAAGGAGCCAACTAAATGTATTGGTTTGTTTAGTTTTTATTTTGTGAAGCTATGATTTCAAATTAGTTCTTATTTACCATGATATCCATACTGACTGCATAGTATGAGTATAAAAATTGTGATTCTATAAAGAAAAATAAATTGCAGCATGAAATTTAATTGTTGTCTTTGAGCAAGCCATTAGGGTTTGTGTTGTTTATTGATTCTTTTACCTGGGATCTTTAAATAATGAAAGTTCACATTTAAAGGAAATCAACAACTGACAATTTTCAAGAAGATTCAGATAGAAAAATAATCAATACTCTAACATAGCTTTGCTCTGGGACTTGAGATAAATGATTCTGACCATAAGGAAATTTAAAAACCAATTTGTCATTTCTCTGGATAAATATGAAGAGCCAAGACTTTGGGAGAGAACTATTGATTCAGGTTTGAGGAGCTTTGTAGGTCAATATTGCTTTCTTTGTAAAACGAGAAGGTTAAATTATCAGGCCATTCCAGCTCTAGAATACACTGGTCTAGTTTTCTTTCATGGGCCATTACTCTCTAATCTCAACTATGTGTACTGCATTCACTTGCTCGTCTTCATTCAGTCTAGGAATTCTGCAGAAGAGTTTGGGTAGATTCTTTCAATATAACCTCTAAATGGTTCTTTAAAGTTCAAAGTCTAACTACAGCTATAGGAAAAATGTAGAAATGCTCATCTAAGTAAGTCCAGCATGCTTTCAAATAGAGTCTTCAGGCTAAAGTAAAAGGCTTCATTTTTCAAACACAGGGGACACAATAGTTCAGAAATTATTAAATTTGCACAGTATTTTAATGGAGAAAAATGCTTTCCCACTTTAATTTTAGTTTTAGGATAGGCAATGTTTGTCCTTTCTTGCTTGAGAAAGAATGAGGTAAAGAAAATTTAAATCATCTCTCTTAGCTTATTGCAAAAGTCAAGGTGAATGTAGGGGACACTAGCCTGCCTACCTCCTTTGTGGGTGAATTTCTTGAAAGAAGAGACATGGATTTTTTTCTTTTTAGCAATTCTGTTTAACTTTAAATAATTCATTTCGTTTAACTGTAGAAATTTCTGTTCCTGGTTTGTTGCATGAACAATTTTCTTTTGTGTTTTATAAATTCTGATTTTTTTCTTACACTTTTCTTTGGGGAATATGAAATGCTTGTTTGTGGATAGTGAGATTGCCTTCAAACATCCTTTTGAAAAGGACAAAATCTCAACACGCACAGCTGTCTCCTGTACCCAAGTTGTCCTTGCAATGCTAGTGAGTCAGTCTGGCTGCCAAGGTGTTCCTGTTTTCCCCCAGCTGACACCTGCCACTTCCAGGAGGACCATATTGTTCTACCTGTACCAGACATGATGAATCTGGGGAGTTTGTTTGTTGGATGTACCCAAGACTCCTGCAGGGACCAATCCAATCCATGCTTTCCCTTCAACTCCCAGATGACTTCAAACTGTGTTCAATGACATCTGCCACACCCAGATCACCATAAGTAAGGGTATGGCTTCTTTTCCAACTGGTAAGGAATTTGGGATCATGGCAAGGTTTTTGAGACCCCTGTCAAAAGGAGTTTCTCTGGAAAACTTTTACAGCCTGGCTATAAAAGACAGATGGATAAAGGCTGAGAAGATGGCTCAGTTTGTAATGTATAGCTGGGCAAGCATGATGACCTGGGTTCCATTCTATGTAAAAGCCAGAAACAGAGGAACATTCCTCTAATCCCAGCATTGGAGAGGCATAGTCAAGATGCTTGGTAGTTTAGCTGAATCTACTAGCTACATGTTTATTGAGAGACCCTGTCTCAAAAACTAAGGTGCATAGAAGAAAATACCTGCCACAGAACTTGACCTTCCATAGAAGAGCACAAATGCGCATGCATACCTGTAGGCACACATGCACATAAACACACACACACACACACACACACACACACACAGAGAGAGAGAGAGAGAGAGAGAGAGAGAGAGAGAGAGAGAGAGGAATACACAAACATACAATATTGGCATATGGCAGACAGATAGACAATAGATGATAAACCAATGTATAGATATATGATAGATAATGAATGATGGGTAAATGGTCAGATGATAGATAGGCAAATAGACAGTTGTGAAAGGTAAGCTGCTACATGGTATGTGAGAGTATTCTCAGAATGTGATGAGCCCAGATCCAATGAGCAATACATGTACCTAAATAAGATATGAATATATCTCATGTACACTGCCCCTGGGACTATAATATGATGTGATAATGGCAGAATGATGAGAAATATCACAGGCAAATGGACTAGACAGTGACTCAGAACCATGAACAAAACTGGGAGTCACTGGTAGCCACACCACTTGAGTGCTGGAGCTTTGCTTTTGGTTTATGTAGACCACCTGCCCCTGCTACAGAATGTAGAGATTAGGGCTAGCAATGACCTTCTACTAATCTGCTCTTGAAGTTTGCCTTGTTATCTCTGTGTGTTCATTGCATTATGTTGTGCTAGTTGTTATTTATGCTTTTTAAAAACAATAGTCCTTGTTTTCGGATAAGGGAGACATTTATAAATACAACCACTTATTATCACTGTACATTGACTCAAGTTTGTTTGAGGCAATAATAAACCAAAGGATCATAGCTGTGCAATTATAGGATCTCAAAGCTATTCGTATCCTTAAAAATTTAAATATTAAGGATAAGAAGTGTAAAATGTCTATTACACAAATCATGATCACCAAATATAAGCTGCATATTTCTTAAAGGGTCAGTGGTATTATCTGATATTATAACAGTCTGTGAATGATTGAAGAATGTTTGAAATAAATTACTGTCTCTTCCTGGCTAATTTGATTTAGTGACTAGACAATTTTAGTATTCTACAAAAATTTGCCAAATTTATTTTTATTCTTTGTCTTTAATTCTGTTATATTTGACCTTTCTCTATTTCCTGGTCATTTATCTTACTTTATTTTGTTTGCTCTGTTGGTTTAGATTTCCAACTCCTTTGTTGTCATTTATACACATTATATTTTGTGATACTTTGCTCATTTTACTCCCCCCTCCCCCAAAGTTCTTAATTTTCCTTTTAGTCCAACAAGCTTGGGATTTCAGGTGCTTCAGCTGTGAGTAACAACTCTATTGTCTACCCCCTCCCAGATTCACTGGCTGAAACAACACTTAACTTTATAATGTTGTATATGCTGATAGCTATGGCATAACAGGTCTCTGAACGATTAAGTTAGAACTCACAGAACCCATCAGAGATACAGATGCTTCTTATTCCTCTCTGTCCCAACATAGCCTATTGGCTTTGTATTGAAGGTGTCATCTCCTGTGATGCAGATCCTGCTGCGTTCCTGTTCTCATCTCTCAAGAGCATTCTGCCAGGCAGGATGTCTTCTCTTCACCCGTGTCGTGTCTTTTTCCGTTTTGTCAACCATTTCCTTCCAAGAAGCCCTGAGAGACTAATTTCTTGCCCTAGTGGGAATAATTGTATGTGTGACATGACAACTCTAAAACTAATTGTTAGTTACTGGAATGGGGTGAATGCTACTGGTTTCAGAAATGAAATGTACGATTTTATACTGTTGAAAAATCGATCTGACCTCACTGGGGGACCTGTAGCAATGCAGTGGAGGGGGTTTGGTTGTTCAGTATGTTAGGACCCTGGCCCAGGGCTCTTAGTTTGTCCCTGGATGTTTAGATGTGAATGTGTTTCTTTGGACTTGGGTTTAAATCCCAGCTAAGCCAATTGTTACTTTGTAATATGAGTAATTAACTTAGAGCTCATTAATTCCTTATCTGGGACTAGGGATGAAATGCAATCAAGTCTCAAAACCATTTTTGGCTTGATAATGGTATTGACATGTAGGAAATAATTGATATACAAATACAAGCATTCACATTTATTTAATTAAAAACAGAAATCAATATGCTACCAGAGTATTATTACATTACCACTGAATTTGCATTTAGAATGCCTTTGTCTTGGGTCCAGTTCCCTAGAGTGGACTCTGACATCTGTCTGCAGGATGTGTTCTCTGAGAAATGGTTTGGGAGAACAGTCTTGTGGGGGTACTAATGGGGACAGGGTTGGGAAGAGCAGAAGGTGGGTTACAATAATTGTCTTGAGGTTTCTGCGATTCCACAGGGGCTACATGGCTCATCTAGGCCTTCTGGGTCTTTCACGATTGAGACAAAGGGACTGGGACTTCACACACTTCACAGTGCCCAGTCCTTCACGGAGACAGCAGACATGATCTCTCTGGGAGGGTGGCTTTCTTGACTGGGGAAATATCTTGAGAAGACAACAGCAGTGAGTCCTTGTTTGCAGCTTCAGGGGATTTAAAGGCATCTCAGATCTGAGCATCATAACTTCATGGAGTGCCACATGATCTTTATCTCCTATCAACTCTGAGAAATACTGGCTGTTGCTCCTGTGGGTAGCAGAGAAGATCACAGCACACACCTAACACAAATGGCTTAGTTTCCAATGCTGTAGCTTCCCACTGTGGGGAACATCAGCTGCAGGTTAACCATGGTCACTTAGGAGCTTGGGGACTTCTGAGCTGAGGCTTTGTTGAGGACACTGAACTTATCAACTGTCTGGTATATTACCCAGGACAGGAAAACTAAAGAGTGGCACAATGTGTTAGTTTGGAGAAAGAGAAGCTTTAGGAATTTTAAAAAGCAGGAAAAGAGACTATATTAAGAGATGCTATGGTGTAAAAGTTTAAGAACCCAAATTGATTACTCAGATGATTTCATGTTGGTTAAAGGTGGAGACTGCCTTGTCTCTTAGCTTGAATGCTTGAATATAGCTTTAAAACTCATTTATAGTTATTTCTTACATGTGCACCCAGCATTGTGACCATTTCACACTTCTATCTCCTCTGGTTCCTGCTCACTCCCTTTCTTTTTCCAAACTATCCCTAACCCACTTTCATGTCTTTTTGTGGGCACAGGCCTTGGGTCCACAGTCACTGCTACTGAGTGTTAAACCCAGCATTTAAATCAAATCCCTGGCCTGCTTAGTTCTCAGAGAACTTCTTTTTGGAGCATGCAGATAGAACCGTACACATATGCATGATATATTGAACCCATAAAAGGGTTCTTTCCATGTTGATAAATACATCCAATTTGGTACCTGTGCCACAGATGGTCTCCATTGGGTAGGTAATACATATTTGCAGGACTGGAGGAAAGTGGTGGGAAATAGCACCCCTGATGCACGTGTGATTTCCCGGCTAATTAGATGACAGCCACAACACAGGACAAAGAGGCAGAACACAAGGCTGACACCACGCTCAAAAGTTCTCACTTGTTATCTCTGGTTTTTCATATTGGGAGTTGGAGAAGCCAGTAGGAGAGTCATGAGAAAGGAGAAATGGAAGAAAATTCATTGGGTTGTTGTAAAACTAAGAAAAGAGTGAAAATTTACTGGGGGGGGTGCTGAGGGAAAGGAAAGGTAGTCAGTGCTTAGACCGTTGTTTGTCTTGTGAATTCTCTTCTTTTGCAAATTTGAAGAAACAGTGCGGTGTGGGGAGAAAGGCTTGTATCTATTGCCAGAACACAGAATCCTTGGATCTGCTAGTGATGTGTGCTCATGTAACTAATGCTGTTTTAAAGCCATGGTTTGCCAGCTGACAAGATGAAGTGACTAATGTAGAGTCTGCATTTGCACTGTGATGCCTTCCTTTGCACAGTTCTGTGAACTAGTAAAAGCATCGAATGGTTGCATATCAGAGCGCTTCACTTCCGGTGCAGATTCTCCTCCACTTGTAATACAGATTTTCTATGTCTGATATATGTCCTGTGGGTGGAATATGGCTCTGGCTCATTTAGCTCCCTGAATATTTTTAGTAGGAAATATGTCAATGAATTGGTATGTTCTTTTGAATGTCTAGAGACATGAAAGACATAAACATATAATTAAATGATTGAAAAACCATTGATTAAAAAAATGCATCCAATAACATTCAGGCACAGCTCTTATGTAATTCTTTCACAGATGTTGTATGGAAATTTTTATGTATATGTAAGAAGGAGGCCAAGTGGAGTCCAACCTGATTAATGGGTGTATCCCAGGATCAGGACATGGTGTGAGCTTTCTAGGTAAATAGTTTGCACAAGAGAGCAAAGTGTTTCATAGGAAAGGAAAAGTATAAGGAAATTAAATTAGTCAGGGTTAGCTCTACCCAGAACCTGGAAAATTAGAGGGGTGAAGAACTTGACGTCTAGGTTTACTTCCTTATGTCATTTGACGCCTAGAGGATAACAGAGGGGCTCACTAGCAATTAATAAAATTCAAACAACTTAAGTTGTGGCTATAAAAATCTCCTCTTCAAAGTGTATCTTGTAGAAGCACTCATAAGGAACACACTGTTGTATACTGATATCCCAGGCCTTCTTAGAACTAAGATAACAAGGTATCATATCAAATATAATATCACAGTATCCATTACTGTTAAGCATTATTTCTTTGCTTTTAAAAATTTATTATCATAGGCGAATCCTTTTAATTTCTAGGGAGTGCCAAAGAATGAAACTCTTTAATGGACCAGGTTAGGGGCTTTTTTTTTCTGTTTGTTTTAGTTCATGTGGCAATTAAATATAACACTGATACATTGTCAGCACACACAAATAAATGTAGATCTTTTTGTTTGTTTAGCTTATATGGTAATTAAATATTTCTTTGATAAATTTCCAACACAAATAAATACAGACATTTTCTTTATAGATAATAATCTATGATAGCCAGGCTTCGGGGTTTGATTGAATGGGTTTATTAAGTATATAGCAAGCAAAAGTAAGTAAACAAGTAGCAGACTGAAACAGCAGGCAGACAGTGAACCATCATGAAATCAGCCACTTACAACATCCAACAGAGATGAATGGAAAGGCCTAATGGAAAGTGTCAGCAACACCAAATTTGGTGCCTACACCATCCAACACCAAATTTGGTGCTTACATCATACAGAAAAATACACCATGGCTGGGGAAGACCTGCTGGCAGAGCCTTGCTAGAGGTTCCCATTGAGGTTCTTATGCAGGATAGAGAGTTCTCTCTACATGTGACCTTCCAGCATCTTGTAATCACTGAGGCATTGTTATACCATGGGATAAGCAGTGGTGACCTCTTTTGGAAATGCTTGACCTTCTAGGGACTCTTAGCAACTTTTTTTTTTTTAAATACACTGAGATATTTACTGTTTTCCTCAGATTTATAGAGTCACTCTCAGCCAGCACAAGGAGTTTGGAAGGACACTTGAGACATGTGTTTATGCTTGAGTCTGAGACCAGGTAGTCTTGTCTGGTACTTAGAGTCAGTTCTCAACAAGCACAGAAAACACCCAGTAACTTGTTAAGATGATTTATGTCACATATGTATAGATACATGTACATACCTATATACATACCTCTCTACTTACATTTGGCTTATATATATTTGTTTTTTTCTGAAAACCACAACATAGTACAAAATCCCTCAAGTCATTCTTATTTATTTTGTGCTGCTATAACATATTACTTGAAACTGGGAAATTAATAGAGAAGTAATTTAGTTCTGTAGTTTTGAGTGGTAAGAAGTTCATAACCAAAGATCCTCCATGTGGCAGTGGCCTTGGAGCTGTATCTCTCCATAATGAAAGGTGGAGGGTTGAGAGAGCATCAGAGAGCCTGAAGCCTGCCTTTATAGCCTTAACCCTTTTATAAATGGCATTACTCCATTCATGAGACATCACGTCATAAGCATTTCCCATCAAACACCATCTCTCGATCCTATTGGACCAGAGCTTATCCTTTAAATGTGCTGTTGGAGGAACTCATCCAAACCACGGTGTTTTCCTAACATTGGCAGGCAGGTTAAGCTGAAGCCACTCCTACCTGCAGAGCAAACGTCTTCTCCACGTGTGTCTCCTCTCTCCATTGTACCACGGCCAGCCTATCTTTCTTGTTTATGTTTTCTGACAGAATTCTGGGACCCTCAGGATATGTTAACTCTTGTCATATTTTTGAATAGGAATTTTGAGTTGTCTCTCCCAAAAACACTTTAAACACTTTAAATGTAACCTAAGACATCTTTCTCATCTTGTGATTTTTTTTTAAGCCTCTGCCATGCTTTTGGCATACACACACACACACACACACACACACACACACACACACACAGGCACTCCACCCACATCTGAAACCTTTTGTGCTCGACTTCTGCATGTAGGGTTTGTAATCTAGAATATCCACAATGCAGGGTTCCTGCTGAGTTCCCTCTCATCTGTTAGAAGGTCACACATCTGAGCCCTTGTTCTCTGAGGCAGTATGCAAGTCAGTAAGCAGCAAAAGCTACACAGCTGACAAGAAGTGCGACTAGCTCTTCACTGAGGGATGTGGAAGTATCAATTACTGTAGACCCCTCTACGCTAACACTGAGAGCAGCCACAATGGAAGCCTGATGAGAGGGCAGGGACAGCATGTGCTGTCATTAACTCTTCACACAGGTCAGAGTGGGCAGTGAAGGTCAGGACATGGAGTAGTTTCCTTTGAGGATGACTGGAATAATAAGGAACTCTGTTTGTTTAAGTACTTTTTCTATTCTGGGAGGAAAATAGAGCCTCTGTTCAGTAGAAGCACTTGAAGTGTTTAGAGTTAGGGTTGTATAAGTGATATGCTTTATAGCAACAACTCATGGGAATGACAGAAGATCCATTATGGGCTAAGAAATCTAAGGAAATGGTTTAACTTCAATTATTATCAAGTCTGCTTAGTTTTTAGAGTCATAAAATGTTAGACCTTTTCCTCTTAGCTCTCTTTTAATGACTTTATTCAAATCTATGTTTTTCCCCCCAGAGTCTAAATGAATGAATCAGACTCACATTAAGTCGGGGCCAGCAAGAGAAATGGGCCCTATTTAATGAAAGTAATTGCAAATTCCAGAAAAACCTTGCTTGAGGTTTTCCATTTTCTTTTAGTATGCTAATCCCTAGGTAGCTTCAGAAGCAGCACCCACCTTCCTGATGACCTTTCTTCCTCCAAAGCTGGGGTTGTGTTCTCAACTACATTTGGGGCTGGCCCTCTCCTATGCCATCTTCCTAGTTGATACATTCTTGTGAGCAATATTGTAGTTTACATATTTTTCTTTGCAACTGGCTGTGTAATTCCGGGTTTAAAAGTCTGTAGTCAATGAGATGCTGTCTCCAGTATCTGACAAGGGCCTTCTGTATCATCCCCCAGGGGAAGGTGAAGGGTTCAGAGAGCATCTATCTCTGTACCCTCAAGGCTCTTTATAATTGGCATTAATCCATTCACGAGAGTGGAAATTAGGGGCCTTAACACTTCTCATTAGAGACCATCTTTCAACAGTATTGGACTAGAGTTTAAGCTTCTAACACATGATTTTGGGAGGACACATTCAACTCAACAGTTTCCTTGCCTTGGTAGGTAGAGCTTGGCAGGTCAACCAGTCACACTTATTCATGTAATAAACTGGCATCTTCCATATATATCAGTCTCCCCTCCCAGTCACTTCATGATCCCATCTCCCTCTTCCATCATCATTCTAAATATTTGTCTTTGTCCTTTTTTAAAGATAGGCCTTCTACTGGGTAGTCCTGGCTGGTCTCAAACTCATTGTGTAGTTGATACTAATTTCAAATTTGCAGCAATCTCTCCTTTATTTCTTCTGAGTGCTAGGATTACAAGAGTGTGTCTGTGTTTATCCATCATATTTTTGGATACTCTAAGTTGAATCTGTAGGATGTTTTCAGCTAGTCCATTACTGTTGAGGCCAATTCTTAAGTAGGCTATTTGTAGAACTGGGTTTTTGAGCTCCAGCCTGCACATTCCTTTGCTGTAAGTGGATTTTCTCCCAGCAAGAGTAATTCTTACAGCATATAGAAAACATGGACTGCCAAGACTTTTCTCAGGCCTGATTAATTGGTTACTGATTGGGACTTTTGCTGAATCTCTAGTATCACCAACTGGATACTTCTCAAGTGTTAAGCAAACCAATTCTGAGACATTTCAATATCAATTTTCATCTTTTATAATTATTTACAGAAACACAACAGATGTCTATTTCAGAGGCAGAATAATGTGACTCTAAGTGACTGGATGATTCTCTTAAATCTCAGCAATTGGATGGTGTGCTTCTCATTGCTAGATATAACAAACAAGTGACAGGAGGGGGGAATTGAGAAAAACTTAGACTGTTTCTTGTCCTGTTTTTGGTAATAAATGTGAAGTTTGGATGCAAGTTAATGTGTGTGCATATATATATATATATATATATATATGTACATATGTTCCCTTTTGTGTACATATGTTTTATGGAATATGCCTCATTATTTTGTAATCACATATGGATACACACCACACAATGCTTCTAGTTGATTGACAAGTGAAACTCTATATGAGGCAAACAAATTTAACGTTCCATCCAGTGTGCACCATATGATCACCTACACAATCTGTTTGTCTGTGAATTTGGATTTGCATATACTTTTCTCTGGAAAAAAATGAAAGTCTCCTATTTTAAGCATTTCTTAGCATTTCTTTCCTGATCTGGATTTCTAATAGTGAAATTAAAGTAGTTGAAATGATTAGGCTGTTTGCAACTTTTGATAGGAAGAATAAATATTGCATAAAACAGAAATTGAATTATATGATAACCAAAGAGAACAAACCCCATCACTTACTTGTTTGCATAATCAGCGTGAATATCAGTAGTCGTGGAGGTGTCTAGAGATGGCTAACATTGTAAAGAAAATTTTTTTTCCTCTTCCTTCAAGCCAAGTGCCCCTGGTGACTGCTGTGCTAGGATTAGTTGTGAGTTAAAATCCAGCTACTAGTGTGATTGTATCTAGAGGTAAAGCCTAGGGAGGTTGCTTACAACAGGGGATTGGTGTCCTCTGAAACTCCACACACTAAAGTGAGGAGATGCTATCTAGTCAGTCCTTACATACATTCAACTTATTGGTGCCTTGATACTAGACCTGCCAACCTGCAGAACTGCAAAGTAATTTTATATAGATGGTCATAAGTTACCAAGTTTATGGCATTTTTAAAAAAGCAGCCTGAACAGATCATTATAGTAACTCTGTTTCTTAAAGCAATGCTTGGGCTGAGAGACATGATAATTTCCAAGGACCCTTGAGGTATGCTTTGGTAAAAAATGTCTTACAGTTATGGTAAAAGATTCTGAATTTATATCTTGGAAAAACTAAAATACATCCTTGTTTTGAAGTTGACTCAATTATTCGTGTATATAAGAGGCACAAAAATCTCCTTGATACACTGTGGGAGTTAAGGGTTACTGTGCAGACATGGCCAAGACCAAGAACCATGCCATACACAACCAGTCCTGCAAATGTTACAGAAATGGCATCAAGAAACCCTGGTCACAAAGATACTAGTTTCTTAAAGGGGGTTGATGCCAAGTTCCTGAGGAACATGCACTTTGCCAAGAAGCACAGCAAGAAAGGCCTGAAGAAGATGCAGGACAATGCAAAGGCAGTGAGTGCATGCACAGAGGCCATCAAGGCCCTTGTGAAGCCTCAGGCTTTCAAGCCCAACATGCCAAAGCGCCCAGCTGCGAACTCAGCCATCTGGCTTTCATCATGCACCCCAAGCTTGGGAAGCAGATTCGAAGCTAAATAGCAAAGGGTTGTAGGCTCTGCCAACCATAGCCCAAGTTCCAAACCAAGGCAGAGGCTGCAGCTCGAGTTCAGGTTCCCAGAGGTGCTTAGGCCACTGTGAAGACTTCATAGAAAAGGCTCCTGCCAATGTGAAGACAGATGGACTACTGTGACATACATACCTACACACTATTTGCAGATGACCAGTGTCCTATGCTGTTTTTACAAATAAACTTGAGGTAAGAAAAAAAAAAGACAATCTCCTTGATACTTTTAATTGAATAATTACATCACCCTTCCTATCTACCTTCTCTTGAACCCCACCCATGTCCCTCAACACTCAAGTTGATAGTCTATTTTTCTTTAATTATTATTGTTTCATATATGCTTATATATGTATGTATATGTGTATGTGTGTGCACAAGTATATAGAGATATAATCTATTGAGTCTGTATGGTTTCAAGGCTGACCACTCTGCACTGAGCAACAAATAAGGGGTCTTAACTTTTGGAGAGGGTAATTCTCCAGCTTTCAGCAGTCAATAATCACCTGTAGTTCTCTGACTAGGGGTGGGACATAACAACAATTTCCACCTCCCATGTTAACGTGTCCACTGACATTGCCAGGTCCATTGGTTGATAATGCCATTCATAGGCAAATTTTTGGTTTTCTGTTTTTTACAATCTTTCTATCAAAACTTCCATGATGTTCCCTGAAAGACAAATGCAGGAGTCATACTGTAGATATATCTATTGGGGCTGGGGTTACCACAATCTGTTGATCTTTGTACTATGTTCCAGTGCGGGTTTCTGTGATAGCCTCCATTCTCTGTAAAGCGAGACTTCTATCTTTCACGTGGATTTTTCTCAAAGTATATAATGAAATATATATGTACACTATATTTGCTTGTTCCTGTAATTGTATCCTGAGTCAGCAGTATAATATTATTATTATGCTGTTAACATTATTATGATTCTAAATTTATGTTACACTAAATGGTTTTTTGCACTGGTCTTTCATTAATTAACTTGATACAACAATCCTTTGAAATAATAATTGCTATTGCATGTTCATTATTTTTATTTACATATCAACTTATTAATCTACCCCAGGTTCTCTCTTGATTATTCCACAAATCAGCATCTTATAACTATAGCTCCTGGTTCTTCGGAAAGACAGCAAATAGATTTTTTTTTTTAACATGGCAAATGAGTTCAGACATCTGTCTGCTTTTGTAAACACAGACAATAAACTTAGCTGGGTAGGATCCTGCCCTGTGATCACTACTTCCCAAATCTTTTTATCTCCTTCCTTAATATCTTTCTGACAAGGTGGCTCATGGCGTAGTTGCCTCCTTTCAGGCACATAAAGCTCCTTATATAATTCATATAGCATCCTTAGACTTTGCATAGTTGAGAAATTATATATTTTTCAGCTCATATTTTCAGAATTCTTCCCCACAGCCTTAAGGACTGTCCTGAAGATCACAGCTTTACCATTATCAAACACACCCTTGACTCCTGGACTCATACTGTTTCTAATTATCGTGGCATCACTAAGATTGGCAGGGAGATCACCTCCCAAAGGAGGAATGTAAAGTAAATTGTGTATATTACTATATAACCAAGCCTTATGCTTAGCAACCATCAATACTTGTGGAGGTCCACATCCCATTGTCTCTGCTCCAAGAACGGAACTGTGTCATGCTGTTCTTTCCCTTTCACGTGGCCATGCAGGACTCAGCACTACAGGCAGAAGGGAGGTGTAATCTTATGGGAATGTGGTTCCTAAGTAGTGTCTTAAGCCATGAGCCATGGGCTGTCAACACTTTCTGGAGCATACACTGAACATTCTAAGGCAGGGAATCTGGGTGCTACCTCTCAGTACCTCCTAACATTGACTTCCTTGGCTACTGGGTCTGTTGTGTGACCGTTTCCTCCAAGATTGTAACATTCCATCTGCAGACAACCTCCTCAAGCAGGAATCTATTTGAGTTGTTTAGATTCAAGCAGGAATCTAAACAACTCAAATAGATTGAGGAAGTCTCTGAAGCTGGTCAGATTCACTAGGCCCCTCCTTTCCACTCTAAGCAATAGAAGCTTCAGAAAAACTGAGCTACAAAGAAGATTCTCAGAGAAGAAAAGCTACACTGAAGACTCTGAGACCAGACCAGCTTCCCAGAAGAATCAGAAAGCAGCTGAGATGTCTGGAAGAGGTTTAGATCAACTGGGAAACTTGGAAGTGATGCCTGTAAACTGCAGTGTTTGCCAGGGTCCCAGGTGTGTGAGCTGCCACCTATGCTGGGGTGGGCTTCAGTGATGCAGCTGCCTTTAAGTCAATTCTGCTCCTGTTAGTAATCCCTTACTCATAGTCCTATAAGTAACCCAAATAAAACTCATTGGTTCACCAAGAGGACTTCAGTGGGATCCATAATTTGGTTTGTCATGGGCTCCCTATCTGGGATAAGTAGATGGGTGTGTAGTGTTTCCCCAGGAAAAGTTTTGTTATATAACAGTGCCTACTTGTTTCACATAAGACAGACAAACCCATGTAGGAACAACTGCTTTCTGATTCCAGATTGTCTTTTTGTTTGAGAAGAAGGAGAAAGAGGCTAATCAGATGAACAGACCACCCAGCCATTTCTTGGCTAGATTTGAGTAATATACATATATACATTCATACATACATACATACATACATACATACATACATACATTTAAAGAGGCCAGGGAAAGAATATCCTAATCCGGACAGCAAGCACCTAGGCCAAAAGAACGGCTTACCCCTGGCTTGATCCCAAGCTCTAAGAAATCCCTGTCCTTACCTCCCATCCCCCACCTGGGAGGATGTTATGGTCAATGTCTTCTATCCCACAATACTTTTCCATTAAGCTCTCTGTGCATGCTCCAAAAAAGCCCTCTAAAAGCCTTCCTCTCTATCCAGCCCTCTGCTGTCTCTCTTCCAACTTAGGGGCAGTCACCATTCTGTCTTCTCCCTGATAAATCTCTTGCATGGGATTTGTTGCATGGTGCAACCTTCTGGTATTCCTTGATTACCCATTGCTAAGATGTCCTTGTGATGGAAAAATGTTTACATCTACCTTACTTCCTAGGACTTCCATTCTTGACTGTGGCCTACATTGGTCTATGTGACTTCCCTGGTTGGGCAACACAGAATTTTATCCATTAGAATTCAGAAACCCTGTTGTCCTGGCTTTTACTAACCACAGTTAATGAACAAAGCAATATGATAGTAGACAGAGCTGAGACTTTAATGGGGAACTTGCCATATTGCCTGGTAGAAGGAGACACTATCTGGCAACTTGTATTTAAATTAGCAGGGCTTTGAAGAAGGTAAACAAGACTCCTCTAAATTAGGTAATTGGAGTGATGATAAATCAGGGTAGTCCCTATGTTCAGCTCTATGTGGCCAGAAGTATATCCTGCATATTAGTGTGCAATGGATCCAAGTATACAGAAAAGACTGTTACCCATCAGCTTTTCAATGGCACTATCACAAAGTGGCCTCTTCAAATTTTATTCAGGTTGGGAAGCTATGCAAAAACATGGAATGGAGAGGGTTTTTTTGTTTTGTTTTGTTTTGTTTTGCTTGCTGAGGATTGACCATATTAGGACAAGGTATATATTAGCATTAAGTGATCGTCCCAAGCTTCTCTAATTTTCTAGAATTCTGCAGGCATAATATGGTTATGGAATGGCCTCTAGTGGTTCAGTGGTTAAAGTGCTTGCTGTGTATGTCTGGAGACCAGAGTCCAGAACCTCAGAACACATGTGAAAAGCTAGGTGCAGCAGTATGAGCATGTAACCTCATAACTGGGCAGTCAGATAGGAGGATCCTGATCTTACAGACTAGGCAGTCTAGTCAGTTGGTGAGCTCCAGATTCAATGAGATACCTTGTCCTGAAAGCTAAGGTAGAAAAGAAGCACAGAAGACACTAGACATTGACTTCTGGCGTGAACACATGTATGCAGTCTTGTACAAACTCCTCTGTCCTTTCCAACACCCACACCCCAGCACACCACATTTATACTCAGACAGACACACACACACACACACACACACACACACACACACACCCCTCTGGCTTCCCTATATAATTATTTTTTGTTTTATAGTACTGAGGAAGATGTTGGCATGTGGCTGGTCACTTTCTGTAAAAGCTTGGTGAGAAACTTCCACATTCTATAACTGAAGCCATAGCTCTTGCCTGCTGTGCCCCATCTAAATTAAGTGGAAACAGATGCTTAAATAAATTTTGAGAGCTTTTCTGAACTTTCAAAAGTCCCTATTGAGAAGTGCAATATCAGGATAGCCTAACTCTTCAATTGAGAATTGAATCAAAGAAGCTTCTCCTGTCATTTCTCATAATGAAACAGCTGTAGCTCAATCGTTATGGCCTTGAACTTTGGATAGGTTTGGACTTACTTTCTGACCATAGGGAAGAAAGGAAATCAAAAGTGGTGAATAAGTACTGTATTTTTTTAAAAATATTTTAATAATGTTTCCAAACCCATAAACATTGTAGAGATGTTAAATACAGTTATCAATAGAATTATTTGATATCATTAGCATGTAGGGATGAGAACATATAAGTCCATCGTCTGCATATTTCCAAGCTGTGATAACATTACCTCGGATTCCACAGCGTCTATCTGAAGAATCACTTACTGAACTCACAGTTCTGTGTGTGAGGTCCTCCTTCTGCTCATCAAATCATTTTAAGGCAGAGTGGTTGTATCTGAAAAGGGCAAAGACGTTGATGCTGATTAAAATGAAGCAAGCAAAATTTTAATGGTGCCACTGGATATCCAAACCCCTCTATGCTATCAACCACCTGCATCTCTGTATCCCAAGAAGCCCTTGTACTTGGCAGCAAGAAGGTAGTGCCAAACTTTCTGGAGACTGGAGACTCCTCACAGACTCAACACAGCACATCTGCAGTGCTCCCTCCTATGCTAAACTTTTTCTATGAAAAGGAAATGACTCTACAAAACAAGTCTTGCTGTAGGAAACTTGTTACCAGTGGCAATTCAATTTTAGTCTAAATACTTTTCTGTCAAATGCATCATAGCTAAAACTTTTAAATAGTTCAGCCTTTCAAAAATCCCATCTAGAAGAAATCCTAAAAACAGCCTAGTATATACTAAGCACTTAGTATGCACCTGGTTATTATGCCAAAGCCTGTAGAATTTGTGAGTTATGCTGGTATTTTATTTATTTTTTTGAAACAGATTTTTTTTTTAAGCCCAGGTTGGCTTTGAACTCTATGTACCCAATGATGACCTTCAACTTCTGATCAGCTTCCCTCTCCCTTCTGAGTTCTGAGATTACAGGCACATAGCACCATACCTTGGTGATAAAAACCTTTGGGGGTGTGTGTGTCAAACCCTGGCTTCATGCCTAGTAAGCAAACACGTTATCAATTGATCAATGTCTTCAGCCCATTGTTTTATTTATTTATTTATTTATTTATTTATTTATTTACACTTCCCTGAAGTTGACTGATAGCTAGAGCATAGCAAGGATCCCTACAGCTTGAGTGTAGAAGAGTCCAGAGTATTTCTGCAGAGAGGAGAGTGGCCTCTGAGATTAATAAGTTCCTTCATGGCTCAAACAAAGGCAGAAGCCAAGCATCCTCAGTTCTTGTGTTTTAGCAGACACACACAAGTCTACTGAAGAGCTTGAAAGAAAGAGAAATGAGATGTTTTCCAATAAAAATGTCATCTTTTCAGGAAAGCAGTACAGAAAAGAGGAGGCTTTTGGCCACTTAGAGAAGAGAGGAGATATTTGGGAGAGTGCAGAGTCCTGTAGGAAGGTGGTACGTCTCCTAAGATTCCCAAGGATGGCTAGTTTTATTTGAGAGAATTTTTTTTCTTGAACTCTTACTCTCTGTGTGCCAGGCTGTGCAGACATACCTCCTTACCTCAAGGTGAGGGTAATCTAGAAAGAACCCCTCATGCAGAGACTCATACATCATGCCACTGTGACCAAAGTGCCTGACTTACTGCTCATTTTTATTCAGCTAAACGATATGAAAGTTGGTCCTATAGTATTTTGTTTACATAATGAGTTTTACTTGGCATCCGTCATAGGTCAGATCTACTAGTGATCCAATTTGCAGTACTGGGGCAGATCATAGTCAAATGGTGGCAGAAAATGGCCAATCCACATGATTCCCAGTGATTCTGCTCCATACTTGATGAACAAGTGTGTGGGAATGTGATACAACTGCAAACAGGCATAGCCCTGATCCCAGGGGACACTCAGCTGCATTCTAGACTATTCTTCTTCTCAGTAATCTTATATGAGTCTTCAGGATGCTAAGCATAAATTAGAAACATCTCTCCAGGGATAGAAATTCTGAATTACAGATGAGAGAAAGATCACTTATGCAGGGAGTGTTTCCATTTCAAAACTGAAGACAGAAGCAGTATCTGGAGGTAAAGCTTGGCTGCGTCTTCACTTGAGCACATGTATTTCCTGGAAAATTAAAAAATCAATGTATTAAAATGAGCTCTTTTAAAAGTCAGGCAAATGCTTTTTTTCATTTCAAGTATTTTATTAGCATAAATTTACTATACATAGTTTTGGATTTCATAAAGAAAATTTATTTTAATCATGTGTGTTGACCATATTTACTTCATTCCTATTTCTTCTTCCTAACCCATCTCCATTCTCCATCCCATGAGTCCTCTTTCTATCATTTTTTTTGGCTTTAGGTCATATGCATGCACAAAGCACATACAATGTGCAAGCGCGTGCACACGGACACACACACACACACACACACACACACGCGTGCGCGCATCCATACATAAGAGAAAACATGAGGCCTTTCTGAGTCTAGCTTATTTTGCTTAAATAAGCAAAATATCATTTTTCTAGAAATATATCTTCTAGAAAAATTATGTAACTTTATTCATAATTGAGCAAACAAAACTCCATGTGTATACTATTGCACATTTGTCTTACAATTCATTTGTTAACAGATAATTAAGTTGATTATATAACTTAGCTATTATGATAATGTTACACAAAATTTGGGTGTGCAGGTTTTCTATGGCATGCTGACCAAGAGACCTACTAGTATATTTTCAGAAGTTATTTAGCTGGGCTATATTGGTGATTTATTTCTTGAGGAATTTTCATACCAATTGTCAGACCAATGTGCATTTCATCGATAGTATATACGTGTTTACTTTCTTCTATATCATTTGTAGCATTTGTTTACTTTCTTAATGATAGCTATTCAGACTTGGGGAAGAGGAGTTTCACTGTGATTTTAAGGTCTATTTCTCTGATAACTAAGAATATTGAGCATTTTCCGACCCACCTCTTAATTGGATATTTGTACTTCCATTTCAAAATGGAAATTGGAGAACTGTCCATTTCATTAACTGGTTTATTATGTTTTTTGATACTTTTAATATTTACTCTTTTGAAATCTTTATATGTTCTAGATGTTAATCTTCTTATGGAGGAATAGTTAGTGGAAGTTTTCTCCCATTCTGTAGTTTGCATATACTGATTGGTTCCTTTGCTGGATAGAAGATTCTGAACTTCATATAAACTCATTTGCTAATTCTTCCTATTGTTTCACAGTCCTTTGAACAGAATCATTGCCTATGCCTAAATCTTGAAGTAATTTGTCTGCAGTTTTCTCTAATATTTCCAGAGTTCTAGTTTGTACATTATTGTCTCTAACCCATTTGCTGGGACTAGTCTGGCACTAGTTCTTTGAAGAAGGCAGCAATGGGGTATGGAGTCCTGGTGAGACCAAAGTTTATTCATCTTTGGCAATTCTTCTGCCTTTAGCTCTTTGCTATTCTAAGACCAAAAGCCATTGGCTTCTGGTAATTAACTCCTGCTACTCAGCTGGTGGGGGGATAAAGAAGAAAAGAGGGTTAATTGATAGGGCACTTTTCTCTCTGACTCAAAGACCTCTTGCTGGTTAGGGAGAGGCTTGAAAACTTTTTAACTCTTCCTGAACCAGAGAAAAAAGAAGAGAAAAGAAAGAGAAGAGAAAAAAAGAAAAGAAAAGATGCCATCATTTACACAGACAAGATGCGTAGATGTTCACATACTCATACATACACACACTCTGGTCGGGCCTGACCACCTGTTTCATCAACTCCACAAGTGTTTATGAATACTTACATAATACACACATTCCTACACATGTATATATAGACAAACAGACATGTACATATATACATTTTGTGGGTGGGGTAGAGCTCCTTAAGCCACACTTTATTCCTTCTCTCTGGTCTTCTTATAACTTCGTAGACAAATGTTCTTTAGAAAATTAACTCATGCTCCACTATGTTCATAGCAGCCTTATTTATAATAGCCAGAAGCTGGAGAGAACCCAGATGTCCCTCAACAGAGGAATGGATAAAAAAAAAATGTGGTATATATACACAATGGAGTACTATTCAGCCATTAGAAACAATGAATTCATGAAATTCTTAGAGAAATGGATGGAGCTGGAGAACATCATACTAAGTGAGGTAACCCAGTCTCAAAAGAATACCCATGGTATACACTCACTGATAAGTGGATATTAGCCTAGAAACTTCGGACACCAAAGAGACAATCCACATTCCAAATGATGTCCGAGAAGAAAGAAGGAGTGGACCCTGGATCTGGAAAGGCTCAAAGCATCAGTGTAGGGGAATACCAGAACAGGGAAGTGGGAAGGGGAGGACGGGGGAACAGGGAGAGGGAAAAGGGCATGTGGGACCTTTGGGGGCAGGGGAACCAGGAAAAGGGAAATGAAATGTAAATAAAGAATATATCCAAATAAAAATGAAAAAAATTAAAAAAATAATAAAAAAAGAAAATTAACTCATAAACAAATTTTACACAAAAGGAGAGTTACAGAAGAATGTGGATAGTAAATTCAAAGCAGGGTTTTATTCGATAAACTCAGTATAAGTTCAAAGCAACAGTTTCAAAAGGCCCTGCTTTATCACAGTGCATACCTGTGGCTTTATCCTTGGATCTTGTTAATGTCTAGTGTGTTGGGGTCCCAAGAGTAGAGACGCATTAACAGGACACGGGGTACACAGCCATGTCAGCCAATGCACAGTTTACTCAAAGTTTCAGCTCCTTTTAAAGCCAGAGCAGAATAAAAATTCCCACAGTTTCTAATTCTCACCAGGTACTTTTTCCCTAGCAATAAGTTATCTTGGTTCAAAGTGACCCAAACCTCCTTGCAGACTGAGAAATCTATCTGCAATACAACTCCTTGGTGTGATATCTAATTAAACTATAAACAAAGTTAGTTTCTCATGGGAAAAGGATCATACAGGCTACTTCCTCAGACAAGCATCTTACTAGGAAAGCATCAGAATTCTCTGAAGAGAAAGTATGCTTATTCTTCATCCCAGTATGCTAGGATTCTCAGATATTCTTCAGTCACCTTGCAGCTAGCAGGGTGGGTGCAGTATCCTAATGCCATTTCTCTATAGGACCTGACCTAGAATGAATGTATTTCCTTGATTACAAATTTGTCCCAAGCCTATTTCTCTTTTTAGCATAATTAGCCCATGACATATAAGGGTTTACAGATATCTATATACAGCTTTCATACTGTAGAGTTCTTGAAATTATTTGTACACATTTGGAAATTCTATAAAAATCACTTTTAGGAACTAAAAAAAAATCATTAATTTGTCTATACAGCATTACTATGTGAGAGTATATCTGTAGTAAATCTGCCCAAATAGGGTAAACTGATGCCCAGGAAACATTATGTAACAGTGACAGAAAAGGCATCAGCACCAAGAAGCAACCCTGGGACAGAGTTTCTAAGGACCTAGCCTTAGAACTGACTCATCTCTGGCTATGCAAATGGTGGACCTTCTTCAGAACTTCTGCAGAAAAGTCATTTGCATGCCCTTAGCCTTTCTTAGATGGCTCCTGATAGCATTCACTGTTGGCTTTTGTACAGGGTCAGAGATGTGGATCTAGCTTCATTCTTCTGTGTGCAATGCTCAGTTTCCTAGCACTATTGGTTGAAATGCTATCTTTTCTCCAAATATGATTTTCAGTATCTTTGTTGGAAATATGTGGTGGAAGCTATAGGAGTATGTCCCTGAGTCTTCCTTTCTATTTTGTTGATCTGTCTTTCTTCTGCTACTCATCCATTCATTCTTTTATGCCAGTACCATGCTGCTTTGTTACTGGGTTTATAGTGTGTCATGACATTAGGGATTGTGATGTCTTCAGCATTGTCCTCTTTGTAGATGATCTACTACTACTATCTACTGTCTATGATATGAGGACCTATTTACTGTCTTTTGTGCTTTTGTGAATTTGAACATGATTTTTCAATTTTTATCAACAATGACATGGGAATTTTTGATAGGGATTACAGTGACCTTCAGATTGTGTGGGGTATATAGCCACTCTCACAACAAGTACAGGAGTCCTTTCTATCTTCTAATTCCTTCTGTACTTTTTGTTGTTTTAAGGATTTCATTGTAGAGATCTTTTAGAGCTATGGTTAAATCTATTCCAAGGATTTTTCAGGCAGTTGTAAATGTATATATTTTTTTATTTCTTTTGCAATACATTTGTTGTTGCCATGTGGGGAATTTTTAAAGATTTTTAGGTCAGCTTGAATCCAGTCATATTGCCATAAGTTTTTCTCATGTGTGCATACGTATAGAAGAAGGTTGATTTGACTTTTTTCTCTTTACCCCCCCCTCCTGCATCTGAATCCATTTAATTCCCTTGGTTTTACTTATGGTCCTAGCTAAGACTTCCAGTACTGCACAGAATAAGAGTGGAGGAAGGGCAATTTTCTCCTTACTGATTTTGGTGACAAGGTTTGTAGTTTTCCTCCATTTAACATAATCTTAGCTCTAGAATTGTTATTGATAGTTATTGTTATGTTGAGATATGTTCCTTTGATTTGTAGTTCTTTTTCACCAAAAGATTTCACAATGAAGGAGTGATAGGTTTTGTAAATAGTCTTTTTTGTATCTATTGAAGTAAGCATGTCCTTTCTATTTTTAAATTGTTTATGTAATTGATTATGTTATTGATTTGTTGAGTTCTTGTGTCTCTGGAATGAAGCAAACATGATATGGAGAATAATATTTTAGATATGTTCTTGAATTGAGTTTGCAAGTATTTTACTGAGAAAATTTATATCCATATGCATCAGCAAAATTAGTCTGTTTCTTGTGTCTTTATCTGGATTTGATTATATAGCAACTAGTACTGGCTTCATTAAATGAATTATGCAGTATTAGTTCCCTTTCTGTTTGTATTAGTCTTTAAAGGCTTGGTAGAATTAAGGCAAGATTCTATTTGGGCATAGGCTTTCCTTAGTTGGGAGACACTGTATTTCTCTTCCAATTTCATTATAGATCTATTTAAGTCATTTATGCATAAATATCTAGGGCCTGGGAAGATGATTTGGAAGCACAAATACTGAGTTCAAGTCCTTAGTGCCTATGTAAAGGCTGGGCATGGCAGTGTGTATCTTTACACATGGGATTGGGTAGGGGTCTCATTGGCAATAGGCTGAGCTTAGAGACTTGCTAATTATTCATTCTAGCTAAAATGATGAAGATTAGAGATCTTGTCTAAAAAGAATCATGTGACAAGTGATAGAGGGTGACACTTGACATTGGCTTCTGTCCTCCATGCCTTGATTATTATACCACACATATCTCACATACCACACACCCTTTCCTCCTAATAAAACAAAGACAAAATGAATACCTTCAGACCCGTCATATATGTCTAGAAATTTGTCCATTTCCTATAGATTTTCTTATTTTTTATTGAAGTTTCTGGTTCTCAACATATGCACTGATAATCTTTTGTATTTTCACTTGTTGCAATGTTTTCCTCACTTCTAATTTTATTGATTTGGATCATGTCTTTCATCGGACAGTTTACCTGAAAAGGCTTGTCGATCTTGTATTTTTTTAAAGAACCAACTTTTCTTGCATTGATTTCTTAGTATTGTCTTCTACCTTTTCATCTTATTAACTTCTGTGCTGATCTGTTATATTTTTATTGTTTGTGTGTTCATTTCTGACCTTTCACTGTTTTCTAATATTTAGTACATTTCTAATTATATTGTATTTGTAGTTACAGCATGGGTTTATTATTTCCTGTGTGCTCATGGATAGATCACTTTCTCATTTGTTATAGAATTTATTTGAGTCTCTTCTACAGGAATATGGCTTTGAAGATACAAAAGAGATTTAGACCACCAACTAAATGAGACCAAAAAAGAACCTCCTCCCATCATAGTATAGCTAAGACACTAAAACAGAATTAAAAAGGTATATTGTAACCTGCAAGAGGGAAGCACTAAGTCAGTCTGATTAAAAAGACAGAAGTCTCAACAGAAGCTCGAAGGCAGAAGAGCATGAAACAATGCATTTCAAGCTTTGAAAGCTAATAACTGCCAACCCAGATTAATGTGTTCAGCAAAGCTATCCTTCAAAATTAAAGGAAAAAGAAAAGGTTTACATGATAAACACAAACAAAGGAAATTTATGACTGCAAAGTCCTCACTAGAGAAGCGTTGGAATGTAGTGCCCCTCATAGAGAGTAGGCACTTTGATATAACGAGATAAACAAGAGAAGCAAATAGCTGTTGTCAAGGGCATACAGTTTTTATTATTAGGCTGTTTTGCTCTCCATTCTTGTCATGGAATTGGGGCCAGGCAGCCCATCTCCATACAAGAGGCTATGGAGAACACATTAAGAAAAACGTGTGACTCTGAAACAGGGTTTGGGAAGTGTAACCCTGCTTCCAGAGTCAGCTTCTCAGTGAGCTCAAGTAAACACATGGCAGTTTACCAATGTAATGTATATTATACACACCTATTAGGAGAGCTGCACTACAGTAAGTTTCCCAGAAGACAACAGGTGTTGGCGAGGATGTGGAGAAAGAGGAACACTCCTCCACTGCTGGTGGGACTGCAAGCTGGTACAACCACTCTGGAAATCAGTCTGGAGGTTCCTCAGAAAACTGGACATGATACTTCCGGAGGACCCAGCCATACCACTCCTGGGAAGATACCCAGAAGATTCCCCTGCATGCAATAAGGATACATGCTCCACTATGTTCATAGCAGCCTTATATATACCAAATGATGTCTGACAAGAAGAAAGGAGTGGACACTGGTGCTGGAAAGGATCAAAGCATCAGTGTAGGAGAATACCAGAACAGGGACGTGGGAAGGGGTGGGTGAGGGGGCAGGGGGAGGGAAAAGGGCATGTGGGACCTTTGGGGGGTGGGGAACCAAAAAAAAGGGAAATGTAAATATAGAATATATCCAATAAAAAAATAGAAAAAAAGAATACTACAAAAAGAGAAGTTGAAGGGAAATAAAAAACCAAATGTAAACCAACAAACAACAGGCTAATTGCAGCTGATCACCCCCAATAGGCCAAATGAAGAAAGAAATAATTGGCATGGGGCTTCAAAAGAAATCCAAAGATTTATACACATCTAAGGGGAGGAGTTAGAGTGTGTAAGTGTACAAAAAATGTTCTGTTGAGGTTTGGTCTATTGCAATGAATAGTATTGCTAAATTCTATACCTGAAGGTCTAGGCCTGCAAGCGACTTCTCATGTTTACAAGCTTTTGTTGTGGAGACCTTGTTCCTTGATTTAAAACTATTGGTTAAATAAAATTGACTTCAGTCAATTACTGGAGGGATTAGAAGTAGGTGGATTTATAGTGATTGGAGGAGAAGAGACCAGGGGAGAAAGAGTAAGAACAAGAGGGAGGAGGAAGCCTCCAAAAGGGGAGAGAAACCATGAGCACCTTGCCAGGAGAAATAGCAGGTGTCTGGGGTACACTGCTGGGGAGGTAACCAGGTCTGCGGTTAGAAGAGTCAATTAGGGATGACTTCCCAGGAATTGTCAAAGCCAAATAAAATAAGATAACCACAGTATAAGTCTCATTTCTTTGTAAGCTCGTCAGGGGTAAGCTTAAATTGTCTGTAGTACATGTTCTAAGAAAAGGAATTGCTTATACTCTAAGAACAAGAATAGACAAATGGGACCTCATAAAACTACAAAGTTTCTGTAAGGCAAAAGACACTGTCAAAAGGATAAATTGGCAACCAACAAATTGGGAAAAAATCTTCACCAACCCCACATCTGAAAGAGGGCTAATCTCCAATGTATACAAAGAACTCAAGAGGTTAGACCCCAGAAAACCAAATAACCCTATCCAAAAATGGGGTACAGAGCTAAACAGAGACTTTTCACCTGAAGAAATTCGGATGGCTGAGAAACACCTTAAAAAATGTTCAACATCACTAGTCATTAGGGAAATGCAAATTAAAACAACCCTGAGATTTCACCTCACACCAGTCAGAATGGCTAAGATTAAAAACTCAGAAGACATCAGGTGTTGGCGAGGATGTGGAAAAAGAGGAACACTCCTCCACTGCTGGTGGGAATGCAAGCTGGTACAACCACTCTGGAAATTAGTATGGCGGTTCCTCAGAAAACTGGGCGTGATACTTCCGGAGGACCCAGCCATACCACTCCTGGGAATATACCCAGAAGATTCACCAGCATGCAATAAGGATACATGCTCCACTATGTTCATAGCAGCCTTATATATAATAGCCAGAAGCTGGAAAGAACCCAGATGTCCCTCAACAGAGGAATGGATACAAAAAATGTGGTATATATACACAATGGAGTACTATTCAGCCATTAGAAACAATGAATTCATGAAATTCTTAGAGAAATGGATGGAGCTGGACAATGTCATACTAAGTGAGGTGACCCAGTCTCAAAAGAATACCCATGGTATACAGTCACTGATAAGTGGATATTAGCCTAGAAGCTTGGAACACCAGAGACATAAATCACATATCAAGTGATGTCTCACAAGAAGAAAGGAGTGGACACTGGTGCTAGAATGGACCAAAACATCATTGTGGGAGAGTACAAGAACAGTAAAGTGGGAGGGGGTGGATGCGGGAGCAGGGGGAGGGAAAAGGACATGTGGGACCTTTGGGGGTGGGGAACCAGAAAAAGGGAATTGAATTGTAAATATAGAATATATACAATAAAAAAGAAAAAGAAAAAGAAAAGAAAAGGGAGTGTGGATGTATTTTTACACAAGCTCAGGTTTGCTTCAAAATTGGGAGAAAGAGACAGATGTTTCCTACATGACCTATGCCTTACATGTTCAGAGCCTTGCCCATGCTCAGGATCCCCCAGAAGATCCCACCCTGACACACCCTCATTTGAAGGACACTGTTTGCATTAAGGCTCACATACTAAGGATTTCAACGTGTGATGGCATGTGCCCAGCAGTAAACTGCCAGAGTAATCACACTCTTCAATCAGTAGTCTGTGCTCTGAGTTTTCATTCCTTGTCTCTGACAAATCCTAGCAACCTCTGTTTCCTGAACTGATCATCATATGGCCTTCGTCACTGTCATCCCCAAATATCACACAGTTAGAATCATATAGTATGTAACCTTTTGAAGTAAGGCTCCTTAACTGGGTTATGCATTTAAGGCTCCCTGTTTTTCTCTCTGCTCAACAGTTCTATATTTCATTATCTGACTGTAACCACAGTTTGTTCATTTGCTAAAGAACCTTACTACTGAGTTTGAGTGTTTATGTGAACATAGTTTCTACCTCATAGGTAGCTATGAAGGAGTAAAATTGCTGGGTCATGTGATAAGAATATGTTTTGTAAGAAGCTGGCAATTGTGCTGTAACAAATCTATATATCCTTTCACATTCTCTGTAGCAATTTAAAAACCCCGATGTTGTTTATTGTGGGTGCACATCCTCAACTTTGGGTTCTTCCATTCTCTCTTACGCATGTCACTGTCATTGCTTTAGATTGCATTCTCTTAGCTACATATGATGTGAACACATTTTCCTATGTAATTTTATTTTCTCTTTGATGAATTCTTTATGGTCAATTTTTTTTTCAAGACAGGGTTTCTCTGTGTAGCTCTGGCTGTCCTGGAACTCACTCTGTAGACCAGGCTGGCCTCAAACTCAGAAATCCGCCTGCCTCTGCCTCCCAATTGCTGGGATTAAAGGCATGTGCCACCACGCCCGGCTGGTCAATTCTTTAAAAAACTCAAGTATTTCCTTATTAGTGAATTTTGAGAATTCATTGTATTTTTGAAGAATAGTCCTCTATTAGTTTTTTATTTGGTTGCGTCTCAATATTTTGGCTAAGATCAAGCACAGTTTTGTTGTTGTTGTTGTATAATATGAGAAAGTGTGCTACTCCTCTAGTCCTGGAGGACAATTCTACACCATTTTGAAATAGAATTTGTGTTTTTTTCTTTATTTTCTATATTCTTTGTTTACATTCCAAATGATTTTCCCTTTCCCTGTTCCCCCCCCAAGTCCCATAAGCCCTCTTCCCTCCACCAGTTCCCCAATCAAACCCCTCCCACTCCTCTGTCCTGGCAATCCCCTACAATGCTGCATCAATCCTTTCCAGGACCCGGGCTCTCTCATTCCTTCTTCTTGGGAATGAATTGATATGTGGGTTGTGTTTTGGGTATTCTGAGCTTCTGGGGTAATATCCATTTGTCAGTGACTGCATTCCATATGTGTTCTTTTGTGAATGAGTTACCTCACTTAGTATGATATTTTCCAGTTCCAACCATTTGCCTAAGAATTTCATGAATTCATTGTTTTTAATTGCTGAGTAGTATTCCATTGTGTAAATATACCACATTTTCTGTATCCATTCCTCCATTGGGAGGACATCTGGGTTCTTTCCAGCTTCTGGCTATTATAAATAAGGCTGCTATGAACATAGTGGAGCATGTCCTTATTGCATCTTTGTCCATTCTATATATGGTGAGTCAGGGTTTGAGGAGAGAAGGAGGTGTTGAGACAGCATCTCATACAGCCCAGGTTGGCCTCCAATTCATTGTGTAGCTGGTTGAGACAGGGTACCATGTAGTCCAGGCTTGCCTTAAAGTCACCACCTCCTGAGGGCTGAGATTTGAGGCGTGCACCACCATCCAATGTTTGGATAAAAAGTTCCCAAACTTCAGACTTCTTTTAGGAAGTATCTATCTCTTTTTCTCCATAGTTTAGAAATAATATACCTAAGGATAGTAAGGACTTTTTTTCTCATTTGCTTTTGGGGGTGGCAGTATTTATCTTGCTTGGTGTTTTCTGAGATAATAAACCTAGGTTATAGTGTCTGATATCAGTTTGGGGGAATTTCTCTGCTGTGACTGAAATATTGTGTCTGTGTCTTTTCTCCTCTTTCTGATATCCTTATTATTACATAGATCTTGGTAATGGTGGTATGTACAGTCCTTGGGCTTCTGGTTCAGGCTTTCTTTTTTGCCTTTTAGCCTTTGCTCTATTTTCCATTTTTGGTTCTCATCAGGCTCATGGAGTCTCATTAGCCGTGGTAAAAGGGTAAGTCCACAAACGTATGGCTCATTTGTTTCCCCCCTTTCACTTCTCTTAGACCCCATATTTTCACCTTTCTGCTTGCATCACCCCTTCATTCTCTAATATTGTCTATTAAAATCATTAGTGTATTAACTATGGCTGTTTTAAATGATTGGTCTGATGATTGTAGTACTCCTGCCTTATCTGATTACAATGTCTGCTCACCATTTGGTGGATTAGTTGCTTGTTCTTGTTGTTTTGTCGACTTGACATAAACTAAGTCATATGGAAAAAGGAACCTCCATGGAAGAATTCTCTCTATTGAACTGGACTGTGGGCAGACCTGTTGTATATTTTCTTGATTGATGATTGATGTGGGAGGGCTCAGACCACTGTGGGCGGTGCTACCCATGGGCAGGTGCTCCTAAGGTATACAACAAAGCATGTTTAGGGAGTCATGGAGAAAAACCAGTAACAGGGTTACTTCTGCTTCAGTTCCTGCCTCAGGTTCCGGTTCGAATGCCTATTCTTCCTTCCCTCAGTGACAGAATATAACATGGAAATGTAAGCTGAATAAACCCTTTCCTCCACAGGTTGGTCATGCTGGAAAGCAAAATATAACAATACTTTATATATTTGCTTTCATAGTCAGATTTGATATACTGGACAAAACAATTGTTATTGACAGGCAGTCATGTGGATGTGAGATGAGGGAACTAGGGATTTCTTTCATAGGCCTGTGATCAGCTCTCTCAGGAGCCTGTGTCTCTAAGTTGTGGTCTTTATGTGTGTGGAAGGTTTATCCCATTTCAGGTGCGACAGGATGATTTGAGGGTCAGGGTTGGACATTGCTCTCCTCCCAGTTCAAAGGCCTTTTAGGCTTAGTTAGATTTTCCCCTTGATCCATGCCCATCAGATTCTGGTTAAGTAGTTTCTCCTGGGAGTCCTGCTATTGAAGAAGAGGAGATATCTGTGTTGCATCCAAAATGACTACTTTCTCTGGTGCATCCCAAAATGGCTGTTTTCTCTTTGCTCTTCTAGAAGACTCCACTATTCTTAGGAGTTTCCAGTGAGTACTGCTTGGGGAAGCCCTGAGAAAGCCATACTAAAGTGACATGCCTTTGGCTGCTGGTGGTAAGTCAGCATCCCTACTGGCCACTCCACCCCTCCAGCAACAGTTTGCTTCTGTTACAAACTCTAAGGAAGCTATTGGCTTTTCAGTCTGTTCAGCTGTGTACTTGTTAGATTGAAGCTATACCTTCAAAGTTCCTTCCTTACAGAAGAACTCTAGATTCAGTTTGTAACAGAGAATTAACTCTTCTTACTCTTCTTGTTTGTCTTCATGTTAGCAAGTTTCATTTCTAGTATCTAGTTTCTAAAGCAATACAACAGACAACAAGAGCATAGGGAACCTTTGAACACAACCCTGCAAGTGCACCTGTGAGCCCAATGCTCATTTATGTAGAATCCTGGCATCAGTGCCTCACTCTTCACTTGAGATAGTCAGCAGTTGTAGTTACCAGTATATGTAAGAGAGAAGAGAACATATTTGAGAATCAGAATTATTTCAACAGTGTCCTAAGTTCTGAGACTGGTTGTGAGTATGCATGCTGGGCAGGGAAAGCCAGGCACCTGAGCTCACTCAGAAGGAAATAGATGACCTTGGAAACACATTGACTTCCCACTGCAGGGTGTATTAAAAGTGTCATGTTTGCTTGGGTTATGTTCCCTGAAAGTTAAGGTTTGAAAACTGGCTATTCTAGCTCTCTCCTAAGATTCCTTCTCTCCTCCCTGAGAACATGTCTCCAGATTAACCAGCTCTAAAGACACTAGTTGTCCAGAAAGAGACAAAAGGCTTCTGAGAAACTAAGTTAGGTTGGGAGTCAAAGGCTAAAAATATCTCTTGATATCTTCCTCCCCACTCCCAAACAAGCAGCTCAGGGTTATCCATGGACTCATAACCTTTTGACTAGGTTTATAATGGAATTTGAGATCTGAGGCTTTCCAGATTAGCAATGGCATGGATCTGAGCACTTTCCTCTCACTCTCTTAGGGCATATTGAAAAGCAGAACAGGTTAAATACAAATTTTGTAGTTGTTGTATTTAATGCCCAATGGTGTCCCAAGTTTTACTTTTTCCAAAGTCAAGAAGTCCTTTGAAATAGTGTTTTAATCTAGGGTTCTACTCAGAGCTCTTCAATATCACATGTCACCTTGAAAAAAGGATGAATTCTTATCTTAAAGCCCATGCTATATGCTAACCCTAAAATTCTGCCTAGCATGGAAAAAATAGAGAATCAAAATATTATGTGACTTTATTAACTGTTCTATAATTAATGGGGACTTTGAATAAAAATGAATTTAATCATGTGATAGGAGCAGGTGATTGTTAGATTAATGAGCTGATCATATTACCTGGATTTTAGTATTGTCTATTGCCTCTCATGAAATCAACTTGAAAAATTCAGACACATTACCTCAGATATGACTATTGGTAATGAAGGCTCAATTTTGGCTGATTTCTCATAAAAACATAGAAATCCACCTTCCAGTCCTTCCTATGGAGGTAATTTCACATATAAGTAAAAAATAAGTATCATTAACTTTGGAAGCCAGCTCCCTCCAGAATGTGTAAAGTAGTTTGTGCTAACTATTTTGCAGTACCATGTGTGAGGCAGCACAACAAGATGAAAATAGGCACCCCCCTCTATGTGAGGAGGCGTGCCTGCCTCATATTTGGAAGCTTTGGCAGTGACTTAAACTCATGTCGAAACATTCTCTCCTGAGATTTTTAAGGACCAGAATCTGCTACTTAGCATACTTGGAAAGTTTTCATTTTTTCAATTTCTTTTTTTTCTGTTTTAAAGTTTGTCAGGTGTTGGTTTGTATAACCTTAAGCACTAACTAGGTGATAATCAAAGATAACAAATGGACAAGGAGGTGCCCTCACATTTATGGAGGGACTCAGGGTATTTACTGAGTTCATCCTATTCTTTGGTCATAGTGAGCCTTTCAGAGATAATTGCGAGATGATGGCTTTTCAAGCTCAGTTCTTTCCTCCTCAAATATCACCTGTGACTATTCCTTTCTGGATGATCTGTATAAACTCACCATCTGTTTTCCTTGCCTTGCCTTTGTATATGCTGTTGTAGATACCAGAAACTCTCATTCAGCACTTTTCTGGGTCCTGGAGGAAAGCAAAGGACTTTATCTATGCGGGAGTATGAGTTGGCTCTGTTGTCTGGTGTGATGTCATCATGGGGTGTGAATTGGCTGTGCTGTCTGGTGTGATGTCATCATGGGGGTTGTAAGCTGGCTATGCTGTCCAGTGTGATGTCATCATGGGGTATGAGTTGGCTGTGCTGTGCAGTATGATGTCATCATCATGGCAGGAACCTATACTTGAATTTGGAATAGGGTTCTTACCAATGCAAACAGAAAACTATAATGAAGCCTGGCTTGCATAAGCTGAGGTTTGGATTGTGGTACTGTCACTATCTTAGTGGCAATATATCAAGGGTGACAATGAATGTATCAACATTGTAGCTCTCAAAAGTAGACTAAGTAATAGTTCAGTCTCCCCGAAACCCTCAAGTTCTAATTCTCAGCACCTGTGACACTGTTGCTTCAAATAGCAAAGGAAGCTCATGACAATTTAGGATCTTGAGATGGAGAGTGTATCATAGGTTGTCCATGTGGACCTCAGATGTTATAGGCATCTCATGTGGAGGAGCAGAGGGAGGCATGCCACAGCATGAAGAGAAAATGTGGTAAAAGTACTGCACAGAGGAAGGCTTTGCAGATGGAAGGAGGGCACCCACAGAGCATAAGAAGCAGAGGTGAGAGACGTCTTAGATGTTGGGGAAAGGAGCAGGGAAGTGGGTTATTCCCAGAAGAAACCAGAAGTTCCACTTAAACACAGTGAAGCACACCACTGACTTACCTCCAGCTGCTCAGAAAACATAGGTGTCTTATTTCAACTCCCAAATGTTTCTAATATGATAAGACCCCCCATAGATAACAAAGGCATGCATGGTTGACAAACATTGTCATGTCTGTTTTTAATAAGGGTGCACTGTGCAATGGAATGCTGTAGACATAGATGTGGGAAAAGATTTAAGGTCAAGGTTTTTGACAAGGCAATCTGTGCAGGCACATAATTAAAATTCTAACACCAGTCTGTGAAAAATGCAGGAAGGTAAAATATCAAAATAAACAGAGTAAGTTGTGTTTGACTAAAGCCTGTTCAGTCCTGAAAAATGCTGTACAGGATATAGCATCAAAAACTTGGACTGCTGGGTCAAACCCCTTACAATCTCAGGATATAAAAGTTTGATGGGAAGTCTTTTAAGCAGATTGGTAGCTTCCTCTACTGTCTAGTTGCCTGACCTTGGGTTAGCTTTCCTGGGAACAGACAGTCATTGTACAAAGCCTACTGTGGAGCTGAAGCTCTCAGATCTCAGTTAAGCTAAGCTTCATAAAAGGAAGTGTGCCCTCGTGGCTGTCAGCAGGGCTGTGCTTTGTGACTTCCTTACATACCATGGTTCACACAATTGGAGTTAAAGAGAACAGGGAACGAAAGAAGGTAAAGTCCCCAGGCTTGGCCGGGCTTTAAACAACTTGGTGTGTGTGTGTGTGTGTGTGTGTGTGTGTGCTGAAACTGATTCCTTTCTTGATTTTGCTTCAGGTATGTCAAATCCTGAAACTGTTCTCAAAGCTATGACAGGTCTCTCAGACATGGAGATTGGTAATCTTCAGATGGAGTGCAGAGAGTACAACTGGTCCCCGTGGAGCAGGAGTGATGCCTTGCTCAGCCGCCTGATGTCAGCCACTAGAGAAGACTACATGCAGGATTTGAATTATAGTGCTATCTTAGGAGTGTGGCACTCTCCTTGGACTAAAGAGCTAGTTTTCAGAGACAACAATAAGCCATTAATTAAAGCTGCTTGGAAGCCATGAAACAACAGACCAAGCAAATTGATAGCAAGTACAAGGTCTTTGCAAATGAGTCATTATTAATGGATATATCTTGGAAAAATAAGTTTGCTAGGGACTATGGCTTCTGAGGATAAAGTAGAGAAAATAAAAATTTCTGTGTCACGCGCTATTGTCTCGCCAGCAAGAACCACGTGGACAACCGGATTCTTCTGCAGCAAGCTTTATTGCATCAGCTTCAGTATCAAGAGGAAAACCCTGAGCACAGAAAGAGGTGCTGCTTATATACACCCTAGTGTGGCGTGTTTCTATCTGATTGGTTGCCTGCTCCTCATCTCATTACCACGCCCCGGGCTGGGCTGTGACTTGGCGCGAACCTGCTCTTGCACATGCGCACACCACTTGTTTACCGATCTGGCATGCCGGAAACAAGCGCCATCTTGTAATGGCGATTACCCTCGGCTCTTCACATCTCCCCCTTTCTGTTTTATTAAAATAAGGCTGGCATCTGCTTTGTGTGGCCCCGTACATGCTGTGGCTCCTGTCTTAGGTCATTCCTCTACTGACACAGCCTTACCTGTCATAGGGTAACCCTCATCACTGGGCCCCATGTCTTAGGTTGGTCTGTGCAGGGGGAAGGTTGCCTGTCCCTGGATACCACAGCGTCTGTGCAATCCACAAAATTAATCCTGAACGGCCCCGAATCAGAGGTCATTACAAGCTTTATTGTGACGAGGAAAGAGAAGCGTGATCACCCTATCGCGTGCAATGAGGAGACCTCAGCGATGTGCAAGGGCTGATTCGGCTCTCTCTTGGAAAAATTTCAACCTTACAAAATCAAGTGCGTAGCATAGACAGCCAGATCTCAGGGGAGGTTCCCTGTTCAATTGCGACTAGTGCCTGAGCCATCGCAACCTTATCATGTTTTTGTTGAGATTTGAGCTTGCACAGTAACCAGAGAGTAAACATCGACCCACAGCATAGGGTGGCACCAAACAAACCAACCCCCACCCACTCCTTAAAATAGGAAAATGTAGAGGCAAGCCAAGAAGTAAAATCATTAAAGATAATGGGTTCTGCTCTGGTGGCATTGATGGACAGGATATATGTGGTGACTTCTTGCTGTAAATCCTTCAACTCTGCACTCCATTGACCAGTTAAGTACCTGGAAATATTATTAGAACTAAAACGAGAATCATTAATAAATGCAATCGGGGTAATACAAAGATTTGGAGTAGAATGCACACAGGTGAGTTGGACTACATCAGTCAACTGATCCACTTGATTTTGTAATAGGTCAACCCTTTGATTAACTAATAATATCCCTGATATCCGTTTTTTGAATCATCTCTCTGCTCTTCTAACTGGGGGGAATCTGTTTGGAGAGATCGCACTCTAATATCCTGAACTGAGCGACACTCCTTAGCCCAGTGATATCCTTTCCCGCACCGGGTGCACAACCCTGGCGCTCTCCTTTTTATAAGGGCCTTGCAATCTTTCTTTAAGTGTCCAGGTTTGCCACAGTTGAAGCAAATCTTATGTTCAACTGTGTTGGGGCACCTCTGTCCCTGTAAAATGGCGGCTGCTAGTCCAGCATTGGTGAGTTGGCCTCCAAGTTCACGACAAACCTTTAGCCAATCTTGCAATCCCTTAGTTTTTCTAGGTGTAATGACTGCTCTACATTCCTGTGTGGCTTGCTCATAGACTAACTGTTCCACTAGCGGCATCGCTTGATCAAGATCTCCAAAGATTCTGCCTGCAGCTTCCGTCATTCTGGCCACAAAGTCCGAGAATGGTTCTTGTGGTCCCTGAACTATCTTTGTCAAATGTCCGCCTGCCTCCCCTCTTTTTGAGAGTGCCTTCCAGGCCTTTATGGCAGTGGCAGAAATTTGAGCATACGCACCCCAATTGTAATGCGTCTGGTTGGCAGTGTATGGTCCCTGCCCTGTGAGCAGATCTAATGTCCAGGTCCTTTGTTCACCTTCTGCATTGATTCTCGCCTGTGTTTGGGAGGCATCGTGCCACAAAGCTTTCCATTCCAAATATTGTCCCATATTGGGAAGGGCAGCTTTTACTGTAGTTTGCCAGTCCCCTGGGGTCATAGCCTGATTGGCAAATCTCTCAACATGAGCCACGGTAAAATTAGCAGTAACTCCATAGTTGCAGACCTCCTCGGCCAGTTCTTTAATCTGGTTGTATTCTACAGGGGCGTGGACTCGCCCTCCTTCAGCTCCTTCAGAGACCGGAAATGCCTGCTGTAATTTCTTCCGATCCTCTCTGGAAATGAAAGAGTAGGAGCAAAAGTTCTCCACGTAGGGTGGAGGGGCACTGGACCCAAGGGACCAAGTAGCAACCTGATTTTTTCCTCCGTTCCCCTTTGCCTTTTTTCCTAGCTTGCGTCCCTCATCTGGGCAGTACCTTTCCGCTTCATAATGAGCAGCCTCCTCCTCTAGATCTTCTCCCTCAGAAGGGTCAAGCCCCTCGTCTGAATCAGAGCTATCAAGCCCCAGAGCCTCAAGCTCCTCTGCTAAAGACGGATAAAGACTTCTACTCCTAGAGGTCTCTCTGGTCTGATCTTCCTTCCTCTTCTCCTTTTTTCGCCTTTCTCCTTTCTCTCCCGGGGCGTGCTTTCCCTGTTCTTTCACTTCCACGGAGGCAAGGTCCGTGGAAGGGTCTGTTTTCTTAGGTGCACCCTTTTTTGTCTGTGCTAGCATCCTTTCTCCTCGCTCTGTTTCTGATAGGCTCTCCTGAATCTCCTCCAGCACTCTTTGACCTGCCTTTACAGTCAGCTGGCACTTCTCATCCTTTAAAAGAAAAAAGACAAGCGCTACGAACACAACCACAAAAGCTTCAACTGCCCCTTCTAGTTGTGGAGAGAGGTCAAGGCCAAACATACCTTACAGAGCTTACCTCGTCCTGCAGTTCTGAATCCACTCCGTGACCGGAGGGTCTCCTCAGCACCGGTGATGGTATGGCAGAGTTCACAGGTTTCGCCACCACTTGTCGCATGCTATTGTCTTGCCAGCAAGAACCACGCGGACAACCGGATTCTTCTGCAGCAAGCTTTATTGCATCAGCTTCAGTATCAAGAGGAAGACCCCGAGCACGGAAAGAGGTGCTGCTTATATACACCCTAGTGTGGCGTGTTTCTATCTGATCGGTTGCCTGCTCCTCATCTCATTACCACGCCCCGGGCTGGGCTGTGACTTGGCCCGAACCTGCTCTTGCACGTGCGCACACCACTTGTTTACCGATCTGGCACGCCGGAAACAAGCGCCATCTTGTAATGGCGATTACCCTCGGCTCTCCACATTTCTGGGTTTGGCCTGAACAAATAAATCATTTTTCCATGTGAATAACAATGTGGAAGAATGTGGAATTTGGTTTTTAGCTGAGAAAATAGAAAGCTCTTGGAGGGTTCTGTGTGGAACTGGAGCAGATGACTAGGGGTAACGTAACTAGATGACACTTTGTGTCAAAGGTTGGTTGAGTAGGGCCTGCAGGATGGCGTAGCAGGTAAAGGCCTTTGCTGCCGAGCCTGAGTTTGATAACCTACACAGTAGAATAAGGGAGGAAACTCCTGCATGTTGTCTTCCGACTTCTATGTGCTCACACATTCATACATGAGCACAATCACTCACTCACTCACTTAATCAACCTAATTAGAAAGAGAAAAGAGGTTGCCTTGATGTTGTATACAGTAAGTTGGAAGGAGTCAAAAAGTAGGTGTGAGAAGCTAGTAGGCACCTAATTACTACATCAAACCAGGCACAAAGGATATATCAGGGAACAGTAGTGGAGGTGAAAAACAGTGAGTGAAATCCATAGAGATCTTGGGAGAAATATCAGTATGATTTATTCATGGCTTGAATATGGAGAGAAGTATTAAAGTTATGAAGTCATCAATTCTGGGAGCAATAAACTTTTTATAGCCTTTAAACATTTAGCATCCTTTTATTCTTAAAGTCTTTCAGAAACAAATACTCCTCAGTGACAGTTCACGGAAATCAGATGCAACTAAAATGAGGTTGATTAGAAAAGAAATCTCTGTTAAGACAATCTCACATGTTAAAAGTCCTTATGGAAGTAAACTTTTATTTATTTCTAAAACTCAGCTTAATGTTTTGCTTTACATCCTTGCTCACAGGCTAGAGTTATTATTATTATTATTATTATTATTATTATTATTATTCATTGAGAATTTTATACAATGTGTTTGGATCATATTCACCCCTCCATACTCATCCAGATCAATATCTCCTCTACCTACCTAATTTTTTTTTCATTTCTTTCTTTTTCTTCACCCATTAACTCCAATGTGTACAACTCACATATTCTTAGATGTGTGGCCTTCCTCTGGTGTGGTTGATTTACTGGTGACAACACTCTTAAGGAAAATGGGCTCTTCTTACCCAACTACTGTTAGTTTCTAATAGCTTCACAGATAGGGATGGGACTCTGTTCTGACATCGCTTCTCCATGCCAGGATTTTCATTGGGCTTGAACTTGGAAGATGTATGAGATCAGATGTATGAGATCCAAGCATATTTGGAACCTAGCCTTATGTCCTTGAGCCTTGCATTGGTCATGATAGATAGGCCATTTACCACTGAGATATATTCCCAGATCACATCCTAGTTTGATTCCAGCATTTGACATAAATAGAAAAAAATAAAAGTTCCTTCCTGGTACTTTAGAATTTATAAATCTATTTCCCTAGTGATCATCAAGGTTTCAGAGTTTCACTGACTCTGCTAAAGCCAGCATGGGGCAACTCTACTTTGAGTTAACTTCACTTTTATTTCTTACTGGTTCTGGTGGCTATCAGTAATTGATGTCCTAGAGACAAGGTGTTCTTTTATAGTCATTTTTATCTTGATCTACTTATACCAGCCTTATCACTATCAAAAGTACCCCATTTTGGATCATTCTGATATCTTGCTACAAAGTCTTGGTTACAATACCTTTATGATTTCATTGGGCAGAACCAGAACACACAGGTTTAATGTTCTCTGGTACAGGAAAGATTGTCCAGTTAGCTGCAGCTGAAAACCAAATCTCTTTAGGAAAAGAGAAAACTTAAGAGCTGAGCCTGACTTCTCTCAAGAAAGTTGAACATAAGGAGGTGCCTGTGGTTAGCTGTTCAATGGATTAAATGCAGGGAGCAGGAGACACAATAGAGTGGCAGAGAAACAATAGACCAGCTTTCTTCTGTCTGCTATCTTCTGGGGTTGCCTTTAAGGATTTATACCGAAAGCTGAACAGAATGAAAAAAATAGCCTTACACAGGCTTGCCAGACAGCTGACCAGGTTATGCTGGAGATAAAAACATACAGGGCTTTAGACAGTTATTGTTGTGAATTTTAAGAGTAAGAAAGGAAATAAAACTGGGCTATTAAATACTCACATTTTAAAATATCAGCTCACATTATAATTAAATACAGATAAGCACTATTAGTGAGAAAACACTTGAAACCTTTAGAAAATAATCGTTTGATCTCTTGAGCAACAATGGCAGGTAGTTCCAGTTTGGCAACAGGTGGCAGAGGGGCTTTACTTGCTGGTTAGGAAGAACCCTAGAAGTAATTGAGAAATTGACGTCAAAGCTAAAAATTTCGTGATTTGCAGTCAAGCATACAGATCACAGCTTGTGAAAAATTTATGTATAAATTCCAAGTAGACAAAATAGAGACTAGGACCAGGAGTAAAGATTCGCTGAAAGAAGGTTGTAAAGGCCAGAGACAGACCTGCCCAGTAAGGAAGCCTTTCTTAATCACAAACGTAGAGAAGTAGAAATTGCCTGTAAGCAACATTCAATTACAGACTCATAAGGTAGAGCGCATGCTTTAGTCAACAAAGTCTCTTTATAGGGAAGAGTTAGTTTATTTATCCTTTCAGCATACAAAATAAAAGGTTTTATTATAACATTCTTTTATTAATCATTTTATTCATTGACATTTCAATCGGTATCCCCCCTTTCCTGTTACCTCTTCACGAACTTTCCATTCCATCCCCCTCCCCCTTTCCCCTCTTCCCTTTGCCTCTATGACGGTGCTCCTCCATCCACTCACCCACTCCCGCTTCACTCCTTTAGCATGCCCCTATGCTGGATGGAGCATCAAGCCTCCACAGGACCAAGGGCCTCCCCTCCCATTGATGTCAGATAAGGCCACTGCCCTCTGCTACCTATGCAGCTGGAGCCCTGGGTCCCTCCATGTGTACTCTAGTTGGTGGTTTAGTGGGAGCCCTGGATTATGACGTTCCCTTGCTTTCTTCATTGTTCTTTGCTCTTTGGCTTAGGCGCCCCTGCTCGTGCCCTGGCCCTGGCTCGCTTCCCCGCTCCCTCTCCTTGCTTTCATGCCATCTGTCTATCTAGATTCCACATGAAAGAAGACGATGCTCATTCCTTTGTCGGTCACTCTTACCGTTCCCTGCCCTCACACTTCCTGTCCACTGGACCAGGTTGCATGTATCTAACTTTTGAGCAGGTGGGTGATTCACCACAGAAGCTATGTTTCATAGGGCATAAAACGGGGGCAGAGGCTGAAAACCCAGAGGGAAAGTGCACATGTTAGACATCGTTTTAATAACTACAAAATAAATATGACGCTGGTAAAAATGTTAGAAAGCGAAAGAGCAGATGTAAAATGACTGCAGTCACTCCCCTGTGGTCTAGAAATCCCATCCAGCTTCAGGGTTAATTCTAAATAATACTTCTTAAAATTCATTCTTTCTTCTCCTATCCTTAGGTATTTTACAGATCTGTCCCAGTACCTCCTATCCTTCACATGTAGAGACGCTGTATGTGGAATATGGCTACTTTATAAATGACTGATTAATATAGGTACAGATTTACAACCTGTCTTTCCTAATTACCATTGTGATTCTATCCAATTTCAATACCTCCATCTTAAATGTACTGTTTAATGCATGCATAGTCTATTATATAGCTATACCCTAAATTGTTGCCTATTATTGAACATTATATACTTTTTGTCTTACTATTTTCAATAATTCTATAATGAAATTGATATCTTTTATGTATTTGTCCATATCTCCAGTTTATTCCCCAAGGCTAGTCTTAAACTCTCTTTGCCAGAAGGCTGAAAGTAAGGCTCTTTTGATTGTTTCTAAATGTATTCTAGAAATCTGTCTAGAGATGCTATGTGTCATAAAAAAAAAAAAAAACAGGAGAAGTTAAGGAGACATGAGAATGGAGCCCCTCACTGTGAAATTTAGTTAAAGTCTCACAGTTGAGAATTCCGAATTCCAGTCCCATTAACACTGTCTATAAGGTTTTCCCACATAGAGGCCATATTTCTCTGAGGAAATATTTCATATTTCTTTGATAGAAGTAAATTTAAAACAAGATGGCTCCAGTACGAAGGAAGCATGCTTAAGGCCGAAGTATGTGTGATTTTCTAGACCTTTCTTCTTTCCTCATTTATAATAATAATTAAAAGCATTTCAACTTCCCCTGCAGTTCTCTTATAAAAAGAATTATTTATTTATTTTATATATATGAGTACACTGTAGCTGTCTTCAGACACACCAGAAGAGGGCATCAGATCCTATTACAGATAGTTGTGAGCCACCACGTGGTTGCTGGGAATCGAACTCAGGACCTCTGGAAGAGCAGTCAGTGTTCTTAACTGCTGAGCACCCACCCACTCCCCTGCAATTCTTATGACCTAAAGTTGCCTTTGCCTGTAATTATGTGCAATGTGCACCATGAACTGCTCTGTAGTCTGTGAATTCACTAGCAACCCTTTGAGATGCAGCTTCAGAATCCACTAAAAAAATGGCCATGGCTAGTCTAAAGATAGAGTGTGACTGTGTTTATGCTGCAAAGCCTGCATGCACCCATGGGTGTGAACTGCACCTTACCTTGGCTTCTTCATGTTAACCTTAGGCTTGATCCTATATTAAAACCTTTTAAATAAACTCCAACTTGACTTCATACAGATTTGCTCTAAGATTCTTTTCTGAAGCAAAGTCAAAACTCCTAGCTTCAGAGTGGAGGTCTCTAAAGAATTTGGCTTCTATAGGCAGCAGCATAGATCTGAGTCTCTGGTACTTACTGACTCCCCAGACATACTGAAATTTCCTTCAGAAGAATGGCCATTTTAATTCTGCCCACTGTCTTTTCATTGAGCACAAGTGTCACATTGGCTAGCCTGGAACTTACTGTAGCCTAGATTGACCTGGAACTCTGCAATCAATCCTTGTTGGCAGGGAGACCCAAGGCTTCTCAGTCCTTCCGGCTCATTGGTATGGCAGGAAACTCGCCAGTATCTCAGCTGGGACCTTGAGCAAGTCATTCTCTCTGTCCTTACTGCAGGCTGGCATAGGACTCAGGACTCTACTTTCCTGTTTCCAAGGATACAAGGAGTGACAAGTCCCACCTCAGCTTCCCAAGTGTTAGCACTATAGGCATGCTCATGCCTATCATCATCATACCTGGCTTTAAGGCAGTCTTGCTAATTATGTTTATTATTATTATTATTATTATTATTATTATTATTATTATTTCTTACATATTAAAAACACTCAAACACATGTTTTCTTTGTTTTAACATGGATTTTGTTTTATTGGTGGAGGCAAACATTTTTTAATTGAAAATTTTTTCATATAATATTTTTTGATGTTTTCGCCTCTCCCAATTCCTCTCAGATCCTCCCAACTTCCTTACTCACCTGACTTTATGTTCTTTTCATCATTCTCTTTAAAATCAAACAAAAACAACACCAACACAGAAACCCAACTCAAGACAACCCCCACTCAAAGGCCCTGCCTCAGAACAAAAATCAAAACAAACGAGCAAAAGAAAAAACATGGAGTTTAAATCTTTTATTTTTGTGGGAATTTCTGTGTTGATTCTGTCCTCCATGTATCATATAACATTTAAATATGTATCTTGTTGTGAAAATCTGGGACAGAGGATAGACAGATGGGTAGAGTTTCTACTTCCATGAACTAGATAGAGGTCATGGTCTGCAACATATAAGACAGCCACAGATGCCTACCTCCCTATAAGGATTATCTAGTCTAGTATCTAGTATCACATTATCCAATGATTGCTTTTTAATGTGTATTATTCTGTTAAGCCAGGACACTAACCAGAAAAATTTGGGAGAAGGATATTAATTTTTATTCCTCAAACATATTTGTAGGATACATACACATTTGTTTCAAGTATCTTTAACATTCCTAAATAATACTTTATAGTTTCATTATGTAAGTACACCCATTTCTTTTCTGGGATATTTTTGATATCTCTTTTTGGTATGGTACATGTATTTTTTTAACCATATTTTTAGTAGAGAGATATTCCAAATGTGATGCTATTTTGAACATCTATTTTAACACAATGATCTCTAAACAGTTGTAAAGCTCCCTGTGCATAAAATTCAAACAGGATAAGGTTGTTCCAAGCCAAAGGCATGAAAGGTTCACCATCGCAAAATCTCTTTCCTTGTGGCAGAGGGGCTTACAGGAGTGTGGGTGGGGATATCCCTTTGCTAGTGTGTTTGAGCTTTATAAAATCTTTAGTTAAGATATTTTTATATAAATGGGAATACATATATTCTAAAAAAAACTGGCTCATAAATTTTATTACTCACTTTATATCCACTATATCTTCCAAAAACTCAACAGTCCTGAAGATGTCCAAGGAACTGATCTAGGATCCCATGAATATGTTCAGTTATATGGCAAAATGAACTTTGCAGATGTTATTGAGGTTGAGGCTTAGGGCTGCCTTGGATGTTTCCTACGGGCTCAATGAAATCCCAAAACCCATACATGTAGAAGACGGAAACAGAGTTGGAATGAAGCAAGGGGAAGGAAGACTTAGTCTTCCTTTACTGACTTTGAATACAGAGGAAAGGACATAAAGAGAGTGACCTCCAAGAGTAAGAAGAGGCAAAGGAAAGGATTGTTTCCCTATGCATGCAGAAAGAAGCACATTAACTCAGCAAGACCAAGAACTTTGGGGCACAGAGTTTTAGGAAATGGATATAGGGCTGAAGATCCATAAGGAAGGAAGAGCCAGGTGAGGACAACAGGGTGTCCGGGAGGACTCAGGTGACAGCATGCCTGACCTTGTAGGGGAAGTCTCATAAGGCAGAGGTTCAGAGTCTTGCAACCATAAGCTATAATGAGATCCAAGCAGAGACAACAACTATTGGTCCTTTAATATATTCTTGTGAAGGCTCTAGTGACAGGGCCTTGAGGGGTTAGAGCAGTGGTTCTTAACCTGTGGGTTGTGACCCCTTTGTTGACTGGCCCTTTCAGAGGGGTGTCTGAGAGCATCAGAAACATGGATGTCTACAGTCTGATACATAACAGTAGCAAAATTACAGTTATGAAATAGCAATGATAATAATTTATGGTCAGGGTTACTACAACACAAGGAACTGTATTAAGGGGTCCTAGCATTAGGAAGGCTGAGAACCACTGGGTTAGAGACAGGATGCCGGGCCAGTGATGGGACCAGTAGAGGGATGTTAAATAAGTCTTCAGACAGCTTAAAGTTCAGGATGGTCCAGAAAATTTTGTTAGCATTTTCTAAAAAAATCTAGAAGCTCAGTAAGGTAAATTAAATGGATCATAGCTTTCAAGTATGATGGGCAAACTACACTAGGAGGTAGTTGCTAGCTTCTGATGGTGCTGTAGTCAAATGCTTTCAGTTGTTATTTGAGCAATTGAAGAGCATTTTTCAGATTTCTAAAGGGAAGAGAAAGATTATTGGGATGAATCAGTTTCTATGAATAGTAAAATCAAGATGTTAAGTTATGTTAAGTAGGAGATAAGAGTAAAAACTTTCAAAATAAGAAAACGCATGTGCAGTGAATCAAGTGATGTTATAAATACATGCTTAGATCAAATATTCAGCAGCATACAATATAGGCAGGAATTACTAAAGAGTCACACAGGCATAAAATAGATTGCATCTAACGTGTTATGACAGGGTAAACAAATATAGTGAAATGCAGAATGGAATTAGCCACACAGTTTAAATCAGAAATGGAAACTTCTGGTTCAGATTGCTGAATAAATTAGCATGGTGTGTTTCAAAGTCCAAAATAGGAAGTGAGAAATTATACTGATGTTCTATGCTTGGAGTTAAGTTTGGAAGAGAACAAATTCAAATGTATTTCTGAAGAGGTCATTAGAATTAGATTAATGGAAAGGTTGGAAAATCAGAACCCAGTGATCTAGATTTGAGTTTCCTCCACTTGTAGTAGGTTCTTGGTTGGTATATTAAATACTTAGCCATAGAATAAATAGGATCCCGAATGGGAAGAAAATTATCTACAGTATTGTCATTAGTTAGAATTTACAGTTGCTTTGCTTATGGAGTGGCCCTTCTCAGCAGGCAACTGTCCGTTACTCCCACAGAACAAACTCGTCTGTGAAGAGACAGCACAACAGTGGCAGGAGGTGGAATATGGGGCTAGGAGTGGCAAAGGAGGGTGGGAAGATTTCCAGCATGGTGGGCATGTGCCTAGTCTTTGTTGTAATGGTTACACAGGCACCAACATTTATCAAATATATTTTAAGCATGATAAATTTATGATTTAATAGCATGTAAAATATATATGTTAACCTTAGAAAGACTTTTCAACATTTTCATAGTGTAGTTCTGATAAATATATATATATATGTTTGTATACGTACATATGAGTATATGTGTATATGATGTGTATATGTGTGTATGCATGTATATATGTATATATAATTTTTGTATACATGAACGCATTCATTTCAAACTCATTTTTAATAGGTGTTTTGACTAGGTATAAAATTCTGGAATGACAGCAGTAGCTCTATGAAGAGGCCCCTTAGTGTCTGCATAACTTGTGTTTGTCTTTGTTTTTCTTTACATAATATAATATTTACAGATTTAAAGTTTTGCTCTTACCATGGAGTATACTAATTCTTTGCCTTTTTAGACATTTCAATATTTCATATGCTTAGGATATGAATTCTTAGAACTGTCGGTTTATAGGTTTTATATTCAAATGTAGAGATGTTCCATCCATTCTTTCCTCAAACACATTCTCTGCCTCTCTTTGTTACATTTGGACACTCCAACATCAAGAATATTAATTAATTGACTGTAGCAAGCTACATAGCATATGGAAGGAACATCCTGTTCTTTAATAACTTTTCTTGGTTGAATATTTCAATACCCTATTTTCTATTAACTGTATCCAGTAAATCAGTTAATCTCATCTTCTGCACTGTAGCTTTTTTCTATGTGATTCTTATTTTTTTAATCTTTCATGTTTCAACTTAACTTTTTGATCATCTGCAACATGGTTATAACAACAGTTTTAATATCGTTTCTGGTAAATTTAACATTTGAATTCCAGGCCAGTTAGGCTGGTTTCTTTTCCTCCTCATTATAGATTCCTTTCCCTACTGTTTTGGATGCTTGGTGAGTGCCAACTTTTGTATTTCTGTAAATAATGACATTTTTTCCCCTGAGTTAGAATATTGTTGGCAAGAGGAATTTTGTGGTGAAATTTTTGTTCGCATAATTTCATAGGTATGACCAGAGCAGCATTTTGCAGTAGAACTAATTTTTTCTTTAATGTATGGACAGGGCCTTTTTTACTTAATATACCATGAATTATCAGTGTTCTACTGTGTGGTAAGAATAGGTACTATTTGGGCCCTTTGTCAATATCACATAACATCATTTTATCTAATCTCTGTTGCTTCTTTTCTAGATTGGGGTAGTTTATGTACAGTTAACTATTCAATATTCTGTACATCTCATGGGAAATGCCTGGGGATTTGTGAAGTTTGTTTTCTATGCTGTTTTTACTGCCAGTACTCTGTTTTGAGCATTCTTCCTCCCCAACATGACCAGTTGCTTTGCTAGTACAGGTTCCAGTTTGGGTGAACCTCCAAACTGGTTTTCATGTTGGCACCAGTATGCATACTCACTGGAGGAAGGCATGGCTTCCCTTTCATCAGCACCCTCACCAACACTTAACTATCATTTGTGTTCTTGTTAAGAGTCCCCATGACATGTATAAGGTGGTATTTAGTTTGATTTTAATTTGTATTTCATGGTCCTGATGTTCAGTATTTAAACCTACATGCCTGTTGGCCAATTGTATGATACTGATAAGGGTTTGTGGTGTTCTTTGTCAATTCACCAATTAAAAGGCAGGAACCCTTAGGCTGTCCCAGCAGGGAGTTCAGGTTTCTCTAGTAGGCTTCTTCATTTCATCAATAAAGAACTTAAGAATGGATACAAATCGAAGCTTGGGAACAAAGAACTGACTCAAACAGAAGCCAGAGGGTAATTTATTAGAGTGTAGGAGAGCCCCAAGGCAGGGAGGCGGTGAACCTCCCAGCTGCCTGGGAGGGAAGCATGGAGAGATGGAGCAAAATTCCTTAAGATATTGTCATAGGCCTGAATGACAAGCAGGGGGAGCTTTGGGAAAGGAGGGAGGTGGCCTAAAGCATTGTTTAGAGAGTTTAGAAGCATGCTTAGGCTCTGGACTGATCCTAAAGCAAAAGGCAGAATAAAAAGAAACATCTACCTCTCTTTGAATCAAGCTTCTCCCCTACCCCAGATATTGATTGATTGATTGATTGATGGATTGGATATTTTCTTTATTTACATTTCAAATACTTTCCCCCTTTCCAGGTCTCCCCTTCAGAAACCTTCTATCCCCTCCCTCCTCCCCCTGCCTCTATGAGGGTGCTCTCCCACCCACATACCCACTCCTGTCCTCCAGCAATGTCTTTCCTCTGCAATGGGGCATTGAATACCCTCAGGCCTAAGAGCCTCTCTTCCCACTGATGTTCACCTTTCTAAAAAGCACTGAAGAATCCACATTTTGGTCTTCTTTCTTCTTAGGCTTCATATGATCTGTGAATGGAATCTTAGGTATTCCAAAATTTTGGGCTAATATCCACTTATCAGTGAATGCATACATTGTGTGTTCTTTTGTGACTGAATTACCTCACTCGGGATGATATTTTCAAGTTCCATCCTTTTGCCTGAAAATTTCATGAAGTCATTGATTTTAATGGCTGAGTAGTATAAATTGTTTTACCACATTTTCTTTATTCCTCTGTTGAGGGACTTCTGGGTTGTTTCCAGCTTCTGGCTATTATAAATATGGCTGTGATGAACATGGTGCAGCATTTGTCTTTATTACATGTTGAAGAATCATTTGGGTATATGCCTAGGAGTGGTATAGCTTGGTCCTCAGGTAATACTCTGTCCAATTTTTTGAGGAACCACCGGACTGATTTCCAGAGTGGTTGTACCAGCTTGCAAACCCACAAGCAATAAAGGAGTGTTTCTCCCTCTTCACACCCTCACCAGTATCTGCTGTCCCCTGAGTATTTGATCTTAGACATTCAGACTGGTGTGAGGTAGAATCCCAGAGCTGTTTTGATTTGCATTTCCCTGATGACTAAGAAAATCAAAGAAGATCTCAGAAGATGAAAAGATCTCCCATGCTCCTTGATTGGCAGGATTAATATAGTAAAAATGGCCATCTTGCCAAAAGCAATCTATAGATTCAATACAATCCCCATCAAAATTCCAACTCAATTCTGCTTAGAGTTAGAAAGAGCAATTCTCAAATTCATTTGGAATAACAAAAATCCCAGGAAAGTGAAAACTATTCTCAACAATAAAAGAAGTTCTGGTGGAGTCAGTATCCCTGACCTCAAGCTGTAGTACAGAGCCATAGTGATAAAAACTTCATGGCATTGGTACAGTGACATGCAGGTAGATCAATGGGATGGAATTGAAGACCCAGAAATGAACCCACACACCTACAGTCACTTGATCTTTGACAAAGAAGCTAAAACTATTCAATGGAAAAAAATTTTCAACAAATGGTGCTGGTTCAAACTGGTGGTCAACATGTCGAAGAATGCAAATTGGTCCATTCTTATCTCTCCATACAAAGCTCCAGTCCAAGTGGATCAAGGACCTCCACATAAAACCAGGTACACTCAATCTAATAGAAGAGAAAGTGGAGAAAAATCTCGAACACATGGTCACAGGGGAAAAGTTCCTGAATCAAGCTTTAACATTGTGGGTAGACAGCTCAATCTCATGGCAGCTTGCTGGCTTGCAGGGACTACAGTTTCTTGCAGGAATTGTAGAAGAGAAAAGCAGAATTGTCTTATAGTGAATTCACCTTTCTAGGAGTGGTCCCCTTGCCAGATCCCTGAACTGCCCCATTAGATTAAGCCATTTAAGGATGAGACAAAGGCAAGTTTTCACCTAGATGCAGAACCTGTCCTCTTTTTAAAATGTTGATATATATTGAATATATTATATGATAATATATAAAAGATGATATATCATATATAAAAATAAATATAGGAGTACATTCTTTAAAGTATGCTGAAGTATGTCTTTTGAGAAATGATCCACTTCATGCCTTTTGTTTTTGCTTTTGCTTCGTGATCCACTAGGTTTAGCCAGGGCCATTCGCATGCACATGGGTATAATGCTATCCACTGGGACGTTCTCCCCCAGCAGCCTTCTACTATTCCTCTGGGCAGGGGCCCATGCTCCTTCTCCATATATGGTTGAATGCAGGCTAAATCATGCAAGAATGAAGTCATGCTACTTTTGAGAAGCCAATTTATTAAATATATTGCTACTTCTTTTTAGGCTCTATTGTTTTACTTTCTAAGTCCACCTCAGGTCCCTATGGGTCAAAAGTGATTGGAGACTCTGCATTTTCCTGGGACATCTTAGCATTTGTGATAAGTGATATTGAAAGATACAGGGTATTGTCTGAGCAGAATTCAAAGAGGAAATGCTGGACTGATGTATCAATCTGCCTGTTCCCACAGAAATGGAGTAAGAGGAACAGTGGATAAAACCGAAGGTGACTATTGAGAACTTGAATGCAGATCATCTGAACTGAGATGTGCCTGCTGCGGGTATAAAATATATGCTAGATTTTGAGAACTTAATGTGGGAAAATTAAAATAATTCACTAATATTAGTGATTGCTTAAATTATATTATACCATTACTAAAATTATATTTGCTAGTCTGGCATGGTGGGCCAGGCAATCCCAGCTCTCTGGCAGTCAGGAATTGAAGCCCAGCCTTGCCTGCATAGTGAGCAGAAGGCCTGCCTGGACTACATGAGACTCAACCCAAAAAACAATAATTTAAAAACTGCTTTTGTCCAATTCTTTTTGCACTTTTACTTTTCTCAGGAAAATTGAAAATTATAACATTGTCTGCATTGTGTTCTTTTCCATGGAAGAGTTGATGCTGCCGTAACTCCCAGCCAGTCCAGCTTGCCGGAATGTAATGGAGTATTTACCTAAGGCAAAATAAAGCAAATAAGGATGCTTGTAAATATTAGCAACACATTGGATTATCCCAGGGTGAATTATAGAGGAAGTGCATCCTTTATGCACAATGATTCAGGGTGCATGGTTATGCCAATGCCAATGCAGAGAAAAACATCATGTTTTTATGGCCAAGAGCAGAATTCAAATTGGATTTATTTTAAGCAAATTGAGAAGAAGAGAGCATGCTCAATTAATTGAACTGGTATTAAGAATAACTGAGTGTAGAATCAGAAGTCTACAATGCATATGTGTGTATGTATGTTTGTATGTGTGTATATGTGTGTGTATGTATGTGTGTGTATATATATGTATGTATGGGTATATGTTTGTATGTGTCTATGTGTGTTTATGTGTGTGTTTGTATGTATGCATATGTGTGTGTTTTATGTGTGTATGTTTATGTCTGTATGTGTGTTCATGAGCTCTTACTATCTACAGTTATAACTTTCTGGGGAATATGGAGGTCTTGGGACTTCCTACTTATGATGCATACAGGTTATTTCATGCTGCAACTGTTAGTTGGGAAATAAGAAGCCATAATTTATTAAACTTTTATGAATTAATAAATAAAAATATCCACTTCATAACAGGGTTACACTGAGGATTAAAAATATTTCTAACATTGTCCCCACATAGTGAGAGTCTGCTCATAGCTTATTGTCCGAGTCTGCATGTCCTTACAGTTTCTGAATGGTACAGAATGGAGACTGTGTTGTTCATACAGAGCAATTCTCTCTACCTCTTCTATGACATTTGATAGCTTGATGCAGCTCTCCTGTCTTTGATGTCTAAGTATGAGTGGGAGTGGCAGGTGTGGAGTCACTGCACCAGGGCAAGGCCAGTTGCTGACATTCTAAGTAACGCGGTGTCTCTGGGTATCAGTTTCTGGCCCGAAAATATAAACATCAAATTGTTGAGCAAAGGCTTAGAAATATGATTCTACAGCATTTTAACCATTTTTACTTGGCAAATGTCTGTTTCCTGGTGATAAAACTGAACATTCTACATTTTTCCAGAGTATAAATTAATTTATTTGAGATTTGCCACTGAAGAGATAACACAAAATCTGACTTTGGCACACAATTCATCACTGTGAAGCCATTTATTAAAATGACAGAATTAAACTATTTTATGGCCTATTATGTGTGCGAGCTGTCGAAGGACATTCCTAAGGACATTCAGTCAAAGTGCCAGATGCTGAGCCTTGGACCTTGGCACAAGAAGGACCAGGGTATGCCTCACAGCCTTCTCAAATGTGTATCCTGAGGGGCTCCCCACCAGCTGGGACAACCTCATGACTCACTCAGGAGGTTTTGATAGCCTTGGAGAGTACCACCTTCACCAGCGTCCCATAGAAAATGGTTATTTTTCTCATTTTCAAGGTTTTGGTAGTTATATCCTTAATTGTTCCTTTTAATTTCCAGCTTAATTTCTCTTTGAAAATATTTTGTCTCATTCAAAAAAAAAAAAAGGAAAAAAGAAAAGCTGATCTTTGTGTAGAATGGGGATAAGGAAAATTAGGATTTATTGTTTCAAACATATAATGCGGGATTATGGTGGAAAATCAGAAAATACAGAAATGAATATGAAAATATAAAGGAGTATCCCTTCTTCCTGATGTCAGCATCCCAGAGTGGCTTGCTCTGGAGACATGTTTTATGGCAGTGAGCAGTAAACCATATATAATCTTTACAAGGTTGGACTTCACAGGAATTTTTTCTATAATAAAACATAATATACAACAGAATAGTACCATATATATGTATATATAGTAAGCATCTCTTGAAAATATTTTAAATGGTCTGACTTTTTAATTTTAAAAATTGATCTATTAGATTTGTTTTTCTGTTTATTTTTCAGTTTACTTGTGTGAACATATTTTGAATATCATAAATCATTAAGCATGGTTCTCATTTTCTTAGAATAAATTTCTGAAATGTAACCTTGGGGGTCAATGACTATGAATACCTTTAATCCTTTTAATGAATAGATTGTTAAATTGTCTTCCCAGAGCTTCCTATTTTAATTTTTAGTGTACAAAAGGTAATAATCTTCCTAGGCTTAAAACAATAAGAGGGGTACCATAGCACATGTTAGCAAGACAAATGTTCTCATTATCTTTTTATATTACCTCTGCAATCTCTCTCCCGCCCTCATCCCCTCCCCCTTTCTCTTCCCTCCTCCTCTCTCTCCTCCCTCCCTCCCTCCCTTCTTCCCTTCTTCCCTTTCCCTTCCTTCCTTCCTTCCTTCCTTCCTTCCTTCCTTCCTTCCTTCCTTCCTTCTTCCTTCCTTCCTCCCTCACTCCCTCTCTCCCTTCCTTCCTTCCTTCTCATTTTTCTAGTCTTTGATGTTACTTTTATGGTCTCTTTATTCATACATGGTTGATTTTTTTTTTTATTTTCTATATTCTATGTTTACATTCCAAAGGCTTTCCCCTTTCCCAGTTCCCACCCACCATAGTTCCCATAGTTCTTCTCCCCCCCCCAATTATTCCCCAATCATTCCCCCTCCCCCCTCGGTTTCTTTACTAAACTGGATGCAATCTTTACATGCCCAGGGTCCTCTCCTTTCTTCTTCTTGGGAATCATTTGACTTGCTATTTGTGTCTTGAGTATTTAGTGCTTCTGGGCTCATTAATATCCACATTTTTTACAGTGCGATCTGTCAAGTCTCTCCATACTTGCACATTCGCTCTTCACAGTCTCAGTCTTTGCTTATGACAGAATATCTTTATCTACATGTATGAATTTGCTGTCAACCTCCTAACATTTTTACGTGTTTTTACAGGAGACTCTTCAACATCTGTCTCGTTCGTCCTGAAGGGAGCCAGCAGTTTTGCTATTGTCCAGCTTCCCTTTGTTCTCTGGTGCTCACACCTTAATCTCATTTGTTGCTTTGAACAGTCCAGCCTTTCTTCTATGACATACCACCTGGATCAGCAGCCCTGTCTGTGAGAAGCACTGGGTTGCTTCTGCTCTTCCTGTGGTTTCTGCGGCTCCGCCTGTTCATTCAGCTGAGCTGATACAACCCCATTTGAATGTTTGCATCTAGAAATTTCCCTTGCTTTGTGGAAAACAGACTTTGCAAAAAATGGTACCACCACCAACCTCCTACTTTGAACTTAATTGAGCTCACATCCTAACAAGTCTATCTGGGAAGCACCTTTGAGTCTCTCTGGGTCTTAACGCTCAACAGCTGCTTGAGCTTCAGGCCACCAGCACATCTCTGATGTCTAAACTGATTAGGTTCACTTCATTCCACCCCATCTCTCTTATTTTCTCCCTAGAGGATTGGGGGGTATAGCACAGTGGTTAAAAACTTGTCTTAACATCCACCGTATGATCAGAATATGCTTTCTAAAATAGAATGTTATTATAGGAACATTTTTTCTCTCAAAATACTTAGTCTTTTATTGCCCTCTAGTTGAAGTTGAATATTTTTGGTCTAGTTGGTGAATGTTCTTGGCAAAGACTTTTTTTTTTCTACATTCAACTAATGATAATCATGCCTCTTCTGACACAGCAGAATAAGGATCATTTCAGGCAGGGCAATAGTATTAGTTCTGCCTTCCAGGATGATATTGGGTGGTCCCTGTGCTGGGGAATACATAGTTCAAATATGTACCTAGAGGTTCACTCACATGCTGTGGGACCCATTATTCCAGTGTACTGGTGGGTTTTCTTTTTTTTTTCTGATGCAAAAAGAAGAGGATTTTTTTTTTGTTTTTATTATACAGCATGCTAGGGCCGCCCTGCATATGGAGATAGAACTCCATGCACTGTGGGCTACACAAACCTTTTATACAGTTCTCGAGCAGTCACCATTAGCAATAATGTGATTGACAGAACAGTGTTACCTTTAAACTAATTGGTTGATAGGGGATGAGGTAGGTGGCCAACGGACTCTGGGCCTTTCCTAGCCACAGGGACCATCCTGTGTTCTGAGAAATGTAATTTAGCTTCTTCCTTCTGGGAGGGGCCAGTGTTCTATGACCTTTTTAAAGTTTCAGAGTTAACCCTTTCATCTCCCCCCCTTTTTTTGTGCATGCTTCAATCCTGAAGCAATTGTTGGTATTCTGATAGCTCATACTCATGGTCTTCTGTATCTAGTTCTTTGTATCTCTGCTTTAAGATCATTAGCTGTACTGTACCTAAGTGTGTCTTAACAATACCGACTAAGTAGTTCAAAATGTAGGGGGCAAAAGTCAACTATAGCTGGAGAATAATTAGGGGTCCTAACAGGGTTAACAACCCAGAATGGTCTATATAAGAGCAACATTCCTCAGCTAGGGCAGCACATAGTCCTCCTATCCTGCAGTCCTCCTATCCTGCAGTCAGTGATTCTTGAAGGTGACTGATGGAAATTTCTATTTTCTCTATACCTAAATCAATGGCTGTCTTCAGACTGTCATAATTTTCCCCTAATAAGACTAGAGTGGAAGTCCTGGTGGCTACCCTAGCCATCTCTAACCCCAAGAGAAGGGAGACAGTGAGTGCCATAACAGCTTTGGCGAATGGGCACATAGGATGTGGGAAGGGACCAGAATCTAAGGGTACCACCAGGCAGTCATGAGCAAGGTAGAGTGATCTTGAGCTTGAGTAGATTGTCTATCTTCTGTACCGTCCAGTGGGGGTCTCTGGAGAGCGGGGCATATGCAGGTTCCACATGGGAAGCGTGCACCCAGGTCACAGTACTGTCCACTCTGAGGGCTGTAGGAGTAGCTAGCAGTGCCAGGAAGGGTCCCTCCCATCAGGGTTCCAGTGACTGTCACTGAAGTCTCCTTACATAGATCCAGTCACCAGTCTGGAAGCAGTGAGGAGTCTCTGGCATCCCTGGAGCATCTAAGGCAGACAGTTTGGGCCAAATCTCATGTTGTGGTACACCTCCTGGAGGGCCCAGTGGACAACAAAGATTTGGGATACCAAAGAGGATCTCAGAATGGGTCAGGTTAAAATGGCAGGGGCTGTTCTGGGCTCAGAACAGGAACAAGGGGAGAGGCACCACCCAGCCTGAGTCAGTCTCCAAGGTCAATTTAGTTAAGGTCTCTCAGAGGGTTTTGTTTATTTTCTCTACCTGCCCTGAGCTCTGGGGACATTGCCTATTGGCTGGTTTTGTGTGCCAACTTGACAGAAGCTGGAGTTATCACAGAGAAGGGAGCTTCAGTTGGGGAAGTGCCTCCATGAGATCCAGCTGTGGGGATTTTTTAAAATTAGTGATTAAGGCTGGAGGGCCCTGGGTCATCAGCCATGATGCTGCGTGAGGATCACACTGTTGAGTACTGAGGCTCCTGGAAGATACATCCTAAAGCTTTTTACTTTGTGTCCATACTTCAATGCATCCTGAAACACATAACATTTGAAAATGCATTAGTCTTTTTATGCAACTTCAATTTAAAGCATGCATTTTGAGCTGGTCATATGGGAAGGTTGTTGTTATAAGGAAGAATGAAGAATACTTAACCTGTTTCTTAGGCTCCCCGAGGAGGGAAAGTATGTAAATAAAGAAATGAAAACCTAGTGTAGTACGTTATAAGTATATGTGTAGGTATAAATTAATAGAGGTATATAACTGTATTTCCTATACCTGCTGTAGAAGCTTCAGACCTGACCTGATATTCTGACAATGTGCAAAGAATCCAGCACAATTTAGACATAATATGTCTCACAAAAGTCCATGTTTTAAAGGCCTTGGTGTACTCTACTGCTGAGAAATAGTGAAACTTTTAATAGGTGGGGCCTGGTGGATAGAATTTGGTTCACTTGAGGTATTCCCTTGACAGGAAGACGGGGGCTAGGGGAGAACTTCTGTTCCCTCAGTATCTTTGTTTCTGTTTCCAGCCATTGTGAGTATAATAAGCCTCTTATGCTATGCATTCATTCTGCTATGTATTGATGTTTCCACAGGCCCCGTTCTGAAGAGCCCAGTGACTCTGGACTCAAAATGCAAAATCCACATTGCTTCCTTTTGGTTGTCCCAGCTATTATCTTACAGGAACAGAGATCTGGCACAACAGCTCACTGACAAAGCTAGGGATATGCAGAGGGAGGAGGAAGGCTGTGAGACAGGGCTGTGCTTTGGTTGCTTCTAAAGCTCTGGTTTATACTTGAGAAGAATGTTACAAGGGCTAAGGAGGTATCTTCAACACTTTGCTTCTCAGAATTTCCTTCTTCCTCAACTCTATCATGTATAGTGTGAACATAATGAGAGAGGACCTGCTTAACAAGACACTGGTTAGAAAGTATCTGATAGGTATGGCCTGAGTTGGTATCAATGTATGCTAGTCAGAAATATAGAGGAAGAAGAGAGAATATTGTGTTTCAGCCAACAGAAGCAATGGATCCTTAGGTAGATGATGTTCAGTTTTTATATCATAAATTGCTATGCTTACAGCACAGGGTGACAAGTTGTGTTATTAATTTGGATTTAAAAGTATTTGCTCCCAATAGAGGCATAAGATTGATTATTAAGAGGATAAAAACATATACATGTGCATTTGTTCTCATCAGACACAGGAGAACATCTAAAAAAAAACCCCAAATAATCAAAAGCCCTGCATTGACGGTAGATGCAAGCCTGAAAAAGCCAGTCTTGGCACATCATTACAACACATTCAAATGCATTGCACATCGGGACACATCCAGAGCACATGTTATATTTGCCTGTCAATGACTGACAGGGCAGAGGTGGTGTGCCTCTGTCTTTATGTATGTGTTTATTAGATGTGTATATACAATTTCAGTATTCTGGGTGCATTTTAAAATCAGAAAATGAAGTCTTTAGGCTCTTCTGAAACAATCTGTAACACATAGAAATACAAGTGACATAAACTTGATATGAATATTTATTTTCCTGAACATCTGCTTGAATACAAAATATACAGTTTAAGCAAACTCAACTTGAAAAAATAGGCTGCTTAAACTATAAGCACTTAAGAAGTGTGTTATCTTGAAAGCAATAGATTTCACTTGCTGACAGCTAAGAATATATTGGGCATACAAAGTGACAAAGAAAACCAAAAGAAATAATCAGTTGAAGTTACAGAATGCTACAGAGAACTATATAAATAATTGCACTAAGTTCTTAGTATTCAATTAATACTTAAATAAAAGATATTTGAATAAAAGTTTAACACAACAGATCAAAATATTTTAATAGAAAATGTTTGCATCTTAGTTCTTTTACAGATACATAAAAAGAAAATATCTTTAACATTTTCTATATTCTGCATTAGCACGTGACAGCTCTCCTGTACAATCTATGGCAGTGTGACTTGTAGCAGTAATAGTAGCATCATGTTCTTTTGTCCAGAGTGGAAAGAATACTTTCCCAAGATCAATGGTGCTGTGCTAGCTCTCTTTGTAAGGTTTGCTAGAATTAACATTGACTCTTTTGGTCTGTTTGTTGTTGTTGTTGTTGTTTTGGTTTGTTTTTGTGGAGACTCTATAGTGCTATTACAGTGTCTTTTGTGCTTCTGGATAATGTTTAGATGTTTATAGTCCATTTTATTGAATTTTAGTAGGTCCTTTGTATCTAAGGATTTGTCTACTAGACTTTTTCATTTTTGAGAACATGAATATTGAAACTATTCTCCAGTGATTGAATTTCACTGGAGTCTGTTATCGGCCTCCCTGAACCCATCTCCAATTTTCTTAGTTTTGGTCTTCATTCTTGGCTAAGGCCTTTGGCTACATTGGCTAAGAGGTTTTTGTTACTTTAGCTAAGGGTTTGAAAATTCTACTGCATGTTATTAAACACCTAGCTGTTTGTTCTGTGTATTAGTTTTTATGTTTTTATTTCAGTAATTTCAGCCTTGTTTGAGGCTGTCTCTTAGTATCTGTTGCTTTGTAGTCTGAGTTCTGGTTACAGATATTTCTTCTGGAGATGCCTGTTATACTTCAGATGTTTGGAGAGCCATGCTTCCCTTTTCATTTGATTCTAGCAATTTCTAAGACTTCCTATGATTTCTTCAGTGACCCCACTAGTCATTAAAGAGTGTATTGTTTGTTCAATTCCTATGTTTGTGCATGGCTTCTGGATTTTTCTCTTTTTTTCTATTGATTTGATAGTCCTGTTGTACTGTGACCTGGTAAGAGAAATGAATTATATTTAATCTTTATTTTTATTTGTTAAAAATTTCTTCGTGGTCTGGAATGTGGTTTATTATAGTGAAGGTTTCATGGGCTACTGAGGAGAATGTGCATTCTGTAGACTACTGTGGGATGAAATAGTCTGTAAATATCTGTGAAGTCTATTTGATCAATGATGTGGCTTAACTCCGAAGTTTCTCTGTTGATTTTCACATTGGATGACCTATGCAGAGATGAGCATACTGAGATCAAGAATTGTATCAGTACTTATCTGAGTTATCAAATCTTTTATTTGTTTTGTGAAATTTGAAACCCTGCTGTATAGTACCCATAGGTTTACAGTTGTTATGTCTTCATGAATGGGTTCCCTTAACTAATATGTAATGGCCCAATTTTTCACCTCTGGATTCTTTCTGTATATTTTATCAGGTATCAGAACCATTACACAGCTTAGTTTTAGCTTCCATTTTCTTGACAGGCTAGGTTCCAGTGGTTGCTTCTCAGTCTGTGGTTGTCATTTCCAGGGAGGAACTTTTTCTTAGAGATAGCACAGTTGGGTCGGGTTTTCTAATCTATTCAGCCTGATTGTGTCTCTTATTGGTGAGTTAAAAACATTTACATTAAGGTGACTATGAATGATGTTTAGTGCTGTAATATGGGTGGTAGCTTTTCTGGTTGGTTGGTATATTCTTTGTTTTCACCCCTCCCCCCCCACACCATCTATTAATGGTAGGGCTTTTGCTGGTTTATTGTATTAGACACATAGAACTCTTTGTGGTGTTCCTCTGCTCCTCTTTTCCTCTTTTCTGCCATGAATGACAAAAATGTAGAAACCAGCTGGTCCACTTCTTGGTTGCCTTGAAAGATTATACCTGGGAGGTTAAGATGAAAACAGACATGTTGGATATAAAAGGGTGAGACCATTTGCTCAATGATTGTCTGTAATTGGATCATGGCAGGTTGTAAGGGTCTACCTGAGGGTCTGACAGAAGCTAAAGGTAGAGATGTTACACTGGTAGCCTACTAGCTATCACTGAAGATGTTGATGGGCCCTGGCTAATCCCTTAATAGAGTTCAAATGGCTAGCAATTCACCTAATTGAACTGAACTGTTGTAGTATTGTTGAAATATTTCTGAAGTAGCATTATTAGTTATGACACAACCAAAACCATTCTTAGAGGCTCATGGAGCCAGATGCACATGAAGCCAGAGGCATATGAATCTGTGGCTTGGGTTTCTCAGAATTAAAGCACCTATTGGGTACACTCGTCATAGGGAAGATGGAAACAATTTTATGTTTAGGGAAATGATTATCTAACTTCCCATGGCAGCTAGCAGGAATGCCCGAGTAAGAGATGCCCATGAGAGATTTCTTAGGAAAGGACATCACGATTAGGCCTGGGTAATGGTAAAGGTTTTCAGTGCCCGGAGGATTGTTAGAAATATGCTACCCTCAAAAAAAGTAACAGTGGGTGCTGAAAAGTAAGCCAAGTGAATCCAATACAATATTTTGTCAGGGGGCTGGAGGGACACTCTGGTAGGGAGGTCCCATGTGGGAGAGGACACAGCCTTATAGAGATGCCAACAAGCCAATCTGATTGAACTAAACTCATAATTGAGACTCAGATATCTCTGGACTATGTCATGTCAATAAAGATACCCATTCCCTGCCTCTTTCCCCAAATTTCCAGAAAACTGTCACCACCTTGTAGATTCCCAAAGAGTTCTCCTCCTTTTAGTCTCAGGTTTATTTTTTTCCTTCTTTGAGTCTTCTTGACCTTTTACACAGAAGCTGATTATATAGTCTGACAGCCCAGAATCTTGAGATCTTTGCTGATATCCAAGGGTCCAGAATCAGTAACATAAAAAAAACAAAAACCAAAACCTGAGACTTATAGGGCAAAGCAGGTGTAGTCCTAAGCAAACTTTCCTGGGTGTTTAAAAGATTTAATTAAAGTGTCTTTCCACATGCTCTCTAAATTGAGTTATTTCAGATAAAATTTTAATCTAACATCAATATTTATAGATTCTTAGATACAATTGCATACACAGTAAAATAAACAAAAGTCTATAAACAATGCATGTTACCATGCAAAACCTCTCACTCCCAAAGTGAATATTTCATAGTTCTCCTTGTGAGCTTTAACAGTGTAGTCTGGAATCACAGAGATAAAAATACAAAGGAAAAGAACAAATAGTCCATTTATGTTGCAACACCGTATTCACCATGTATACTCATCCAAATATCCATGCCTCTTTTCAGACATTCCTGGAGCTGGACAGAATATGGTTGTAAAATGACATATGGAAAGTTCTAGAATGCAAATCTGAATATCGACTTTTTGGGGCTTACATTACAGTATACCTTATTTACCCACATAATTTTGCATTCCAATGCATTTCCTGTGGTGAGAAGCAATGAACACATTTTCACAGCTACAGATACAGCTCAGTGGTACGTGTTTGTGTGGTATGAGCAATGCTTCAGTTGCCATCCTGACACCATACATGGACACACATGTAGGCATGTGTATATGCACTCACACCCAGGTGCATGTGTGCATAAGGGCATTTATGTGTAAACATCACACACACACACACACACACACACACACACACACAAATACACAGGCTTAACTTAATTTCTGATGGAAATTCCAATGAACTCCAATTCCCCAGATGCTGTTTAGTCAGATGTGTCACAGTTTTTTATGTGCTAAAAGATGAGAACATATGACAGTCCTTTCAAAACTGCCTCAAACTGCCTCAAACTTTCATTGGGAAAGTGCTATAGACTTCTCATATTCAACTGTACTACCAAAGAGAGAAATAGTTGCTGTGGACCAAGTTATTAAAATTTTTACTACTTCGACCTGTTCCTACTATAGACACACCACCAGGATTCTTATCATTTCTTCTCTGTCTGGGCTTAAGCTTCACCAACTCTGAAAAGGCATTTACAAGATTGTTATGAGACCAAGTTAGTTCTTGTCTGAAAAAAGAATGGCCAATATTATAATTTTGAATATTAAAAATTATTTATAACCAGTAAGTGTGGGGACATTGTTTTGACAGGTAAGAGGGCAGAGACCCTAGCCTTAAGAGTCTTAGTCACTTTCAGTGTTCTACTGAGAACACCTCTCTCTCTGTCTCTGTCTCTCTGTCTCTGTCTCTGTCTCTGTCTCTCTCTCTCTCTCTGTGTGTGTGTGTGTGTGTGTGTGTGTGTGTGTGTGTGTGTGTTGAGAGGGAGCTCACAGCCTCTCTAGGGAACCCTGCCTGAGCCTCTAATGTACTATCTTGTGAGTAACTAATATCCCCAGGCTAAAGTTGCCAGTCCCACTAGGAGAACCATTCCTGGGATTCTCTTCTTGACTTCCCGATTGCCAGGGATTCTGATTGGAGGATCTGCCATTTATTTTTTTATCTTTAGCACCAAGAGGGATTGAAAGAAACATTTGCATTGATTGTCTACTGTTTTAGGAGAGGTTTTTTCTTCTTTTGTCTTTAATCCTCTTCTTTTTTTTATTATTCTCCTCACCGATCTTTCATTTTCCCTGACAACTTAATCCTGTCTTCTAAATGTCTCCTGCTCTTCTTGGGAATCATCATTTTTCATAACAAGATCATTAAGTTGCTCAGGGCTTTCATGTTCTCTGTAATCCCATTCTTCTATTCTTTCTCCTCCCCCCAGTCTCTCTTATTTTTATCTTTTCATTATATCTCAATACAGTGGACAACTTCATTTTTTTAGTTGCACCCATTATTGAACCCTCTCATACACAGAAGATTCTCTGGGAAGGAGAAAATGGTCTCATTAGTTGGTGCTGCTGATTATTGTTTAACAAGATATGGTTCGTCCTCATTCCTTGAGCATCTATTTACTTCATTCATCTTTAGAAAAAGCAAAAAATAAGTAAAGCCTCCATCATGTCAGTCACAGAGATTCTGTGACAGTCCACACTGTGGGTAGCTAATTCTGCAAGTGTACTCTTCCATGTTCAGAGAGATGCCAGCTCCATCTTAACTCAAATTTTGTCTTAAATTGCTGTTGGAGCCACCATCCTAGTTGTTTCTGTGAATGAATGAGGCAGGCTGTGGCTTCCACTTGATTGCGTTGCCTGTAATGCTTATAAACATCTCAGAGGGTGTATATTTTGTTGAAATGCTGTTATGTCTTCACTATCATGTTTTCACACAATATTCTTATTTGTGCTTATCTCTGGTTCTGATTAGAAGTGTGCTTTCCCTTGGTGTTTGTATGTCTGTTCATTCATTCAGGAAAGAGTGAAATAGATATTGATTGGACTGAAATGGCATTCTTCCCCATGAGGGAATGAGGCCTTATAGTCAAAGGCAGTTATAAAATCTCAACCCAGTAGGATATAGCATTCTTCACTTCCTTTTGCTGCAGCTATGGAGGAAAGTGGTGATTGCATCCATAATGGGAATATGCCTAGGGGAAAATGGAGTGTTGATGACATTGCAACCACATGATTCTTTTTATGAGTTAAGCGCAAAGACCCATCTCATAGTAGACAGGACCTTGGTCCCAGTATATTATTCTCCCATAATGAGTACAGAGTCATCGGCTGAGAGAATTCAGGGCAGGAGTGCTCATGTGTCTGTGACACAGTCTTCTAAATATAGCTGGGGGAAGAAGATCACTTCTCTGCTCCAGAGACTGGAGAAAGGAGGCACTCACCCAAGAAACACAGCAGATCCATCCGCAATCATTTCAGAGTAAATAGGAGAAGTGGTGACTCTATTTGGCTTAGCTCCTTTAAGGAGGAAGGTGACAGGCTATGTACTGTGCTGAATTTGAAGCTAGAAAGTTTTGCAAAAGAATCTTGAGCTGTGCCTTCCAGTGATGTAGCTAGCATGAAGGATGTCTCCATGTCTGCTCTCACCAACTACTCTAACCACACTCTGTGTTCTCAACTGATTTTGTGGCTTCTGTCTGTCTGTGTGGTACCCGGACAGCCTCTATGTATTTATATGTCACAGTTGTTACGGAGTCACTTAGCCATTTGGTGACTATTAGGGCAAACAGCATGAATCTCATTCACTCTACCTCTGGATGCTAAGGCTGGGGGGCGTTATGCACCCTTTTCTCTCTTGGTTTCTCTGCTTGCTTGCTTGCTTCCTTGTTTACACAGATCTTTTGTTTGCTTCTTCAGCAAAAGAGACCAAAATGCAGACAGAGGGAGAAAACATCCCTTCAGAATAAGTCCTTGACATTTGCTGAGAAAATTTGATTCACTTTGCAGTTTCACGTGCTTGGAATTGATTGTTGCAAGACTCAACAATTTAAATGCTAACAAGCTAACTTTTAAAATGGTAAAGATATATGATCACTGGAACATCCCTCTAAAGAAGCTATGTAAGGAGAAAGAGAGAGAGAAGCTCAAGAAGCAGAGTATGTGTCATGGGGGCAAGGGGGTGAGGTAGGGTGTAAGGTAGGGTGGGGGAGTCTGCCCTTCCAGGGTAACAACATGGTAATGGAGAACTTCGAAAAATTACTCATTTGCTTATATAAGCCCCCTCCCCCTCTTAATATAAGTAGAAACATTTGCCCCTTTTCAGATACTTACTGAGAGATCTGAGATCTGTCTTAAAATGTGAAGTAATAGCAGAACTGTTAAACACCAGTGGTTCTAGGGCTTTCATTCAACAATTAAACCTCAGGTAGAGAAGTAATGACACACAGAAAGATGACTTCTTCTATCCCACTGAATCCTGAAGGTCCTAACACAGGTCTCTAAGCCCTTATGAGGGATTCTGCTTCCCGGTCATTCTATTTATTTTCTTCATTTTACCTTGTCTGTTCCACTTTCTGTCTCATATCTTTCTTCATTTCCTTCATCTGGAGTGTGGATATGAAATTTCATTGATGTACTGAGAGATAGATGCTTAGCACATACATACTACTTATACAAAGAAATATTCCATGAATTACTATGCAAGTCAAGGAGGTAGAACATACCAAAGACTTCATGGGAGAGATGATCATGTCATCTGACAACTCGAACTGGATTTTAGAAATAGGGCAGGCTGTGGTATGCTGCACTAGGTAGATGGACTGGGATATAGCCATTGAACTGCCATAAGAGGGAAGGAGCCTTTTCTCAAGGCAACACTACAGAGATGCCTTGCAAAGAACAAAGCACAGCTAAGTGATTGTCAGTTGCTACACCATGAAAATTACTAGAGGTCAGGAAGAAGTGATTTTCAGATCACATATTTGTATTTTGTTGGTGTATTTATCCCAAGAAAAACAGCTTTGCTTTCTAGAAAATGTGTTATATATACATAATGGAGTACTATTCAGCCATTAAAAACAATTAATTCATGAAATTTTTACACAAATGGATGGAACTGGAGAATATCATCCTGAGTGAGGTAACCCAATCACAAAAGAACACTCATGGTATGCACTAACTGATAAGTGGATATTAGCCTAGAAGCTTGAAATACCCAAGATACAATTCACATATCAAATGATGTGCTTGCTGACAGGAGCCGGATATGGCTTTCACCTGGGAGGCTCTGCTAGTGCACAACAAATACAGAGGAGGAAACTCTCAGCCAGCTATTGAACTGAGCACAGGGTCCCCAATGGATGAGATAGAGCAATGTCCAAAGATGCTGATGGGGTTTGCAGCACCATAGGAGGAACAGCAATATGAGTCACCAAGTACTCCTAGAGCTCCTAGAAACAAAACCATCAACCAAAGAGTACACTTGGAGCCATCCATGGTCCCAGACACATCAGCAGCAGAGGATGATCTTGTTGGACACCAAATGGGGGAGAGGCCCTTGGTCCTGGAAAGACTTGATACTGTAGTGTAGAGGAATACAAGGTTAGGGAAGCGGGGGTGGGTTGATTGGGGAAGGGGAGATGGCTTACAGAATTTTCAGGGGGGGACTAGGAAAGGGGACATTTGAAGTGTAAATAAAGAATATACCTATTTCTTTAAAAAATGAAGTACAATGGGTTGATGCTGTATTAAAATATTTTTCTTTGCATACAACATCACAGTAATTGTCACAAACAACAAGGCCAGAGAAGATTTATGTTATGATTTTGAATACATTGAGTTGTAACTGTTAGTTACATTTAAACATGCTTTTACTTGCAGTTTCTATCACAAATAACCTGCAATAACTTGAAAAGCATACCTGGTTCGGATGTTTCCTTTCTCCACATATAAATGACATGTTTGCTGAGTTTTGTAAAATGCCAGTCATCCAAGGATGTGGCCATATATCTGTACTGACTGGCAAGGGAGTAAAGATGGGACACTGGAACTATAGAGAGATGCTGTTACTTAGGTTACCTAGAGCAAAATAAAAGAGGATTTGTTTTAAAAAGAAGGAGAAAGGGGTGGGTGGAGGAGCAGGAAGAGGAGGAAGAAGAGGAAACTGTCATCATGTACTATCTGAGATCACCAGCCCTGATTTTCTGTTACCACACAAGGGAATCCCTATCCCTGTTTACCCATAAACACTCATTTGCTCTTCTAGGTAGCTTTACAAATGTTATCTGACATTATTTTCTGTAGGTTTATTATGTTTGAAGTTCCTTTATCTTTGGATTGTTATGTTTTAGTTTGTTTTAATCAAGTTTTACATTTTCTGTGGCCATTTCTAGTCAAGATTTTATTGCTGTTTATCATGTAAATGCTACACAAAAACCTGCATATATTTAAAGTTAATACTTTCATGATTTTTGGACATAGGGCACACTCTATAAAAGCACCCAAACCCAGACAATGTGCAAACCCATCTTCCCCAAGGTCGTGCTTGTTTGTATTTCCTGTTTCAAGCTCCCCCATGCTACATCTCCTTTCTTCCAGCATCCTAGATTATTGCTGATCTGTTTGATGCTGTTATTTATTTGTATCATTTTCTAGAATTTTATGTAAATGAAATGGATGGTATGCTCTGGAATGTTTCATTCGTCTTAGAAGGTAGCACACAGTATCTTCTTAGAATTTCATTCCTTAATTTCATTTTTTAAAACTGTATGTGTGTATGTGTCCTTGTGTAGGTACATGGATATGAGTGCAGGCGCCCATGCTATGGATTCCTGAGGAAGGTGTTCAGTCACCTGGAGCTGGCATGGTAGGTGAGGAGCCTAAAGTGGGTTTTGGGAGCTGAACTCATTCTGTGTTCCATCGGTTTTCATTAGTTCCATTCTGGGAGGTTTTCATCTGTATATTATAATTTTCATCCAGATCATTATACAAAAGAACAGTACATATGTGCAACTGTTGAGTCTTTCAGCCAACCCATCTTCTCAGGCTCTCAATTTAGCTTGCCGTTATCTGTGTATTTTTCCTCTGTTAACATGTAAAAAGACTTTTGATACTGCTTTTAGTGTTGAGATATTCTGCATGAGGCTAAGTTACACCTCTCAGTTTTTTTTTCTCCACCCATGGCTTTGTTCTCACTTCTGTGACAGTGTCTTTTGAAAAACAAATATTTTAATTTTAGTGACATCGCTTTTGTGGTGTATTCCTTGATAATTAAGATTGTGTGTTTTATTAGATAAATCTTTTTCAAACCAATGTTATTAAAATTTATGAATGTAGCATTTTCCTGTGGGAGTTTTATACTGTAAACTCTTAGATTTAGATCTGTATTCCATACTGTGCTTAGAGTATAAGTCAAGGATCAGCCCTGCCTCTTGCCTAATGTGTGGTGCTGTGGGGTGAGGGAGACATGCTCTCCCACCCTCATGCCTTGCCACCTACAACAGGTGGGAGAGCGGGGTCTGGGGTCATGAGAGCAGAAGAGCTGGCTCTGCCTTTCACCTGCTGCAGAAGTTGGTAAGAGCAGCTCCTGTAGCTCATCTGGGCAGCATAGTACAGCCCTGGATGAGGGGATTGCAGGTGAGCCTTCCAGAGAACATGAGAACATGAGAGATGGCCCTGCCTCTTGTCTGCACAGTAGTGTCCTACTAAGGGAGAGACACACTCCTCCCCTTCCTTGTCCCTCACCATCTATGGCAAGACAGTGTCATGAGAATGGGAGAACTGGCCAGGCTGTGTCTATACCGAAGAGGAAGTGGGAATCTCCAATCTGCCTAATTTTGGTGTTGAAGAGAGAGATATACCATGTGTCTATGTGACACACTCATAAATAGATGACTAGATCAAATAGATCCCTATATTAGCTTTCCAGGCACAAGTAAAAACTGTAATACAATTGCCATTAAACAGCCTTTATTGTTTATTTGGAAGGTACCATACAAATGTATCTCCAATCAGATTAAGTGTCTAGTAGGAAATTTGGAGTTAGCAGTATCTCCTCATACACTAAGGCAAAATGTGTAAGTTCTTTGGGTGTTTAATTTCTGATGTCTTATTGCTATGAAGAGATACCATGATTAAAGCAGCTTATAAAAGAATTTAATTCAGGACTTGCCTACAATTTCTGAGAGTTAGTCCATGGTCATCGTGGTGGAGAGAAGATGGCAGCAGGCAGGCATAGCTCTGAAGGAGCAGCTAAGAGCTTTCATCCTGATTTTGAGAGAGAGAGAGATGGAGAGAGAGAGAGAGAGAGAGAGAGAGAGAGAGAGAGAGAGAGAGAGAGAGAGAGAGAAAGAGAAACAGAGAGAAAATGGGCCCACATGGGCTTTTGGAACCTCAAACCCTACAATGCCACACCTCCTCCAACAGGGCAGCACCTAATTCTAATCTTTCCTCAATAGCCCACCATCTAGGAACCAAATATCAAACATATAAGCCCTTGGGCAGCCTTCTCATTCAAGCCCCCACAACTGGTTCATCGTTTACAAGGCTGACACTTTTTAAAGGTCATTGCTCTGTTGTAGGATCTCAGACACTCAGATAAGTGGGGGCCTTGAACTCTAACCCACTATGCCGTGTACCTGTCACGCTTCGTTCTAATGAGTAGGCGTCTGTATCTGAGGCTGGATGTTCCTGTGGTTATTCTTGACTATTGAATGGGAGGATTCAAGTGAAAGCAGGAGGTGGCAGAGGCTTCTTGTGAACTGGCTTTGGAGAATGTAGTCATCCACAGCTGCAGATATTTTCTGATATCTTGCTACTTCCTTGCTCCAGGGTTTTAAAAGCAAATACCCAATGGGACTCTCTACATATGGAGATAGTTATTATATAATTATTCATTGGTAAGGAATGCACATAATAATTTCAACATAATGTATCCTAACTTCTGTGAAATTCTAGCTTTATGCCCTTATTTGGAAATTTTACTCAAGCAGACCAACAAAATTTCTATGGTAAGAATCTGTATTCCTATATCTTAGACATCCTATAGTGAGAATCTCATAAACCAATGGCTATGTATAGAACCTGTTAGAGATCATGACAGACATACTATTTCTGTGAGATGCAAGCCTGGGTGGATTATTGGTCCCAATTCTTGAACAAGTAGAGACTATCTTAACAATCTTAGCCAACATACACAGTAAAAATATTTTCATTTTCTTTTAATGAATTCTCATTTCTAATACTCATTAGACAGACTTGAATACAAAAAAATCTTTGCTTCTATTAATGAAAATTACTGTCTTTTGTGCTAGCAAAGTATCAAGGGTTTTTGAGATACTGAGACCAGGAATACTTAAAGGAGCCACCTCTAGCTTTTCAGGTGCAGTACCTGCAGTTTAACTTGGCACAATTATGACATTATACTCATTATGCTGTGCTATTTCAAAGTGGTTTGAGGACCTTATAGCTGTATTCCATGTTTCTACATTGTTGCCCCACTAATTATAGATGAAACCAACCATTGTCCAGATAGCCTTCTGGGCTTGGCACAAAATCGTAGATTCCCTTTACAGCAGGGCTTCTTCTCTGACCTTGTCTGGTGAGTTCAACCCCACCCCCACCTCTACCTGTGGAATATCACATAGTCTTGGTCATTATTACAGGTTCAACTTCCTTTCTCCCAATAAAAACCCATCCAGCTTCCACCTCAGCTTCTTGGATTGCCTCCCCATGTTAATGAGGCATCCTGGTATCTTAGCTTTCATCCAAGTGATGAACTTGGCCACCCTGGATATTCCTACCCCCACTTCCCTAAAACTATATAACCCTTGATTCACCCCAAGTAAAGTTGATCTGTCTCCCTGAAGCTGGTCCTGGTGTGTGGTCATCACTGTATGTACTCACAGAGCTTCCGTGTCCCAAGTCCTTTATCTCTGCAACTTTGGCCTCATGGAGTGATATTGGCCTATGATCCCTGGGGGCAAGAATGGTCACACTACATCTTTGGGGGACCTTCTCTGTTTTTCATTTGGATCCAATTTCCATATAGGAGAAGGTAAATTTCTTTCCATGGTAGTGTTTTTGTTTCTGATCATGTATTCTAATTAGTTTTTTTTTGTTTTTTGTTTTTTTTTTTCAGCTTGACACAAACTAGTTATCCAGAAAGAAAGAACATGAGAAAATGCCTTTATCAGAAGGCCTATAGGCAAGTGTGTAGGGTATTTTCATATTAATAATGGTTGTTTGGAGGGACCACCCCACTAAGTGTGGTGTCATCAACCCCTCCCATGTGGGTCAGGTGGTCCTGGAAGGAATCAAAAGCCAAGCTGAGTGAGCTACAGCAGTGAGCATGGCTTCTGTTTCAGTTCCTGCTCTGACTTTACAATGAGTGGTTAGCTGTGGAATGAAATAAATGCTCTCATTCTCCAGTTATTTTTGGTCATAGTCTCGATCACAGTGGTAGAAGACAAAACAAATTTTGAGTCTTTTTTTGACTTATGTGATACTGACCTTCCAGTGACAAAAGTCAAATCTTTAAGGCAATAACCCATGTCTGCTGAGCACTTTCTTTGGTGCTGGGAATTATATTGGCTACATTGGCAGTATTGTACAATCCTTACAACTATCTGTTGGTTATGCTTTGTACCAAAATAAAGCTTAAACAACTCATCCAGGATCGCACAATTGCTATGGCATTATTCAACATCTGGACTGGAATACCAAGCATCACATAATTAATGCACTCTTGCTCTAGTGAGATTTCATTTAAAAATAATGTTGTTTCTTGAAGACAGTATATCACTTACCTCAATGGCCAATATTTTAATCCATGTTCAGAAGTGATTATATAAGGATGAGATATTGTATCCTATTGGTTTGAGAATAGCAAAAATCGTGTGTGTGGGGATGTGCTTGTGTGTACCATACTTACCTCCAATTCTGAGCATCTTGATTTTCTGTTTCAGCGTATTTCTAACATTCCATCAAGATGACAGCATATTTGGAATATATTCAATGAGCCTTAGTAAGAGCTGCTGAGTTCAGTGCCACTTGGGAAATCTGGATTTATAATCTTTGAGCCTTCTATGTGACTTAACCATTTTTTTCTGCCTTTGGTTAAAAAATTCTGCAGGTTCTGGAGATAGAGATACATATATTCCAATGCTTGAAACAGGAAGTAAGGACTCTAGGACGTTGTCATGTTGTCTTCACCAGGTTCTTTTTTTAAAATGTATTCATTCTTCCATTAAGGGACATCTAAGTTGTTTCCAGCCTATATCTATTATAAATAAGGTTTTTATAAACATAGAGTAGCTGATATATCTCAACAACAGTGAAAGCAACACTTTCTATGAAATCTGCTTCAGACAGAATTGAATCTGAGATATAAGAGTAATCCCCAAACACAAAACAATCTCAGACTTTTACACTTAAATTTGCAAAGACAAGGCAGTAAATGGATGTTTTTTCCCTTACTTTTTATAAAGTCTGACAAGTCCTTGGTAAAAGGACTCCTTGAAGCCACTGAGAGACTAATGGGAAGCTGTACCTGTGCCATGAGACTTTCAAAGTCCTCTGGCTCATCTTTGGAAGTAGTATGCATCGTTTTTAAACTTGGGTTTCAGACACAAAGCTGAGCTGCTTGGCCTCTTAGATGTAATGGAGTATAATAAATACAGTCTCTTACATATGAAAACTTTAAAACAAATATGTGTAAACAGAGGGTGTTACTATTAAAAAAAATCAGCTTTGGGAAAGTCAACCCTCACTAAGTAAACCAAAGGGAAAATTGGATTAAAAACACCCATATTAGTGATATAGTAGGTAGCTATAAACACCTTTTTAATAATTTAATTTCATCATTATAGAATTAATATATATGGAAATACTTAATGGGATTAAAAGATAGGAAGGCTCATTTGTTTATGCCAAAATTATCATTAAAATGTTAACTGTGACAGGAAAATGGCCTCTGACCCTTGAGTAATAATTTGGGCTTTAAAATAAACCTGTTGTTATGGTTTGTATATGCTTTTCCCAGGGAGTGGCACTATTAGGAGGTGTGGCCTTGTTGGATTAGGTGTGTCACTGTGGGTGTGGGCTTAAGACCCTCCCCCCTGGCTGCCTGGAAGTCAGTCTTCCACTAGCCACCTTCAGATGAAGAGATAGAACTCTTAGCTCCTCCTGCACCATATCTGCCTGGATGCTGCCATGTTTCTGCCTTGATGACAATGGACTGAACCTCTGAGCCTGTAAGCCAGCCCTAATTAAATGTTGTCTTTTATAAAACTTGCATTGGTCATGGTATCTGTTCACAGCAGTGAAACCCAAACTAAGACACCTGTTAAAAAGGAATGTTATATATCATTAGTTTTGCCTAGGAGTCAGCTAGACTGTGGTAACTAATATCCCAGTATAGGAATATATAAAAGTGTGTGTTCATGGAACATATTTCAAAGTCTACTCAAGGGAAAATGGCCAATGAAATGTGTTCCTCGGGAGAAACCACAAGAGTTACTGTACATGGCCCTAAAGTTATCAGTCAAAACCACAGCCAGGTCAATAACGACTTACAACATGCTGGGGAATCAAATGAGCACAACGCATGGCGCCTGATTCGCATCATAAATGTGCATTCATAGCTGACTTTGGATGAGGTTCATGGCTGAAGTTAGAATGAGCTCAAATGACTACTTAAACAAATAGCATTGGAAATGGAATTTTTTGGTAATTTTAGACTTAATTAAAATATAATTACATCATTTCCTCCCTGCCTTTCAAATGAATGGCCTCTTTTTCTTTATTGCTGTTACATACCTGTATATAAGTGAATAAATATATAAATGCAACTTTCTGAGCCTATTTAATGTTGCTTGTATATACACATACCGTTTAGAACTAAGCATTTGTGATTGGATAACTATTTAGTGTACTCATTTCTGAGGAAGATTAACTCTCCCTCTCATGGTACTTTTTAATTGCCTCTAGTTCCTCATCTATGGCTAGGGTCCTATGCCACCTCCCCCATTCACATTGCCCTGTCAACTGGTGGTGTCTTTATTTAGGTCTTATTTAAGCAGCTATTTTCTTGAGAGTTCTTGGGTGTGGGGTCCCTGTCATATGCAAAATACACAACATCATAGCAGACTTCCTGGTCCTCTGGCTCTTGGAACTTGGATCTTTCTGCCTTTCCTTCTAATGTCTCTGAGCCTTAGATTAGGAGTTCTGTTATGGATATTATCAATTGGGGCTTCACCCCATAGACAGTCATTATCTATATTTTGGGCAATTTTGGACTTTATATAATGGTGTCTTTTAAAGTAGAATGATTCTTTTGGGGTTGAGAGCTATACCTTATCTATGGGTATTAAGATAAGAATTAAGAATGCAGTTAGGTATTATGCTGGCTTAGAAAAGTAGCAGTCATAGATTTTCCTCTAAGATCTGTGATATCACTCACCATGGATTATTTTCTAGTATTAGGCATAATTTCTCTTTTGTTGAGTGGACTTAAATCCAATTAGACAACTGTTGGTTAGCTCCAAGAAATAAATTCCAGTTGCATCTTTAGAGCTATCTTGCTGTGCTGATCAATGTTATTGCTCACAGGTGCCACAGTCAGGTAAAACTAGTCAATGCTTTTTTACCTTGATGGCTTGCACAACATCTTTTGGTATTATGGCTGATCCCTAGGGAGAAGGCTTTTAGATCAGATCCAACTCTATTCCTCCAGTCACTCTATCCAGAGTACAGGTGTCATCAGCAATGTGGACTTACCTCCGACTTTTGGGAGGCAACGAAGAGCAACCGCAATAACCTGTATGGTTTGGGGAGTCTCTTGGACTTGCCTGACCAATAACTTGAAAAGTGGTTTCTTTTGTCTGGCACTATAGTTTTTTATTAAATAGTCTATGGATCTTGGACAGAGCATTATCACCCAAGTGGCATAATTTCATATAAACTATATATCTATATATACAACACACTTTTATGTATCATATGTAACGTTACTCAAATATAAAATAATATGATTCCCTATGGTTTTCTTTAGGCAGCATTAGGAATATCGAGGAAAAACAACTTCTATTTGTTCTGTTATTTAATCTTATTCCATTGGGAGACACACATCTTTGTAGTAGCATTATGTGAAGTACATATATCATTCGTGAGCATGTGCGTGCTTCCTTGCTACATATATATGAACTTCCCCTGTACTAGATAAAATTCACATATTTCTAAGTTGGCACTTCAAAATTAGAGCTGCCAGATGCTTAAAAGATGAATGTTTCTGGTGACCATGGAAGGTAGTATAAGAAAACAAGAATTAATTTTACTTGATGAAGAAAATCTAACAAGTGTGCAATTGAAAGCATTATGATAAAACATGTAAGGAGAGACAGAAGAGTATTACCGCCTCTTATAGATATTGGCTCTGCATTTTTAAAATTTTATTTAGATATTTAAATTATTAGATATTTGATTTATTTACATTTCAAATGTTATCCCCTTTTCTCCTTTCCCCTTCGAAAACTCTCTATCCCATCCCCTCTCCCCCTGCTCACCCCACCCACTTCCCTGACCTGGCATTCCACTACACTGGGGCATCAAACCTTCACAATGGCCTCTCCTCTCATTGATGTCTAAAAAGGCCATTCTCTGCTACATATGTAGCTGGAGCCATGGCTCCCTCAATTTGTGCTCTTTGATTGGTGGTTTAGTCCCTGGGAGCTCTGGAGATACTGGTTGAGACATATTATTGTTCCTCCTGCAGGACTGTAAAACTCTTCAGCTCCTTGGATCCTTTCTCTAGCTCCTCCCTTGTGGACCCTATGCTCCGTCCATTGGTTGGCTGTGAGCCATGGGTAATATGATCCCTGTTCTAGGAAGGACCAAAGTATCCACAGTTTGCTTCTCCTTGAGCATCATGTGGTCTGTGAATTGTATCTTTGGTGATCTGAGCTTTTGGGCTAATATTAACTTATCAGTGAGTGCATACCATGTGTGTTCCTTTGTGATTGGTTTACATCATTCAGGATAATATTTTCTAGTTCCAATCATTTGCCTAAGAATTTCATGAATACATTGCTTTTAATAGCTGAGTAGTACTCCATTGTATAAATGTACCACATTTTCTGTATCCATTCTGTTGAGGGACACCTGGGTTCTTTTTTTTTTTTTTTTTTTTTTTTTTACTTTTTGAATGTGTTTTTTTTTATTTTATTTTCTATATTCTATGTTTACACTCCAAAGGCTTTCCCCTTTCCCAGTTCCCACCCACCATAGTTCCCATAGTTCCTCTCCCCCCCCCATCTGTTCCCTAATAATTCCCCCTCCCCCCTCGGTTTCTTTACTAAACTGGATGCAATCTTTACAGGCCCAGGGTCCTCTCCTTTCTTCTTCTTGGGAATCATTTGACTTGCTATTTGTGTCTTGAGTATTTAGGGCTTCTGGGCTCATTAATATCCACTTATCAGTGATTGCATTTCATGTGCATTCTTTTGTGATTGGGTTAATTCACTCAGGATGATATTTTCCAGGTCTAACCATTTACCTACAAATTGCATGAATTCATTATTTTTAATTGCTGAGTAGTATTCCATTGTATAAATATATCACATTTTCTGTATCCATTCCTCCTTTGAGGGATATTTGGGCTCCTTCCAATTTCTGGCTATTATAAACAAGGCTGCTATAAACATAGTGGAGCATGTGTCCTTATTGTATGCAGGGGAATCCTCTGGGTATATGCCCAGGAGTGGTATGCCAGGGTCCTCTGGAAGTGACATGCCCAATTTTCTGAGGAACCGCCAAACTGATTTCCAGAGCGGTTTTACCATTTTGCAATCCCACCAACAGTGGAGGAGTGTTCCTCTTTCTCCACATCCTCGCCAGCACTTGTTGTCTCTTGAGTTTTTAATCTTAGCCATTCTGACTGGTGTGAGGTGGAATCTCAGGGTTGTTTTGATTTGCATTTCCCTGATGACTAATGATGTTGAACATCTTTTAAGGTGTTTCTCGGCCATCCGAATTTCTTCTGGTGAAAATTCTTTGTTTAGCTCTGTGCCCCATTTTTTGATAGGGTTATTTGTTTCTTTGCAGTCTAACTTCTTGAGTTCTTTGTATATATTGGATATTAGCCCTCTGTCGGATGTGGAGTTGGTGAAGATCTTTTCCCACTTTGTTGGTTGCTGTTTTGTCCTTCTGACAGTGTCCTTTGCTTTGCAGAAACTTTGTAATTTTATGAGGTCCCATTTGTCGATTCTTGATCTTAGAGCATAAGCTATCGGTGTTCTGTTCAGGAACTTTTCCCCTGTGCCCAAGTCCTCCAGGGTCTTCCCAAGCAAAGTGGCAGGTTATAAAATTAACTCAAGCAAGTCAGTGGCCTTCTTGTACTCAAAGGACAAGCAGGCAGAGAAAGAAATTAGGGAAATAACACCCTTCACAATAGCCACAAACAACATAAAATATCTTGGCGTAACTCTAACCAAACAAGCGAAAGATCTGTACAACAGGAACTTCAAGTCCTTGAAGAAAGAAATCGAAGAAGACCTCAGAAGATGGAAAAATATTTCTTACTCCTGGATTGGCAGGATCAATATAGTAAAAATGGCCATCTTGCCAAAAGCAATATACAGATTCAATGCGATCCCCATCAAAATCCCAACTCAATTCTTCATAGATCTAGAAAGAGCAATTCTCAAATTCATCTGGAGCAACAAAAAACCCAGGATAGCTAAAACTATTCTCAACAATAAAAGGACTTCTGGGGGAATCAATATCCCTGACCTCAAGCAGTACTACAGAGCAATTGTGTTAAAAACTGCATGGTATTGGTATAGCAACAGGCAAGCAGATCAATGGAACAGGATTGAAGACCCAGAGGTTAACCCACAGACTTATGGTCACTTGATCTTTGATAAAGGAGCCACAACCATCCGGTGGAATAAAGATAGCCTTTTTAACAAATGGTGCTGGTTCAACTGGAAGTCAACATGCAGAAGAATGCGAATTGATCCAATCTTATCTCTTTGCACTAAGATCAACTCCAAGTGGATCAAGGACCTCCACATAAAACCAGACACACTGAAACTATTAGAAAAGAAACCTGGGTTCTTTCTAGTTTCTGGCTATTATAAATAAGACTGCCATGAACATAGTGGAACATGTGTCCTTATTACATGTTGGAGCATCTCCTGGGTATATCTGGGTCCTGAGGTAGTACTTTGTCCAATTTTCTGAGGAACTGCCAAACTAATTTCCAGAGTGGTTTTACCTGCCTGCAATCCCAACAGCAAGTGGAGAGTGTTCCTCTTTCTCCACATCCTCTCCAGCATCTGTTGTCCCTTGAATTTTTGATCTTAGCCATTCTGACTGGTATGAGGTGAAATCTCAGGGTTGTTTTGATTTGTATTTCCCTGATGACTAAGGATATTGAACATTTCTTTAGTTGTTTCTCCACCATCTGGATTCCTCATTTGAAAATTGTTTGTTTGGCTCTGTATCCTATTATTTAATAGGGTTATTTGGTTCTCTGGAGTCTAACTTCTTGAGTTCTTTGAATATATTGGATATTAGCCCTCTGTCATATGTAGGATTGGTAAGGATCTTTTCCCAATCTGTTGGCTGCTGTTTTGTCCTATTGACAGTGTACTTTGCCTTACAGAAGTTTGCAATTTTATGAAGTCTCATTTCTCAATTCTAGATCTTAGAACATAAGCTATTGGTGTTCTATTCAGGAAAATTTCCCCTGGGCCAATGTGTTCCAGGCTCTTCCACACTTTCTCTTCTGTAAGATTCAGTGGATCTGGTTTTATATGGAGGTTCTTGATCCACATGAATTTGAGCTTAGTACAAGGAGATAAGAATGGATCAATTTGCATCATTCTACATGTTGACTGCCAGTTGAATGAGCATCATTTGTTGAAAAAGCTGTCTGTTTTCCACTGGATGGTTTTAGATCCTTTGTCAAAGATCAAGTGACCATAGGTGTGTGGGTTTGTTTCTGGGTTTTCAATTGTATTCCACTGATCTACGTGCCTGCCATTGTACCAATATCATGCAGGTTGTTTTTCTTATCATGATTGCTCTGTAGTATAGCTTGAGGTCAGGGATGGTGATTTTGCCAGAGGTTCTTATATTACCAGAGAATAGTTTTCACTATCCTAAGTTTTTTGTTATTACAGATAAATTTGGAATTCTCTCTTTTAACTCTATGAAGAATTGAGTTAAAATTTTGATGGGGATTGCATTGTATCTGTAGATTTCTTTAGGCAAGACAGCCATTTTTACTATATTAACCCTGCCAATCCATGAGCATGGGAGATTGTTCCATCTTCTGAGATCTTCAATTTCTTTCTTCAGAGACTTTGAAGTTCCTGTCATACAGAGCTTTCACTTCTTGGTTAGAGTCATACCAAGGTATTTTATATTATTTGTGACAATTGTAAAGGTTGTCAATTCCCCCAATTTCTTTCTTCAGAGACTTTGAAATTCCTGTCATACAGATCTTTCACTTCTTGGTTAGAGTCATACCAAGGTATTTTATATTATTTGTGACTATTGTGAAGGTTGTCAATTCCCCTAATTTCTTTCTCAGCTTCTTTAAAGTTTATCAGGTTTAGGAGTTCTCTGGTGGCAATTTGGGGTCAATTATGTATACTATCACATCATCTGCAAATAGTGATACTTTGACTTCTTTCTTTTTTGACTCCTTTTGTTTTCTAATTGCTCTGGCTAGGACTTCAAGTTCTATATTGAACAGGAGGAAGAGAATGGACATCCTTTTCTAGTCCCTGATTTCAGTGGGATTGATTCAGGTTTCTCACCATTTAGCTTGATGTTGGCTACTGGTTTGCTGCATATTGCTTTTACTATGTTTAGGTATGGGCCTTGAATTCCTAATCTTTCCAAGACTTTTATCATGAAGGAATGTTGGATTTTGTCAAATGTTTTCTCAGCATCTAATGAAATGATCATGTGTTTTTTCCTTTGAGTTTGTTTGTGTAGTGGATGAATTTCTGTATATTGAACCAGCCTTGCATCCCTGTGATGAATCCTACTTGATCATGGTGGATAATCATTTTGGTGTGTTTTTGGATATGGTTGGCAAGAATTTTATTGAGAATGTTTGCATCACTATTCATGAGGGAAATTGGTCTAAAGTTCTCTTTCTTTGTTGGGTCTTTGTGTGGTTTAGGTATCAGAGTGATTGTGGCTTCATAGAACTAGTTCTGTAGTGCTCCTTCTGTTTTTATTTTGCACAATAATTTGTAGAGTATTGGTATTAGGTCTTCTTTGAAGGTCTGATAGATCTCTGCATTAAACCCATCTGGGCTTTTTTATGTTGGGAGATTATTAATGACTGCAATGACTGCTTCTATTTCTTTAGGGGTTATGTGACTGTTTAGATAATTTATCTGATCCTGATTTAACTTTGTTACCTGGTATCTGTCTAGAAAATTGTCCATTTCATCTAGATTTTCCAGGTTGTTTTTTTTTTTTTTTTTAGTATCCTTTTGTAGTAGGATCGTATGGGTTTTTTTTTTTTTTTAATTTCCTCAGTATCTGTTGTTATGTCTCCCTTTTCATTTCTGATTTTGTTGATTTGGATACTGTCTCTTTGCCCTCTGGTTAGTTTGGCTAAGGGTTTATCTATCTTGTTGTTTTTGTCAACAAACCAGCTCCTGGTTTTGTTGATTCTTTGTATAGTTCTTTTTGTTTCTACTTGGTTGATTTTAGCCCTGAGTTTGATTATTTCCTGCCATCTACTCCTCTTGGGTGTATTTGCTCCTTTTTATTCTAGGACCTTCAGATGTACTACTGTCCAACTGCTAGGGTATGCTCTTGCCAGTTCCTTTTTGGAGGCACTCAGAGCTATGAGTTTTCCTCTTAGCACTGCTTTCATTGGGTCCTATAAGTTTGGGTATGGTTTGCCTTCATTTTCATTAAATTCAAAATGTCTTTAATTTCTTTCTTTATTTCTTTCTTGACCAAATTATTGATGAGTAGAATGTTGTTCAGTTTCCATGTGTATGTGGGCTTTCTGTTATTGTTGTTGTTGTTGTTGTTGAAGAACAGCCTTATTCTGTGGTGATCTGATAGGGTGCATTGGATTATTTCTATCTTATATCTGTTGAGGTCTGTTTTGTACCCGATTATATGGTCAGTTTTGGAGACAGTACCATGAAGTGATGAGAAGAAGGTATATTATTTTGTTTTAGGATAAAATGTTCTATAGATATATGTTTAATCCATTTGTTTCATAACTTCTGTTATTTTCACTGTGTCTCTATTTATAGTTTGTGTTTCCCTAGTGAGAGTGGTGTGTTGAAGTCTCCCACTATTATTGTGTGAGGTGAAATGTGTGCTTTGAGCTTTAGTAAAGTTTCTTTTATGATTGAGGGTGCCCTTGCATTTGGAGCATAGATGTTCAGAATAGAGAGTTCATCTTGCCAGATTTTTCCTTTGATAAGTATGAAGAGTCCTTCCTTAACTTTTTTGATAACTTTACGTTGAAAGTCAATTTTGTCCAATATTAGAATTAGATCCAGCTTGTTTCTTAGGACCATTTGCTTAGAAATTCTTTTCCAGCCTTTTACTCTGAGGTAGTGTCTCTTTTTTGTGCCTGGGGTAAGTTTCCTGTATACAGTAAAATGTTGGGTCCTATTTACATATCCAGTCTGTTAATCTATGCCTTTTTATTGGGGAATTGAGTCCATTGATATTAAGAGATATCAAGATATTGATATCTCTTAATGCCTTTTTATTGGGGAATTGAGCCCATTAATTTTAAGATAAGGAAAAGTGATTGTTGCTTCCTGTTAATTTTTTATTAGAAGTTGAGTTATGTTTATGTGGCTCTCTTCTTTTTGGTTTGTTGAAAGATTATTTTCTTGCTTTTTCTAGGTGTAGTATCCCTCCTTTTGTTGGTGTTTTCCATTTATTATCCTTTGAAGGCTTGATTTGTGGAAAGATATTGTGTAAATTTGTTTTAATACCTTGGTTTCTCCATCTATAGTAATTGAGAGTTTTGCTGGGTATAGTAGCCTGGGTTGGCATTTGTGTTCTCTTAGGGTCTGTGTAACACCTGCCAGGATCATCTGGCTTTCATAGTCTCTGGTTAGAAGTCTGGTATAATTTTGATAGGTCTGCCTTTATATGTTACTTGACCATTTTCCCTTACTGCTTTGAATATTCTTTCTTTGTTTAATGCATTTGGTGTTTTGATTATTATGTGATGGAAGGAATTTCTCTTCTGGTCCTATCAATTTTGAGTTCTGTAGGCTTCTTGAAAGTTCATGGGCATCTCTTTCTTTAGGTTAGGGAAGTTTTCTTCTATAATTTTGTTGAAGACATTTGCTGGCCCTTTAAGCTGGAAATCCTTGCTCTCTTCTATATCTATAATCCTTAGGTTTCATCTTTTCATTGTGTCCTGTATTTCCTGGATGTTTTGGGTTAGGAGCCTTTTGCATTTTGCATTTTCTTTGACTGTTGGGTGTCAATGTTTTCTCTGGTATCTTCTGTACCTAAGTTTCTCTCTTCTATCTCTTATATCTGTTGTTGATTCTTGCATCTATGTCCTCTGATTTCTTTCCTAGGTTTTCTTTCTCCGGAGTTGTCTCCCTTTGTGATTTCTTTATTGTTTCTACTTCCATTTTTAGATCCTGGATGTTTTTGTTCAGTTTCTTCACCTGTTTGTTTGTGTTTTTCTGTAATTCTCTAAGAGACTTTTGTGTTTCCTCTTTAAGGGATTCTATCTGTTTACCTGTGTTCTATATTTCAAGGGAGTTATTTCCATCCTACTTGAAGTCCTCTAATAGCATCATGAGCTGTGATTTTAAATCCAAATCTTGCTTTTCTAGTATGTTGTGGTATCTAGTACTTGCTGTTATGGGAGAACTGGGTTTGGATGATGCCATGTTGCCCTGGTTTCTGTTGGTAATATTCTTGCCTTTGCCTTTAGCCATCTGTTTATCTCTGGTGTTAGTTAGTCCTGCTGTCTCTGATTTTAGGTTGTTCCTCCTTTGGACCTGCAAGACTGTCTCGGCACCCCTGGGAGACCAGCTCTCCCCTGACACAGAGGACTGTAGAGCAGCTATCTCCTGGTGCAGATAGAGCCTGGAAGGACCCTGTCCCAGCTACTCTGTCACTACTGTGCTCCCTGTGCTCCTGGCTGGACCCTCCTTGGATAGTCACCGGAGAGAAAATTGTTGAGCTCACTTCTAAACCTGTCAGTCAAAGTACTCCCTGGAGACCAGTTCTCCCCTGGCAGGACCTGTGCATGGGTCACTGTGGAGCAGCCCAGCTCCTGGGTACAAATGGAACCTGGAAGGACCATGATAGAAAGGACTCTCTCTCTCTCTCTCTCTCTCTCTCTCTCTCTCTCTCTCTCTCTCACACACACACACACACACACACACACACACACACATACATACGCACACATACTTTAGGGGTTATAGGTTGGATCAATGATGTTAAAAAGCTTGCCATGGAAGCCTGAAAACCTAAGCTGGGTCAATTTAGGGAAATCTAAATAACTGTTTACAACACATATGCAGGTGCTCTCTTCCTCTGTCTCTCTGTCTCTCTGTCTCTCTCTGTCTCTGTCTGTCTCTCTCTTTCTCTCTATGTCACACACACACACACACACACACACACACACACACACACACCTTCACAGATACTACCTAGAGCTTTGCACAAGAGACAAGATGCTGAAAACTGAGGAAACCAGAATTCTACCCTTTTAAGAAAGAGAATTAATACTTCCCAAACAGGCAGCAGATTCTGGTGAAATGCCAGCATATCCACTACTGCCGGAGATCCTCTCATTTTATGTGATCTTACAAAAGATATGGAATTATGTCATTTTTCCTTTACAATTTCATTGTGTTTGGGAAACCTCATATGTGCATATTATTCCCAATGGCTAATACTTTAAAATTTTCAATGTAGTTTATTATTTTAGGGTATCCATTTATTTAAAATAGAAAAAATAGTTCCTCACATATTAAAATGTAGAAGTGAGGGAGGAAGGAGGAGGAGGAGGAGAGGAGAGAGAGGGGGAGAGGGAGAGGGAGAGGGAGAGGGAGAGGGAGAGGGAGAGGGAGAGAGAGAGAGAGAGAGAGAGAGAGAGAGAGAGAGAGAGAGACCTTTCTATCAGGGTCTTACTGTAGTGGCTTTCAAATTTAACCTTCAGACGGAAAGTCATTTATATGTAATATTGTCATTTACCCCAGTTCTAACTTTTTAAGGCCCTGGTACATTTGAGGCTATAGAGTTTCTTTATAAGTCATTAGGTGTTTTTGCCAATGAATGACACTCTCTAGGTGCTAATCTAGAGAGGGAAACTTGAAACTATGGAGCAATGACGGTAAACCGAGGCAAAAGTAAATACCTTATTTTTTGTAGCATTTCCAGAAATTATGCCTGAACATATAGTTCTCTATATGAGCTGCACATGCATGACAAGCATTATTCAGCTGCTAGCTAGAACGGATATTCTAGAAGGGTCGAGTAATTTACATTCCTCTCTTTCATTTACACTTACCTGCTAAAGAAACATGTTTGTGCGGCGCAGCTTCTGGGTTCAATGTGGAGATCCCTAATTGAAAATGCCCAGCATCCAGCGAGATCAAAGCAGTATAATGAAGCAGAAAAGGTCACTAGGCAGATTGATTATTTCCTCTTATAACTATGATTCTCTGCTGGCAGAAAAAGAAGCAGCAGCATCTCAGGTATATGTGGTTGCCATAGGGACAGAAGTTGTGATTTACTGGGGAACATTGCTGCAAATAGCAATAAAACAGCAATTCAGCTGAGGTCAGAGGCACAGACTCTCTGAAGCTGCAATCAAACCAGACAGCTGCACAATTCATTCAGTAAGAATTTCACAGTTGCTGTTGTAAGGCAAGTGGAAAAAAGGGGAAATCAAGCCAAGTGTTCCTCTTGTGCATACACCTCTGCAAACAACGCCAGGGCTTTTGTCCAGAGCTTTCAAGCCATCTCACCAAGAACTCTGAGTAATTGAAGGGATACAAAGAAGATCAAAATTGTATTTTTAATACAGTAACTAAAAAGCAGAAGTTTAGAACCATCATAATATTCTATACATGGTATTTTATGAAGCAACATAGAGAAAAACTGCATTAAATATTACAAATAAACCTACTGCTCAAGCTAGCCTATGAAATAACAGGATTGCAGTCAGCTGGACATACTATGCATGCTTGTGTGTATGATATGCATGTATGGAGATAGGCATCAATATACAAATGGCTTTGGCTTTAAGTGAAGTAGACTGTCTTGGCTCTCCCTTCCCCTCCTTCCGATCCCTTTCTATCTTGGACACAGTGCTATGAAGTGAGGGGTGCTCTCTGCTGTCTTAGCGTGAGGACGGTGTCTCTGTCTTTTTCTTTATTATCAACACAGCTGCCTACAGCCTTGGATCCCTTTTTTGTCTCTTCACCTGAATCTTTGGTTTCAGTATTTCAATTGCACTTTCTGTTATAATTTTCATTTAGTGCAAGGGTTTGACAGGGGAGGTCGTGGCATTTTGAAATGTATAGGTTAAACTTTACCTATGCGTTTGAGGTGTCCCTTTCATTAACAAGCACTTAATTCAAACTAGGCTGGTGTCTGTTCTCAGGGGACAGGATTTGAAACATGCAAAATAGCACCAGCTGTGGTTACTGCACAAAGAAACATAAATTTTATCGAGGCTCTTAAAAAGAAAGCATCAACTGATGAAAGAGTAAACTGCGTAGAAGACTGAACACTCTGTTGCCTTTTATAGGAATTCACTGTTGGAGTGACTCAGGGTCAGATGAGTGTCTTTGCAATGATGAGGCAGGATCCAGGCTTTGGAATGTCTAGTCCTTGGAAGGCTTCACATCTGACAAGCAGAGGAGGACTCTCAGACACTTGTTTTATCTTTGATGGGCTGAGTGAGGCCATTAGTTAGTACATACTTGTTTTTTTTTTTTTTACTTTACCATGAGAGAATACTGTCTCTTCTGAAACTCAAGCAAAAAAATTGTGTAAGACCAAAAAAATCCACAAAAAAACCAAACCCTCAAAACTAACACAAAAGGCATTTCCTCCCCCTCAGTGCTGTTAGTAAAACTAGCTATTTTGTGCCTGTCTTGCTAGACTGAGTTTTGTCAACTTGACACAAGTTAGAGTCATTTGGAAAGGTGTGGGGAGCTTCAGTGGAGAAAATGCCACCATCAGGTTGCCTGTAGACTAATGTCTAGGACATTTTCTTGATTAATGATTCAAGTGGGAGGACCAAGACCCTCGGGGAAGTGCTCTCCCTGGGCTGGTGGGCCCAGATGATATGAGAAAGCAGGTTGACTGAGCAAGCCATGAGAAGCAAATTAAGCAACATCCCTCCATGACCTCTGCACTCTGCATTGACTTTTGCCTTGAGATCCTGCCCTCCTGACTTCCCTCAGTGATGGAGAGTGGCTTGCAAGCTGTAAGATGAAATAAACCCTTTCCTCCCCAAGTTTCTTTTGGTCATGCTAGTTCATCAAAGTTACAGATATTCTAACCAAAACACCTGCTCTTAATTAGCATCATTTTTCTTTCTCTAAAACATCTTTCTACTTATTTCTGCTGTTAACGTAGGAGTAGAACATGGAATTCATCAGACATAACAAGCATTGATTAATGCACAGTTACTCACTACTGGCTTCACTTCTTTTGTTTTTTTTCTTAGTTTTTAGTCTATGTGACAGTTATTATCCTCACCTCAGCCCATTCGATGATTTGTATATACTTGATCCAGGGAGTGGCAAAATTAGAAGGTGTGGTCCTGCTGTAGTTGTCACTGCAGGTGTGTACTTTAAAACCTTCATCCTAGCTGCCTGGAAACCAGTATTCTGCTAGCAGCCTTCAGATGAAGATTTAGAACTCTCAGCTCTGCTGTACCATGCCTGCCTGGATGCTGCCATACTCCTGCCTTGATGATAATGGACTGAATCTTTGAACCTGTAAGCCAACCCCAATTCAATGTTGTCCTTACAAGAGTTGTCTTGGTCATGGCATCTCTTTACAGCAGTAAAACCCTAAAACTAAGATCCTTCACTTCCCCTTTCTTTCAATTCACCTTACTTAATATGTCCTGATCCATGCCCTTAGTAAACATTCATAGATGAGTTTTATCCATAAAGAATATATAGAACTTTTTTACAAGCTGTTCAGTGCAAGTCAAGGATGAAAACCTGGATCCACCTGCCTGGGTAAGGCCATTACTCTGCTATACACTAGGCATGTGTCCGTAGGCTTATTTCTCATCATGTCTGTGCCTCAGACTCTTTTTCTGGATACTGAGGGTAGTGAAGACTGCCAATCTTGGTGGCTGGTTGAGAAGATTGATATTCATATAGAAGCTTGAGGACAGTCTCTAGATCATGGTATTTATGTTGGTTATTATAAGGATTACTAGATATATTCAAGGTCTACAGATAGAATTTTGTTATAGAACTTTTTTACAATAGTTACTTTTTAAAACAGCAACTTGTATTGCCTGGCTGTTTTCTTGATTGCAGCTGTTTTCTGAATTGCCATATTCTGTGACAACTGTCCCTATGTATTCTCTACTTAAAGGACACTCAAGTTATTCCTGTCTTTCTGTACTATAAACATCTGTACTGTCATCCATGTCTCTTGTTAGGGGACATGGCAGAGCTTCTAAGGCTGTACCTGACATCATTAATCTACAAAGCCATGGGATATTGGAAAATGTTTTGTCAGAAATTACTCTTGTCTTTATCTGTCTATCTTCCTCCACATACTGCTTGGAATTTTCCCATTCTCATATATATATGTATATATATACATATATACACATACACACACATATATACACATATATATGTATACACACACATATATACACATATATTTGCTATATTATTTTTATTGTAATAAACTTATTATATAGTGACAGATTTCATCCAGACATTTCCATGCAATTATATCATGTCTTTTGACCATATTCACCTTCTCATTCTTCTACCATCCATCTTTGTCCACCAAACAGGCATTATTGTTTCTACTTTCATTTCATTTAGTGTGTGTGTGTGTGTGTGTGTGTGTGTGTGTGTGAACACATCTATATCTGTATCTGTATACAGCTTAAGATGACCAAAATACAGAAAGCACAGTTGTCTTTTTAATCTGGTTTTCTTACTTTTGCCAATTTAAGTTAAAAACCACAAGGAAAGAAACTTTCATTCTATTGCTTTGATGGTCAATAACTGAATGTTTCTTAATAATCAGCCTCTCAAGTTTTCTTCATTATCAACTTATGCCTCTTTTCTCTTCTGCTTCAGATAATGTCTTTTTCTTGCTGACTTGTGGCCCAGGCTGGTCTTAAACTTGCTCTGCACTTCTGATAGATTTTTACTCCGCACTCTAGTACCGTGATACAGGTGTGCACCATCACACCCAGTTTATTCGGTAGTGAGCTTGAACTCACTGCTTCATGCATGCTTGGCAAGTTCTCTATCAACCAAGCAGTATCTCTAGTGTTCAGTTTTAGGTGCTGTAGCTTCTTAATTTGTCACTTTCCAATGAATTCTGTTAAGGAATAGCATTTAAGCCTTTGCCAGTTAATTTTCTATTATAAAGATGTATTCACATGTATGACATTCTTTTTTCTGAGTCGTTTTATTTGTAACTTTTCCTTTTCATTAAAATGGTAAATTATAATTTAAAACTGTTCATAACTTTTTCAGCTGAAAGCTTAACCTGTTGATTTTAATTTTTCTTAGTTTTTTCCTTTTTTATTATTTTCTATATTCTTTGTTTACATTCCAAAGGCTTTCCCCTTTCCAGTTTCCCCCCCTCACCATATGTCCCATAAGTCCTCTTCCCCCCCCACCATTCCCCAATCACCCCCCCTCCCCACCATTTCTCTGTTCTAGTACTCTCCTACAAAACTGGATTTAGTCTTTTCCGGACCAGGGTCCTCTCCATCCCTTTTCTTGGGAATCTTTTGCTTAGCTAATTGTGTCTTGACTGTTCAGAGTTTCTGGGCTCATTAATATCCACTTATCAGTGATTGCAATTCATGTGTATTCTTTTGTGATTGAGTTAGCTCACTTAGGATGATATTTTCCAGATCCAACCATTTGCCTACAAATTGCATGAATTCATTATTTTTAATTGCTGAGTAGTATTCCATTGTATAAATATACCACATTTTCTGTATCCATTCCTCCATTGAGGGACATCTGGGTTCTTTCCAGCTTCTGGCTATTATAAATAAGGCTGCTATGAGCATAGTGGAACATGTGTCTTTACTGCATGCAGGGGAAGAATATACCATTTTCTCAGCACTGCACGGTACCTTCTCCAAAATTGATCATATAATTGGTCACAAGACAGATGTCAACAAATACAAGAAGATCAAACTTAGTTTTTTAAAATGTATTTGAATATAAACCTGTATTAATCACTGCAACTCTGTTCTCCAGATTTTTACATCTGGACTTAAATGGTCTCCCAGGCCCCTGATGTGTCCTCTATTCTGATAGTCCTGATGATCAGCTCCCTCATCACCAGCATTCCTGTGGCTAAGATGTCCCCAGTCCTCAGATATGATTCTTACTGCTTTTCATTATGTTTCTAGTTTTCCTACAAAATAGAGTCTGAGAAAAACCTAGTGTGTGTACCATTTCCCTGGACAGTATTGATGTCTTATAGTTATTATACCGTTAGTTTATGATAGTTACACTAAGTGTGAAGGAATATATTTGCAGATACATTCACTTTTATATAATCAGTATACCATTTGCCTTAGAAATCACATTCCAGAGATTTTAAAACTACTCCTTGTTTTTGGCATCTTGACCTATCACTTCCAGAAAAGAATAGATACAGCCTATGAGTATAGTTTTGTTTCCCAGGTTTGTATATGTAGTTAAATCAGCATCAGCAACACAGTACGTTACAGCATCCCTGTTCTGCTCTGTGACAACCCTATCATTTGCTTCCCAGAAGCAAACCAGTTACTTATGGTGTGTGATTTCTTCTGTTAATTTTTTTTGTACTGCTAATTTTTCAATTTAAATGCCAGTCTGCATGTGCTTGATTTTTACCAGTGAAATTCGCATATGTATATATTTTCTATACACTGAGATTTTGAGTTTGTAAAAATGCTAAGCAGGGACTATTTACTATGACAAGATATGCAGATGTAATTGTTACATGCACTGTCTAATCTTTTTTCCTCCTCCCACACCAAACAGTTCTATTTTTCACAGCCAAGCTGCATGAGTTACTGTGATATATGTCACAATATATTTTTGGTTATGTTTAGTAATTTCCTCATTTCTCACTGAGCCCTTGTCAGAGATGGAAACCCCTTTCAAATGAATAATCTGCCAGCTTTAATTTTTTGTATTTATTGATATTGACTCTGCTCTATGATATATATTCATACATATATATATATACACATATGTATGTATACATATATTGTATAAATATATATGTATATATATTCATTTAAAAAATACTTTTAAAGATTTCTTTATCTCTTTTTGCCCCTGTAAAGCACCTGTTTTCTGTTCCTCTCCTTCCTTTCTTCCAGCTTCCTTTATAGCACTTCTGTTATTTTTTTTGTTTTTTTGCCCAAGAATCTGTAGAAGGAAGATTTGTGAGACATTGTTGAGTGAAAATGGCTTATTACCTTTCACATGTGATTTCACAGGCTTAATTCTCCATTTCAAACATTCTCTCATAGCGCACTGAGCCTGGAGCTTTGCTGCCTTCAGGCTCCCAAGGTTGTCTTCCTAGCGTCTGCCTTGAATGTCCCCTACCTTGTTTTCAAAGGGGCAGGAGGGCGAGCAAGGCAAGGGTGTGTGATTACTTGTCTGTGCCTCAGACATCCTTGAGTATGTCCTCCTGTATCCCCGGCATCTGAGGGTAGGGCGTGAAGTTAACTAAACTCATTTTCTATCTCAGAGCACTGTACAGTGATTCAGCAAAGACAAAGCCAGCAGAGGAATGAAATCCCTTAGCAAGCATTCCCTTTGGATCTTTCCAGGCCATGGCACCCTCCTTTCTGAGTCCTCACTGAATCAGGGTGACATAACAATCTATGAACAACTGCTATATTAATCAGGATCCTTGAGAGATTCTTTGGATGACGAATGTAAATGTTATTCAAATATATTTGAAACCATATACAGTTAATTCCATTAAAATAAACAAATATTGGGTGCATTGTCTGTGTGAAGCTTCATTCTTTCTTCCTGTTGGTGAGTGGCACATCTTCTCAGCACCTCGTGAGGCTGGACTCTAAGAACCAGTTTTGTGTTTTCCTTCTCCTTTATGTTCCGTACATATTTCATCATTATATTGTCCAGATATTCCTTTCTCAAAATACATCCTAAACCTTGTATGCTTTTCTTTTAAAGGCTTATTTTTATTGTTTTGAATTATGTGTTGGTGACTGCAGAGACCAGCAGAGCCAGATCTCCTGGAGCTGGAGTTACAGGTTTGCTCAGATCTGCTCAGAGTTGGTGCCAAGAATAGAACTTGAATCCTCTGCAAGACCACTATGTGCTCTGGAGATCTGAGTCACTTCTCCAGCCCCTGCTTTTCTTCATGTACCTTACTGCTATTATGGTCCAGCTCTCTCTTCTGTGCATTACTGTAGTAGCTCAGCATGGTCTCCATTCCTCTATCACTCTCATTCTTTCCAGTGAAGCAGATGTAGCATTGCCAGATGCCAGTCCCCATTGCAGACAGGAAGCATAGCTCAGGTTTCTCCCCAGACTCCAATGCCATTATTTTAGCCTCTCTGACTGACTTTCAGTGCCTGTGAATTCTATGTTCTTCCCAAGTCTCTTGTGTTTGTGTGGGAAGTGCCTTTGCATTTACTGTAAGAGCTATTGCTCATCTTTGGAGCATCAAGGGGAATAATAAGAGGTTTGCTCTGGGGACTCATTCTAAGGTGAGCCCTCCCCAGTTTCCACAGAGTCATTTCCTGTTTCTTCATCTCATTTAAGATTGCAATCACACTGACATTTACTTGTGTACTTAGTGTCTGTCTTCTAAGTAGACTGGAAACACTATAAAACAGGTGTCCTGTTTGTTTTGTTGAGGTCACTTCCTGGGGAAACTGCCAGAAGTTTGTTGAGCCACAGTGGCTGTATTTGGACTCAGTAGCATGTCTTAGTATTCTATAGCTATGAAGAGAAACCATGACTGCAGAAACTCCTATAAAAGAGCATTTAATAGGGGATGACTTATAGATCCAGATGTTTAGTCTCTTTTCCTCATGGTTGGGAACATGGCAGCACACAAACAGATGTTGTGCTGGTATAATTGAGAGTTCTACATCTAGATCTGTGGGCAGCAGTAAGGGAGAGAAACACTGGACCTGGCTTGGGCTTTTGAAACCCTAAAGCCCCCTCCAAGTGACACACTTTCTCCAACAAGGCCACACCTCCAACAAGACCATACCTCCTAATTCTTCTCAAGTGGTGGCACTCTGTGATGACCAAGACTTCAAGTATAGGAGCCTATGGGTCCATTCTTACTCAAATCACACATAGCAACAGTTACAGGCAAGTATATTGCTCTGTAGATGGTGCTGAAGAAGGCATGACCTGGTCCTGTGGGCCATAGATACAAAATTATTTGTTCATCTGAAAAATTGAAATGTGATGTCATTTGCAGAAAAAAAATGGACAGAATTGGAATCATTATATCAAGTGAACTCAGTCAGACTCAACATGACAAACTTGTGTATGCATGTGTACATACATGCATAAATAGAACTTGAAAATGGAAACGGGGATTTGAAAGGGGAGTTGACATTCTAATTAAAAGGAGATGGGGCACAAGAGAAGACAGACAATATAGATGCCATGAAAACCAAGTGGAAAACTACTGAAGGAAGAAAAGGGACAAACGGGAGATAAGAGGGAAGATGGCGGCAGCGGAGGCATTGAAGAACAAACTATAATGGTATGTATGTATGAAAATGTCACAGGGGAATACATTTGGTTAATTAAGAAAACAAAACTGGAAAGATTAATCAAAAGGGAGGATAGGGTAGTGGATAGGATATTAATATGCTACCCCAAACACTGAGTAATTTCTTCCCTGAAAATATACCAGGTGTGGAGTTCTAAGATTGTACTCATTTGGGAACTTGAGTCTACTTTGCACCAACTAATGTGGTATCATGCCTGAAAAAAAAATCTGTGTGTTTTCATGCAAAGAAGAATGAATCAAGCACTCCCCCAAAAGTTCAGCATCAGGCCTCTGGGTAAGGTGGGATCAGATAAGATTTAAAGACAATGATGGCAGCTTAGCCTTGAAGCAGGTGGAGGATTTTAACAGAGGGCTTGGGGCCTTTCCTGTCCTTCATGTAATGTGAGCAGCTGGGGCATGGATCAGGCCTCAGTCAGATAGGTTTAACAGGATTTCCTCTTCTGCACAGATCTTGGTCTTACAGACAAAAATGTGTGCTACATAAAGGGAGCACTTGGGTTAAAGATTGGAGATATTTAATATGATAGACCAAAAGGTTACAGGTGTTAACTGAATTTTTGTCTGGTAATTAGCTTATTAGTAACTTAAAATTTATTTCAATCATACCTTCTCTTTAGTGGGCCGTTATGATCTTGAGACTATGGTATTTTAAAGACTACATATACAAGTATATACAACCATTGAGTCTAGAAATCATGCAGTTTGTCTACCAATATATTATTGTGTATACACACACAGACTTACTTCTAGGTAGAACGAAGTTTGAGTTAATTTGAACATAATTCTTATTTTCTCTTATGATTGTACTTAGGTTATAGCTATATACACAGCAGCTAATTGCTTCTGAGCATTTTAATGTGCGAGGGGATTTCTCTCTCCTTTCTCAAGACAATTTGCTGCTGTAAATAGGCACACAGTGTTCAATGCATGCATATCACATAGTGGTTTGTAAATGTTACAGCCTTTATTTAAAGGTGAGCTGATGAGAGTAAAGCAATGGCCAAGGATTTAATAATTCATGGGATTCCTATATTCTCTTGCATAGCCTCTATCTCCTTAGAAAACCTTTATCAGCATGCCATTTTCAATGGCTAATAAAAGAGTTCACCAAGGGACTGGGTTTGTATGCTTGGCAACAGGCTGGTGCATTGGTCTCCTTTCCCTCTTCAATAGTGCCCTCAACTCCCAGTTTCTCCCTGTCATTTCTGATGAGACCCTGGTTTTATGTATCTGTGGCTCCTGAAGGTAAGCAAGGGAATTATAAATGAAGATTGGTAAGGGTTCTGTACATAACTTGTTTACAGCTCAGACTCTTGAAGCTCTATTCTTTTTAGATGGTCTATAGAACATGCTTAAATCTTGATGTATTTTTAGATTGTTGCCATTGAGGAATTATCAACTCACACTACAGGTTATAGTTGTTTGAATAACTCAGAGGGATTCTTTTCTTATTCAGATTATCACTCTGAGCTTCAAGGTCTTACAAAGACATTGTGGCAGATGTACTGTACACCGCAGTATTAGACAGTAGAAATCTTGACGTTTACCAAACGCTGAAGTCCTCAGTATGACAGCCTAGCATTCAAAATCCCTTGCATGTGTTGACTAAACTTCAGATCAGAAGATTGTGATGACATCCTGAACAGTGGCCAAAGGTGGCTGAGAGAGAGCAAGGCTTGCGGACTTCACTGCCAAAAGAATAGAATCAGAAAGATTTCTGTTCACCTACCATGGGGTTAAAGAATCCAGAAGCTACAAGACAGGATATAAAATGAGTTTTATGTCAATGTTTGTTATAAATGACAGAGAAAGTTCTCACTTTACAGATTATATGAAGGTGTATATCACAGATCTCTCTAATGTTCCAGGTTTAAGGCTATGATTCTTCTCAAGACTCTGAAACCAACATACCTTTTGTATCTCTGTGGCTCACCTTACAAGGGACCTCCAAGCACAGCTGCTTGGCTGCGTTAAGCATATATGTGTAAACCCTTTCTGGAACATTGAAGTGGTATTGCCCTATCCTCCCCTAAGCAGGAAAGTGGGCATCCTTTTGCAGGATTCTCACTCTTCTTCTCTACTCTAGCTACTTTAGATGGAAATTCCAAAGAGAAAGGACTTTAGGGTCGAGGAATTCTAGAGAAGCAGTGGTTTCCACTGGAAGTCAACAAAGGTACCTTTATCCTTAAGTTTTCAACTAGGAATGGAGTATCAGGAAATTCATACAAGTTGGAGAAGGACAGAAAGCAAAGTCAACTGAGTTTTTGCTTTAGACACTGATGATTTCTTTATTAATGTGGTTGTTGATGTTCCCGGGTTTTCGGCACCATTGATGGGACTTAAAAGAGAGGAAGGGTGTTAGTGAATATGGCATGGCGATGTGGGGGAAGGGAGTGCCTGAGCGGGCCCATGCCCAGGCATTGCCTCCCCCTGAAGGACCACACATACACACCAACATGGCATAGAATAGAGTTTATTCAGAGAATAAGATGAGAGTAGTAGTAAGTAGAGAGAGAGGGAGAGAGAGAGAGAATAGAGAGAGAGAGGAGAGAATAGAGAGAGAGTGAAGGCCGGCCATGACCATGTGGAGAGAGGGGTGAGGGGAGCCCAAGAGGGGCAGAGAGGTGAGAGGATGAGAAGAGAGAGGGGAAGGAGCTGGAAAGAGAGAGAGGAGGGGGCAGGCAGCCCCTCTTATAGTGGAGCAGGCATGTGGGGCGGGGCATACCTGGCTATTGCCAGGTAGCTGTGGGGTGGAGCTTGAACAGAGTACCAACAGACACTAACTGCTATTTTCTCTACTCAATCCTGTGTGTGCTTGCTCCAAAATCCTACATGTCAACTTGTTTTACCTGACCTCAAATTTAGGGTTTAAACATTTTACCTTTATCCATGTCTGTTCTTTTCTGCCATTAACTAACTTTTCCTCTGGTCTTGACAGAATGAGCCACTCTTTGTCCCTTGACATCCTGTAAGAAACTGCGGGGAGTGTAGATCTTAGAGATTATGATTGATGCAGTTGTTGTTCCCATTTTGAGTTTAGGATGCTTTAGGGGCATATTATACACATGTGTCTTTCATCACTACGAAATTCAGCTTAAGAGTTCCAGTGGTTTCTAAACCCTCTTTGAAGAGTCTGTGAAATTATAGGAGAGATGTTAAAAGGTTTATACATTTTGACTTATATGAAAATTTCCTCCTTCTATGTCCACAGTCTCTGTCTTTCTCTCATGAATCTGTCACCATCTATCATACAGAATATATGGGCTAGATTCATAGCTCTTATCAGTGGCTGACAATTTTATCTTCTGAGGACTCTGATATCTTTATGCCTTTGACACTAGAGTTACTGATTTCAGTCTTTCCCAAGAAAGCTAGTAGATGTCAGCATGGTTAGTCGATTCCATCCCCCTTTTTTGAATCTGCTGTGATTTTCCTTCCATCCCCCTCATTTTTATTGCCTTTATTAATGTTTATAACATGGTTTGTTTTTTGCTTGGACTATGACACTAGATCTCTAACTTATGCCCAGGCTTTGGGCTTTATCCCTTCTCTCTATTTCTTATGATTTAGTTTGCAAAATGCAGAGCACAAGGCTATGTGTCCTTGAATAACTTGTTCCTTGTAACTCAGAGAACCAAATTCACACTTCTCGTCCCAGTGTTCTACTCATTTCACAGCCTGGTTTCCATCTTGTTCCAGGCTTATCTACTTACTGTCTGTCTCCTGTCTATCCAGCTTAACAACCACACAGCTGTTACCTCCCAAATGCATGTTACATTTTCATGTTTTGGCTATTGGACCTGGAGTTCAGTCAAAGTAGAAATAACTCTTCAGTTCTATTTTGGGTTAATTGGTCAAATCCTTCACAATTATCTTAAAATCTCACCTTCTCTGTAAACACAGTACTAATTTTTGAAGCAAAGTAAGTTTTTCTTCCCAGCATTCCTGGCATCTTGTCATTCTAGTGTGATGGATTGTAGCACTTTGTTCTGCAATGCAGTGAGTTCCATTGAGACAGTGATAATCTTATATTGACCTTTTCCCCTACATTCTTTAACTAGAAACCTGGGGTATAGAGTAAATATTTGGCCTGTCGCCTGCCTCCCAGATACAGGGCATCAACACTTTGTTTCTGTTCCCTGCCCCTGGAATAGAGCTACCCATAAAATATTGCTCAAAGTAGGAGTTTGGCCTGACCTAGGCAACCATCTGTTTAGAAAGACAGCTCTCTTTTGAATGGCTCTAAGTGGCTGCCATGAGTTGATCATTTAATATTCTCAGGTCTTCTTTGTCTAGCCACATGAAGGTCCAGTCAAATGTGAAGCGGAGTGGGAACTTCTGGATGGTGAGGCTACTGACTACTGGTTACTGATGAGTACTGCCCTGTGACCTTACCTTACCCCTCTCTTCCCATTGGATCTTCCTATCTAGAATAGAGATGGCGACAAACCACATGGTTTACCATATATTTTAATATTATCTTTTGTGTTATGTGTTTGAGCTTACAACACAGGCAGTGTGTATATTCATCTCTTTTAAAATAAAACATCAGATGAATGTAATTGGAAAAAAAAACCAGAGGAAGAAAAAAAATCTGGTAATGTCTGAGAGGTAGGATCCCTCTAACTGAAGAACACAAGGTGACAGAAGATGCTTTAACTAGCAAAGGGTTACTGAGAAGCCAGGTTACTGCGTTAGGGTTAGGGTTAGGGTTAGGGTTAGGGTTAGGGTTAGGGTTAGGGTTAGGGTTAGGGTTAGGGTTAGGGTTAGGGTTAGGGTTAAGGTGCCCGGATATAAATGTCTTACCCCATCAAACAAGTGGGTGAACAACTGGGGTCACAGGAGCTCTACAACCCCACATTCATTTATTTGATCAGCAAGCTTCAGGGGAAATGTTTATTCTATGAAAACTAAATACTGTTGCCTTATAAGTGAAACTTCAAAATGATGCTGGGCCCTTTGGATAAATCTCTTCCTTAAGTGAATCTTTGCCCATATCTGACATCTGCAGCCTATTTGAATGAAGGAATGTAAGACAGGATTACCATCTGCTCAAATAAAACAAAGTGATACCAGGCACGTTTCTGGGAGTGGGTTTTAGTAAGGAGGAAGGCAGGGGTGGGTGGGGGGAGGAGAAGAGGGCAGTAAACTTAGCAGAATCAAACAAACAACAACATCCCACAAGCTAACACAAACTAAAATAATTGTGGCAAAATCCCATCCCTCACCAAGACTCTAGACATCACTGGAGAGGAGGGAGAAAGAGTAAGAGGTGACTGTGGAGAAGACAGCTGTGAGATGCTCATTTCTGGGCATGGCATGACTGTTTCACATGTGAGCCTACAGTGACAATGGCTACCTACAAGACACTCTTACAAGAGCAAGCCAGTTGAACATTCCTGAAAGGATGGGAGAGGGAATACTGAGTCCTTACCTAGCCTAGATCTTGTTGACAGTTAAAAACTGCTTGTGAAGGAAGAATCCATTTTCTCTGAGGAGGTGGCAGCTGGTAATTTGCTGGTGTCCCTGTGCATGAGGATACTTTCATGTTCTCATAGGAAGCATTAATTAGACTCAGTGCTCAACATCCCCCTTCCCCTAAAAAGCTGCAATTAAAAAAAATGTGGTAGACTTGGAAGAAAGAGCAGGCAAGTCAGGACTTGAGGACGCCAGAGTTTCATTCTTTTCTCTTCCCTTTCTTTTTCTTTTCTTTTTTCTTTTCTTTCCTTTTTGAAAAAAAAAGATTTATTTAGTATATATGAGTGTTCTATCTGAATGTTCACTTGTGCACTAGAAGAAGGCATTTGATTCCAAGCCAACATGTGGTTGCTGGGAATTGAACTCAGGACCTCTGGAAGAGCAGCCAGTGCTCTTTTTTTTATTGGATATCATCTTCATTTACATTACCATGGTAAAAACCTTTCCCAATTTCTCACCTCCCCAAAGACCCCCAACCTTTCCTATCACTGAGTCATCTCTCCAGCCCCCTGAGTCTCATTTTTATCTATGAAAATATTTCTAAGTTCATTTGAGGTCGTTGAAGATTATACTGAGATAAAAAGAAATATGCCAACCCAGAAAAGCTCCCAACCATGTGAAAACTGTTGACAGCTTTAAAAATGCTAGATAACTGTTTATATTACAAAGAGAAAATGAATATAAAAAATTTGTAGTTCACCCAGCACATTCAACCCCTAGACCATGCTGGGACTGAATAATGCATGTTGTTATTATTGGAAATGATTTAAATTGTGCTATATGTATTGAAAACTAAAAATCACATCAATACAATATTAAAGTTAATAACACTAGTTTGCAAAAACTTTTTTTTATTAAGTCCAGGAGTTCCCAAAGTAGATGTTTTTAACGGCAAAGTAGAATAAGACTCTTTCTTTGTGTGAAATGTTCTCATTAAAAATATTGTTAGGTCTCTGTAGGCTCTTGGCTTTTAGGATGTAAGAATGATTCTGTCATCAAAGGGAAAGACTTAGAAACACTGCATTAATGAATGCTTTATTTATGTTTGGGGTAGCCCAGAGGGGGGATGGTTAAGAGCATTAACTTCAAGATGGATATCTGTTATTCATGCTGCTTCTATCTGCTCCCAAAGTATATCAAATTGACTAAGGATTTCCCGCGGTCAATGGGATTTCTAATCTGATTCTTTTGAGCAAATAGCATGAGAAATTGATGTAGTCTTAAATAATACAATCATATAAAGCCACAGTGAGAGGACAATCTTTTTACATCCACCCACCAAGGAACAGCTCTAGAAATGTTTGCAGAAAGGAGTTTTATCTGTAGGATCATTTCTGGGCAAAGAAAATAGAAACATTTACAACTAATCATGTGATTAGGGCCATAAAGAAACAAGAAGAACAAATGCATAGGCACAATACCCGCATTCTCCTTTAGCCTGCGTAAATACCTGTGAGGCTCACAGAGCATCACAGGCCTGTGTCACAACCAAAGAAGCTGCTTAGGGAATGTTGAAATAAGACATTTCAGTAATTCCATGAGTTTCTGTAAATATACACTGAATTTCTTCTTAATTATTCTACATCTGTTTAGAGATATGTAATTTCCAACTATGTAATTGGGTTCTAAGTGCCTTTTCATGTCTATAAATAAAGTGTTACATGCAATTACATTGAAAAATCTGCAGTGCAAAAAGCAAGCTGTGGCCTGCATGTCACTGCACCTCAACATATGGAGGGCGCTTCTTATGGTGTGAGAGCAGCGGAATGAATAAAACTGACTTACTACCAAGCTGAGTGAGAGACCTGCTATGTGGATTGATCATAGTCCCTCTCCACAATCATTTTATAGAAAAGATAACATAGTTAAAATAACTTTTCCTGGGCAGTACCATGACTGAGAGGAAACAGTAGCAGGAGACAGGAATAAAGCCACCCAGGATGGAGACCAAGAACGATAATTACAGTTGTAAAAAGAAAGATGTATTTTTTTTTGGATCAAAAAAAATTTTTTATTGGATATATTCTATATTTATATTTCATTTCCCTTTTTTTGGTTCCCCACCCCCCTAAGGTCCCACATGCCTTTTTTCCTCCCCTGCTCCCTCATCCACCCCTTCCCACTTCCTTGTTCTGGTATTCCCCTACACTGATGCTTTGATCCTTTCCAGCACCAGTGTCTATTCCTTTCTTCTTGTCAGACATCATTTGGTACGTGAATTGTGTCTTTGGAGTCCCAAGATTCTAGGCTAATATCCACTTCTCAGTGACTGCATACCATGGGTATTCTTTTGAAACTGGGTTACCTCACTTAGTATGATGTTCTCCAGCTCCATCCATTTCTCTAAGAATTTCATGAATTCATTGTTTCTAATGGCTGACTAGTATTCCATTGTGTATATATACCACATTTTTTGTATCCATTCCTCCATTGAGGGACATCTGGGTTCTTTCCAGCTTCTGGCTATTATAAATAAGGCTACTATGAACATAGTGGAGCATGTATCCTTATTGCATGCTGGGGAATCTTCTGGGTATATTCCCAGGAGTGGTATGGCTGAGTCCTCCGGAAGTATCATGTCCAGTTTTCTGAGGAACCGCCAGACTGATTTCCAGAGTGGTTGTACCAGCTTGCAGTCCCACCAGCAGTGGAGGAGTGTTCCTCTTTCTCCACATCCTCGCCAACACCTGACGTCTTCTGAGTTTTTAATCTTAGCCATTCTGACTGGTGTGAGGTGAAATCTCAGGGTTGTTTTGATTTGCATTTCTCTAATGACTAATGATGTTGAACATTTTTTAAGGTGTTTCTCAGCCATCCGAATTTCTTCAGGTGAAAAGTCTTTGTTTAGCTCTGTACCCCATTTTTGGATAGGGTTATTTGGTTTTCTGGGGTCTAACTTCTTGAGCTCTTTGTATACATTGGATATTAGCCCTCTGTCAGATGTGTGGTTGGTGAAGATCTTTTCCCAATTTGCTGGTTGCTGGTTTGTCCTTTTGACAGTGTCTTTTGCCTTACAGAAACTTTGTAATTTTATGAGGTCCCATTTGTCTATTCTTGATCTTAGAGCATAAGGTATTGGTGTTCTGTTCAGGAATTTTCCCCCTAAGCCAATGTCCTCAAGGGTCTTCCCCAGTTTCTTTTCTATTAGTTTTAGCGTGTCTGGTTTTATGCGAAGGTCCTTGATCCACTTCTATCCTGCTTTCAAACCTGACTTTTTTTTTCTTCCCCAAGATAAAAGTTGTGATTCTCTATGGAGGTGATTTGGAACAGAGTATCAGAAGGTGTGCATCTTGGTATAACATTTTCCCTTTTAGGCACTAGCTTCTGTCACATGAGACTTCATCCATGCTTCTTTGGTTTTAAGCTACAGTAATGGATGTTCTGCTACCTCTCAAAATGGCTGAATGACTGCTGAAAGGCGGATGATCCTTAAGTTTGTTGTTAGGAAGGTGTGTAGGTCAGAGAGGACCCATGCGCGTCACAGAGCCGTAAGTGAGGATGCTCTAAGTGAGTTGCTTAACACAGAGCACACTGCCAACAGACCCTCTGTCTCAGTTAGGGTATTGCGAAGAGACACCATGACTGTGGCAACTCTTACAAAGGAAAGATTTAGTTGGGGGTTGCTGGGAGTTTAGAGGTTTTTTCCATTGTAGTCATGGTGGGAAGTATGGTAGTGTGCAGACAGACGTGGTATTGGAGGGGTAGATGAGAATTCTACATCTGATTCATCAGACAGTAGGAAGAGAATACCACACTGGGCCTCCAGCATCAGAGACCTCAAAGCCGGCCTCCACAGTGACACACTTCCTCCAACAAGGCCACGCCTACCGCCTACTCCAATAAGAGCAGACTTCCTCATAGTGCCATACCCTATGAGCCTATGAGGCCATTTTTATTTAAACCACCACACCAACAACTAAATTCTCCCTCTGAAGCTTTACTTTGTTCGGTTTTCCAAAGTGGCCTCTCCATTTTAGCTCCCCATGGCGATACTTGCTGTCAGCTCACTTTCCTTTGTTTCCTGCTCCATGGTCCTGCCAGGATGCTCTGCAGAGCTGTCCCCTACAGTCTTTCTTGTTTTTGGGACCTAGCCACATTGTCACCATTTCTGTTAAGGTTTTTCACCTTCAAAGAAAACCCCCAAAGCCTCTGTGGGTACCGTGTGTGTTTTGTACAAAGTTTTGGTTTAGGTGGTTTGCTGACTTTTATTTTTAAACTCCAAGTTGGAGCAAGCATTTTCTTTGATAAAGATATTCTCAGCTTTTAAGATTGTGAAATTGATGTGATTTGATGGTTCTTAGGATGTAACGAACGTTCCAACAAAAAAGAAAAGAAAAAGAAAGCTTCTCATCCACACAATGCGCAGACAGGTCCGTTCATGGTTTCTACTTCTGTCTGTCCTCTGGGTTCCTCTGAGGGTTCAGATAGAAGGTGAGAAAAAGTTCTTCTAGCCATTAATATTTATATTTCATCAGGGATGAGAAAGGTTAGACAACCTAGATAGTGAAGTCTGACATCTCCGGTGCTGGTTCTAATGTAACATTTAAATATTTGATGGAGAAGATTTGGTCCCACATTTACTGGGCCCCTCAGTTCAGTTCAGTCACTTACACTGATGTGCTCTTCCTCCAACCCAATCTTACCACATAGTCTTCCTCCAAACCCATCGAACTACAAAACTTAGATCTTAATAAATTTTTCCCATAACTTACTGCTTATGAGTTAAAACATACTGCAAGACATTAATTAGATAAGTTATATCATTAAGGATTTAAGAATTGTGCACTTCGCTTATTTTCATTTACTTATCTTTTTATTTGTGAAATGGTGACCAGATTTTGTTGGGAGTTTTACACGCTGACATTTTTATCCTGCATCTAATTTTTTTCCAACAAATTAATGCTTTATGCGTAACAATTTCCAAAACAGCTTGCTATATGTTTTTGTGGGTAATTTTAAACGTCCTTTTCCTCACAACTTAATGATTGCCATTTTCTTCTTTCTCAGAAAGTGTGACTCATTATTAATTCAGTCAGTCTTAAAGCAGATAAGAATCAGGCATGTTGTGAAATGGAAATTCTTTTGGACTGCTTCCTTCCCTAACATATAATAGCTGCTGAATGGGCATCAACATTCTCACCAGGAGGCCTTTATAGTGGGCTGGTAAGAGGCTCTTGGGAAATCCATTACCCAAAACCAGATATTTACATGCAATCATGTGTTCACAAGTATAACATTTGCACATTCGTGTTCCACTTCAGCAAACCACAGTCTATTTCTACTTTATATCAGAACTTCTATGATTGTTATCTCATTACATTTATCAGTGAAACATTTTATTATGTCTGATTTTATATTGTGGATGCAATTCTTTTATCAGATAGGCTGGTTTCCAAATTCTTTGTCTATGGCACTTCCTCCCATTCTGTTAACAATGTAGCTCATAGTGCAAACACCTACTTTTAGCAAACTGTTATATCCCTGTGGGTATCATGCAAGGCTCAGTCAACATCAGTCCTGATATCACTTGTTTTCTGTGTTATCTACCTGATGTTTTCTAGTTCTGTGTCTTAAGCATCTGATCCCTTTTTAGTTAGTTTTTAATGTGTATTGTAAGGTTTGTGTCTATTTTTACCTTTCTACCCATAGCTGACTATTTACTCAGTATGATCTATTGAAATTACAGACCTTCCCCTCCCTCTCGCCCCTTTCTCAAAGACTGGGTCTCTCTTGTATATTTGTGTAGGTTTATTTCTAGACTGTCTGCTCTTATCATCTACTTGTGTGCCTCGGCTTTTTCTATTTGGATTCACTTTGTTACAGAAAGTCTCAGGGAGCTAAATGATCATCTAAAGTTATTCAGTTACTGAGAGGAGTTTGAACTTCTGAAGCCATGGCCAGCGACAGGGCATCAAACTATGGCTGCCTCTCTTCCAGTGCAGACCAGATACGAAGGCCTCACTGGAGACACAGACTCTTCCTCACATCCTGTTCTTCAGCCCTGTGATTTGCAGCACAGTGGACAAAGGGAGACATAGTTATTTGAGAAAGGGGTACTAATGAGTAGACAATAGATTTCATACTTTAAGAGCTATATCTACCTGTGTAATCTGAACCTTGGAATTGTCTAATTTGAGTTTGATTGCTTTATTGAAGTACACACAGGTGCAGATTAAAGCCCAAATCTCTCTAGAACTGGTAACAAGTGTTTGCTGGATAATGACAGAGCTGCTAATGGTGCTTGCAGCTGGGGAGGCTGGGTCTGCTCATACTGCTGCTTTTTAGAGGAGAACAGTTTAGCTTGGAGAAATATTTGCAGCATCCTGGTTTTGCTCATGTGAACATATTTACATATATTTAAGGGAAGAGGATTTTATTTTGAGGGGTTTTTGTTTTACCATTGTTGTTTGTTTTATTTGTTTTTAAAGAAAGAAAATAACATATTTTATGTAATTAGCATGTGCAAGTCAGTATTCTCTCATATAGTCATCATTCTTTTAAAATTTTTTATACATATTAAGTAAAATAGAATTGCAGCATAGTCACTCTTTCTATTATTCCTTTCAGACTCTATTATATCCCTGTCCACTCTCAAATCAAATTTCCTTTTTTTGTGATTATCATTATTTAATAAATATGTATGAATTCACAAATATGGAAATACAACCTGCTGAGTCCATTCTGTGTTCATTCTATTTCTGGGCTGACCGTTTTGTGTGAATAACCACTAATGTGTCTCATCCCTGGCAAAGGCTAATCACCCTCTTTCATCATTCATATGCCGCCTATTGTTCTTAGTCTAGAAATGGGAGATTTTCCCCTTTCTGTACTAGAATGTCTATTGATATTGTCACCATTCTGGTCTTGTTTATGCAGCCATTTCTAGCAGAGATTGCATCACAGCAGACATCCTTTTGAGAACTGTCTGCTTGTACAATTGGGAGTGTTCAGATTTTGGGTATAGGACTTGAGTTCCTGATTTCTATCACAGAAAGTTTATTATTGATATAGAAAAAAAGTTGATGATGATTCTATGTTGAATTTATACTTTGCTACTTTACTGAGAGTATCAGTCCTGAGTTTCCTAGTGGAATATTTTGGGTGTATTATGTATATGATCATATTATCCGATGAGAATAATAATTTGACTCTTTTCCTAGCCATGTTCTTTCTATTTATTTCCCTTCTTCTAGCTAAGACTTGAATGACTGTTTTACAGACTTGTGGAGAAAGTGGATGCTCTTGTAGTTTTTCACCTTTTAGTGGATGTGTTTGAGTTTTTTCTGACTTAATATAATGTTCACTACAGTTTTACTAGACAGAGCCTTCACCATGTTGAGGTCAGTTCCTTCTGATTCTGCTCTCTGTAGTGTTTTTTGTCATGAGAGTTGGACTCCTCCACCACAAGAGGATCTTGTTATTTTTAGCCTATTATTTTAATTTTTGTCATTTTAAACCGAGTTTTGATGTCTTTTGGCTTTATACAAGTTCTCCAGTGTTTCTTTCATTTCCATTTAATGAAATAATTCAATTTACATAAATGCTAGTTCTTTGACACCCACTTCTGGCTTACAATGCAGCTCCGTGGTACATGCTTGCTAACAGTTGTAAGACTCTCAGGTCAGTTCCCATAAAACATCAATCCCCAGTGAAATTCAGTCTACATCTAGCTATCTAGGCCTAGACTTGTTTATATGGATGGGAGATTTTCATTACCATTTCAATCTCTTTGTTTATTATAGATTTTCAATTTATTAGGATATAGCTTTTAAAATATGCCATAGAATCTAATAATCCTTTTGTAACTATTACTATGTCATCTCTAATTTTATTAATTTGAATCCTGCATTTTTCTGAATCAGTTTTGTAAGTACGTATTAATCTTCTTTATCTTTTTAAACAACCAACTCTGTTTAATTGATTATTCATGTTCTTTGGGTTTTTGTTTAATTAATCTTTGTATTGGACATTAATATTTCTTTCTTCTGCTGATTTTGAGTTTGGCTTCTTATCACCTGGAAGTGTGCCCTTAAATTATTTGATACATTTGTGATTTAAATGTGGGCTGTTATAACTACAATTTTCCTTCACAGAATGGATTTTATGTCATAGGTTGTCCCATGTGTATTTTCAATTCTATTATTTTCTTCCTTCTTTCACTTAGCTGGTAAAATAGATGTATTATAAGTATCCCTGGTTTATTATTCATATTGCAACTGTCTTTGCAAGGTAAACCATCATTTGCCTTCTTCTGAAGTCCCCTAACACACCCAGAAAAGTATGCTCTTTACCATGCTTTATACATTAAGACCAAGGTTCTCTTAGTGAGATTAAAATTATCCTTTGCCTGTTTTATAAATTCATTTTTAAAAATGATTTACTTATCCTTATTTTTATGCATGCCCGTGCCTGCATGTGTTTGTATGTACCACATGTGAACCTGTTTGCCTGAGAGGCCAGAAGAGGACAAGAAATACCCTGGAACTAGAGTTATAGGCAGTTGTGAGCTGTCATTCTAGTTATAGGAACCAACCTTGTGTCCTCTGGAAGAGCAGGAAGTGCTCTTAACCTCTGAGCCATCTCTCCAGACACTGACTCATTTTTGTATCATGTAACTCAACAGTATTTTATATTTACTCAAAGACATGATTTTACCATCAGAACCTTAAAGGGTTTACAATTCTGAAACTTCCTTTAAGGCTTTGCAACATCTGCATTTAAAATATGGTTTAAGAACTTAGTCATATCCATTTATAGTGTTAATTTGGGACTTTGAACCATATGGGAATGAATTCTTCTATATTAGGTTTAATATCTGAAACTTAAATTGATTTTGGAAACTTTATAGAAATAGTAAACACATTTGATTGACAGTTACAGGAATCTTAAAAGTCCATAAGTCTAACATGATACCTTTATAAATGATGACTGAGAGGATGTAGTATCTGCAGGAGTTCCCAGGACATGTTGTTGATGAGACAAACAGCTGTACACTAACACTGTTATCTTTGCATGGTGTGGTGTTTTCTTTTACTTTGACAATAGTTCCTCTATACTGAATGTTTTTTAAGGAAGTAAAAATAGTACATATTTTAAAAAATAATGTTCGTTTGGCTTTGAATATCATTTGTCCAGGACTTACTTGGACACAGAAGGTGGAGTAAGTGTGACAATCCTGGCTCCTATAATTTAAATCAAACCCATTGACTGAGAACCTCAGAGTGTTCTCTGATGGTTTATTCAGGGTGGAATCCTCCTCCTGCATCTTTTCCAGTAGTGACCAGCTCATTCACTGCTTCACATACAGTATGAAAAGGGCTTTCAGCCTTCTGAGCATTGGTGGCAGTACTAATGTTTAAGACTGCAGGTGATGTGGGGAATTCCCTGAAAAGACCTCACAGACACAAGATTCTATAGACTGGTTGACTATAACCTCCCTGAAAGCTGAGTGTTTGAACATTGTAGGAAAGGAGCCAAAATCATTTTGTAATATCTTTTCTTCTTTTCTTTTCTTACTAGCCATTTATCAGCCACTTTGGTTTCTGACCTAACACCCCTTCAGCTAGAAGGTAAAATCTTCAGAATATATTAACATTGCAGAGCACTAGCTCCCATAAGCCTTCGAGCTAAGAATATCATTAGCTAGCATCAGAAACTTAAGGAAGAGAGCTTCTCATTCCACTGTGACAAGCCTACTAGATATCCCAGCCATGTATACGGTAAATACATTGATTTGCGCATTTCTTTGGCTTTGTGACTATCAACCATGTAACTACTTTCATGGTGAAGTATGCCATTTGGAAAAATCTAAGTCTAGGAACCCAGGTCATGTCACTCATATTTATAGCAAAGTTAATTATCTTTCTAATTACTCAAATATTTGCTCCAGGATCAGCCTAGCAGCCAAGGGATTCTAAGGCCGCAGTACATTACAGCAATTAAGGGTGCATCAATGTCAGAGGAAACCACATTTTCATCCAGTTGGACTTCGGTCCATATGAGAAGGAATTCTTCTCTATTAAGATTAATATCTGAAAATGAAATTGATTTTGGAATCTTTATAAAATAGTAGTAAACACATTTGTTTCACCTTTACAGTATACTTAAAAGTCCTGAGGGCCAACGTGCTAAATGTATTACATTTATAAATTGCGACTGAGTTAGAGGATGTCGGAGCAGTCAAGAGTTCCTCAGATGCATCATATGGAATAAAAGTCATTTAGTCCATATAAACACCATGTAAGGCTGCTTGGAATCTTTTTGGATTTCACCCAGATGTTTGGTTAGGATCTAGGAGGAGACTTACAATAAAACAGTACACTTCTTGATTTCTTCTTTATATTCAAGGCCCAGAGAATGGTCCCACCCTCAGTGGGTGGAGCTTTCTACCTCAATTCACCTTAAGGAGATAATCTCTCATGGGCACACTCAGTCTCATCCCCCAGGTGATTCTCAAGCTCATTAACTTGACATTTGAGATTAGCTATCATACTTGGTAAAAATGCTTATGTCCCTTTCTCTATTACGTTCAAAACCAATAGAGAGATGGACAGGACTGTTATATCTGGCAAGTGAAATACTAGCTCTATTACCAGTAAAGCTATGTTGAAGCTTTAAACTGAAATGGTAAGAAAATTTCCTAAAGCCTGTGCTAACCCCTCAGGATCAAGCAGGATAGATGGAGCATAGCTCACCCCTACAAGGACAAGTTGCTTCTGGTACCAGTTTCTATTATCACGAAAAGTCCCCGACTCTTTCTTCTTCTTTTTATTTATTTTTTTTTGGTTTGTTTTCATTAATTAATTAATTTGTTCATTCCACATCCCAATCATAGCCCCCACCTTCCCAGTCCCCACCCCATTATGCCCTCCCCCTTCCGTCTTCCCTCAAGAAGGGGAAAGCACCCCCTGGGTATCACCCCACCATGGCGCATCAAGTCACTGCAGGACTCATCCATCCTCTCCCACTGAGGCCAGAAATGGAGGCTCAGTTAGGGGAATATGATCCCCAGACAGGCAACAGACTTAGGGACAGCCCTCACTCCAGTTGTGGTGGGAAGTGTCCCCTCTTTTATCTGTAGTTTCAGAATTAAGAAATGTGGAGTTGTGACAGATTGCTTAGTGTTGCTTTCTTCAGCTTTTTCCTTGACTACAACATTTCTTCTTCAATGGTATTTAATAAGAAGTTAAATATAAGAGAATTTCCCTCATTATAGAAGAAATTAGGACAGGTATAAGAAAATTTATCACCAGACATAACACCGTGCACTCTCTCTCAAACAAGGACCTTAGGCCTTACCATGTTCACACATGAGATTGGCTCTCAGACTTTCCAGAACTCAATAAGCCCTGTATTTCATGATTTCCAAATGACATGGTCAAGTGATGTAATAGGAATCACACATACATTCTCATTCTCATATGTCAAACATTTCCCTTGGCATAACCCTAAGTGAATTAATGAAGAAACATTTGTTCACCAGGAAATCTCATTAGCTCTCATCACTAGCATCCCCTTCCTTAGAGAACCACGGCTCAATGTGGTACAGGGCATTTCTTAAAATACGTGATATATTAAGAACATTGCAAACTTTAGCACTGAAAACTGCTTGTTGCCTATCAAAGAAGATACAGCTGGACTTCGACAATGATGCAAGCTCTATTACAGGGTGAGCTGTTTTTCTGTCTTGTGAAATAGTATAGTGGTATGAGTTTTGTCTGGACATGTGTTCCCAGAAGGCCATACAGTGATACTTCCTAAAGCAGAATGTGATTTCCCTGGGTGCTATCCAAACTCTGTGGTAAGGGGGAGGGGGAGTTCATGGTCAGACGACACTCAGAGCTTTAGCAAACTAAACTGATGGACTTGGTTTAGGGCTATGCAGAGTCCTTAATTTGTTAAACTACTCTAAATCTCCATGGAGGGAAATAATGGCTGATGTTTTATGCACCAAGCATCCATGGGGCTGTTTCCATGGAAAACAATTTGAGACACTCTGCTCTGAAAACTGCACTAATGGTTATGTTTGCAACACTGACAGGTGAAGAGACAGATATCTATTTGTGGCCAAGTATAAAGTGAGTTCCTTTTGTTTAATCATGGGTAAAGAATAGAGCCGAGGCAAATCAGTGTGTTTCACAAAAGACAGTAGAACACAAAGACAGACCTTTGAAGAGTATAAGAGCTGGACTTGAACCATGTACTAGCTGAATGGGATAAGCAAATTCATCAGATTAGAGCCTTTATATCTGTAAAACCGGTGGCAACAATTCCTGTTTAATTAAGTCAGTTCTGAGAGGACCCATAACACTGCTTGGAATACAATGGTTGTAAAATATATCTTAGCTTTCCTTCCATCACCAGAGCTTTGTATCTGCCTTTACAGGGGTGACTATTGGGAAAAAAATAAATATATGTATATGTATATACTTATTATGAGCCATGTCAATGGGGATAATGAAGATTTAATAAAGAGGTATTTATTCTCATGCAATATCTTGTCTAGTTTTGAGTCAGACATGTAAATTGAATTGTGTCACATAGTTGTAAGTAGTGATTTAGAATTGTTCAGCATTCTCACATCATATTTCATTTCATGTTACTGAGAACCCATTTGAAGCAGACGTTACTGCTTCCCTAGGTAGAAAAAGAGAGAGGAATAAGATCGAAAGAAGCTAAGCAACCTGGGCAAGGTCCCCCCGCTGCCAGCCACAAGGGTAGAACTGAGGATCCGGCCCTTCCAGGCCCTTGTTCTATCAAATACACACTGCACTTACCACTCTTACAGTGAAAGGTTTCTTGGGGATTCTTTTCTTACTAAACTAAGACCAAGAGATTGGCTGTGAAACAATGACTGATAGTCCAGCAGTAAAAGGATGCGTGGGTGCTAAACGCTAATCATTGCATTGACAGAATAACCATATGAATGTCCTTGAAGGATACATTTTGATAGGTTTAAAGACCTTCTGTATGAAGCTATCAAATCTCAAATGAAATAGGAATGATACCCAAACTTCTCTTTCATAACAAGAACAATGTATTAACAAAGTACCTGGGAGTATTTAGTAGGCACAGCAGTGCTGTATAGGTTTCTAGTATTTAATTATTCTCTGTAATGTGGGAAGCAGTGATAATGTGAAAGCAATTAATAGTTGGTTTGTAATACATTTCTTGATTGTCTCTGTTATGCAAGAATAGCATCAGTCATTAATAGTCCATTTTCCCCGGGTGTTCACAAACCAGAGGCTGGAGAAGGGAATTTGGAGTATGAACGAGATGATTCCAAAAACAACTTGTTAATCTCACTGACTACAAATAGACCCAGCAAATCCAAGGCTGGATTGTATAAGCTGCATTTCCAAAATAAGAAACGCATTTAACAGGAAAGCTCTGTTTCTGTAATTCTGTTGGAATAATTTCCATTTTCATTAATCTTTCTAAAGTTAAATTCTTACTATGTAGTCCATGCTGGACTGAAATTTACTAGTTAACCCAGGTTAGCCTAAAACTTGAAACAATGTTCCTGCTTCAGATTTCTAAGCACTAGGACTTCAAATATGAGCCACCATGAACAATATAGATTGATTTCCTTGGCTGAAGTAGCTAAGCATTCCTTTCTACTCTACCTTGCTATTCCTCAAGACAAAATAAATTATCAACATTTTCTCAGGTGTTTAAAGGACAGATATTCTCAAATAAATGATGTAACTTAAGGCTTAAGGGAAGGTAGATTTTTTTCTAAAACACATATATGATTTGCTTGTAAGTTTATTTGGTCAGTTGAAGATATTCTTTGTTGTTATCTAGAATTTGTAAGAATATTATCTGGCAGAGATATGGGTAAACATTCTAGAGGTAAACACTAATGTTTATTAATTTATTCATTTATTTATTGTTTGTTTTGTTTTTGTTTCTTTAGACAGGGTTTCTTAGTATGGTCCTGGTTGTCCTAGAACTCACTCTGTAGACCAGACTGACTTGAAACTCACAGGGATCTACCTGCCTCTGCTTCCCCAGTGCTGGGATTAAAGGTGCGTGCCACCACCACCTGGCTATTATTTAGTAAGTGTTGAGTATTAGATTAAGTGCTAAGAATATCATGCAGATAATTTGCTTTATGCTTAACATGTTGGAACAGAGGGCAGAAACCTTGAAGATACTAAAACTGAGCTTTCTACTTTGTGGTAATAAACCTCAGCGCTCTCAACTCCAGGTGCCAACACAGACTTAGCCTTGAACCACTACCCTTCTTTAATGTTTCTTCAGCTTTACGTGTGGTTAAGTGTCTTTACTCCCTAGAGTAGAGCTTTGAACAGTGTATGGCTGTGCCCTTGGACACCTGAGGTAAAGCTGATGGAGACAATGAGTATCTCAAAGCAGCAGAGACAACAGTGGGACAAAGGGTCCTAACAAAAGTAGGGTTTGGATTGATGCCTTTTACCCACTCAGGCTTTGGATTTTTAAAACAAGGGATACTTTTGTTCAGAGTTTCCTTTTTGCTATTAGTAATCTGAATAAATAGACCACTGCTGTTCTAATGAAATGTGAACAATAAACTTATTCATACCTATAGACAAAGTAATTTCACTTTGATAAAGGAGTTGGTCTTCCCAATATATACATTCCTAGCTCAATTTATACAAAGTGACAGTCTGTTATACCATAAACAACTTTCCTTTCTATGGTCTCTGAGATGGTATGTCTAGCACTGGAAGATATTTAGATAATTTAAAGCCTTACCAATGGTAATTTCACACTGATATGATGGGAAAATATGCTTAGATCACTAACTGAAAGGGGGAATCCTTTAGTTAATGTGAATATTTCTGGTAGAAGAAAGCTACAGTGACTTTTAAAGGACAGTGTGGTCATACTTGCTGAACAAAAGATATATCTCAGCAACGTAAGAGTTGCTCTTTGTAGAAATCCATCCTAACATCACTCAGATCAGGGAGACAGATACAATAACATCAACAGACTCTTAAGGACTGTGAATTTTAGTACAAACAATGTATGCACTTAGAGGAGAACTTTATACATGAATACAGCATATTCAGAGGATGAGTTATGACATAAAAATGACTACAACCAAATTGTATGCTTGAATGTTTGTTTGGTGAAATAGAGTAAAAAGATTATAGATGGGAAAGACCAAGGTCTTCACAGTGGCCTGCCTATTTTACTTTCATTTTTTTAAATTTACATTTCAAATGTTATCCCCTTTCCTGGTTTCCCCTCTAAACCCCCCTATACTATCCCCCACCTCCCACTCACCAACCCACCCTCTTCCCTGTCCTGGCATTTCCCTACACTGGGACATTGAGCCTTTTCAGGACCAAGGCCCTCTCCTCACTTTGATGTTCAACAAGGCCATTCTCTGCTACACATGCAGCTGGAGCCATAGGTCCCTCCATGTGTACTCCATGGTTGGTGGTTTAGTCCCTGGGAGCTCTGGGGGTACTGGTTGGTTCATATTGTTGTTCCTCCTATGGGGCTGCAAGCTCCTTCAGTCCTTTCTCTAGCTCCTCCATTGGGGACCCTGTGCTTAGTCCAATGGTTGGCTGAGAGCATCTATCTCTGTATTTGTCAGTTACTGGCAGAGCCTCTCAGGAGACAGCTATATCAGGCTCCTGTCAGCAAGTACTCTTTGGCATCCACAGTAGTGTCTGGGTTTGGTGACTGTATATGGGATGGATCTCCAGGTGGGGCAGTCTCTGGATGGCCTTTCCTCCAGTCTCTGCTCCACACTTTTCTCTGCATCTCCTCCCATGGGTATTTTGTTACCCCTTAAGAATTTATCTGTGGCTGATATGGCCAACTTTTGGGCTGAGTAAATCAACAACCTAGTCATTCATTACATTTGTCTAAATGTTTAAGATATTTAACATTAAAAAATAAATTCATATGGAAAATCACCCGTATAGAGTTGAATTTTGCAAAGTAGTGCCAAGGTACCTCAGTTACTAAGGGACTCTTAAATACTTGAAACTAAAGGTGTATTCTGGAGAGGGAGGATCTCCTCCCCATGTCTGACTCCAGAGCACATTGGCCAGAGTTCATTGTTTCTGTTTTGTTTCTTTCTTTCTTAATTTTTATATTGTAGTCTGGGAAAAGAAATCCTTAAGTTGTAAGCTTCAGAGAGAGACTTATGAAGGAGCATCTGATTTATTCACATCTATTTAAATCCTACACATACACTGCCCATGTCTTCCTACATTTTTATAAACCAGATCAACCTCTGTAAAACAAGAGTAGAGTCTCAATGACAGGATTCTGGATTTCATTTTTGTGCTATTGACTTCTCTCTCTCAACATGCATCACGGCATTTAGAAAACATGAAAACAAGTAATCTATTATCACCTGTCATATTCCTGTTAGAGAAATTACATAATTAGGGAAAACTGCATCGGACAAGATATCCTTTTCTGGTGTTCAGTGTGTTACTAATAAAACATCCAGTCAGAGAGTCTTCTCAAAAGAAAAAAAACAAAAATCCCCATGGGTCTCTGACAGGAAGCTCTATCTGTGTGCCAGACTTCTTTTGAGCTCCAGTCAGCATTAGGAGAGAAGCACAAAAGACATTTAATTTCCAGATAGTTATCCAATGTAATTGACCCTCCCAAAAAAGTAAAATATCTTCACTGCATTTTTTTCTTTTTTTCCATACGTTTCATTCTCAATCTTTCTAAAAAGGAAATGATATCAGGTAAGCAAGATTGTGTGTGTGTGTGTGTGTGTGTGTGTGTGTGTGTGTATGTGTGTGTGTCACAGATATTTAGAAAGATTAACAAGACTTCTGGTAACAGTATTTTATAGAATATTTGTGAAACTTGCTTATGTTTTAATTGACGAGTGGGGTATATTCACATAAAATACATAATGAAACAACTGATGTCAAAAGGGAGAGATGAGATAAATGTGAATTCCAGCTTTTTGTAGGATTTTTGTTCTCCTTTAAAAACTGAAATTGATTTTAAATTTGCAAGCCTACACAGAAGGAATATCTTCTGTGTCTAGGATGGCAAGAAACCAGTGACTTTGTATTTTAAGCTTTCAATAAGTATCAGGGCTTTTATCCTATTCTTAGAGTGATGGAATGCAGAGCCAGCTCTGAGAATTATTTACATTAGGATGTTAACCATTCTCCATAACAAGTTTACATCTGGAGGCAACTGGAAATGCAACATTTATTCATTGAAAGAACAACTGATCTTTTGAAAGAAATGTTCACGTTATTATAGAACAGTTAACATGGGTTAATATCAGAGGGTGAAATGTGATGCCATTTGGACCACATGGATCTACAATTGCTTCCTCTTACCTAATGAGAAGATTCTAAACCACAAGGCTACCATTAGAGGTGAGTTCACGTGTGAGTCAAACAAAATTTCAGGGCTACTTTGGAGAATGGATGTTGAGCCTGTGATAAGCAACTTGGAAATGCAAGTTTTCCGTGTAACCAAAATGAAGTCTTCCATCTGTATGGTCTTCACCTGTATATAATAAATAATTTTATCATTTATAGGTTGGCCTATTCATAGGTTTGGTGAACAATTTATTACCTTTGTCTTTCATTCACTACTCAATGTGTATGTGATCATGTTTCCGTATGTCTGCCTTCTCCACTGTTTAGGATGACACTTCAAGAGAAATAATCTTTTCCAAGGCAGCACCAGGAAATATGGACAGTGTGTCTACAGAATAGCTACACATTTAGAGAAAACATAGGAGTAAATTACCATAAACAGGGTAAATTTGCTGAGCTGCATGGCTTCCCTCATAGAATTTTACATGTGATGTTGCTTCAATTAGCTGATCACTGTATCATAGTTCATAATACAGACAAGCAAGAAAACCTTCCAAAGTCTTTGAACAAATGCACCATTACAATGCTGCAAAAGTATCTTACAAAAAAATGATTTAACCAGAATACAGTGGGTGACTCCAGTTTTAAACATTTCAAACAGTATCCAAGGAACTTAGGAATTTTGCCTGGAAGCATAAATTTTATGGGTTTTTAAAAATCTTACAGACATTTGTTATAAATATTTTAAAATTAGGTTTAAGTTACAAATACCTTAATAAAATTCTTTTTGCTCATTGTGTGAGCATTTAACTTATAAATATTTCTAGTGAAAGTACATTTATTTAATTTGGATTTCCTGAACTTAATTTTAATTACATAGTTTAGTGTTTTAATCAAATGGTAACATTTTCTGTGTTGTATTTTAATGTTCATATTTTATTATAATGTAATAGTGTGATTTGATTTTATTTTGCTTATAAATATATTATTTTTAAAAATATGATGAATCTGAATGCTGATATTTCTAGGTTGTTTGCTGGTGTTTAAGGGTAAAGATCTATCAGCTTCTTTTTTTCTTGTTAGATACATACTGACTCTCGTTAGCCTGCAGCTCACCATGTAGACTAGGCTGGACTTGAGTTCACAGAGATCCATCTGCCTTGGCCTCATGAATGCTGGGATTAAAAGTGAGTATCGCCATGTTTGGCTACCATTTTTTTTAAAGATTTACTTATTTATCTTATGTATTTGAGTACACTGTCGTTCTCTTAAGAGACAAGAGAAGACGGCATCATATCCCATTACAGATGGTCGTGAGCCACCATGTGGTTGCTGACCTTTATGGTCACTTAAGATCCTGGGAAATCCTGTTTAATATAACACTATTGGAGGGATTTATTACTGAGACTTTGGTAAATGGGGTGCATGCAGATGGGGGTGGGTTAGTTACAGAGTCTTTTTTGTGTTTTATGTTGCTAAGAAGCCTCTACCTGACACAACTTAGACATTCACTACAGCTGTCTTGGTGGCTTCTCTGCATAGTTAGGGGCTTCTGCTGGCTATACTTAGCTTTGTGGGCTGGGCAGAGTCCCCCACCTTCCTGGGGCTAAAAGAGTCTCTTACCTTCCTGGGACTGCTCAGTTCATACCCCCTGGAGCCACGAGAGGAAACAACCATAGCTTTGAGATCTATACCCCTGGGTCTGGATCAGTACTTTAAAAATCCACTATGCGACCATCCGGCGGCGGCGGCGGCAGAACCAGGTACCCGAGACAGCCCGAGCTTAAGACCTTCGGGGACTCAGGCCTGGAGTGGGAGTTGGGCACAGAATAGCGGGTGCACTCTGCACTCGCGCGCGGGGCGGACCCCGAGCTCCCTGCAGGCAGCTGCCATATTGCCTGCAGCTTCCCGCCCAGCTGGCGGTGGGGAAGCCGGAGGGTCACCCAGCGTGCCAGGTGCTCAGAACCATCCGGCGGCGGCGGCAGCAGAACCAGGTACCCGAGACAGCCCAAGCTTAAGACCTTCGGGGACTCAGGCCTGGAGTGGGAGTTGGGCACAGAATAGCGGGTGCACTCTGCACTCGCGCGGCGGACCCGAGCTCCCTGCAGGCAGCTGCCATATTGCCTGCAGCTTCCCGCCCAGCTGGTGGTGGGGAAGCCGGAGTGCTCAGAACCATCCGGCGGCGGCGGCGGCAGAACCAGGTACCCGAGACAGCCCGAGCTTAAGACCTTCGGGGACTCAGGCCTGGAGTGGGAATTGGGCACAGAATAGCGGGTGCACTCTGCACTCGCGCGCGGGGCAGACCCCGAGCTCCCTGCAGGCAGCTGCCATATTGCCTGCAGCTTCCCGTCCAGCTGGTGGTGAGGAAGCCTGAGTCAGCCAGTGTGCCAGGTACCCAGACCCAGCCGGAGGCCGAACCAGCCTCCCATCCAGCCAGTGGCAGGGAAGCTGGAAACCGGACCCAGCCAGCTTCCCAGCAGCTTGGGACCAGCAGGCGGAACCAGATAACTGAGATATCCCAACTTTAAGACCCCTGGGGAAACAGGATATCAGACAGCGAACCCTGAGCAGGAGCAGTGCAGAGCAGCCGCCCAACAGGCGGAACCAAATACCTGGGATATCCTGAGGTTAAGACCTCGGGGGACTCAGGCCACCTGTCAGCAATCTGTGAGCAAGAGCCCCGCAGGACAGTGATTCAGGTATCCCAGTCACTGGGAAATAGCCTTACAACCCCACAGGAGGGTCAAGCACCAGCTAGTATCTACAGGACCAACTAACACCAGAGTTAACCAGATGGCAAAAGGCAAACGTAAGATCGCTACTAACAAAAATCAAGGCAATATGGCGGCATCCGAACCCAGTTCCCCAACAGCAATAAATATTGGATACCCCGAAACACCAGAAAAACAAGACTCAGATCTAAAATCACTGGTCAGGATGCTGATAGAGGAACACTTAGATAAATCTCTTAAAGTAATACATGAGAAAATAGATCAAAAGCTAGAAGCCATTGCAAGACAAACACAATTAAATCCCAGATATCTCAACACACCAGAAAAACAAGACTCAGATCTAAAATCACTGGTAAAGATGCAGATTGAGGATCACTTAGATAAATTTCTTAAAGTAATAGAGGAGAAAATAGATCAAAAACTAGAAGCCCATACAAGGCAGACACAAAAATCACTTAAAGAAATCCAGGAGAATATAGAGCAAAAAGTGAATCCCAATAAGGGGGAGAAACAAAAATCACCCAAAGAAATACAAGAGAACATGGGTCAACGAGTAGAAGTCATAAAGGAGGAAACACAAAAATCCCTTAAAGAATTACAGGAAAACACAAACAAGCAACTGAAAGATCTGAGCAAAACCATACAAAATCTAAAAACAGAAGTAGAAACAACTAAGCAATCGCAAAGGGAGACAATGTTGGAGATAGAAAACCTTGGGAAGAAATCAGGAGTCATAGATGCAAATATCAACAATAGAATACAAGAGATAGAAGACAGAATCTCAGATGCTGAAGATACCATAGGAACCATGGATTCAACAATTAAAGAAAATGCAAAATGCAAAAAGCTGGTAACCCAAAACATTCAGGAAATCCAGGACACAATGAGAAGACCAAACCTAAGGATTATAGGGATAGATGAGAATGAAGATCTACAACTTAAAGGGCCAGCAAATATCTTCTACAAAATTATGGAAGAAAATTTCCCCAACCTAAAGAGAGAGATGCCCATGAATATACAAGAAGCCTATAGAACCCCAAATAGACTGGACCAGAACAGAAATACTTCCCGTCACATAATAGTCAAAACCCCAAATGTACTAAACAAAGAAAGAATATTAAAGGCAGTAAGAGAAAAAGGACAAGTAACATATAAAGGAAGACCTATCAGAATTACACCAGACTTCTCACCTGAGACCATGAAAGCTAGAAGATCCTGGGCAGACCTTATGCAGACCCTAAGAGAACACAAACTTCAGCCAAGACTACTATACCCAGCGAAACTCTCAATTGCCATAGATGGGGAAACCAAGATATTCCACGACAAAACCAAATTTGCAAGATACTTATCTACAAACCCAGCCCTACAAAGGATAATAGGGGAAAAATACCAACACAAGGGGGGAAACAACACCCCAGAAGAAACAAGATAGAAACCCCATCTCATCCAACCCAAAAGAAGAGAACCACTCAAATACAAATAATAATAAAATTCCCAAAATGTCAGGAAGTAATAATTACTATTCCTTAATATCTCTTAATATCAATGGACTCAATTCCCCAATCAAAAGACACAGATTAACAGACTGGATACGGAAACAGGACCCTACATTTTGCTGCATACAGGAAACACATCTCAGTGTCAAAGACAAACACCACCTTAGAGTAAAAGGCTGGAAGACAGTTCTACAAGCAAATGGTCCCAGGAAACAAGCTGGAGTAGCCATTCTAATATCAGATAAAATCGACTTTCAACCTAAAGTCATCAAAAGAGACACAGAAGGTCACTTCCTGCTTGTCAAAGGGAAAATCCACCAAGAAGAATTCTCAATACTGAACATCTATGCACCAAATGCAAGGGCACCCTCATTCGTAAAAGAAACTTTACTAAAGCTTAAAGCACACATCGCACCTAACACAATGATTGTAGGTGACTTCAACACTCCACTCTCCTCAATGGACCGATCAGGAAAGCAGAAACTAAACAGGGACACAGTGAAACTAATTGAAGCTTTGGACCAATTGGATTTAACAGATATATATAGAACATTCCATCCTAAAACAAAAGAGTATACCTTTTTCTCAGCACCGCACGGTACCTTCTCAAAAATTGATCATATAATTGGTCACAAGACAGACCTCAACAAATACAAGAAGACCGAACTAATCCCATGTCTCCTATCGGATCACTATGGAGTAAAAGTGGTCTTCAATAGCAAGAAGAACTACAGAAAGCCCACATACACATGGAAACTGAACAATACTCTACTCAATGACACCCTGGTCAAGGAAGAAATAAAGAAAGAAATCAAAGACTTTTTAGACTTCAATGAAAATGAAGGTACGACCTACCCAAATCTCTGGGATACAATGAAAGCAGTGCTAAGAGGAAAACTCATAGCCCTGAGTGCCTCCAAAAAGAAACTGGAAAGAGCATACACTAGCAACTTAACAGCACACCTGAAGGCGCTGGAACAAAAAGAAGCTAACTCACCCAGGAGGAGTAGAAGAGAGGAAATCATCAAACTAAGGGCTGAAATCAATCAAGCAGAAACAAAGAGAACCATACAAAGAATCAACAAAACCAAGAGCTGGTTCTTCGAGAAAATCAACAAGATAGATAAACCCTTAGCTAGACTAACCAAAGGGCACAGAGATAGTATCCAAATTAACAAAATTAAAAATGAAAAGGGGGATATAACAACAGAAACAGAGGAAATTCAAAAGATCATCAGATCCTACTACAAAGGCCTATACTCAAAACAACTGGAGAATCTGGAGGAAATGGACAATTTCCTAGACAGATACCAAATACCAAAATTAAATCAGCATCAAGTAGACCAGCTAAACAGTCCCATAACCCTTAAAGAAATAGAAGGGGTTATAGAAAGCCTCCCAACCAAAAAAAGTACGGGACCAGATGGTTTTAGTGCAGAATTCTACCAGACCTTCAAAGAAGACTTAACACCAATACTCTTCAAACTATTCCACAAAATAGAGACAGAAGGGACACTGCCCAACTCATTCTTCGAAACCACAATTACGCTGATACCTAAACCACAAAAAGATCCAACAAAGAAAGAGAACTACAGGCCAATTTCTCTTATGAATATAGATGCAAAAATACTAAATAAAATTCTTGCCAACCGAATCCAAGAGCATATCAAAACGATCATTCACCATGATCAAGTAGGCTTCATTCCAGGAATGCAGGGATGGTTCAATATACGGAAATCCATCAATGTAATCCACTACATAAACAAACTAAAAGAAAAAAACCACATGGTCATCTCATTAGATGCTGAAAAAGCATTTGACAAAATTCAGCATCCTTTCATGCTAAAAGTCTTGGAAAGAGCAGGAATTCAAGGCCCATACCTAAACATAGTAAAAGCAATCTACAGCAAACCAGTAGCCAACATCAAAATAAATGGAGAGAAACTTGAAGCAATTCCACTAAAATCAGGGACTAGACAAGGCTGTCCTCTCTCTCCATATCTTTTCAATATAGTACTTGAAGTTCTAGCGAGAGCAATCAGACAACATAAGGAAGTCAAAGGGATACAAATTGGAAAGGAAGAAGTCAAAGTATCATTATTTGCAGATGATATGATAGTCTACTTAAGCGATCCAAAAAACTCCACCAGAGAACTTCTACAGCTGATAAACAACTTCAGCAACGTGGCTGGTTATAAAATTAACTCAAGCAAATCAGTAGCCTTCTTGTACTCAAAGGACAAGCAGGCTGAGAAAGAAGTTAGGGAAATAACACCCTTCACAATAGCCACAAACAACATAAAGTACCTTGGCGTAACTCTAACCAAACAAGTGAAAGATCTGTATGACAGGAACTTCAAGTCCCTGAAGAAAGAAATCGAAGAAGACCTCAGGAGATGGAAAAATATTTCTTGCTCCTGGATTGGCAGGATCAATATAGTAAAAATGGCCATCTTGCCAAAAGCAATCTACAGATTCAATGCAATCCCCATCAAAATCCCAAATCAATTCTTCATAGATCTAGAAAGAGCAATTCTCAAATTCATCTGGAGCAACAAAAAACCCAGGATAGCTAAAACTATTCTCAACAATAAAAGGACTTCTGGGGGAATCAATATCCCTGACCTCAAGCAGTACTACAGAGCAATTGTGTTAAAAACTGCATGGTATTGGTACAGCAACAGGCAGGTAGATCAATGGAATAGGATTGAAGACCCAGAAATTAACCCACAGACTTATGGTCACTTGATCTTTGATAAAGGAGCCACAACCATCCGGTGGAAAAAAGATAGCCTTTTCAACAAATGGTGCTGGTTCAACTGGAGGTCAACATGCAGAAGAATGCGAATTGACCCACTCTTATCTCCTTGTACTAAGATCAACTCCAAGTGGATCAAGGACCTCCACATAAAACCAGACACACTGAAACTATTAGAAAAGAAACTTGGGAAGACCCTGGAGGACATGGGCACAGGGGTAAAGTTCCTGAACAGAACACCAATAGCTTATGCTCTAAGATCAAGAATGGACAAATGGGACCTCATAAAATTACAAAGTTTCTGTAAGGCAAAGGACACTGTCAGAAAGACAACACGGCAACCAACAAGGTGGGAAATGATCTTCACCAACCCCACATCCGACAGAGGGCTAATATCCAATATATACAAAGAACTCAAGAAGTTAGACCCCAAAGAACCAAATAACCCTATCAAAAAATGGGGCACAGAGCTAAACAAAGAATTTTCACCAGAAGAAATTCGGATGGCCGAGAAACACCTTAAGAGATGTTCAACATCATTAGTCATCAGGGAAATGCAAATCAAAACAACCCTGAGATTCCACCTCACTCCAGTCAGAATGGCTAAGATTAAAAACTCGAGAGACAACAAGTGCTGGCGAGGATGTGGAGAAAGAGGAACACTCCTCCACTGTTGGTGGGATTGCAAAATGGTAAAACCACTCTGGAAATCAGTGTGGCGGTTCCTCAGAAAATTGGGCATGCCACTCCCAGAGGACCCTGGCATACCACTCCTGGGCATATACCCAGAGGATTCCCCTGCATACAACAAAGACACATGCTCCACTATGTTTATAGCAGCCTTGTTTATAATAGCCAGAAATTGGAAGGAGCCCAGATATCCCTCAAAGGAGGAATGGATACAGAAAATGTGGTATATTTATACAATGGAATACTACTCAGCAATTAAAAATAATGAATTCATGCAATATGTAGGTAAATGGTTAGATCTGGAAACTATCATCCTAAGTGAGCTAACCCAATCACAAAAGAATACACACGAAATGCAATCACTGATAAGTGGATATTAATGAGCCCAGAAGCCCTAAATACTCAAGGCACAATTAGCAAGTCAAATGACTCTCAAGAAGAAAAAAAGGAGAGGACCCTGGGCCTGTAAAGATTGGATCCAGTATTGTAGACCCAGAACAGAGAAATCGGGGGGGGGGGTGGGAAAGAGTGGGGAATAGCATGGGGGGGAGAGGAATTATGGGACATATGGTGGGGGGTACCTGGGAAAGGGGAAAGCCTTTGGAATGTAAACAAAGAATATAGAAAATAAAAAAAAAAAATCCACTATGCATTAATGTCCCTCCTGAAGGGATATGGCTATAGATGACACCTGCTTTTAGAGCTTAAATTCTTGGGTTTTATACCACTAAACCTTGTGACAGATAGATGGCTCAAGTTTTGATCCATGCCCTGACCCCAGGTTTGGGGCTCTCAAACTCCAGAGTTATTCTCAGTTGATGTGGTTGGCACCAAGGGTACGCTATGTGAGGGCTACCATCCCTACACATGTCAGAGACTGACTCAGGCTTCCTGCAGTCTACCAACAGTTCACAAATGTCTCTCAAGTCTGTATCTTACCCTGGAACCTATGGATGGATTTTGTTTCTCTGATTTGTAGTTGTTCCTTATTATTAGGAATCCAGGATAGCTTTTTGTTTTCATTAATTAATTAATTAATTAATTAATTAATTAATTGTTTTTACATTCCATAATTTATTCCCCCCACCCCAGTCCACCTTCCATCTATTCCACATCCCATACCTCCTCCCCAACCCCTGTCTCCACAAGGATGTCCCCACCCCACATCCCACCTGACCTTTAAACTCCCTTGCACCTCCAGTCTCTTGAGGGTTAGGTGCATCATCTCTGAATGAACACAGACCCAGCAGTCCTCTACAGTATGTGTGTTGGGGCCTCATGTCAGCTAGTATATGCTGCCTATTAGGTGGTCCAGTGTTTGAGAGAACTTGGGGGTCCAGTTTAGTTGAGACTGCTAGTCCTACAGGATTGCCCTTCTCAGCTTCTTTCAGCCTTCTCTAATTCAACAGGGGTCAACCACTTCTGTCCATTGGTTGGGTGCAAATATCTGCATCTGACTCTTTCAGCTGCTTGATGGGTCTTCAGGAGTAAGGTCAGGGTAGGTCCCTTTTTGTGAGCTTTCCATAGCCTTGCAATGGAATCCACACCAAGATGATGAGCAGCCACAACCCTCTGATTCCTCTCTACACCTGTACTGGCTGGTTTTGTTGTCAACTTGACACAGGCTGGAGTTATCACAGAGAAAGGAGTTTCAGTTGAGAAAGTGCCTCCCTGAGATCCAGCTGTTGGGCATTTTCTCAATTAGTGATCAAGGGGGGAAGGCCCCTTGTGGGTAGTACCACCTCTGGCCTGGTATTCTTGGGTTCTGTAAGAGAGCAGACTGAACAAGCTAAGGGAAGCAAGCCAGTAAGAAACATCCCTCCATGGCCTCTGTATCAGCTCCTGCTTCCTGACCTGCTTGAGTTCCAGTCCTGACTTCCTTTTGTGATGAAGAGCAACGCAGAAGTTTAAGCTGAATAAACCCTTTCCTCCCCAACTTGCTTCTTGGTCATGATTTTTTTTTTTTGGTCCAGGAATAGAAACCCTGACTAAGACAACAACCAACCCAAATTACCAGAGAAATCACTGTCTCAGTAGGACCTGCATCTGTGGTTTTTAACACCATTGAGACCCATGAGCTTGTCCTGTAGATAGGATCTCCAGTTTTTCTGTACCATTGGAACCTCTCCTCTTTCAACTGCTTTTCTCCCCCCTCTTTGTATCTTGGTTTCTTTTCCTAGTGCTGTGATAAAATACCAGGGCAAGAGAAATTTAGAGAAAGGAAGGTTTATTCTCTCTCTCCATTCAAGGGTACAGTCCATCATGGTGAGGAGGAAGCAAGACCACAGGAATGCGGCTCACATTGGATGGGTGCTCAAGAAGGTGGGGAAATGAACGCCTTTTGCTGGTTCCATTTATACACGTGTAGTCTATGGTCCCAACAGCTCATGCAGTTGGGATGATCACCCTCAGACATACCAGGCAGGATTCACTCTTGTGGAAAATTTTAGATTCTGTCAGTTTGCCAATTAAAACTCATAGCAACTCTTGGCAGGCGGTTGCACAGCTAGGGCTGTGTTTGGCTTGGCTTTCATTGTAGCACTCTGTCCTTTCATTCTACATACTTTCTGCTGTCCTATTACCTCTTTACTGGATTCCCAGGACTCAGTCTCTCTCTCTCTCTTTGCAGTGGCATTTACATGTCCTTCAGTGGGCACACACAACATGTAGATGCTGCCCTGCTGAGATGAGTTCTGTGCAGGGATTTTTACATTAAATGTACACATCTTGCTTTTCTATTCTTATCCTTGGGAATGTATGGGAAATTTAATCCAATGTACTTATGCTTGCATAGTTAGATATTAATAAGCTTTGGTCTTCCTATTGATTTTTTTGTTGTTATCTCTCAATGCCTTCCCTTTGCCAACCTTATTTTATCCTATGTATTGAAAGTTTTACTTTAAATTGAACATATAATACTTAATTATTTGTAAATCCTATTTGATCTTCCATTTTACTTTCATGTAACTTGTTGCCTATACAAAGATAATTACCAAAATTGTCTTTGTAAATGTACTTTTCAAAAAGTGTATCAACTGAATAATTCCCATCTTTAAAGGTTACTTTTTTGCTGTCTCCTTCTATAAAATTTCTTAGTATATTATGAAGTTTTTGTCATTGGGAAAATATACAATCTTCTGTTTCTTGTCCCTTTTCCGTACTCTTCTCTCTGATGTCCCCATTCTCTGTCCTGTGTCAGCTCCACCATACACCTTTCTTCTTTTATTTCTTTGCTCAGATGTGTTTCCATGTCTCAGGTTTTACATTTGTCTCCAGCTGCTTGCTTCAACCTTTGGACGCCTACACAAACTCCAGGTCTCATAATTGAGCTTTGAGGCTTCTTGCCTGAGGTGATACTGGTTATATCACAGGAAAAAAAAAACCAAATAGTCATATCCCCTGTATGTTTTTAAGTCTCTTTAATTTCTCCTGGTTGGCTTTGATAACTGAGCATGGTTATACAAAACGGGAATTCATTATAGCTGAAGAAGGTGGTGCTCAGCTTCATAAATAAGCAGTCACTTCAACAGTCATGGTTCTCCCCAACTTATAGATCATCTCCATTGCGTAGAGGAACACTTACTGTTTTCTCTTGTACAAAAGAGTAAAGCTAAGCCTTGGCGTTACAGTATAGCCTTTCTGGAAGTTTTATTATACCAGAAACACTTGTTTGTTTGTTTGTTTGTTGTTTTTTGTTTTTTATTTTTATTATTATTTTTTTATTTTCTATATTCTTTGTTTACATTCCAAAGGCTTTCCCCTCTCCCAGTTCCCCCCCCCACCATACATCCCATAAGTCCTCTCCCCCCCAACTATTCCCCAATCACCCCCCCCCACACACCACCATTTCTCTGTTCTGGATCTACAAAACTAGATCCAATCTTTTCAGGCCCAGGGTCCTCTCCTTTCTTCTTGGGAATCATTTGACTTGCTAATTGTGCCTTGAGAGTTTAGGGCTTCTGGGCTCATTAATATCCACTTATCAGTGATTGCATTTCTTGTGTATTCTTTTGTGATTGGGTTAACTCGCTTGAATGATATTTTCCAGATCTAACCATTTGCCTACAAATTGCATGAATTCATTATTTTTAATTGCTGAGTAGTATTCCATTGTATAAATATACCACATTTTTCTGTATCCATTCCTCCTTTGAGGAATATCTGGGCTCCTTCCAACTTCTGGCTATTATAAACAAAGCTGCTATGAACATGGTGGAGCATGTGTCTTTATTGTATGCAGGGGAATACTCTGGGTATATGCCCAGGAGTGGTATGCCAGGGTCCTCTGGAAGTGACATGCCCAATTTTCTGAGGAACCGCCAAACTGATTTCCAGAGCGGTTTTACCATTTTCCAATCCCACCAACAGTGGAGGAGTATTCCTCTTTCTCCACATCCTTGCCAGCACTTGTTGTCTCTTCAGTTTTTAATCTTAGCCATTCTGACTGGTGTGAGGTGGAATCTCAGGGTTGTTTTGATTTGCATTTCCCTGATGACTAATGATGTTGAACATCTCTTAAGGTGTTTCTTGGCCATTCGAATTTCTTCTGGTGAAAATTCTTTGTTTAGCTCTGTGCCCCATTTTTTGATAGGGTTATTTGGTTCTTTGGGGTCTAACTTCTTGAGTTCTTTGTATATATTGGATATTAGCCCTCTGTTGGATGTGGGGTTGGTTAAGATTTTTTTCTCACTTTGTTGGTTGCTGTTTTGTCCTTCTGACAGTGTCCTTTGCCTTACAGAAACTTTGTAATTTTTATGAGGTCCCATTTGTCAATTCTTGATCTTAGTGCATAAGCTGTTGGTGTTCTGTTCAGGAACTTTCCCCCTGTGCCCATGTCTTCCAGGGTCTTCCCAAGTTTCTTTTCTAATAGTTTCAATGTGTCTGGTTTTATGTGGAGGTCCTTGATCCACTTGGAGTTAAAAGGACTTCTGGGGGAATCAATATCCCTGACCTCAAGCAGTACTACAGAGCAATTGTGTTAAAAACTGCATGGTATTGGTACAGCAACAGGCAAGTAGATCAATGGAATAGGATTGAAGACCCAGAAATGAACCCACAGACTTATGGTCACTTGATCTTTGATAAAGGAGCCACAACCATCCAGTGGAAAAAAGATAGCCTTTTCAACAAATGGTGCTGGTTCAACTGGAGGTCAACATGCAGAAGAATGCAAATTGACCCATTCTTATGTCCTTGTACTACGATCAACTCCAAGTGGATCAAGGACCTCCACATAAAACCAGACACACTGAAACTATTGTTTTTGTTTTTATCTAAACATGTCATTCTATGTGCGGGTCTGTGCCTATCTAAGTGTTATATGCATATTTATTGTTCCATATTGAATTGAAATGCATGAAATTTATAGGTTAGAAGATAACACACTAATAATAACCAAAATTGCACTGTACCTCTAAAACCAACTTCTTTTGCTCATTGGGTAATAGTTTTATAATCTTTAAAGTGCACGACACTACTAGCCATGCTTCTAGTATATGTGTTTATAATGTCTTTGTTATGTCAGTTCCAATGTGTTAGCAAGAGTCTACTGTTGTCTCATTTTAAACATGTTTTCCAAATTATGAAAAAAAACACATTACTCATATAATAACATTTTTATGTTATATATGAATTCCCAGTGGTATTTGATTTATACATGAAAAGACCAACACCCTTTAAATTTAATCTAAACAACAAAATTTCTTGAAAATTTAGATTGCCATAATTTAAAATAAATAGGGAAAAAACTGTTGATAGTGAGAAAGTGAAATGAAAAACATTGATTTTATCACTAAAGTTCTGTAACACTTTATAGTGATATAAACTGACTTAAATACTAGAAGGAGGACTTATGGACAATAAAAGCATTTCTATACTAAATGAGTTTCAAACAAAAGCAAACAAAGGTCCTATTGATCTCTGATCTCTGGGTTCCCTTGGATAGGTCTCTTTGTTTAGTGTTCTGAGATAAAAGTCCATGCTTAAATATCATGTATAGGTATTGCTGCTATTCTATGGCCAATTACTCCAGCTTTGGTACCTGGTTTTGACTTCATGCAGTAAGGTAATGATGTCAGCTGGTTCTTTTATTCAAATAGATTCTTCAAAGAAACTTACTGAACTAGGGAAAGCTTAATACACTGCATTTTGTCACTGACATATATGAATGATACAAATATATGAAACATTTTATAAAGCTACATATAACTGTTTATCTTCTTAATATCATTCAAAAATATTTCTTGGTATCATAATTATATAGTTTCCTTTTCATCCCTTCAAACATCCCATATATCCCACTTTCCTTTTTTTCAAATCCATGTTTTTTTCATTAATTGTTTCATTTATGTATGTATATCTACATACATATTTCTAAGTACATGCATATAAGCTTCTCAGTATATATAATATTACTCCTATGTGTACTTTCAGGGCTGAACATTTGGTATTGGATAATCAAATGGTGTGCTCTTCCCTGGGGAAGACTATAAAGTACATATAAAATATAATATACCTAGAAAATAGTTTTGATTTTCAGAGAGCTAGTTTCCTTATTAAGCTGTAATTTGTCTCTAAGGAAATTCTGGGCCACAGAGCAAAGGCCTGGTATGTCTTATTAATTTAAATAGAGCTCAGTAACGTCTTCGGATTCTAATGAGGCTGTTCAGGTTTCACATAATGCTTGAATCTGCAAATTAGACATGTGTGCTTTATATATTCTTGAGAATCCAGATTACTGATGAAAATCTTTGAAAGTGATGGGGAAGACATCTTTAGCAAAATGGAACAAAAAAATCTAAACAAAAAAAAATAAACTAAATTTCACTTGGGGCTACATTAATCTTATTTTTCTTTAATGAGCCCTCCCTAGTCATACAATAAAGGCAAGTATCCCATTCAAAGTCTTTTTAAATTCTAGATCCTTTAACTCTATAACATTCTCTTTATAAGCTTAAGAATCTTTTAATACTACACAAGTTAAAACTGGAAAGACATGTGAACACACAGAAGAATTTGCTCTTACATTTTCTTTTCCTTGTTAAGAGAGGGCTGGGCAAAGCTGATAGCAAGTCAGAGATGTTGGTGTTCATTCCAAGGTAGAGTCTGTGATGGAGCCAGGTGTTGGGTTATCATTAGCTGAACTCCAGGAAGCAGATGGTCCTTCTCTTTTCAAATAACGACTAGAGTGTTGTCTATGCCCACTCCTAGACTTCTCATGGCCAGTAGGTCTTCCTGGCCTGGAAGCTCTCCTAGGACTGCAACAGTGGTCCCTTACCCCTTTCCCTTGCATAGAGTAAGCATCATCGAGCCTTAAAGCTGAGAATCACAGGGCAGGTTTACTCACTATATATCATAAGCTAAATAGAAAGAGGTTGTGTTCATCTGTTACCCTTGTACAGTCTTCATCATTTGACCCTTGGACTACGTATGTCCAAGTAGTCGAATGTTTAAGCAGTGGTGGGTTGTATTGTCTACATTTGTGAGCACATTTGCTGAATTGTCTTCAATTTTTTTTTGTACTATCATATGATTATCTTTCTCATCTATTCAGTGGGAATGGTACTGTCCCAGAGAAATAATAGATGAGGGATTGTATGTAAGATATTTTTAGAAGAGATTGTAGCATATCACAAGCTTTAACTCGGTATTATTTTCAAGACTAATTTTTTAAATTTTAGTTTTATGTACAAATATTTTGTGTGCATGTATGTTTGGTTCCCATAACTGGTGCCCACAGAGGCCAGAGAGGGTATCAGATCACCTGAAAATGGAGTTATATACAGTGTAAGCCACTCTGTGGGTACTGAGAATTGAATCTAGGTCTTCTAGAGAGTAGCTAGTACTCTTAACTCTTGTGCCATTTTTCTAGTCCTTTAATTGTACTTAGAAGGGTATGTATCCACTCTGTTTGAAGAAATCTGGGTAGCTAAAGGATATAGTGTTAGTTAATTAGAGTTGTCATCTATATACATTATAAAAGTTATTTCTGGACATGAATAGTTTATGCTTTTCAGAGAATTATAGAGCTAGTAAGAAATGTTAGGTGATAGAATACTGTTCCAATAGACATTGCTTAAACATGCCACTAATGGCTTGTTTTTATAAAGCCCTTCTCCATCTAAAGGCAGAAAGCACTCCTCAGCATTATCATATGACTTTGACAAGTTGCTAGGCTACCAAAAATATGTTATTGTTTCTGTTTTGCAAGGCATTCCAGGTAACTTAAATGTATTCACAGAGAAAGAATTCAGTGGAACAAGGAAAAATCTGTTACATGTCTACCCATGGGTTCAAGACCCCCAAAAATGAGCTTTACAGCTGCCTACCTCACAAGCACTCTCTGTGAGCCTAAGATAGTTCAATTAGTACTATTTTGCAATGTGAGTTATGATATGACGTTGTATATCAAATTTGAAGTATATCTAACCTTGGCTTTATTCAGTAAGTCTAACAATCAATCACTGGGCTCAAATCCCAGTGTAGTTGATTAGTAGGGAAAGAAGTGTGGAGACACTTTACAATTTCAGCATTGTTGACTTTCAGTTCAAGTTGACAAATGCAATGTGCCTGTGGTTGTGATACACAGCATTGAAAGTAAAAGTGATCCTCTTGGACTTATTGAAGTGAAGCATTCAAATGGGAAATATAGGGGCCAGTAAGATGGCTCAGTGTGTAAAGGCAATTGCTGCCACTCCCGAGGAACTGAGTTTAACCCCTGGGACCAACTCAGAGAGAACCAGTTCTTAACAAAATCTTCTTTGACCCTCACACTCACCCTAATGCCCCTTTGAGAAAGTAAATATACGATAAAATTAAAACAGGGAATGCAAATGGAGATTGATATCTAGATGTTGGTATGTAGATATTGATTTATGAACATATGACATTGTAACAAAGTAAACCAGGTCATACATTAGAGAGGCATGTTTATTTTTAATGTTTTTTCTTTGAGGTTTTCACATATACCTACAATGCATTTTTATCATATTCACTCATTTTTTCCCTAATTCCTCTTGGATCCACTCTCCACCTCTCACTACCATCTTCATGCTCCCCTTTCTGATAATTCATTGAGTTCAAATAGTGTTTCCCATAAATGCATGGGCATGGGGCCATTGACTAGAACATGGCTGACTTAACAGGGACCACAACATTAAAGAAGAATGATTTTTCTTCCCTAGCAGAATCAGCTGTCAGTGGCCTCTCAGGAACAGGGCTGAGAAGTTGCTCATGAACCCATCCCCAGACATTTAGGAGTGTCAGGTGGCTTAATGACAACAGCTACTGTGTAGTTCATAGTTCAGTGACCTTGTCATGTCTGGGAAACATCCTTTTGCTGTAGTCCTCTCTGGCCTCTGGCTTTTATGAATGTTTTGATCCTTGTCTACTGTGTTCTCTAGGCTTTGAGGCGAGTGATAGAGATGTCGTGGCTAAGCATTCTACAGCACTGATTACATGCCCTTTGACTAGTTGTGAGTTCCTACGGTAATTGCCATCCATTCACTCCCAGATGTGCTTCTCTAATGAGTACTGAGACCTGTGTTAATCCACGAATACAGGGATACATATTTAAAGTACAGTCTGATACTCTTTGAATTTCAGAGAATATTTGAATAGGTTCACCTCTAGGACCTGCGGGCTTCCAGCTGTGAGTTCTTGATCAGATTTACTATACCAGGCATGTGTTTCAGGAGATGTTATTTTTGACTGGATCCTGCAAGAGTTGTCTTGGAGAGATGATTTAAATGATATATAAAGAATGAACACATTATAAACAACCACCACTGTTTGGCAAAATGAATTAAACACTGTAGGGCAAGCAGAGGGGACATCTGCAAGCTCTAGTTAGTAGAGTGAATGTACAATCATGCCTTAACACTTTCTGTCTTATACAAGCGTAAAACCAAATTCTCCTTAATCTTTAAGGAGGGATAATAAAAGAGAGGAGCACAAAAGGAGAAGCAAGAAAGAAGAAACTATTTCAAATTTTCATACTTCTTCATAGGATCTATATAAATCATAGATATATAAAAACCTGAATATTAGTTCCTTGAGTAGCATATTTAGAAGCTAAAGATGTGTGGCATTTATTTACTTCTCTTATTAACACCATGGTAACAGTACAAGTTGTACTTATCTTCTCACTGATGAGATGTTCGAATTCTACTGAATTCCACTAATTGCAACCCAGTGGTGCATCCGTGGTCAGGATGGGATGCGTAAATGTGTAATCACTAATCAAAGTACTTTCAGTTCATTTTCCTGTTACCTGGATTGAGAGGGGATAATGACAGACTCATTGCATAACCACAGCTTTTCAAGAGGTATGTTAATTTCCAACAAGTCTTCCAAAATTGAAAAGATTTATGCTAGCTCCCTTTAGTGTTGCAGGATATTTGATTACACCCTGAACCCTGAGGTTGTGTTATTTACTGGAAAAGCCTGTTTTAGTTGCAGTGAAGCTTAGCCTTAGCACACACTTTTAATCCAAAGGCTCTCTGCTTGAATGTTGTAAACAGAATTAAATAAAGTCAACTATAGGTCAAGAGGTGGAACAAGCAATCAGTTGACAGGAACTGAACATAGGATTAAGGAAAAAAAACAGAGAGTAAGAGGGAGTTGTGGGATGGAAAGAAACACTCAGGAAATAGAAGGGATGGACATTCAGTTTGAAGGAGGTTTTGTGAGATGGCATGAGAGATGCCATTCTTTCTGGGACATTGGCAGAGGTGGAAGGTCAGCTGGGTGCTTTCTCTGCCTCTCTGAGCTGACAGGCTTTCACCCTCACATCTGGCTCCTGAGTTTTCTGGCAAAGTCTAGCGATTGAGATTTTGCCCAAAAAACAAAAAACAAAATGAAACAAACAAACAAGCAAACTAACTAACAAACAAACAGAAAGCCCAGTTCAGTTTATATATCATTTTCCAAAATAAGACTTGATCCCCTTACAAGAGACAATTAGCAGATATATCTGAGAGCTCAGCTAGCAGACAGTTTAAGATGCAAGCACATCATCAAAGCCTTCATAAAGCAGTACAGGTGTAATTGGTTAGCCATGTGCAGGGAAAGAAAAACAGACAGGTCAATCATAATTTATATCATACATGAGAATTAATTTCTCAAAGAGGACCTAAATGTAAAAGTAGAAAACTTTTATAATATTCAACAGTAAAGAATTTGTGATCTTGGGCCCAGCAAAAATTCTTCTTCAGGTAAGATGTCAAAATTTAATCAGTGTATAAAGAAGGATGTACTGGACTTTGTCAAATGTGAACACTCACACACTTCAGGTTTAAGGCTGTTGCTCTGGAAACCACAGTTTCCTTTTCTTCAGGGCATGGGAAGGTCAACTGAAGGACAGATAAAAGGCAAAACTGCTAATATACTAGTTCAATGAAGTTGCATTGAGATGATCAGAAGGTATTAGAATTCACAAGTTGTTCTTTCACAAAGGTTTTGACTCTAAGAGGCATGCATGCATGCTTGGTGATGATGGGAAAATGTCTAGTCTCCTGATTGAGGATGTGGTTGCATACATAACTCAAACATTTTTAAAACTTGTAGACAAGTATTTTTAAAGAATGAATTTTGTTATATGTAGGGTATAAATAGTCTTCATTTGGAAAAACATTCCTTCTAGTAAGGCAAAAACATGATGCTTGTGCAGAATTTCCCTAGGTCTTATCAGATACACTTTGACTTCAAAAACATACAAAAATCATCTAATATTTTATTATATGAATGCTTCATCAGCCTGTGGGGTCAAGCAGAAGAGCCTAACTAATTGTAAGTTCTTGGGCAATATTCTGTATGTATGTTTAGATATGTGTTTGTTTGTGTGTGTGCATGTATGCACACCTATGTGTAGTCTGGGATGCCCTTCTATTCTCTAATAGTTTTATTTTTCCCCTTATATTTTAAAAAATGTGAAATTAGGAAAAAAAATAAGTTAATTCTGGCCCACCCCAGCCTGGACTTTACCGACAGTGTTTGCAATGCTAATGTAGACATTTATTCATGATTTGAATGTTAGATGTTGAGAACACTTTCCCAGCTCATTGAAATGTCAGGCAGTTCTTAGGTTGTTCTCTATCTCTGGGGATGCATTAATTAATATTAGATCCAGGGCTGCTGCCCTGGGAGTCATGAACTTCCTTCTTTGGTGCCTAGAGGGATCAAGGAAAGGAGGGGATAAGGCTGGTAGAAGTAATAAGTTTCAGAGAGGATTGGCCCATAGGAAATAAAAAATGTGGCCCACTGTCAAATTATGGTTTGTCTCCTTCCTTGTGTGTCTCTCTGCCCTGTCCTTTTCTATGAATGCTTGAGTCCGACAGTATGAGCAGCAGGCGAGGGCCAGTGGGTGACATTCGGTCTCGTTATCACTACCAACAAATGTTCTAAGTCTTCACCTGCTTCTGAGCTGTAAGGATTCAATTCACAGTTTTGTTGTTGTTGTTTCATTTAGGCTTAAACAATGTTTTCATGACATGGCAAAGGATTCCTCCTTTTTATGAATCTAATACATAAGAGTAGATAGACAGTAATGGAAGAAAATTATGATTTAAGAATATATCCTTGCTGCTGAATCCATGAGATAACATTTTGTGGGCATATTATAGTCTTCACACCAATGTTTACATTTAAATTCAACTGATTGAATTTCAAATTCATAAATGTGTCTTAGAATCTTACCCCTAAGCCTAACATAGTGAAGACTATGAAATTTTTAAAAAGCATTATCTGTTAGAGGATAGAGTATTACTGTATTGATACTATTAGCCAAACTGTCTGACGCAGGTGTATATAATAGTTGGCTGAGTTAATTAGCTTAAAGTATTCTGTATATTTCATCATCTTACCTATTTTCCAAAATATCCTATAGCACAGTTAAGTAGCCATTTGTTTTTACATATTGCAAATGATAAACAAATTTAGCATAGTGGAATATAAGAGATACCTTGCTCAATATCATTTTTATTTAAAAAAGAATCAAAATATGTAGAAATCATGGTATTTTCCAACATTACTTTGGTAAGTTTCTTGACTCTTAGACTAATGATCCTTTTAAAATACAGAAATTTAGTGCTGCTATTGACCTAGGTCTCTTTTGATATTGGGAAAGCCAAGTAGAGATGGAGATCCTGCCAATCAAAGTTAGCTTTTGAGTGTCATAGTCAATAGAAACTTGTGAAGGGAGGATACAAACACTGTCCAGTGTGCTGGGAAAGAGTCACAGCCTTTGAATTGAGACAAACGGTTTGAGGCTTTTTTTGTTTAGTATCTTTTGACAGTATTTCCTAAATGTATACTTTTGCTTAATTATCTGCTAATCGAGATTATTTCTGCTTACTTAGTGAGCATTTGCTCTCTGGGAAAAGTCAAACTGATGATAGATCCCAAATTCTTTGCTCAAAATAGAGACTCCTAAATTTGAGTTTGAAATGAATTATGAATTCCATGAAGAATTTGTCATGATTGTGTTTGTCTACTCCACAGTCACTGTCTCTCTCCCTCTTTCTTCCTTATTCCTCTATCCATTTATTTGTTTTTTTTATTCTTCTTCAAAATCATAATCATGCCTGAGAAGAATGAAAGGAAGTAAGAGCTCATGTTCCTTCTTTGCAGTGTCTACACACTGTGACTTTTTATAAATTGAAGGCATGGGACATTCCTTAGTATGCTTAGGGGCTACAATGCCTTATAGACCCCTGGAAATCGTTGCCAAGCCATCTTGCATATTTCTGAGGTTAATTTGTATCTCAATCAGGAATAACTAAAAACAGTAAGACTCTAACTAGATCTTGATTATTTTTTTTTCAGATTTTCAGGGCCTTATGTAAAGGGAGTAGATAAGAACCAGGATAGAAATCCCCGTCACCCCTGCACATTTGTCTAGATCTGCACATGTGGGACCAGATTTAGTCCTTTTATAGTCATGGTAAGTTAGCCAAGGATAGATACAATATGTCCAAATAAATCCTTCCAAATTGGGGGCAGGACTTCTTTTTACTGGTTTATGTGACAGTGCAAGTTGTAAAGGAATTGAATTCTTCAAGAAAGCATTCCTGCAACAATAGTCAAATCTCTTGGGAGGGTTTAGAGAGTTGGTGATTTATATGTGTGAATAAAAGTATGCCTAATGTTGCCAAAGGCAAGCAGGGTAAGGACTAGAGTTAGGGTGGGGCGCCACTTCAACTTTACAGATGTTGAGAATGAACAGACTCCTAAAGGAAATGAGCAAAAGGATTGGTATTGTTATTAATCCGCGCAATCCCTAAAATAACCTAGCTTGTCATCATCAGCCTAGAAAATCTACATGTGTGTGCTTATACTCAAGTCTACATGTTAATAGACAGAATGGACGCACGCAAAATTCATGTTTTGAAATGCTAATATCTCTTGTCAAAATATGTGTTTATGTTGCCAAAAGTCAGTACACATTTTACAAGGACAGGACACCAAGTGATTTCTGAACCTTCCATCATAAAAGATTTTTGCCAACAGCAAAATACCACCTGGGTTGCTAGGAGACAAGCTTATTTTACGAACTGTGCATTTTTGCTTAGGTCTTCACCACTGGTACATCTCATATATTCTTTGGCAATGGTCTGTTGTTAAGACAAATGGGTCTCTTGATCATGTCAATTCTTTACGAATGTAGGGCTTCTCAAGACAATGCTAGCTTAAATCCAATTTAAAATAAAGAAGATGTCTAGCATAAAAACATATGTCTCTACTAAAGATAGCTCAAGACAGGATTGATTGGTTTGTAGAAGGAAGTAAAGAATGTATGCATACACAGATTGTATGCATTCTACTCACAGAAGAGCCTTTCCAGTGTACACTTCTTGCCTTCTAGTGAAACAAAGAATAGTGACTTGCCGATTGGGACTGGGATTGAGATTCTGAGCCAAGTACTACCTTATTTTATTTTATAGGTAAGAATTTCTTCATACATGCTCATAGATTTCAAACTTATTCATGGTCATATAAGCATCACACATAGTTTGGAACCCAGGTCCTAGTGAGATCTAGCAACAGCAGAGGGGCCATGCTGAGGGTAAGAATCACAAGGATTTACTCCACACAGCATACTAGCCAGTGTTTGCACATTCATGGTAGAACACATAGTTACAGGCCCATTTGGAGTCATTTATGGTTATGGGGATGAAAACTTCGTCTCTCTTTGACCCTCTATTTAGTCTTGATTACAGTTTTCCCTGGCTGTGTTAATAATTTAGACAGTCTCTGAGTGTTCCAGAAACTTGTGCAGTTTTAAGTGTTCACATTTATTATTTTCTAATTCATTGGAAAACATTGAGTCACTGAACATGAACCCCTCTGACTTACAGTACATGCTGTTAATAAGCTCTCTGTGTGAGTGTGCTCATATTTAAGTCTTAGAGAGAATACACTTTACATAAATAAGTGTTAGAGAAATTTCTATTGTTTAAGCTACCTAGTTCATGGTAATTCTTACAGCATCCCTGCCTGAGCCACTACATGTGTGTGAACTCTGAAGGAAGTACATGGTTAGGGAAGTTGTAGTACTTTCACACATAACTACAGCTGTGTACATGCCTGCTTACATGTTAATGTACAAGAAATTAAATGTTTGTCATCCATAAACCACAGCAAATGCTGAGAAATGCTTCAATATCTCTCTGTAGTATGGCTTCCAAATAGTTTACAATTGTATAAGAGCACATAAAAATTTAGTAGCAGCAACGTAATTATGCTTTAGTATAGATACTTAGTATAGATATATTGATAATGCTTTTGGCTTGCTTTTTGTGTTTCTAATATTAGCAAAATTTTGATTAAAGTCTGGGCCCTGGCAGCACTGGCAACATAGACTGAATAGGCCAAATAAAGAAATACATTAATAGAGAATAGAAAAATAAATTTTCTCAACATGGTCACATTTGAAAGATGAACAAATAAAGAGATCCATTTCAAAGACAGTGACATCGCACCAAGAGGCATGTTTGACTAAGTGCTTCTGATTAATGTGCAGGCCTGGCTGTGACTGACACATCGTTGCCTTAGCTCCTGAGTCCAAGACTGTCTAGTGCATTCTTTAAGGTACTTTGTAAAATTTCTTCCTGGAAGACCAAATCTCTTTCTGGTTAGCATCAGGGCTCCAGGATTTTTCTTCCACTGTATGTACAAATCTCTTTTGATAGTTCCGATTCACTGGGATCCATGTTCTGCAATGTATAATATCTGAGGATCAAACAAATGTCTCTTTGGAGTATCTGCATTCCTCCTGGATACCTACAGTTGTATTCAGGCTACAAGGATAAACTTCTGGCATTTATTGCGTGTTTTAGAACCTTATATCTTGAGGAATAACTTGAGTTTTTGAGGTCAGCTGTTAGAATTTCCACATCTGTAACACTTAGCTTTGTGAGCTACCTTTCTGTCATCTCTGTGACCAGAGGTCTAGAGAGAGGTGTGGGGGGAGTAGGGGACTACAACTTCTAGTCACATTCTTGGCTTCAAACCTGTGTTTTTGTCATGCTGCTTCATGGATTCCATTGATGTTACAATTAGTAAGTTTTGCAAGCTTTGAACTTATATAAGTTTTGCAAGCTTTGAACTTATATAACCTTATACAAAGAAGACACCCATAGTTTCAGTTGATATAATAGGGCTTTGCAATAAAAATTCTGCTACTACATACCTGACATTCTTGATTCAGGATGTCAGTGTTTTTTGAAAATACTAATTTTAGTCTGTATGGCTTTGCACATAGATACAACTCATATCTCAAAACTTACAACTGACAACATTCTTCAATACTGGGTGTAAAATACTGATAATAGGGTAGTATATAATGATACTTATAGTCACAGTGAAAAGGTAAGTGCATATACATTACCTGTCCACTAAAGCAGGTAAGGAGGATGTGAGAAAACACTGCTTTTAGACTCACCATTAAAGATGTTGGACTTCCTTGTGCTTAGAGAGTATGAGACACAGGTAGTGAGGAGATGCTGAGATATTCAAAAGCTTTCCTTTGAGTTATAATGATTATTTGCTGAAACTCTCCTCCAGCAGCATCCATGATGAACAAACAGAGCTCATATTCTCTGAACACATTGGTGCACAGCTGCAATATGTTAAGCGAGGGTTAAACACTTGCTCTTACTTAGCAAGAGACTCATCATTCAGAAGGTACTTGGATTTGAAGTCTGCTTCTGCCCATCTATTGAATCCATGTCCTCTCAAACTGTCAGGGCATTTTTCTAGATGAGACTCTCCCTTCCTGTCATTAATATGTCTGGGTCAAAGAATGCTAAAGGCCTGCATGAAAACAACACAGGAACAGAACACAGAACACACTGTCCCTTCAGAATAGCTCTTGGTCCCTCTGAGTCATCAGTATTGCCCTATCATGATCCATACAGTGTGCCTTCCATCTGACAAAGAATAAAAATAAAAAGTAAAAAATTCAACCAAACAACAACAAAGACAACAAACAAAAATAAAAAAACAAAAATAATACAAACAAAATCCCCAAAGAAAACAATACAGACACAAAAAAACAAAAACAACAAAAATCACCTTAGCTTTCTTTCTAGTGGCACTTGCTCAGTTAAAAGCAACTCAGTGTCATAAAATAACCACCATTGGAGGAGTAAGTGAGTCACTGATGGCCAGTGTGAATCACTAGAGATCATGTTTGTAGCACTTAGATGTTTGTGATGAAGGTGCCCACTATAAGTCACAATAAAACCTCTTTGCTTCAAGAATTATATTTTGATGGCTAAGTAATCTGTAGGTGCTGGCCTAGAATGGTGAAGCCAATGTCAAGAAGACAGTATATAATATAGGAAAGACCAGGCATCTCTGTACACAGTGAGCATCTTGTGCAAAAGGCATATTTGGTTCATTTCATCTCATCTTTACTAGCTTCATAGCTGTTAGGCTGTGGCTTGCCTCTGAGAGTCAGTATTATCATGTTCAAAAGGGCATTTATTAACACACACATTAGGTAGCTCATGAGTTGCAGGAGAGGTAGAGAAGTAGTCCCTAAAAGTTAAGCTTTCAATTTTTTTTATTTTCTATATTATTTGTTTACATTCCAAGTGATTTTCCCTTTCCCTGTTCCCCCCTTCCCTAAGTTCCATAAGCCCTCTTCTCTCCACCAGTTCTCCAATCAACCCCCTCCCACTCCTCTATCCTGCAATCCCCTACAATGCTGCATCAAGGCTTTCCAGGACCAGGGCGCTCTCCTTCCTTCTTCTTGGGAATGGTTTGATCTGTAGGTTGTGTTTTGGGTATTCTGAGCTTCTGGGCTAATATCCAATTATCAGTGACTACATCCATGTGTGTTCTTTTGTGAATGAGTTACCTCACTTAGTATATTATCCATTTCCAACCATTTGCCTAAGAATTTCATGAATTCATTGTTTTTAATTGCTGAATAGTATTCCATTATGTAAATATACCACATTTTCTGTATCCATTCCTCCATTGAGGGACATCTGGGTTCTTTCCAGCTTCTGGCTATTATAAATAGGGCTGCTATGAACATAGGGGAGCATGTGTCCTGATTACATGCCAGGGAATGCTCTGGGTATGTGCCCAGGAGTGGTATAGCAGGGTCCTCCAGAAGTGTCATGCCCATTTTTCTGAGGAACCGCCAAACTGATTTCCAGAGTGGTTGTACAAACTTGCAACCAGCAGCAGTGGAGGAGTGTTCCTCTTTCTCTACATCCTCACCAACACCTGCTGTCTCCTGAGTTTTTAATCTTAGCCATTCTGACTGGTGTGAGGTGAAATTTCAGGGTTGTTTTGATTTGCATTTCCCTAATGACTAATGATGTTGAACATCTCTTAAGGTGCTTCTCAGTCATCCGAAGTTCTTCAGGTGAAAATTCATTGACTAGCTGTGTACCCTACTTTTTAATAAGGTTATTTGTTTTTCTGGGGTCTAACTTCTTGAGTTCTTTGTGTATATTGGATATTAGCCCTCTGTCAGATGTAGGGTTGGTGAAGATCTTTTCCCAATTTGTTGGTTACCATTTTGTCCTTTTGACAGTGTCCTTTGCCTTACAGAAACTTTGTAATTTTATGAGGTCCCATTTGTCAATTTTTGATCTTAGAGCATAAGCTATTGGTATTCTGTTCAGTAAATTTCCCCTTGTGCTCATGTCTTCAAGGGTCTTCCCCAGTTTCTTTTCTATTAGTTTCAATGTGTCTGGCTTTATGTGGAGGTCCTTGATCCACTTGGAGTTGAGCTTAGTACATGGAGATAAGAATTGATCAATTCCCATTCTTCTGCATGCTGACCTCCAATTGAGCCAGCACCATATGTTGAAAAGGCTATCTTTATTCCACTGGATGTTTTCAGCTCCTTTGTCGAAGATCAAGTGACCATAGGTGCGTGGGTTCATTTCTGGGTCCTCAATCATAATCCATTGATCTATCTGCCTGTCACTGTAACAATACAATGCAGTTTTTAACACTATTGCTCTGTAGTATTGCTTGAGGTCCAGGATAATGATTCCCCTAGAAGTTTTTTTACTGTTAAGAATAGTTTTAGGTATCCTGTTTTGTTTTGTTTTATTTGTTGTTGTTGTTGTTATTGTTGTTGTTATTCCAGATGAATTTGAGAATTGCTCTTTCTAACTCTATGAAGAACAGAGTTGGGATTTTGATGGGGATTGCATTGAATCTGTATATTGCTTTTGGCAAGATGGCCATTTTAACTATATTAATCCAATCCATGAGCATGGAAGATTTTTCCATTTTCTAAGGTCTTCTTCAATTTCCTTCTTCAGAGACCTCAAGTTCTTATATAGATCTTTCACTTGTTTGGTTAGAGTCATGCCAAGATACTTTATATTGTTAGTGACTATTGTGAAGGGTATCATTTCCCTAATTTCTTTCTCAGCCTTCTTACTCTTTGCATATAGGAAGGCTACTGATTTGCTTGAGTTGATCTTATAACCAGCCACTTTGCTGAAGTTGTTTATCAGCTGTAGGAATTCTCTGGTGGAGTTTTTGGGTCACTTAAATATGCTATCATATCATCTGCAAATAGTGACAGTTTGACTTCTTCCTTTCCAATTTGTATCACTTTGACCTCCTTATGTTGTCTAAATGCACTAGCTAGTACATCAAGTACTATATTGAAAAGATATGGAGAGAGATGGCAGCCTTGTCTAGTCCCTGATTTTAGTGGGATTGCTTCAAATTTCTCTCCATTTAGTTTGATGTTGGCTACCAGTTTGCTGTATATTGCTTGTACTATGTTTAGGTATGGGCCTTTAATTCCTGTTCTTTCCAAGACGTTTTGCATGAAAGGATGCTGAATTTTGTCAAATGCTTTTTCAGCATCTAATGAAATGACCATGTAGTTTTTTTCTTTGAGTTTGTTTATGTAGTAGATTGCATTGATGGATTTCCATATATTGAACCATCGCTGCATGCCTGGGTTGAAACCTACTTGATAATGGTGAATGATCGTTTTGATGTGTTCTTGGATTCAGTTGGCAAGAATTTTATTATTTTGGCATCGATGTTCATAAGGTAAATTGGTCTGAAGTTCTCTTTCTTTGTTTGATCTTTGTGTGGTTTTGGTATCTGTGTAATTGTGGCTTCATAGAATGAGTTGGGTAGTGTTCCTTCTGTTTCTATTTTGTGGAATAGTTTGAAGAGTCTTGGTGTTAGGTCTTCTTTGAAGGTCTGATAGAAATCTGCAATAAGATCATCTGGTCCTGTGGGGTTTTTTGGTGGTGTTGTTGTTTTTTGTTTTTTTGTTTGTTGTTGGTTTTTTTTCTGGAAGACTTTCTATGACCCCTTCTATTAATCTAGGGGTTATGGGACTGTTTAGATGATCTATTTGATCCTGACTTAATGTTGGCATTTGGTATCTGTCTAGGAAATTGTCCATTTCCTCCAGATTCTCCAGTTGTGTTGAGTATAAGCTTTTGTAGTAGGATCTGATGATTTTCTGAATTTCCTCAGTTACAGTTGTTATATCTCCCTTTTCATTTCTAATTTTGTTAATTTGGATACTGTCTTGTGCCCGTTGGTTAGTGTGGCTAAGGGTTTATCTATCTTGTTGGTTTTCTCAAAGAACCAGCTCCTGGTTTTGTTGATTCTTTGTATGGTTCTCTTTGTTTCTACTTGATTGATTTCAGCCCTGAGTTTGATGATATTCCTGTCTTCTACTCCTCCTGGGTGAATTAGCTTCTTTTTGTTCCAGGGCTTTCAGGTGTGCCATTAAGCTGCTAGTGAAAGCTCTCTCCAGTTTCTTTTTTTTTTTTTTCAGGGCTATGAGTTCTCCTCTTAGCACTGCTTTCATTGTGCCCCATAGATTTGGGTATTTTGTGCCTTCATTGTTGTTAAATTCTAAAAAGTCTTTCATTTCTTTCTTTATTTCTTTGTCTAAGGTATCATTGAGTAGAGTATTGTTCAGTCTCCATGTGTATGTGGGCTTTCTGTTGTTTTTGTTGCTATTGAAGGCCACTTTTACTCCATAGTGATCTGATAAGAAGGCATGGGATTAGTTTGATCTTATATTTGTTGAGGTCTGTCTTGTGACCAATTTTATGATTGATTTTGGAGACGGTACCATGAGGTGCTGAGAAAAAGGTGTATTCTTTTGCTTTAGGATGAAATGCTCTCTATATATCTGTTAAATCCAATTGCTCCAAAGCTTCAATTAGTTTCTCTGTGTCCCTGTTTAGTTTCTGTTTTCCTGATTGGTTCATTGAGGAGAGTGGAGTGTTGAAGTCACCCACAATTATTGTGTTAGGTTCAAAGTGTGCTTTGAGCTTTAGTAAAGTTTCTTTTATGAAGAGGATCGCTTGCATTTGGAGCAAAAATGTGCAGAATTGAGACTTCTTCTTGGAGGATTTTTCCTTTGACCAATAAGAAGTGACTTTCTGTGTCTCTTTAGATGACTTTTGGCTGAAAGTCAATTTTTTCTGATATTAGAATGGCTACTCCGGCTTTTTTCCTGAGACCATTTGCTTGTAAAATTGTCTTCCAGCCTTTTATTCTAAGGTGGTGTTTGTCTTTGGCACTGAGGTGTGTTTCCTATATGCAGCAAAATGTAGGGTCCTGTTTTTGTATCCAGTCTGTTAGTCTATGTCTTTTTATTGGGAAATTGAGTCCATTAATGTTAAGAGATATTAAGGAATAGTGATTATTACTTCCTGTTATTTTTGATGTTATTTTTATATTTTAGTGGTTATCTTCTTTTGGGTTTGATGAAAGAAGGTTACTATCTTGCTTTTTCCAGGGTGTAGTTTCCCTCCTTTTATTGGCGTTTTCTGCCTATTATCCTTTGAGGGCTGTGTTTGTGGATAGATATTGTGTAAATTTGGTTTTGTCATAGAATATATTGGTTTCTCCATCTATGTTGACTGAGAGTTTTGCTGGGTATAGTAGTCTTGGCTCACATTTGTGTTCTCTTAGAGTCTGCATGAGATATGCCCAGGATCTTCTAGCTTTCATGGTCTCTGGTGAGAAGTCCGTTGATAGGTCTTCCTTTATATGTTACTTGGCCTTTTTCTCTTACTGCCTTTAATATTCTTTCTTTGTTTAGTACATTTGGGGGTTTGATTATGTGACAGGAGGGATTTCTGTTCTGGTCCAGTCTGTTTGGAATTCTGTAGGCTTCTTGTCTATTCATGGGCATCTCTCTCTTTAGGTTGGGGAAGTTTTCTTCCATAATTTTGTAGAAGATATTTACTGGCCCTTTAAGTTGTCAATCTTCACTCTCATCTATCCCTATAATCCTTAGGTTTGGTCTTGTCATTGTGTCCTGGATTTCCTGGATGTTTTGGGTTACAAGCTTTTTGCATTTTGCATTTTCTTTGACTGTTGAGTCAATGGTTTCTATGGTATCTTCAGCATCTGAGAATCTTTCTTCTATTTCTTGTATTCTGTTGTTGATATTTACATCTATGGCCCCTGATTTCTTCCCAAGGTTTTCTATCTCCAAAAAGGTCTCCCTTTGTGATTTCTTAGTTGTTTCTACTTCCATTTTTAGATCCTGGATGGTTTTGCTCAGTTCCTTCACTTGTTAGTTTATGTTTTCCTGTAATTCTTTAAGAGATTTTTATGTTTCTTCTTTTATGACTTCTGCCTGTTGACTCAAGTTCTCCTGTATTTCTTTAAGTGATTTTTGCATTCCCTCTTTATTGGCTTCTATCTTTTGCCCCTTATTCTCCTGAATTTCTTTAAATGATTTTTGTGTTTCCCTTGTAAGGGCTTCTAACTTTTGATCCATTTTCTCCTGTATTTCTTTAAGAGATTTATTTATGTCCTTATTGTGTTCCTCTCAGCATCATGACCAGTGATTTTAAATCCAAATCCAGCTGATGTGCTTCCTTTCTCTTGGGTGCCCTTGGAGCCCTGATGTGTCTTGCCCCAAGCAATGTTATACTTGGTGTAGTGGCTATTCCTGGTTGTCAACTTGACTATATGTGGAATGAACTACAATCTAGAATTGGAAGGCTCACCTATGATCCTAATTTGGAGGCTCAGAGATATAAGTTTCTGACCTGGACTTAGCATGGAGATCTTGAAGCATGGATTCCAGTCAAGGTCATCTGGGATTAAAGGTGTGGAGACATACACCTTTAATCCCAGACTTCAAGTTCATCTGGGATTAAAGGTGTACACCTTTAATCTGGGCTACACCTTCTACTGGAGACATATATAAGGACATTGAAAGAAGGAAGACTAATTCTTCCTTGCCGGCTTGCTTCGTGGGACTGAGCAACTACAAGATCCTTGGACTTCCATCCACAGCTGCTGCTGACTACTGTTGGGGAGTTGGACTACAGACTGTAAGTCATCGACAAATTCCCTAACTACATAGAGACTGCCCATACGATCTGTGACTCTAGAGAACCCAGACTAATACACTTGGGTTGTCTCTGTGAACTGTTGTTGCCTGTCTTGTTTTTTGGGTGTTTTGGGGTATCCAGGACTTGCTCTTGTTGGAGAATTAGGTTCAGATACTTCCATATTGCCTTAATTTCTGTTAGTAATATTCTTACGTTTGCCTTTTGTCATCTGGTTATCTCTGGAGTTAGTTGGTCTTGTTGTCACTGGCTAGTGCTTGAACCTCCTGTGAGCCTATAAGGCTATTTCTGCACCATTGGATGACTGGGTTTCCCCTGGCACAGATTGTTGATATGATGCCCTCCTCTTGGGTGCCCTTGGAGCCCTGATATGTCTTGCCCCAAGCAATGTTATAGTTGGGTTGTCTCTGTGAACTAGTGTTGCCTGTCTATTCCATCAGGGAGCCAATATGGCAGATGGTGTAGGGACCTTTTCCAAGTGATGATCACTCTGCAGGGCAAACAACCCCTGACAGAGCTGGCACACAGACAGCCCGCAGAGCAGCCCAGGCCCTGAGTGCAGGCAAAAAGCCTGACAGGCTGAGACCCAAGTGATGTTAGACTTAGGCTGTGTCTGTGTACCTATTGTTATCTGTTAGATCTATCTGGTGTCCGGGGAAAGTTAGGCTTTCAAAAGCAACAATGAATGCTGTGTTGCAAAGTAACCTCATGAGAACGCCCCAATTGTTGCTGTAGCTAGCTATCTGTCTGTGATTAGTGCTTCTACAGCTAGAGTCTTCTACTGACATCTATGCTACAAACACAAATACTCAAAAAGTTTTTCACTCTTCTTCGAACAGTGGAAATCCCATGTAGGTGTTTCTGGTTGGAGCAGAAATAGCATGGAGACTTAGAAGATTATACCAATGTAAGAAGGATGTTGATTGCATTACAACAAGTCATATAAGCCAGATGTTCACACACTTCTTTGTAAAACTGTCAAATGAGTGTTATTAGGAAGCATCATCCACAGTGTCTGGGTGCTTTGGTTTTCATTCTATCTCATACAAATTTTTAAAACTTCACCATGCAGAGGTTTGAGATTTCTGCAATGGAATTTGTCCTATGTGTTAAAAAACGATTTCTATGACTCTGATCCTTTGCCTTAAAGTGACAAGTGGGGAAAATTCTAGTCTCATCTCAGCTCTTCTGTAATGCTTGCTTTGGCAAGAAGCTCAATCATGTTATTACAAGGGTTGTAGTGCAGGGCAGTAGGCTGCATTTTCTTTCCTGGCTGTTGGAAAGCGATCATCCCTAAGTAGAAATGGAAGGGGAAAAAGGCTGTTTGTGTCCCACTCCTCAAAGCTTTGAGAAATGAGTCCCAATAAAGTAGTGAATGCAGACCAGGGGGACTGAAGATGGTATCCTTCCACAAAGAATCATTCCTGGACATGGAAGTATTAACCTTGAATTAGGTAAGCAAGCTCCTTTTCACACTTATGCATCCCTTACTGCGCAGTCACACTGCAAGCACCCAGGACATGAGCATTGGTGTAGGAAAGAGAAAAGGGAATATAGTTTCTTCTTCTTGAGGAGTAAAGCCTAGGAAGGATGTCTTCCAGATGTGAGGCTGCTGAGCAGCAGTCCTGGTATCCAAGACTAAAGGAGGATGTTTCTGCAAGATAGGTGAGCAGTACCATCAAGTTGGGACCAGAAATGAAAAGATATCACTGAGAAGGGTGAGAGCCAGAGAAATAAGGGTACGGGGGAGTCTAGCATAAGTACCCTAAATAGCAAGAATGGAGACCAGAGTGTTTTCTAGCTACTACCCAAGTAGTGTCTGTCTCGCAGAAATGAAAATCTTCCATTTAGACTTTTGTACTCTGGGAAGCTGTGGACTTGTTTTGGCATGGATGCAAGAGTCTGCGTATTAGCCAAAAAATGTGATATTTGTCTTCCCAAGTCTGACATATTTTCCTGATCGTGACGATCTTAACTTCCATTTATTTTCCTAAAAATGGCATCTTTCATTCTTTGCAGCTTGATTTTTGTGGATGGCATAAGACGTTTGTTGAGAAGAATGGTAATAATGTAAAAGGAAAAAAAAAAACCGTGGAAGAGGAAAGTCACAGGACAAATTTATGAATGATGGGCTGCAGATACTTAATAATCATTTGAACAGAAGCCTTACCCTGATTCTACACTCAGGGAAGAACTGTCCAGGTAGTTCTGTTTTCATTTGTGATTGATAGCTAGTTACAAAGTCAAAGAGACAGATTAACTTTTAGAGTAAGACAGAAAAATATTTGCCACCAGGAGTGAAGAAAATTCCTTGTCTAAGGCCACTTTAGATGTCCAGATACTTAGGCACAATCTTTCAATGATATCACTGGACAGATCCCGTAAGCTGAGGATGCTACACTAGAAAGAGCTGGCTGCTCTTCTCTGCAGATTTATGAGGATACCTCTGAACAAGATGGCTCATATGACTCTGGGACAAAGGCACTAAAATGAGAACAAGTTGCGATGTGAAGTGCCAACAGAGAAGAGAATCTCCTGCTAGGTCTAGACATCTGGGTAATATACTATGTAAGAGAGGAATGGGAAAGACCGGCAGAAACAGCACACTGCCCTTCCTCTTGTTATATCTACAACGTGTACATGGGTCCATGCAGCAGCAGCAGAGGAAGAAAGCCCATATACCTTACTTGATGTTTCCAGGGTACCAGCAGATGGTTGGCCATACAATTACCAGAAGCAGCAACAGACTTAGAATATTCAAGAGAAAAAGATACCTTGGGATTAAGTTCTAATGCATCTGTTCTATAAAATCTAGGGTAATAGGTACCCTTCCATCTCTCAGAGTAGCACAGAGAGTTAGTTGTTCAAGGTAATTGAGATGTTCCGCGCCTCCTCTGCAGACAGAATTCAATTAAGCTCTCCATCAATGCCTTTGGGCAAGTCTGACAGCAAGGAATTCTTCCTAGCAGTGAATCCTGCTGAAACAGCTGGATTCTCTCAGGAAGCATCTGTAAACTTCTCAAGTCTGAAGCCATTTCCAATGACCACAATTGAGGTTTGAGGGCTGCATAAGTCCAGGGATTCAGGGAACTCCCAAAATGATTGCACTCAACAGGAAAGGTTCTAGTGTTCCTCTGGGGGATTCTATGGGAGAATAAGAGACTGTTAAATGCCCAGCCCTGTATGGGAATTCTATATAATCACTGCAAGGCTCAGGGAAAATCACTGCAGAGGCAACAGAAAGGAAGAGCCCCAACACAGGGTGGAATGACTGTGACATTTGTCTTCTGAGCATGACATAAAGCTGAATTTTTAAATTCTCAGTATCTGTGATTACCTATGTAAGACGTGACCATGATTGGTCCTGTCAATATTCCTATTGAGAGGGAAGACCCTGCCTCTCTCTGATGATTTACCTACAGATAATGGTATCTAAGAGAAACAGAACCATTTTCTTCAGGACTGTAGCCTGTAGTAGGTTACCCAGGCTCTGTGCTCCTGTAAATATCCCCTCATTTATGCTTCTGCAAGGAACTCTAATTTTTAAATCACTGGTTCACATGAACAAATGAAATATTAATATAAACTTTCACTCATATGTTAGATGTACTCCTTTTAAATCCTTTTATTTTCTCCAGTGTTTTCCTACACTTCTTTTGATTTACTGATATGATATAGTTTATTTAGCCACTTTAGTGTATCTACTCTTTAGTTAGAAGAATTCCTTTCATTACCTTTTATAGTGAAATGATATGGATAGTTTCATGGTCATAAATCAATCTATTTTTATTGTGGGAAGCTTTTATTTAGCCTTCAATTTCATATAACATCTATTTCTATCTATCTATCTATCTATCTATCTATCTATCTATCTATCTCTCTATCTATACATATCAGTGTCTTGCCTTCATGTATGTCCATGTGTATGCAATGCCTTGTAGTAGCCAGAAAGAAAATGTAGAGCTCCTGGCACTGGAGTTACAGCAGATGGATGTGAGTTTTGAGCTGCTGTGTGAGTACTGGAAATGCAGTCCAGGTCATCTTCATGAGCAACCAGTGCTTTTAACCTTTGAACCATCCCTCTAGTCTGTCTTCTTCAAATTTAATAATTTTCTGGATACAGAAGTCTGTGTTGTCAACTGTGATCTGTTAGATGATAGATGTTAAGATGTTATTGTTAGACTCGTCTGGCTTTAAAAGTTTTTATTAAGTACCTGGGTGTTAATATGATGATCCCTTACCCTGTGCTTTAGTGTTCTAACTAGAATCTGTCCTGGAGTCTTCCTTTTCCTATCTTGTCTATTTGATATTTGGCTGGCCTCTTATACATGGACTAGCATGTATTTCCTTAGGTTTGAGAATTTTTCTTCTGTGATTTTATTGAAAATATTCTCTGTACATTTAGCATGGTATTCTGTTCCTCCTTTAGTGCTACAAGTTAAAAGGTTTGGTTTTCTTAGTGTATTAAAAAGCTCCCCACATGCCATACATACCTCTTAAAAATGTTCTCATTGATCTTTATGGAGTGTTCTCACTGCTGTCCTTTGCCTTCCAACCTGACACTGTTTTCCACGTGACCCATTCTGTTGGTAATGCTTTCCACTGGGTGTTATTTGCCTGTGTTTTTCATTTCCAACATCATTTCAATTTGAGTTTTCTTCAGAAATCCTACCTCTTTATTAATCCTTATTCATGTCTTGGATTGACTTCCTTACTTCATCTAGCTCTGCAGTTTGGTTTTCTTGTAATATAATCATATTTTCATTGAGTTGCTGGGACATAGTTCACTTCGTTTTGCATTCTTTGTCTGGAATTTCTATCCTGTCATTCTCATTGGGGCCTGTTGTTATGAGATTATTAATTTTTTAGTAGGAATGTTATCATGGCTTTTCTCATTGTTGGTTAAGACCTTTTTCTTTTTGTTCAAATCACCTTTCTCTTTGCAGTAGATGATGCATGGTGCTCCAGAAAAGATTAAGTCCCAAGATTATTGAAATGTTATTTTCTTCTTGCACTAGGTTCTATCCTTGTTTTTTTTTTTTTCTTTTGAGAGGACAGGTGTACACCTCTGGCCAGTCCTCTGTCTACAGACTTCTGGTGTGATTTCCTATGCCTGTTTGCCCTACCTTGAGTCAGCTCTGGTTTGGTCCTCACCACCTCTGCCTCTCCCACTCGCTGTGGCTCTCCACATACAGACTGCCCACTTTACTCTATTTTCTGAGTTCAGGTTTTCACCCTGAGTTTTGCAACTCAGTCTGTATATCCCAAACCTGAAGAACACTGATATATTTTTGTGAATTACTTGTTATTGACTTGTGACCCATGGATTTATATGTGTGTGAATTGTTTATACTGAAGTGAGTATCAAAATTACACATGGACTTTTACATGCATACCCATATATTTATTCTAATAGTTTCCTTTAGAAACTAACAATTTGAGATACCCAGCAATAAGACTAAGGATATACATTGTGGAACAGTCTCTCGGGTGTAGTGTTCAGAGCAGCTATAAGCAGTAAGGTTTTCCTGAAATATCATCATAAGCTTCCTTTCACAACAAAGACAAGTCTTTAATGCAAAGGAAGTTCTGTCACCACACACAGAAAGGCATGCAAATAGGGTACTGGGTACATATATCTTGGTGTCCTTGGAGGATTTCTAATAAGAGATACTCACATTGATACATTATGTTTTACAACCTACGTACATGTTTGAGATCAAATTGAGATGGCTAAAAGGACTATCTTCAGAAAATGTAAAACAATTCAGTGTATCCGTATTAATTACATTTTTACTGCTATGGAAAAATACCTGAGAGCAGCAACTTCAGTGAGGGAAGACTTACTTTGGCTCACAGTTACATGGAGACTTTAGTACAACGTGGAAGAGAAAATACCATTCTTGAAGAAAATCAAGTGTTAAAATGACTTGTGTGACTCTGGACTAGAAGGCAGATAGCACAGACTGGTGGTTTCAAGTGACCTACTTCTACCAGCTACATACTAGATTGCACAGCCTTCTCAAACAGTATCAGCAGCTGGGGACAGGTATTGATACAGATAAGCCAGTTGGAGACCTTTCACATTTAAGTGTTAATAGAGTGTCCTTTTTGCATGTAAAATTTAGACTCATATAGCTCTCTCTCTCTCTCTCTCTCTCTCTCTCTCTGTCCGTCTCCCCCTTTCCTTACCCTTCCTCCTCTCTACATATACCTAGTTATATAACTTAGAAGCTTGCATTATCTAGAAACTGTCCTACCCACTGAGATACACCCCAGACCAAGCTCCTTTTGGAAGCTATAGCGAGATTTTATATTCTTCAGTTTCTGCCAGAATCATTTTCCTGCTGTGGACTTTTTAAAGAAGAGGCAATTGATAAGAACATGTGCATTAATTACAGGTCTATTTTCTTTTTTTTACTAAATGAATGAAGCTCTGAATTCTGTACCTGGAAAGCTTTGTTTCTCCATTGTATTTTAGAATTTTAAATGTGGGCTCAATCTAGGATGGAGAAGTATTGACTACAGATTCTCTGGAAGACATCTGAAAGCAAAAGATGCTCAAAGGCAAATAAAAAAAACAAAACAAAACAAACAAACAAAAAAACGGTTCCCCAGAGGGATCTGAATGCATAATTAATGTTGGTGACTATATCTTTTCTCCCTTCATTTCTCTTGAGACTTTGTCTAATATGATGAAAAAGCAAATTGTTTATCGATTTATATAATTGTGATTTTGAAACAAATCACATTTAATTTCACATTTAATTCCCATTTTATTTAATTCAAGTATTAAGGATTGTCTCAAGAGCTGAGAAGTTGACACTTGGAATAATTAACATGTAAGCAAATCCTCAACCACTCTGGACTTATCCAGCTTACCTCTCTTCTTGTTCTACTTTGCTTGGAATCAAGAAGTATTCTGAGATTGATCTGAAATGATTAGATTTAGTGCCATCGTTTTATTCTCAGGACTCAGGAAACATTTTTTAAAAATATTTGTTCAGTCCTGTTGACAAGATATACATACATAAGTCTTTTTCATGGGCTAGGTCATATTCTTACACATGAAAAAGACTACACTTTTAGTTTAAGCAAAAGTGGAGGTAGTATTGTACTTGAACCATATCTAATTTCACATTGGTGATCTGACATTTTAGGGGTAGTCTGGTATAAAGGGCTTCTTCTTTGAATAGTATTTACTTTCTAATGAATAAATAATACAAATATAGGGAGAAATCAATTTAGTTTTTTTTAATTGCCAGTTTTTTTCCACCTACCCACATATGTAGAAGTTTATTACAGTTGATATTTCCATTTCTGTAACATTATGGCATCCAGATGCCTAAGTTTAAGTCTACAGTAAACATTATTTTTTAATGTGAATATACTCAGACAACAATATTATCCTTATCTTTTGAAAAAGCTGCTAGGGTACTGCTCTCAAATGTTCTGCTCTTGGCAATCCTAAACACAAACTTCAATGGCATTGTTAAAATCAGAGGCAGGAAGTGCTTATTTAAGAATTACTGTTATGACACACATTTCATATAAAACTCTACTTTGCTTCTATGTCTGCCATGGTTCTTAGTGCAAATACTTGGATGTTTCTACGGCTTTTTAGTTTTGAGGTCACTTGTATCATCAAGCTAGATTTAGTAAACCTTTATTACATTCCAAAAATTGTGATCAAAACAGAAGACATTTCCTTGAACAATTCCTTTATGTAAGAATTTCCTACTCTTCTTTGCCATTAAGGAACTATTTTCTTCCTGATTGATCATTCCCATCTCTACTAAAGGATATTCAACTTCCTCTTTCTTATGCCAGAGTCTACCCTCCCCATAACTCTCTGCATCCTCATTTCAACTAGGTTGGTCACCCTCCCTTTCATTGCTATTTTCCCATCAGGAGTGGTATCACTGGCTTCCTGTCTGAAGCTGATGCAGCTGTAATGTTGAAGCTTTCTTGCCATTAGTGATTCAGAATGCTTTCTATTTGGCACTGAAGATCTCTGCTTCCTGACTCTTCAAGGTCTACTAACTCCTCACTGAGTCCCTGTTTCCTGAGATCACAGTTTTTCATCTTAACTCTCTTCTTGGGGAGTTCATTCTCAGATATTCCCATGGTGACTCAACACTCCCAGTTCTGCGATTTTGCCCCTTTTGCAAGTAAAGTCCCAGGAAGCAGCATGTTAGGGTCAAAATTATCATCTTTGTAATGTAAAGCTGGTTTGTGTTTGCATGTAGAAGGTAACAAAACGCCATGAATCAGGGATGTTTCCTTCATTATGGTGGGTGTATAACTGGATGATATTCCATGTAAAGTGACCAGGTTAGGGAAGGGATTGGAGAAAGAAGTGCTTTGTATAGAACACACCAAGCTGAGGCATATACTAAATTTTAAAGCAGTACTAGCACACATAAAGCGAGATGTGTTGGCAGGAGCTGTAAATTCAAGGGTGGTCAGGTGACACTTGTATTTCAGTTCACACACCTGAGTGAGAAGAACAGGATTTGCATGCAGAGAATACCATTTTTTCCCAGTTTCGAGTAGTGTTGAGAGCAGCTATAATCAGTGACAAAGGCTCCAGGAGACTAAAGCTGCAGGATGTCTGCAATCCACTGTGGACTATAGATAGAAACGAGAGGCAGTACGAAACTGACAGAGAGTCTTCTTTAACCAGAAGAGTGAATTAAGGCACATCTGCTATGTGGTAGCTCTATGTTTCCCTATGGGGCCAAGTTCTCACTTTCAGCCAGTGTAACAATGAAAAGCAGTTGCCAGTGATTTATAACTTGCTGATGAAGTTTCAAAACCCCCGTGAATACTCCTTGCAATAATTTCCCTGCATTGCTTACTGAAAACTAATAGCTTTATGATTTGCACATAATTTAAATTGTTTTAAATTTAATCTCAGGCTACATGGACTATGCTTATAGGATAGGACCCTGGGGATTCTGCCTAGAAGTCAGAGCTCCACGGTATTTGCTTTTAAATCTTTCAAGACTATACTCTTGCCTTTAGTGGAGCCTTCAAAGAATATAACATAATGAGTTCTATACAGCTGCTCCGTGTGCTTGCTGTGGTGACAAATCTCATGATGGGAGCTAATAGTGAAAATGCAAAGCAGCATAAATGATGGAAGTAAGCCAGTATTCCAAGTTCTGTTGAGTATTCCAGAAATCATGTGACTCATAATCTCAGATGCCTCTTGGTTTTCGGTGAGTTCTGCTATTCCTTAGGGAAAGGGCTTACCAGAAAGAGAAAGAAAAAAAGAAAGAGAGAGAGAGAGAGGAGAGAGAGAGAGAGAGAGAGAAAGGATAGAAGGAAGGAAGAAAGGAAGGAAGAAAGGAAGAGAAAGAAAGTCTTGGTATCTTTGTATACCAGTACATGTGTGATCCTTGTATGCACTTAGCTAAATGTTTATAAAATAAATAACAAATACAGATGTGTCTTGCAGACTAATTTTTCTGTGAGACTGAACTCTCAGAAGGCTCTTCATATCATAACAGTGTTTGAGTTCTATGATAGCCCACATGCTTGAGTACAATCATATCCAACACATTTATCTCAGCATTCTCTCACTGTCTTTATTCATTGCTCAAGTCAGGGTTACCCTGATGAGTACCACATCCAACACGAAGCACCCTTATCAAAGGATCAATGGCTTCTTTGGGACTATTTCTTTGTTCCTAGACTTTATCTTTGCTTTATTGTGTGTGTGTGTGTGTGTGTGTGTGTGTGTGTGTATGTGTGTATTGATTCTACCCTATGTAAGGTCTGTTTGAGTAGATGTATTGTAATTCTCAGAGTCCTCGTACATAAATGCTACTACATAGTAAAGAAACATTTATTCAGTGAGTAAACTCTCATGTTCACATTGTATGTCTTAGCTGTCTGGTAAAGTCATTAGCATCATCAGACATCCTACATTGTGCAGGATCCATCCTGGTTCAAGTGTTCAATTTTACTATTTTATCATTCATCTAGGTACTGATTAGATAATAATTTAGTGATGACCATATAGCAGATCTCATCTAGTTATTGGTAACACAGGCATGAAATAGTCACACCAGACATCTGCTATCATGGAACATTGTGCAAGAGAAGCATTAGTCTAATCCATGACCATGGGTAGTTTTAGGAAGTATGACTAATATTAGAGCCCGAGGTGTATGAAGGTCACCGGTTGGCACTCATTGCATGGAGTGATGAAGAATTTGCCTAGGGTTGGATCTATGCTATAAAGAAAGGCACCAGTAACTTGGAGAGAGGAAGACCCTGCTGCCTTGTGTTCTGGCTAAAACCTGAATGCAGCCATTAGCCAAGACATATTGAAATTTACATGTCTTATTTGTGAGTGCTTTAACTGGTTTTCATAGTTAACACCATTAATAGTTAAAAGATGAAGTGATTAGAAACTCTCACAGAGATAGCCTAAGGCAAAGTTCTTGATCCCTTACCATAGCAAATTCTGTGCCCAGGGCACTATGTTATGTCGACTTTTAATGTGAAACCTTATCAAAATGAGGTTTTACCTTTTTTTATTTCTGAGAATTCTCCTTACTCTGTATCATCTATAATCTTCTTCCTTGGTGCTCTGAGAAAAAAAAATCTAGCAAGTATGTGTATTTAGAGGCAAATCATCAAACATCAGAACATTTATAGGCATCTTGGGAGAAGCCTAACGATAATTTATTTAATCTGGTGTTCAATTTTCATAAGACTGCTGCAGCCTCGACACCTACCGGGAGCTGCCAGAAACATTGAAGTTCCCCCACTTCAGTGCTTTGTCCTTCCATCTCTTCCTTGGCTACGCGCCACCCGTCTTCCGCCTTCAGGCCAGTATTCCCGGGATAAACTTTTCATTTGATGAAATATGTCACAGGCATTTTGAATATCAGCACACAGCTTGCCCCATCTTAGCCATTCCCCTCGTCTAGGGGGATGTGGGTAGGGATGGCATTTGAAGAGTACTTGGCTCACTGAATGCCTTCTCCCTCGGCAACCCTGTCAAGCAGTTTAATTATGCAAATGAGCACTCCTTAGCATAGGGGCTGGGGGAGGTGTGGCAAAGAATGGAGCAGTGCAGGGAGGTGCTAGACAGGAATTAGGCCAAGAATATCCACACTTCTTATACTGAGAAAATTCCCAGGGACCTTTTTTTTTTTCTTTTCCTTCCAAGATGATAAATCATTTCAAAGCCTGCTCTTTTAACTTCCTTTACATTTTCCCCCCATCCTACTTCCTGTTCTAAATAAAATGGCGTCTTTTTAAAAAGGCCAGATTGCTTTTAGATTTTTGTCTCCCTTAGTGAAGCTCTTATGGTAAAGTAACGGCAATATTTTTCACGGTGATATTGAATTTCAGGGAATGACTCTTTCTTGATACTTTCTTAGGATCAAGGGAGTGAGTAATTCTGAGCGGGTGTGGACAACCACACTGGGAACCTTCAGAGGGTGGCTTCTGGTCTACGGGCGTTTCATTCATGTGGAACACGTTTGGGCACAGTTACTCAGCCTGCAGAGCTTCCCCGGAGGAATGGAGACCCATAGAATGAAAACTGAAGAGCAGGGACTGGGCGGTAGCTCACAGAAAGATCCGGCTGGGGCTTAGAGAATAATAGTGTTTGATTTTCATTTTAACCTTTATGTCTAAGTAATGAGACATTGTCCAAAATCCTTCTAGGATTTACTAGAGCTGAAATAAGGTATGATAGCCTCCGTTTTAATACATAGAGAAAGCTATATTAAATTCTCAGCTACTAGCCGGGCGTGGTGGCACACGCCTGTAATCCCAGCACTTGGGAGGCAGAGGCAGGCAGATTTCTGCGTTCGAGGCCAGCCTGGTCTACAGAGTGAGTTCCAGGACAGCCAGGACTACACAGAGAAACCCTGTCTAGAAAAACAAACAAACAAACAAAAAATTCTCAGCTACTGTTTCTTCATATATGTTAGTATTTTTCAACTTGGCAGATGTTTATAGAGGATTTGCTTAGAAATAGACTAGGCAGTAGATGTTAGATATCGATCTAAATTCACAAGTCTGTATGGTAACAGAGCAAGGCAGGGGAATGGTAGAGCGCTCAAGAGATTAGGTCGCATGGACTGATGAGTGTTAAATGATAAATGTGAGCTGTGGTCTAATGAGGGTTTGTGTTCCTGAAGGGTCCTTTGTGATGAAGTGGTTCTTGTGCAGGGTGTTGGGAAGTGCTGTAGCATCTTCCAGAGGTTGGGCTGAAGTGAGAGGCTTAGCTCCTCTTTGGTGCGAGGTATTTCTCAATTATTCCTTTCAGTAATTCTTTGCAAGAAGATTGTTATAAAAAGAGTAAGCCTGGTCCAAGCATCCCTCTTCTCTGCCCGGTTTGAGATATGGACTGCTCACTCAGACATGCATCATACTGTGAAAAGCCATCACCCTACCCCCTCACTGGATTCTGCCGTCCCAGCATGGGATTGGTTCTGGATTGGTTCTGGAGTATAAACATAGATGAGAATAAGACAGTATGTGATAAAGGGAAAGATTCCTGGCTTGACTTCTTCAATGAAAATAGGTTTATGTGTATTGTGTACTAGAGGCAAAATTTAAAAAAAAAAAAGACATTAAAAAATAGGCAAAACTAGTTAATTTTAAAAGCAGAGGGTGAATTATATTATCAGGCAGAAGGGAATTATAATTTTAAAACCATTGAATAAAATAGAGATGGGTGATTTCTTTTTTTTTTTTTTTTAGGTTTTTTTTTTTTCTATATTCTATGTTCACATTCCAAAGGCTTTCCCCTTTCCCAGTTCCCACCCACCATAGTTCCCATAGTTCCTCTCCCCCCCAACTATTCCCCAATCATTCCCCCTCCCCCCTCGGTTTCTTTACTAAACTGGATGCAATCTTTACAGGCCCAGGATCCTCTCCTTTCTTCTTCTTGGGAATCATTTGACTTGCTATTTGTGTCTTGAGTATTTAGGGCTTCTGGGCTCATTAATATCCACTTATCAGTGATTGCATTTCATGTGCATTCTTTTGTGATTGGGTTAATTCACTCAGGATGATATTTAGGGTGATTTCTAATATCAAATACGGAGTAACAATTTTCCCACCAATGACCCATACAAACTAAAATTTGATGACTTTCTAGTCTAACCTGCAGTCTAGAATATTGGCATGCTGTAATAAACGAGTCTAAGTGAACTCTGGTCACTGAAAACTTCAAGCATCTTATTTTCAAGTGTATATGAAACATTTATAAAAATAAGAATACCACAAAAGGAGGTCTATTAAATGACCAAGCAGTAAATATACAAGTATTAGTTCCAATCTCAATACAATGAATCAGAAATGAATTTGATAAAACCAAGAAAAATGTTAAAATTCACTTAAAAGCAATGTATTTAATGAACAACAACAAAAATCATACTCAAGGGTAATCCTGGCTATACATTACTATCACCTAGAGAAAGCTGTAAAATAATCGTGGTGGAAAATGTTTTATTTGTCTCTAGATTCAAACTCAACTGGTATAAAGTATGCCTAGGTGTGGGTTCTCATTTTTGTCTGTCTACTTCTCTCTCTCTCTCTCTCTCTCTCTCTCTCTCTCTCTCTCTCTCTCTCCTTCCCCCGTCTTTCTCTCTCTCTGTCTTTTCTTCCCCACTCTCTTCCCCTATTTCCTCCTTCTAGTCCCTCTTCCTTTTGCCCTATCTGCTACTCTTTGTATGTATGCATCTATCTACATTTTTATGTCCACACATGTATATGTATACATGCTTATTAGTGTATATGCATACCAATGCTTTCTTTCACACATTGTTTTGAAATATCCTCCCACTTATTTCAGACCTAATAATGTCTCAGACTTCAAGATTACAAGTACACACACATACACACACACAGATACACAGACACAGACACAGAGAGAGACACAGAGACAGACACACACACACAGAGACGCACAGAGAGAAACAGAGACAGAAACAGAGAGAGAAAATGAATTACTGACTTACATCTTAGATGATTTTCACATATGATCTGGGTAGGGAACCTCAGAAATAACATAAGAAAAATAAAGCTTAGGACTGAAAAAATAGGAAAAGAAAGAAAAGAAAAAAATCAAAGCAAAGACATAAACAAACCAAAGAAAACAAACAAACAAACAAACAAAAAATTGGGGAGCAGAGGCTTTCCCTAAAGCTATAGCCTGACTGTGTAATCTGTTCATCAACACAGTTTGTCTTGTCTGGCTTCAGTGGGAGAAAATCTGCTTAGGCCTGCAGAGACTTGATGTGCAAGGGTGGGTGGATCCTCACAGAGGGCCTCTTCCCTCTCAGAGGAGAAGGAGATACTGGATGGTGGTAGGGTCTCTGTGAGTGGGGAAAGGGAAAGGGCAGCATTTGATATAAATATTTAAGAAAAGACTTTAGAGTCAGTGGAAAACAAAAAGGAATCATAAAACCCTCTAACATTCAGGCTCCCTAATCATATAGCGTTATTCCCTGCTATTTTACTTTTGTGTGTCCACTTTGCCTTATACTCTCCCAAACACGACACCTCCTGTAGCAGCCACCACATGCTTCTTTTTCTACTTAACTCTGTGATGTTTCTCACCTCGATGACTTTGCAAATTCCACCCCCTCTTTCTAGAATATCCCTTTTCTTCTGGTGTCCTCCTACTTGACCCAGCTGTCGGCTCCTCTATGGAACCTTCCTTGCTCTTCTCACTTTTCTCATTCCCTGTCTAGAACATGACTAGCTTTGTGCTCTCCCTCTACAAATCACTTAATGATTGGTAATTAACTAAGAGAGTTTTTCCTTGTTTTTTTTCAATATCTTAATTATGGGAATTATAGACATAACTCATGTCTGGATATCGGGTATTTGGAAAATATCTGACATAAAATGGGCCTTACTGAACTCTTTTCTTATTGACTTTTATGTTAAAATAAAATTTGGAAGAGTTAAACAAGAAAAAAATGCTCATATTACAATTAAGCAATCATTTGACATGGGCTATGGAGAGACTTGGATGTCCTTTGATATAGAAAGTCTTAACTTACAAGTGAGGTTTGTCTAAGCATTGTTAAGTGAGTCCTCTTCCATGTAGCTTTCTCTGACACTCCTACTGGTTGAGGATATCCACTTTTAAACTCTGTGGATTTCTAAGTATGGTATTCTCCATATGCTATACCATGATTTTAATGAGAATATTGTCTCTTCCTGTAAACTATAAACACATGGCTCTTTATTTAAATATTTTCATGTAAAAAATAGATGACACATAAATGCTTGATGACTGAATAAGCAGGATAATATTGGCAGAAAACATTAGAACATTTGGTGATATCTTAATGTCCTTTGGTGTTAGAATCCTGAATGGAGATGCATACATACAGTTATTAAGAACTTCCAGAAAATAGATATCAATCTATCTAATCTTTAAGGCTTAAAACACAGAACAACTTTTTTTCTGAATTTCGTTCTGGTGTCCCACAGACTTCTCTGCTATACCTCGGTGCTTTGTTTTACTTTTAATTCTGGAAAGATCTGAGAGTCCAAGACGTGGCTTCATGCTATAGCTTACTTCCTTCTCATCATGTGATTGAGATAAACTTGAGAAAGTTAATCTGTCAAAGATTCTAACTCCATAGGAATAAAGTGTGGGCAACAATAGGAACCACATTGTAGCATTTTAGAAAGGTTAGTGGGAAGATGTGTGTAAAACTCTCAGTGTCTTGTGGACAAGTACATGTTTAAAATGGTAGAATCTAGAACCAATATTCTTTAGTTTAGTAAATAATTACTGAGAATTTATGTGTGTGAGGAACTGAGAATGCAAATGTGAATGCTATACAATCACTGACCTCAAAGAAAGTGGAGAAGGAGACACTTCTGTGTTTATAATAGGAGGAGTGGATACTAATACAGAGGTGCATTTGTAGGAACACAGAAGACCAGACATAAGCTGTGTGGCTAGCAAGCCTTTAGAGTCTGCCTGCCTCTACATTCCCCAGTGCTGGTGTTAAAAGCCTACATCACCAGGCCTGGCTTTTACTTAAGTGCCTACAATCCAAATGCAGAGCCTCATATTTGAATAGCAAACACTGGCCACTAAGCCACCTCCTCAGTCTCCAACCTCTCTGAGTTCTCCACAATGACTTTGTCCCTGAGCAAAGCTAAGGTATCTACTATTCAGTTCAATGGGTTAACCTGCTCTACCTCATTTACAGTATGCTAAATTATATATGAAAATGCCCTTCTCTGACACTAGACGCTAGGCTCTAGTCCCTGGGGTGGTTGCTGAGGAAACAACTGTAGACTGTGGTTTCAAAATTCCACCTCACTGGGGACCCTAATTTACTTCAAAACCACACAGGCAAAGGTTTAGATGATTTTATGTAATAAATAATTAGCAAAATCAAATAAAATACAAATCATTATTAGGTAGATCAAAACTCTCTGGTTCTTTTTTTTTTAATTTTTATTTTCTATATTCTGTTTGTTACATAAAGGATTGTTTTTCTAGTCACTTCTTTGTATTCCAACTGCGGGCATTGCAACTTCTAAATTTCAAAAAAAAAAAAAAATACTAAACTCAGTGGTTTACTTGTTTCCCTCTAGAATATGCAGCTGCCAGACAGAAAATGCTTCTAATTAATAGTGATTATTAGGCCATAATGAAAATGGTGGAACAAAAGATGCTAGCCTTTGTCTCTATAGCAATATGTTTCAATTGCTGTCATAAAAATTGAGGGAAACAAAACCAGGAAAAATCAGATAATGTCTCCAGGTACTTAGAGCAGACACAGGGAAGTCAGTATTGTCTGGGATCTCCTGTCCTTTAAGGTGGAAAATTCTAGTTTGCAAGTTTTTAGTGACCAAGATGAAAGGGTCATAATTGTGTTACATTTTTCAAGGAAAGAAGTTTCAATCAATAAAGCGAGGGGGTACATGTGCACATGGAGATACACAGGTGGAAGCCGAAGACAACTGAAGGTCATTCTGAGGTACTGGCTACTTTGTTTCCTGAGACACATCTTTCTTGGTCAAATAGACTGGACAACTGATAATTCTATATCCAATGAGAGTGCCTCTATAAAAAAAAAAAAAGCAAAACATTTTACCAGACTAATAAAGCAAAGTTCACTTCCACAGCTGTTTGAAGATAGTAAAGGAATTTTATAGATGCTACAAGGGGAGATCTAAGAATAAAATGAAAGACCATCAAAGAGCAATTCACTACTGTATTCTGTATAAAAATACAGTGTAGAAAGTGTAAATACATCACTGAAACAAAACGTTGAATTTTGTTATGTCTAATTTAAAGCAATTTCAGAAATACTGTGTCTTCCTGGGCGTATGATATTCACAGCCTTAGTTAAATGGAAATAACTGCTCAAGGAGGGGGGAAAGGCAGAGATATGGGTAGAGAAAAGATTGTAAGTATGAGTAGTACATAGTTCAATCAGTATCACATTGATTTACTATGAACTAAATATGTGTAAATAACATTGCCATCTTTAAATGTTAAGATCATTAAAACATAAAATAAAAGACATTGGGGAATTAAAATAGTATACTACATCATATATGTAATATATATTGAAAATGTTTATTTTAAAAATATTTTATTAGTTCTTTGAGAGTTTCATACAACATATATTTAATCATATTCCCAGATCTACCCTTCTTCCCTACCTATCCAACTTTGTGCCTTTTTGTTTCTGAATGGTCTTTTTTTTTTTTTTTTTTTTTTTTGGTTTTTTGAGACAGGGTTTCTCTGTGTAGCTCCAGCTGTCCTGGAACTCACCCTGTAGACCAGGCTGGCCTCGAGCTCAGAAATCCGCCTGCCTCTGCCTCCCAAGTGCTGGGATTACAGGCGTGCGCCACCACGCCCGGCTCTCAACTTTGTGCCTTTTTAAAAATCTATCAGGACTAATTTGTGTTGCCCAAATATTCCTAGATATGTATATGACCTTCCACTAGAATGTGGTCAACTTACCAGTTACTATCCTTAGGGAAATCAGATTATCCCTCTCTTAGCAGCTCTCAGTTGGCAGTGGATCCCCGGCTAGAGGTAGGATGTCTTGGCCATTTCCGCTCTTCATGTTAAGACTTGGTCTAGCTTGAACTTGCACAGATCTTGCAGATAATGTCATGACTGTCATGAGTTCATATGTGTGGCAGCCCTGCTATGTCCAGAAGGCACTGTCTCTGTGTAGTCACCCACAGTATTTGTCTATAACTCTTTCTGTCCCTTTTACATAATGACCCCTGAGTCTTGAGAGGATGTAGGTGCAGTATGTATGTTCTATTAAGGGCATTTTGCAGTTTTTTATTCTCTGTACCTTGGCCAGTGTGGGTCTTAGTGTTAATCACTGTTTACTATTAAATGAGGACTGAGAGGTCCGATTAATCTATCAGTACAATGGTAAGTCTCTAGGAGTCGGCTTAATACTGTGTTTCTTTCTTTCTTTTTTTTTTTTTTTTTTGAGTCAAAATATTTTTTATTACCTTTTTTGTATCATTTCACACACTTCTGTACAAAGATGAGAATAAAAGCAGTGTCTACAGGTATTGAAAAGAACTCTGGATATTTAAACTCGGCACCTAAACACAGTAGCTTGAAGCAGGAACTTCAAGGCTCTGGTAGGCGAGTAAGTGGTCTTTCCTGCATGTTCCTCTTTGAAGAATTCCCTTAGAGCTAAGGTATTTACACAGAATATTAAATAGGAAATGCAATCTCATTTGCTTGTTTTCATTCAGCAATTCCTCCAGATTATATTACAAGCATGAAATAAACATAATGCTGTCTATTTAAGGAGCCAAAAAATGTTACTTTTTAAAAAATGTTTTTGAGTACAGAGTATTTTGGTTTTTTTTTTTAAGTTACAGTCCCCAAAACTAACTTAAGACTAAATAAATCAAGAAAAATAGGGAGACATGCTGGCTCTTTAGGGAAGACTTTTCTAACAGATTTATCACAACCCGATGGGGTAAGAGCAGCTAAACAGGCAAGAGCAGGAGAAAGGTCTTCTTGAGATAATGCAGAATTTCTATTTCAGATTCCTTAAACATGGTTACGTGTTCAAATTCATGGCACTAAGGATAACCCGGGATATTGAACCTGCTCTAACAGATAAGCCTTAGTCTCTTCAGGAGGTCAGGAGCCAGACACCACATGTGAATAAAGGGCAATGTTTAAAGTTTTACTACAAAAATGCAATTGGATCAAATATTGAAAACTACTTCAAGAAATTTCAAATTAAGCATTGTTTTCTAAAATATTTAACTAATCCACTTAGGGCTGTAAACAGAAAAACAAACAGGGGTAGATGGAGTACAGACAACAGATATGACTTACGCGACTCACAAGTCAGCTGCACCTGACCAGGAAATGATCCCCTCTTACACTACAAACCCGTAGCCCTTTGCCCCAAAAGACACTGTACAGGATTTACTTGACATAGAAATGCTAACAGGTTCTTCCCTGGTGCCTATCTGTCTAGGAATGACGTTTTGGCCTAATAATGGCCCAGGTATGGGTTTCCTTTTGTATAGTGGAACTTAAATCTAAAAGGAAAGTGGTTTCATACTTCCCTGATGCCACCCTCCGCCATCCACCAACTGGGCAGGTGTTGTCCGCCCACTCATTATTGCAGCTTGCAGGGTTCACAACAGGGCTTAAAACTTCCTTTCTACTCTGAGAGCATGCATAGCTTTATTTATTTGTTTGTTCGTTTGTTTAATGTATATGAGTACACTGTCACTCTCTTCAGACAAACCAGAAGAGGGCATTGGATTCCCATTACAGGTGGTTCTGCACCACCATGTGGTTACTGGGAATTAAACTCACGACCTCTGGAAGAACAATCAATGCTGTTCACTGCTGAGCCATCTCTCCAGCCCCAAATATTTTTTATTTATTTATTTTAGGTATATGAGTACACTGTAGGTGTCTTCAGACATACCAGAAGAGGGCATCAGATCCCATTACAGATGGCTGTAAGCCACCATGTGGTTGCTGGGAATTGAACTCAGGACCTCTGGAAGAGCAGTCAGGGCTCTTAACCGCTGAGCCAATTCTTTTTTTTACTATGTGTAGCCCAGGCTAGCCTCAAACTCGTGATTCTCCTGCCCCTGCATCCTTCAGCAAATCCTACCAGCATGTGCCACCACAACTTCTTCAGTACCATGAAATATAGCCTATAGGGATGACATTTCGAGGGCCATGTGGCTTAATTTCTTCATTTGACTCAATGTGATGTCCTGGGCACTAGGTTCTTAATTTATCCTCGATTCTGGAGAGTAACCAAGAGCAGTGGCAATATTTGTGTGTCTTTGAGAACTCATTGACCAATAACTATGAAAGGGCTAGCCCATTCCTGGCCCTGCGCTTGTATTTGTTAGGTTGTAGTGTTTAGTAGGGGCATTGTTACCCTTCTATAGAGTAAGTCTAACTCATTTTATGTGTTTCCTATCTGTATATTTCAGGGAGTTTCTATAATAGTAGATCCTCATGTGATTATTACAAGGTCTTTAGTACTTTTATCATGTTTTATTCACTGCACTACCCTGGTTCTCCTCCTAGATTCTAGTCTAACTTTTTGTATTCCAGTATTCCATCTTTACCCTATATAGCCAGGTGTTATAGCACAGACTTTTAATCCCAAAACTTGGAAGATAGAGACAGGCAGACCTCTGTGAATTTGAGGCCAGCCTGGTCTACATAAAAATTTCCAGACTAGCTAGGGCTACATCGAGGAAAATTGTGCTATCAAACCCATGAGCTAGAGAGATGGCTCAGCCATTAGATGCTTACAACTAAAAAGACAAACATTTCTTTTCAAATGGGAAGAAGTAATGAAAAAATAAGCAAATAACAAAAGGGGGAAGAAAAACAAATAGTAAGATTCCAGCATTAATCCCAGCCTACCATCTGTGTAAACAGATGAGTCCAGTACAAAGTGCCTGCTGACAGAGTGGATAAAGGGGCAACCATATGCTGTGTAGAGGATAAACAGTTTAGGATCAGATACACAGAATTAGAAACTATGGGAGGTTATACCATGCAGACAATAGTCAAAGGAAACTATATTAACTTCAGGAAAAACAGCGATCAAGACAAGCATGATAGTTGGAACAAATAAGGACATTTAAGTACATTTAAAAATAATAGCATTCAAAACTGGGGATGTAGCTAATGAGAGAGGCTTAACTAGCCTGGTTTGATTCCCAACGCTAGAGACAAAAGAAGAAGAAAAATTATCATTACATGTAAACCTAACGAAGTAGTCTCAAAAGATATGAAGCAAAATTTATATAATCCAGGAAAGATTATAAGAACAAATAATGATAGAGTACCCACCGATGATGGCCAGAGAAGAGAGTGAGATTAGAAAGGACACAGAAGACAGGAATAGTACTACACACCAGCCAGAGCCTACAGCCATAGAAGGATGCCTGCACCTTCCAGTACATGATATTCTTCTTCATTCACATGAAGAGTACTCAGGCGAGCTCTAACAGGAGTAAAGCCATCTTCAGAGTCTGAGAGTATCTGGTACAGTATCTTGCCATTGCCAAAAGAAATGAAAAGGGAACAGCCAATTTGCCATGAAGAAGCAAATCAGAAATTACTGTGAGATGAATGAAAATGAAAAATATAATTGGCCTAAACTTATGGGATACAATTGTGAAAGTGCTCAGGAATTTGTAAAGATGAATGTTCATTTTGCAGAAGAGCAGACCTTTTTTAATCAAACAAAATGACCTGTCTCATAAGAATCTAGAGCTGTATTTTTAAAAACCCTGGAAGAAAAACAGTAAGTTAAATCAAGAGTTAACAGGAAAAGTAAACATTAAAGTTAAAGTACAGAAGATATATAATGACAATAAATTCAGGAGAACGAAAATTGGAACCAGGTGTGGTGGCATGAAGTTATAATTACCAGAGGCTACATGAAGGGGGAGGAAGAAAATGGAGATGATTGCAAGTATGGTGCCTCAGTAACTCTGGATTCTCATCAACTGCTATATAATACAGGACTTACAAATAACCATACGGTATTGCACAGTTACATGAACTAAAAAAGTAGCTCCTTGCTTTACTGTTCTTACCAAGCACAGAAAACAGTAGGTTATAAGCTGGGGTGTGTGTGTGTGGGAACTTGGAAAGAGATATGCTGACTGCCATAGTAGAGGTGACTATGTAATATATACTAAACTTCAAAGATAAGATGTTCACAGTAGGGCTGGAGAGATGGCTCAGCAATTAAGAGCACTGACTGCTCTTCCAGAGGTCCTAAGTTCAATTCCCAGCAACCACATGGGGGCTCACAACTATCTGTGATGGGATCTGATACCCTCTTCTGGTGTGTCTGAAGAGATCTGCAGTATACTCATAAATAAGATGTTCACAGTAAATGTGCTTATGTTTTTATTTATTAATCATCCATTAATAAAGTAATTTAGAAAAAAGTAAAATTACATTTATAAAACACATAATGAAATCCACAGTATTATTTGCAGAGACAAACTTTTTGGCAAAAATCAATTTCTCTCAGAATGAAAACCAAGAAGAACAAATTCTCATGAGAAAACAGTGCTTTATAGTCTGGAATTAAGTATTTTTAAATATAATGTGAGGGAGATTAAAACAAGAAAAAAATACATAAATTATGTCAGAGTCCAGATGGTCTGGAGGTCCCTTCTCAGGAGATGGAGTGACCTGACTGTGAAAAGCATCAGGTAATGCCTAGGAGGAATATCCTCTGGTGCAAGCAGTGGGGAACTCTGGGAGATGGAACTCACAGGAGGGACAAAGGGTTATCAAGTCTTGCTGTCAGTGCTGTTGTTGTTAGCCAGCTAAATGCTGAACAAGGAGCAGTGGGTAAACAGCAGTTGCTTGCTCCTGATGTGAAACCCGAGCCCTGTGTCTGGGTCAACCATTGCCCTCCTTTCCAGGATGCTGTGTTGCTCACAAGTGAGCTGGCTCTGGCCAAATAGTACCCCATGCTTATAAACAATCACATTGTAAAGAGACAACCACAGAATAGGGAAATTCATAAAATCAAAAGTGGGTCCATCACAAATGTATGAGATATGTATAATATCCAGAAATTTCAATATTACTTACTCATTTCATAAACCTGAAAAACAATGAAAACCAAAGATATTCATCCTACAGGGGGACTCGTGACTTTCCAAAAATCTTTGTAGTATCAAAAGCCAAGTTAAAGGTTCATCAAACTCTGTGGAAAAAGTTATTTGACTATATTTTCCTGTCTCAAAGGAAGACTTCTTAGCCACAGCACAATGATTTTATTTCTAATATTCATTTGACTCAGCATTAAATGCCTGCCTTGCACTTTAGGTGGAATGGTAATTGTTTCATTCAGCAGACAATCAGAAATGGACCCCAGAGTCTTACAATTGTGGAAATTAAATAATTTGGTTAAGATCATATATCCAGCCAGCAGCAGAATTGAGTCTGGATACTTGATACATTTGGTTCTATTTATTTATTTATTTATTTATTTATTTACTTTGGTTTTTGGTTTTTGGTTTTTTGAGACAGTGTTTCTCTGTGTAGCCCTGGCTGTCCTGGAACTCACTCTGTAGACCAGGCTGGTCTCGGACTCAGAAATCCACCTGCCTCTGCCTCCCAAGTGCTGGGATTAAAAGCATGTACCACTACTACCAGGCTGCATTTGGTTCTGGGACACAATGAAAGCAGTGCTAAAATGAAAACTCATAGCTCCGAGTGCCTCCAAAAAGACAATGGACAGAGCTTACATTAACAGCTTGACAGTGCACTTGAAAGCTCTAGAACAAAAGGAAGCAAATACCCCCCAGGGGAGTAGACAGCAGGAAATAATCAAACTTAGGGCCAAAATCAACCAAACAGAAACAAAAAGAAATATACAAAGAATCAACAAAATAAGGAGCTGGTTCTTTGAAAAAATCAACAAGATAGATAAACCCTTAGCCAGACTAACGAGAAGGCACAGAGACAGTACCCAAATTAATAAAATCAGAAATGAAAAGGGAGACATAACAACAGAAACTGGAAATTCAAAAAATGATCAGATCCTACTACAAGAGCTTATACTCAACAAGGTTTGAAATCCTGGATGAAATGGACAACTTTCTAGATACATACCAGGTACCAATGTTAATAGTCCCATAAGTCCTAAGGAAATAAAAGCGGTCATTAATAGTCTCTCATAAACAAACAAACAAAAAAAAAAAAACAGGACTAGATGGGTTTAGCGGGGAATTCTATCAGATCTTCAAAGAAGAGTTGACACTGATATTCTTCAAAGTTTTCCATGAAATAGAAACTCAAGGAACACTACCCAAATCATTCTATGAAGCCACAATAACGCTTATACCTAAACCAAACAAAGACCAAACAAGGAAGGAGAACTTCAGACCAATCTCCCTCATGAACATTGATGCAAAAATATTGAACAAAATCCTGGCCAATTAAATCCAAGAATGCATCAAAACTATAATTCACCACGATCAGGTGGGCTTCATCCCAGGGATGCAGGGATGGTTCAATATACAGAAATCTGCCAATGTAATCTACATAAACAAACTAAAGGGAAAAAAACCCACATGATCATTCATTAGATGCTGAAAAGGTTTTTGACAAAATCCAGCATGTCTTTATGATAAAAGTCTTGGAGAGATTGTGAATCCAAGGCCCATACCTAAACATAGTGAAAGCAATATACTGCAAACCGATAGCCAACATCAAACTAAATGGAGAGAAACATGAAGCAATCCCACTAAAATCGGGGACCAGACAAGGCTGCCCACTCTCTCCCTATCTATTCAATATAGTACTTGAAGTACTATCCAGAGCAATCAGGCAGCAAAAGGAGGTCAAAGGTATACAAATTAGAAAGGAAGAAGTCAAAATATCACTATTTGCAGATGATATGATAGTATACTTAAGCGACCCCAACCAAGACTTCCACCAGAGAACTCCTAAAGCTGATAAACAACTTCAGCAAAGTGGCTGAATATAAAATTAACTCAAGCAAATCAGTAGCCTTCCTCTACTCAAAGAATAAGCAGGCTGAGAAAGAAATTAGGGAAATAACACCCTTCACAATAGCCACAAACAATATAAAGTACCTTGGCGTGACACTATCCAAACAAGTGAAAGATCTGTATGACAACAACTTCAAGTCCTTAAAGAAAGAAATCGAACAAGACCTCAGAAGATGGAAAAATATTTCATGCTCTTGGATTGGCAGGATCAATATAGTAAAAATGGCCATCTTGCCAAAAGCAATCTACAGATTCAATGTAATCCCCACCAAAATCCCAAATAAATTCTCTCTATATATATAGCAATTCTCAAATACATCTGGAGTAACAAAATACCCAGGATAGCTAAAAACTATTCTCAACAGTAAAAGGACTTCTGGGGTAATCAATATCCTTAACCTCAAGCAGCACTACAGAGCAGTAGTGATAAAAACTGGGTACTGGTATGCAGAAAGGCAGGAAGATCAGTGGAATAGAATTAAAGACCCAGAAATGAACCCACACAAGTATGGTCACTTGATATTTGACAAAAGAGCTAAAAACATCCAATGGAAAAAAGGTAGCATTTTTAACAAATGGTGCTGGATTAACTGGAGATCTGCATGCAGAAAAATGCAAATCGACCCATTTTTTTATTTTATTTTAATTTTATTTTCTATTTTTGTTTACATTCCAAAGGCTTTCCCCTTTCCCAGTTCCCCCCCTCACCCTATGTCCCATAAGTCCTCTCCTCCCCACTCCCCCCCCTGCCCATTCCCCAATCACCCCCCCCCCCAATTTCTCTGTTCTGGTACTCTCCTACAAAACTGGATCTAGTCTTTTCCAGACCAGGGTCCTCTCCTTCCTTTTTCTTGGGAATCTTTTGATTTGCTAATTGTGCCTCAAATATTCAGAGCTTCTAGGCTCATTAATATCCACTTATCAGTGATTGCAATTCATGTGTATTCTTTTGTGATTGGGTTAACTCACTTAGGATGATATTTTCCAGATCCAACCATTTGCCTACAAATTGCATGAATTCATTATTTTTAATTGTTGAGTAGTATTCCATTGTATAAATATACCACATTTTCTGTATCCATTCCTCCATTGAGGGACATCTGGGTTGTTTCCAGCTTCTGGGTATTATAAATAAGGCTGCTATGAACATAGTGGAGCATGTGTCTTTATTGCATGCAGGGGAATCCTCTGGGTATATGCCCAGGAGTGGTATGACAGGGTCTTCTGGAAGTGTCATGCCCAATTTTCTGAGGAACCGCCAGACTGACTTCCAGAGTGGTTGTACCATCTTGCAATCCCACCAACAGTGGAGGAGTGTTCCTCTTTCTCCACATCCTCACCAGCACCTGTTGTCTCTTGAGTTTTTAATCTTAGCCATTCTGTCTGGTGTGAGTTGGAATGTCAGGGTTGTTTTGATTTGCATTTCCCTGATGACAGGTGTTTCTCAGCCATCCTAATTTCTTCTGGTGAAAATTCTTTGTTTAGCTCTGTACCCCATTTTTTGATAGGGTTATTTGGTTCTTTGGGGTCTATCTTCTTGAGTTCTTTATATATTGGATATTAGCCCTCTGTCGGATGTGGGGTTAGTGAAGATCATTTCCCAATTTGTTGGTTGCCGTTTTGTCCTTCTGACAGTGTCTTTTGCCTAACAGAAACTTTGTAATTTTATGAGGTCCCATTTGTCAATTCTTTTTTTATATATATATTTATTATTTTCTATATTCTTTGTTTACATTCCAAAGGCTTTCCCCTTTCAAGTTCCCCCCACACACACCATATATCCCATAAGTCCTCTTCCCCCCCCTCAATCCCCAATCACCCCACCACCACCACCATTTCTCTGTTCTGGTACTCTCCTAAAAAACCAGATTTAGTCTTTTCTGGACCAGGGTCCTCTCCATCCATTTTCTTGGGAATCTTTTGCTTAGCTAATTGTGTCTTCAGTATTCAGAGCTTCTGAGCTCATTAATATCCACTAATCAGTGATTGCAATTCATGTGAATTCTTTTGTGATTGAGTTGACTCACTTAGCATGATATTTTCCAGATCCAACCATTTGCCTACAAATTGCATGAATTCATTATTTTTAATTGTTGAGTAGTATTCCATTGTATAAATATACCACATTTTTTGTATCCATTTCTCCATTGAGGGACATCTGGGTTCTTTCCAGCTTCTGGGTATTATAAATAAGGCTGCTATGAACATAGTGGAGCATGTGTCTTTATTGCATGCAGGGGAATCCTCTGGGTATATGCCCAGGAGTGATATGACAGGGTCCTCTGAAAGTGTCATGCCTAATTTTCTAAGGAACCACCAGACTGATTTCCAGAGTGGTTGTACCATGTTGCAATCCCACCAACAGTGCAGGAGTGTTCCTCTTTCTCCACATCCTTGCCAGCACCTGTTGTCTCTTGAGTTTTTAATCTTAGCCATTCTGACTGGTGTGAGGTGGAATCTCAGGGTTGTTTTGATTTGCATTTCCCTGATAGCTAATGATGTTGAACATTTCTTAAGGTGCTTCTCAGCTATCCTAATTTCTTCTGGTGACAACTCTTTGTTTAGCTCTGTACCCCATTTTTTGATAGGGTTATTTGGTTCTTTGGGGTCTAACTTCTTGAGTTCTTTGTATATATTGGATATTAGCCCTCTGTCAGCTGTAGGGTTGGTGAAGATCTTTTCCCAATTTGTTGATGGTTGTTTTGTCCTTCTGACCATGTCCTTTGCCTTACAGAAACTTTGTAATTTTATGAGGTCCCATTTGTCAATTCTTGATCTTAGAGCATAAGCTATTGGTGTTCTGTTCAGGAACTTTCCCCCTGTGCCCATGTCCTCCAGGGTCTTCCCCAGTTTCTTTTCTATTAGTTTCAGTGTGTCTGGCTTTATGTGGAGGTCCTTGATCCCCTTGGAGTTGATCTTAGTACAAGGAGATAAAAGTGGGTCAATTCACATTCTTCTGCATGTTGACTTCCAGTTGGACCAGAACCATTTGTTGAAAAGGCTATCTTTTTTCCACTGGATGGTTGTAGCTCTTTCATCAAAGATCAAGTGACCATATCTCTGTGGGTTCATTTCTGGGTCTTCAATTCTATTCCATTGATCTACTTGCCTGTCACTGTACCAATACCATGCAGTTTTTAGCACATTGCTCTATAGTACTGCTTGAGGTCAGGGATATTGATTCCCTCAGAAGTCCTTTTATTGTTGAGAATAGCTTTAGCTATCCTGGGTTTTTTGTTACTCCAAATAAATTTGAGAACTGCTCGTTCTAGATCTATGAAGAATTGATTTGTGATTTTGATGGGGATTGCATTGAATCTGTAGATTGCTTTTGGCAAGATGGCCATTTTTACTATATTGATCCTGCAAATCCAAGAGCATGAAATTTCCATCTTCTGAGGTCTTCTTCTGATTTCTTTCTTCAAGGACTTGAAGTTCCTGTCATACAGATCTTTCAGTTGGTTGGTTAGAGTCATGCAAAGATACTTTATGTTGTTTGTGGCTATTGTGAAGGGTGTTATTTCCCTAACTTCTTTCTCAGCCTGCTTGTCCTTTGAATACAGGAAGGCTACTGATTTGCTTGAGTTGATTTTATATCCAGCCACTTTGCTGAAGTTGTTTATCAGCTGTAGGAGTTCTCTGGTGGAGTTTTTTGGGTCGCTTAAGTATACTATCATATCATCTCCAAATAATGATAGTTTGACTTCTTCCTTTCCAACTTGTATCCCTTTGACTTCCTTATGTTTTCTAATTGCTCTCACTAGAACTTCAAGTACAATGTTGAAAAGATATGGAGAGAAAGGGCAGGCTTGTGTACTCCCTGATTTTAGTGGGATTGCTTCAAGTTTCTCTCCATTTATTTTGATGTTTGCTACTGGTTTGCTGTCTATTGCTTTTACTATATGTCGGTATGGGCCTTAAATTCCTGTTCTTTTCAGGACTTTTAGCATGAAAGGATGCTGAATTTTGTCAAATGCCTTTTGAGCATCTAATGAGATGACCATGTTTTTCTTTTTCTTTGAGTTTGTTTATGTAATGGATGTATACATTGATGGATTTCCCTGTATTGAACCATCCCTGCATCCCTGGGATGAAGCCAACTTGATCATGGTGAATAATCATTTTTATGTGCTCTTGGAATTGGTTGGCAAGAATCTTATTTAGTATTTTTGCATCGATATTCATAAGGGAAATTGGCCTGTAGTTCTCTTTCTTTGTTGGATCTTTGTGTGGTTTTGGTATCAGCATGATTGTGGCTTTGTAGAACGAGTTGGGCAGTGTTCCTTCTGTTTCTATTTTGTGGAATAGTTTGAAGAGTATTGGTGTTAGGTCATCTTTAAAGCCTGATAGAATTCTGCACTAAAACCATCTGGTCCCATCCTTTTTTTGGTTGGGAAGCTTTCTATAGCCCATTCTGTTTCTCTAGGGTTTATGGGACTGTTTAGCTGATCTAATTGATCCTGATTTAATTTTTGGTATTTGGTATCTGTCTAGGAAATTGTCCATTTCCTCCAGATTCTCCAGTTGTGTTGAGTATAGACTTTTGTAATAGGATCCGATGATTTTTTGAATTTCCTCACTTTCTGTTGTTATATCCCCCTTTTCATTTCTAATTTTGTTAATTTAGATACTGTCTCTGTGGCCTTTGGTTAGTCTGGCTAAGGGTTTATCTATCTTGTTGATTTTCTCTAAGAACCAGCTCCTGGTTTTGTTGACTCTTTGAATGATTCCCTTTGTTTCTACTTGATTAATCAGCCCTTAGTTTGATGATTTCCTGTCTTCTACTCCTCCTGGGTGAATTAGCTTCTTTTTGTTCCAGGGCTTTCAGGTGTGCCCTTAAGCTGCTAGTGTATGCTCTCTCCAGTTTCTTTTTGGAGGCACCCAGGGCTATGAATTTTCCTCTTAGCACTGCTTTCATTGTGTCCCATAGATTTGCATAGGTTGTACCTTCATTTTCATTGAATTCTAAAAAGTCTTTGATTTCTTTATTTCTTTCTTGACCAAGGTGTCATTGAGTAGAGTATTGTTTAGTTTCCATGTGCATGTGGGCTTTCTATTGGTTTTCTTGCTATTGAAGACCACTTTTACTCCACAGTGATCTGATATGAGGCATGGGATTAGTTAGATCTTCTTTTATTTGTCGACATCTGTCTTGTGAACAATTATATGATCGATTTTGGAGAAAGTACTGTGCGGTGCTTAGAAAAAGGTATATTCTTTTGCTTTAAGATGAAATGTTTTTATATATATATATATATATATATATATATATATATATATATGTTAAATCCAATTGGTCCAAAGCTTCAATTAGTTTCTCTGTGTCCCTGTTTAGTTTTTGGTTTCCTGAATGGTCCATTGAGGAGAGTGGAGTGTTGAAGTCATCCACAATTATTGTGTTAGGTGCAATGTGTGCTTTAAGCTTTAGTAAAGTTTCTTTTACGAATGAGGGTGCCCTTGCATTTGGAGCATAGATGTTCAGTATTGAGAGCTCTTCTTGGTGGATTTTCCCTTTGACCAGCAAGACGTGACTTTCCGAGTCTCTTTTGATGACTTTAGGTTGATAGCCAATTTTTGCTGATATTAGAATGACTACTCTGGCTTGTTTCCTGAGACCATTTGCTTGTAAAATTGTCTTCCAGCCTTTTACTCTAAGGTAATGTTTGTCTTTGACACTGAGATGTATTTCCTGTATGCAGCAAATTGTAGGGTCCTGTTTCCGTATCCAGTCTGTTAGTCTATGTCTTTTTATTGGGGAATTGAGTCCATTGATGTTAAGAGATATTAAGGAATAGTAATTATTACTTCCTGACATCTTTGAAATTATTTTTTATATTTGAGTGGTTATCTTCTTTTGGGTTTGATGAGAGGACGTTTCTATCTTGCTTCTTCTGGGGTATAGTTTCCCTCCTTGTGTTGGTGTTTTTTCCCCTATTATCCTTTGTAGGGCTGGGTTTGTGGAAAGATATCGTGCGAATTTGGTTTTGTCATGGAATACCTTGGTTTCCTCATCTATGGCGATTGAGACTTTTGCTGGGTATAATATTTTGGCTGAAATTTGTGTTCTCTTAGAGTCTGCATGAGATCTGCCCAGGATCTTCTAGCTTTCATGGTCTCTGGTGAGAAGTCTGGTGTGATTCTGATAGGTCTTCCTTTATATGTTACTTGGCCTTTTTCTCACTGCCCTTAATATTCTTTCTTTGTTTAGTACATTTGGTGTTTTGATTATTATGTGACTGGAGGTATTTCTGTTCTGGTACAGTTTGTTTGGAGTTCTGTAGGCTTCTTGTATATTCATGGGCATCTCTCTCTTTAGGTTGGAAAGTTTTCTTCAATAATTTTGTAGAAGATATTTGCTGGCCCTTTAAATTGTAAATCTTCACTCTCATCCATACCTATAATCCTTAGGTTTGGTCTTATTGTGTCCTGGATTTCCTGGATGTTTTGGGTTACAAGCATTTGCATTTTGCATTTTCTTTAACTGTTGAGTCCATAGTTCCTATGGTATCTTCGGCATCTGAGATTCTTTCTTCTATCTCTAGTATTCTATTGTTGATATTTGCATCAATAGCCCCTGATTTCTTCCCAAGGTTTTCTATCTCCAATGTTCTCTCCCTTTGTAATTTCTTAGTTGTTTCTACTTCTGTTTTTAGATCCTGGATGGTTTTGCTCAGATCTTTTGCTTGCTTGTTTGTGTTTTCATGTAATTCTTTAAGAGATTTTTGTGTTTCCTCTTTCATGACTACTGCTTGTTGACCCATGTTCTCCTCTATTTCTTTTAGTAATTTTTGTATTTCCTCCTTATTGGCTTCTATTTTTTGATCCATTTTCTTCTGAGTTTCTTTAAGTGATTTTTGTGTTTGCCTTGTAAGGGCTTCTAACTTTTGATCTATTTTCTTCTGTATTTCTTTAAGAGATTTATCTATGTGTTCCTCTAACAGCATCCTGACCAGTGATTTTAGATCTGAATCTTGCTTTTGTGGTGTGTTGGGGTATCCGGGACTTACTGCTGTTGCGGAACTGGGTTTGGATATTGCCATATTGCTTTGATTTCTGCTAGTAACGTTCCTATGTTTGCCTTTTGCCATTTGTTTATTTCTGGACTTAGTTGGTCTTGTTATTACTGGTTTGTGTTTAAAGCTCCTGAGAGCCTGGCATTTCGTGCTGCTGTCTCAGAGGGTGTCCATGCTCCTGAGGCAGAAACTGGAAGCTTTCCACCACTGGGCTCTGAATTACCTCCTCAGCTCTGCTGGGCCAGACTCAAGTCTCCTCTTGGCTTGCCACTGGGTGCTTAACTGGCCGCATGCGGTCTCCTCCTACTTTACCTTGTTAGTCTACCAGCTCCAAGATGGTGGAGGGTCTCAGGGCTCTGTCTGACTGCGGGAATCCCTGCAGGACTAGGACTTCCCTGGCTGGACTGTGAAAGCCTAGATGGTGGTTCTCTCAGTCTGCAGGGCTCTGTCTGGTTGAGCTGTTCTCCCCAAGATAGTGTTAGACTGCAGAGCTCTGTCTAACCGCAGGGTTCTTTATGGATCGGGAGCTTCCCTGGTTGAACTGCGGGATCCAAGATGGTGTGGATCTCATTCCATGGGTCTCTGTCTATCTACGGGACCTCCTGCAGGTCAGACGCTCCCCTGCCTGCCCAGGCAGCTCTAGTGCCGCCCAGCTCCCTGGTGCGGAAGACACCCAGGCAGGCTATACCCTGGGAAATCCTTCACTCTGGTGCCCATTGCGTACCTTGCTAGGCTACCAGCTCCAAGATGGTGGCGGGTCAAATTGACCCATTCTTATCTCCTTGTACAAAGCTCAAGTCCAAGTGGATCAAGGATCTACACATAAAACCAGACACACTGAAGCTTATAGAAGAGAAAGTGGGGACGAATCTTGAACACATGGGCACAGGGAAAAGTTCCTGAACAGAACACCAATGGCTTATGCTCTAAGAACAAGAATCAACAAATGGGACCTCTTAAAACTGCAAAGCTTCTGTTAAGCAAAGGACACAGTCAATAGGACAAAATGGTAACCAACAAATTGGGAAAAGATCTTTATCAAGCCTACATCCAATAGAGGGCTAATATCCAATGTATACAAAGAACTCAAGAAGTTAGTCTCCAGAGAGTCAAATAACCCTATTAAAAATGGGGTACAGAGCTAAACAGGGAATTCTCAACTGAGGAAACTCAAATGGTTCTAAAGCACCTAAAGAAATGTTCAGCATCCTTAGTTATCAGGGAAATGCAAATCAAAACAACACTGAGATTCCACCTTATACCAGTCAGAATGGCTAAGATGAAAAACTCAGGGGACAGCAGTTGCTGGAGAGGATGTGGAGAAAGAGGAACACTTCTCCATTGTTGGTGGAATTGCAAAACCACTCTGGAAATCAGTTTGGCCGTTCCTCAGAATATTAGACATAGTACTACCAGCAGACCCAGCTATACCACTCCTGGACATATACCCAGAAGATGCTCCTACATGTAGTAAGGACACATGCTCCGCTATGTTCATAGCTGCCTTATTTATAATAGCGAGAAGATGGAAAAAACCCAGATGTCCCTCAACAGAGAAATGGATACAGAAACTATGGCATATATATACAATGGAGTACTATTCAGCTATTAAAAACAATGAATTCATGAAATTCTTAGGCAAATGGATGGAACTAGAAAGTGTCATCCTGAGTGAGACAACCCAATCACAAAAGAACACACATGGTATGCATTCACTAATAAGCAGATGTTCGCCCAAAATATCAAAATAAACAAGTTATAATTCACCAAGCTTAAGAAGGAGGAGGACTTAAGTGAGGGTTCTTCGGTTCCTCCATGAAAGGGAACAAAATAGCCACAGGAACACTAAGGGAAACAATGTGTAGAGCAGAGACTGAAGGAAAGGCCACCCAGAGACTGCCCTACCTGGGGATCCATCCTATAAACAGTCAACAAACCCTGACATTACTGACAAGAAGTGTGTACCCAAAGGAGCATGCCATGGTTCTCTCTGGAGGGGCCCTGCCAGAGCCTTACAAACACAGAGACAGATGCTAACAACCAACTATTGGACTGGGCATGGGGTCCCCAATGGAGGAGCTGGAGGATTGTCCAGAAAAGCTGAAGGGGTTTACAGCCCCATGGGAAGAACAATGATTTCGGCCACCCAGATGCCCCAAGACTCCCAGGGACTGAACCATCACCAAGGGGTACACATGGTTCCAGCCAAAAATGTGGCAGAGGAAGTCCTTGTTGGGCATCAGTGGGAGGAATGGTCCTTGGTCAGGTAAAGGCTCAACAGAGGCCCAGACAAAGGGAAACGGAGCAGGGGAGAGGAGGGAGTGTGTTGGGTGGAGAGGCATATAAGTAGAGACAGGGAGAAGGAGGAAGGGGAGGGGTTACAGGGTCTTAGGGGAGGGGGATATCGGGAAAGGTTTTACCATTGGCAATGTAAATGAAGACGATATTCAATAAAAAATAAATGAATTAAAAAAAAAGATTTCTTGCTGCTTACTGTTTTGCCAGTATTCCTTTTAGAATGACGTGTCCTTGTCTGCAATTGAGCAAAGTGAATGCATTTGCTCCAGGGGAGGTGTATCTTTCCTCTCCTTGTTTTTTTTTTTTGTTTGTTTGTTTGTTTGTTTTTTGTTTTTTTTAAAGAGATTGTATATTTTATTTTTTTTATTTTTTCCATTTCTTTTTTTATTTGATATATTCTTTATTTCCATTTCAAATGATTTCCTCTTTCCTGGACCCCCCCCCTCCCTGAAAGTCCCATTAGCCCTCTTCCCTCCCCCGGTTCCCCAATCAACCCCCTCCTGCTTCCCTGTCCTTTTATTCCCCTACACTGCTGCACTGAACCTTTCTAGGACCAGGGGCCTCTCCTGCCTTCTTCTTGGACATCATTTGATACATAAATTGTTTCTTGGGTATTCCAAGCTTATCAGTGAGTGCATACCATGTGTGTTCTTTTGTGATTGGGTTACCTCACTTAGGATGATATTTTCTAGTTCCAACCATTTGCCTAAGAATTTCATGAATTCATTGTTTTTAATAGCTGAGTAATATTCGATAGTGTAAATATACCACATTTTCTGTATCCATTCCTCCATTTACTATGTTCATAGCAGCCCTATTTATAATAGCCAGAAGCTGGAAAGAACCCAGATGTCTCTCCTTGTTCTTCTTAGACAACCACACCTGGGTAGGCAGGAATCATATACTAAGGTCTCAATTCTTCCTATAGAGTTTCTTATATTCCTAGATGAAATGCTAATTATTCTGTCTTGTCACATACATCTCAAGCCACCATTAGCCTTTCTTTCTAATTCTCCTCTAAGAAATTTAAAATGCAAGTTTAAAGTTATATTTTACTGAGGGTCAAATCAAAGAGCAATTGATCAGAAAAAAAATCAACATTTTCTCTCTATATAGACCTGAGAGTCTAAGAAGGAAATGATGCTTCTAGTTCACAAAGCTGCTTTTGGTTCTGGGTGTTTTATATTCAGTAGTTAGAATTAATATGTACTGGAGAGTTACCAAATTTGATTTTAAATGACCCTTCTTTTGCAGCTGGAGTTTTGAGATCAGTAGATTTATAAAAGGCCTTGTGAAAAACCATATAGCCTATGGGATTATAGACAAAAATATGTAAAAACGTATTTTTTAGCATTTTATTGAAGAATCTGAATAGTTTTTTTTTTTTCCCTCAGAAAACTTGGAACAGTGCTTGGAAACTAGATTCGGCTTTTAAGCACACATTTACTATTTAGATTTGACTTGTAATTTAGCTACTACATAAGAAAAACTGTTCTGTTTCTCCCAAAATGTTCTTTTGACATTGACCTTGACCCCATCCAGTAGAATGGGACTGGCTTCCCTACCTGAAGACCAGGCTAATAATAGTTCATCCCTATTTTGTGATGCTGAGGTTTGAACTGATGCTCTTGAAGTTGTCAATCAAACAACAGTAACTCTGAGTACCATTTCCTGACCTTGGTTTTTGAGAAGGGCTCTGTCTCTCTGTATAGCTCAGATCAACCCTGAGCAGCCAGCCTGTCCTCATCCCCTTGAGTGCTGGTATCATGCTTATGGTTTTCTATACTGGCTCATTTTTTCTCCTTTGGGGGGAGATGTAAAATTGACAAAATTTGAAGAAGTGAGATGGAGCTTAAATAGGAAAGAGAAAATGAAGAGATGCAGGGATTATAAAAGCCCAAGGCCTGGGAGGTCACAGCAAATGTAGAGGCTCATCTCTTCCATATTCAGACTAGACCTCAGCTCTGAAGAAATACATTCCATTTCTTAACCAGTATAATTATTATTACAGCAGCTCTACATTTATACATGTTAATAGTCTAAAAAAATGAAAGAGAAACAACAGAAGGTGGAACAGGCACTAACATAAGCAGCATTGAATTCGACACCTGAACTCCAGGTCAGCTTCTCCTACATTCCATAAATTCTTCTGTCATCCTCAGTGACTGTACTTGGGAACTAGTAAGTTAAAGAGAGTCTCTTGAATCCTATTTAAGCATGTGTCCATACTGTCCTTCAAGCTTACTTCCCTTTCTGTTGATTGTTCTAAGATCCAGTCAAGTACTATGCTCAAAGATTTCTTTCATATGTTCTCTTCTGAGTTTCCAAAGTTACTTGTGCTTCCTCTGTCTTTCTATGCAAAGGCCCTGCCTACAGTAAAGGCTTATGCTTTGACATATCTCCATGCTTTATAAGTGACATAAATAGGTATTATTTAACTTAAACAACTAGACCCCCTTAGAGTTTGTACTCAGGCCCTTGACAGCCAGGAAAGCACCCTGAGTTGTACCTAGCCCTGAGTGTTTTGAGATAGGATCTCCCTACATAGCTCAGGAAGGCCTTGAACAGAATGAAAGAGTGAACAATTTACAGAAAGATAGCATGCTTAGACTATTAGGAGGAATACTTCTTTCAACAGTCCTTCCCACCAAGTGGAGACTGACTGAGCTTGATCCCCATGGTTAAGGCCAGTCAGGGAAAGAGATGTTTAATTATAGTTCCATTAAGACTGAATGCAAAGTAGTGCTTATCCCCCAGGAATCGCAGTGCTAAGCCAGCACAGGGCAGAATGAGCAAGCAAAACTGGTGCTCTCTACAGTTGTTCTAGGAGGGGGTGAAGGAGTTAAGGGGGAATGTCGATTTGTTCTATGGGAAGTGAGTCACTGGTACCCATTCTGTCATTGGGATTAGGCTGTGATAAAGGGATAGGTTTCCAACTTGTATTACTCAACACATAATCCTCTGTGAAGCACAGGAGACAAAGTCAAAAACACCAGCTTAATGTCTTGTCCTGTTTGTGGCTATGTAATTTTACAGGTTAATGAACAATTTGTTCGGCTGTTTTTATCTCTTATAGTCACTGGCATTTTTCGCATGAGAGGATCATCATGCTTCTATCAATAGAACAGTCAAGTGAAAAGCTCTGAGGGCTTGGATATGATTCAATAAATTGTTCAAAGCAAAGTGATCTGTCCCAATTTATCAGCTCATTTGTACACTTCCTTATGTAAAACCACAGCATTTGTACCCTCGGAGCATTCGTTCCTTCTCAAGGGCTCAGAGGGAAATGAAGAACATTTATTAATCTGCTTATATCCTCTCAGAGACAAGAGAGTTGTTGATAAGGCCATTAAACTTTTTAAGACAATTTCTATGAGAAAATTCATGAGCTGAGAAAGATGTAGCAATTATCCACATTTTAACGATGCTATATAAAAGAATATAAACATTTTGTCATCGTTGAAACAATAGCCATCGTATTAGTTATTTCTTTGGCTCTTCGTTTCGGACATAAAGTAGGAAGAACAGCATGATCTTCCCAGTGAATATTGTGGCCTGAATCTCTTCCCATCTATGACATCACTTGGAATTTGTTAGCTCAGAGCTCTGAGTCTCTGCACCAAATGTGGGAATAGTCTGTGGTTTTGTATTCTCAAAAAGGCCTAGGCATAGTGGTGTGCATTTTTAATTCCAGCACTGTAGAGGCAGAGGCAGGCAGATCTCTGTGAGTCTGAAGCTAGCCTGGAATTCAAAGCAAGTTCCAGGACAGACAGGTCTACATGAACAAACCCTATCTTAGAAAAACAAAACAAAACAAAACAAAACAAAAACAAAAACAAGCAAACAAATAAGCAAAAGATCCAATGTTCAGGACAGGCATTTCTGAAGATAATTCCATCTTGTACATTTGATTTTTAAATCCCCAACTCCAGTGTTGACCCTCTCTGTCAAAATGGACAGATCAAAGGCCAGGGAATCAGAGTCAACTCTGCTTTTGTTCAAAATTCTAAAGCTCAGAGATACAATCTCCTCTTACTGGTTTTAGGGAGAATAGAATGTAAATTCCTTTCTCCTGCTCAGAGGACAATTACTTGGCATTGTTAAGTGAATTTTACCCATGGATATATTATTAAAGTAGACTTTGTCTTTGAATATAGCTCTTCTATTCATATTAATCACATCCCTAGAAGGTTTTATTATGCTGGACTTGATGGTTTGGCTTCCATAGTGAGTAAATAGGACTCCTTCACAGGGAAAAAGGAGTATTTTCCCTGTAAGAGTGGTGTTGCATGAGTCCTGCTGTCTCAAACAGAGAGATGTACTTAAAACCCCAGATGCCACTTTCCCAGATTGGAGTCACCTCTATCCATTAGCTATCCTGGGGGAGAAATGCTGAAACCTTTATTTGGGATGTGATAAAACATAATGTCTATGATGTGGTGACTTCCTTGCCCACCTCACAGAAGTGGAAGAATGCTGTGTTCTGGCTCTTTGTATTGGAAGAGAATCTGCATATATTGTCAGCAGTGAGAATGTGCCTATAGCTGTAAGTCTGCAGTCATACACGAGGTGATAATCACCTGGTGGTAATGGCACTTACCATGTCTGGTGGCAGTGTCTAAATGATGACAGCCATATCTTAATTATGAGTGTCCACATTCAGCACACGCAGCCCTGATGAATCAATTTTACAGTCCAGGAAAGTGGTGTGTAGATGGAATCATTTGGTCTCATGACAGCTGCTACGCCTTCCTTTTGTCAGCAGCATAGCCTACTGTCAACTCTGTTGCAGGCTTTCCAGTTCCACTCCAGCGGCATTTCTCTAGCTAGCTTTATCTCCCTCCTCATTCATATTCTAGAATCGATTTCCTTTCTTTTCACACGAACAGACTTACTAATGTGATCTCTGCGTAGTTTGGCCTTGGTCATGAGGTTGATGACTTTCCAAAAGTCACTATAATGCTATTTGTCCACTCCCTGTAGAACCGCCTGGTACAGGGCTGCCTTCAAGTAAATGCTCAAGAGATATTTGGTGATTAATCATTACTGCCAGGCCAGAGGGGACATTAGGATTTTTACTTATTTATTTGTGTGTGTGTGTGTGTGTGTGTGTGTGTGTGTGTGTGAGTGAGTGTTTGATCTGCATGTATGTTTTTGTATCACATCCATGAGGTACCCACCCATGAAGGCCTAAAAGATGGTTTCAGATTCATTGCAACTGGAGTTATAGGCTGATATTAGCTAGGTTCTCTTCATTACCTTTGTCTTCCTAACTACAAAGGATTGCTGCAAAGAAAGAACTATATTTTTAACAGTGCAAAAAATATTCCAATAGATTTGAGCACATAAAAATGTTTATATATAGAAGTCCCATATTCTACTACTTTATAATTTATAAAAATAAGTATATGCCATGCTGGATTAAATAACTTTGAGGATATAGACAGACAGTTATAGTCATGGGGAAAGACTGGCAAGTTATGCTCAGAGAGGAGATGACTATAGATAAGATAATAGGGAATACATTTCAGAAAATCCAGGGGATATGGTATTGATTGTGTTCATCATAGGGCAACGAATTTGTATTCTTTTCCCAATTTGAGCTTTACACAGCATTTATGACACATAAATAAGTAAATATTTAATATATTGGTGAAATTTTATTTCTTACTACATTATAATATAAACACAACAGTATGTTAAATATGCTAAACAAATGAAAACCAAGCAAGATTGTTCACAGTGTAGAGTACTCATCATAGGAAAATTCATAAATAATACCTGGAAAGAGAAGATTGCTAGACAAAGTGACCACTGGGATTGGTATACTGTTTTATGCTCTTCATATTTTCCAGCATCTAGAGCTGGCTTACATACTATGTGTATATATCCTTTATATACTATGTGTATGTATGTGTGTGCATATAAACTATATATACATATATATGCAATAGATGGATAGATGATAATTATATAGTTTATAGTAGATCGATGATAGGTAGATGGATAACCGATGGATAGGCAGGTAGGTAAATAGATAGATAAATAGAATGTGTTTTATATTTGAATGAACCAAAAGATTCCAGGATTATTTACAAAAAAAGATATCAGGATTATGTTAATTTCACCATTATGTAGATTTCTAAAATGCAAATCACTATTTTCTTCTTAACTCTCATATAACCATAAAATATAAACAAATGTACAAATAAAGTTTTAACCAACTAAATTAAAGACACTGGCTTACTATGATATAAAGTTCTAAAATGTAATAGAATATTTCATTAATCAGTAACACACTTTTTAAATATAATCACTTTTTAAAACTTTAACTGAATTGTTTAAAAGGCTTATTATTAGTCTATGTGGGTCTACCAACCTTTCTTTATTTCTTGTATGAAAGACTATCTGTTTCAATAATGAAATACTTAAGTGCTTTCTTAAATTAAATATTATATATCTTTTCAGCACTAACTATTCAGCTCCATTGATGTACTGTTTTCAGCACAATATTTAATTAGTGATTACAATATTTTAATGGATTTATAAAGTCAGATAATATCTCAAAAAATTTATGCTCCATTAGAAATATCTTGTCACCAGCGGTCTCCATCTTGCCACCGGGTCATCGGTAGAGAGGTGCAGGTATCCAGACTTATTCTGTGACTACCATTGCTTGGGTGGGAACCCACCAGGCTTGCACCAGTAGCTAGAGCCAGGGCGGCTCAGCGGAATATCTCCATGGACAACCAGGCCGTGGACCAATGTGACTGGGAGCTACTTGCCCTGAGCTCCTCTCAGGCCCCGACACCGGCAGTCTCCATCTTGCTGCTGGGTCACCGGTAGGGAGGCGCAGGTATCTAGACTTAATCTGTGACTACCATCACTCAGGTGGAAACCTGCCAGGCTCTCGCCAGTGGCCAGTGCCAGAGCTGCTCGGCGGGACATCTCCATGGCCATCGGGCTGTGCACCAGAGTGGCTGGGAGCTGCCTGCCCTGTGGTCCTCCCAAACACTTGCAGCGGCAGTATCCATCTTGCTGCTAGGTCACTAGTAGAGAGGGCCAGATACGGAGAATCTGTGACTACCATTGCTCGGGTGGAAATCTCCCAGGCTCTTGCCAGTGGCCAGTGCCTGGGCAGCTCAGCAGGACATCTCTACAGCCACTGGGCCGTGTACCAACTCGGTTGGGAAACGCCTACTCTGAGGTCGTCTCAGCACTCACAGCAGCGGTCTCCATCTTGTCACCTGGTCATCAGTAGAGAACCACCAGGCAGGCCCAGGATCACAGGAGGTTCAAACACAAGCCAGTGACAACAAGGCCAACTAACGCCAGAGATAACCAGATGGCAAAATGCAAACATAGGAACGTTACTAACAGAAATCAAGGCAGCATGGCAGCATCCGAACCCAGTTTGCCGACAACAGGAAGTCCTGGATACCCCAACACATAAGAAAAACAAGATTTAGCTCTAAAATCATTGGTCAACATGCTGAGAAGAACACAAGAAGGACATAAATAAATCTCTTAAAGAAATACAGGAGAAAATGGAGCAAAAGTTAGAAGTCCTTACAAGGCAAACACAAAAATCACTTAAAGAAATTCAGGAGAATATGGATCAAAAAATAGAAGCCAATAAGGAGGAATTACAAAAATCACTTAAAGAAATACAAGAGAAAGTGGGTCAACAAGTAGAAGTTATGAAAGAGGAAACACAAAAAACTCTTAAAGAATTACATGAAAACACAAACAAGCAAGCAAAAGATCTGAGCAAAACCATCCAGGATTGTCCCGCGCTACCGTCTCGCCAGCAAGAACGACGCGGCACACTCAAGATCCTTCTGCAGCAAAGCTTTAATGCTCTTGAGAGGGAGAGCATAAGCCTACAGAGCAGAGACCCAAACACACAGAAGCCCATCCCTTATATAGCCTGCAACCCCTGCCTCGGACGTGTCATCCCCTGATTGGCTGCAGCTCGGGAGAGGCAGAGACCAAGGGATGGTAAACTACCCAGCACCTGCGCACTGACTTGTTTACTTCGCGCCGGCAGGATGTTTACGCCGGCAGGATGTTTACGTCATCGGCTCCCCACACAGGATCTAAAAACAGAAGTAGAAACAACAAAGAAATCGCAAAGGCAGACAACTTTGGAAATAGAAAATCTTGGGAAGAAATCAGGGGCCATAGATGCAAATATCAACAATAGAATACAAGAAATAGAAGAAAGAATCTCAGATGCCGAAGATGCCATAGGAACCATTGATACAACAGTCAAAGAAAATGCAAAATGCAAACGCTTGTAACCCAAAAACATCTAGGAAATCCAAGACACAATGAGAAGACCAAACCTAAGGATTATAGGTATAGATGAGAGTGAAGATTTACAATTTAAAGGGCCAGCAAATATCTTCTACAAAATTATGGAAGAAAACTTCCCTGACCTAAAGAGAGAGATGCCCATGAATAGACAAGAAGCCTACAGAACTCCAAACAGACTGGACCAGAACAGAAATACCTCTTGTCACATAATAATAAAAACCCCAAATGTACTAAACAAAGAATATTAACAGCAGTAAGAGAAAAAGGCCAAGTAACATATAAAGGAAGACCTATAAGAATTACACCAGATTTTTCACCAGAGACCATGAAAGCTAGAAGATTCGGGGCAGATATCATACAGACTCTAAGAGAACACAAACTTCAGCCAAAACTACTTTACCCAGCAAAACTCTCAATTGCCATAGATCGAGAAACCAAGGTATTCCATGACAAAACCAAATTTGCACGATATCTTTCCACAAACCCAGACCTACAAAGGATAATAGGGGGGAAACACCAACAAAAGGAGGGAAACTACACCCAGGAAAAAGCAAGATAGAAACGTCCTCTCATCAAACCCAAAAGAAGATAACCACTCAAATATAAAAAATAATTTCAAAAATGTCAGAAAGTAATTAATAATTACTATTCCTTAATATCTCTTAACATCAATGGACTCAATTCCCCAATAAAAAGACATAGACTAACAGACTGGATATGGAAACAGGACCCTACAATTTGCTGCATACAGGAAACACATCTCAGTGTCAAAGACCAACATTACCTTAGAGTAAAAGGCTGGAAGACAATTTTTCAAGCAAATGGTCTTAGGAAACAAGCAGGAGTAGCCATTCTAATATCAGATAAAATTGATTTTCCACCTAAAGTCATCAAAAGAGACACGGAAGGTCACTTTTTGCTGATCAAAGGGAAAACCACCAAAAAGAACTCTCAATACTGAACATCTATGCTCCAAATGCAAGGGCACCCTCATTCATATAAGAAACTTTACTAAAGCTTAAAGTACACATTGTACTTAATGCAATAATTGTGGGTGACTTCAACACTCCACTCTCCTCAATGGACCGATCAGGAAAGCAGAAACTAAACATGAACACAGTGAAACTAATTGAAAATTTGGACCAATTGGAATATATATATATATATATATATATATATATATATATATATATATGTGTGTGTGTGTGTGTGTGTGTGTGTGTGTATAAAACATTTCATTCTAAAGCAAAAGAATATACCTTTTTCTCAGCACCACATGTTACCTTCTCCAAAATCGATCATATGATTGGTCACAAGACAGATGTAAACAAATACAAGAAGATTGAACTGCTCCCATGCTCCTATCTGATCTCTGTGGAGTAAGAGTGGTCATCAATAGTGACAAAAACGACAGAAAGCCTACACACACATGGAAACTGAACAATACTCAATGACACCTTAATCAAGAAAGAAAGAAAGAAATCAAAGACTTTTTAGAATTCAATGAAAATGAAGGTACAACCTACCCAAATCGATGGGACACAAAGAAAGCAGTGCTAAGAGGAAAACTCAGAGCCCTGAGTGCCTCGAAAAAGAAATTGGAGAGAGCATACACTAGCAGCTTAACAGCATACCTGAAAGCCCTGGAACAAAAAGAAGCTAATTCACCCAGTAGGAATAGAAGACAGGAAAAAATCAAACTCAGAGCTGAAATCAATCAAGTTGAAACAAAGAGAACAATACAAAGAATCAACAAAACCAGGAGCTGGTTCTTTGAGAAAATCAACAAGACAGATAAACCCTTAGCCAGACTAACCAAAGGGCACAGAAACAGTATCCAAATTAACAAAATTAGAAATGAAAAGGGGGGATATAACAACAGAAACTGAGGAAATTCAAAAAATCATCAGATCCTACTACAACAGCCTATACTCAACACAACTGGAGAATCTGGAGGAAATGGACAATTTCCTAGACAGATACCAAATACCAAAATTAAATCAGGATCAATTTGATCAGTTAAACAGTCCCATAACCTCTAGAGAAAGAGAAGGGGTTGAAAGTCAGTCTTTCAACCAAAAAAAGTACAGAACCAGATGGTTTTAGTGCAGAATTCTATCAGACGTTCAAAGTAGACCTAACGCCAATACTCTTCAAACTATTCCACAAAATAAAAACAGAAGGAACACTGCCCAACTCGTTCTACAAAGTCACCAGTATGCTGATACCAAAACCACACAAAGATCCTACAAAGAAAAAGAACTGCGGCCCAATTTCCCTTATGAATATAGATGCAAAAATACTAAATAAAATTCTTGCCAACCGAATCCAAGGGCACATAAAAATGAACATTCACCATGATCAAGTAGGCTACATCCCAGGGATGCCGGGATAGTTCAATATATGGAAATCCATCAATGTACTCCACTACATAAACAAACTAAATGAAAAAAACCACATGGTCATTTCATTAGATGCTGAAAAAGCATTCAACAAAATTCAGAATCCTTTCATGCTAAAAGTACTGGAAAGAACAGGATTTCAAGGTCCATACCTAAATATAGTAAAAGCAATATATAGCAAACCAGTAGCCAACATCAAAATAAATGGAGAGAAACTTGAAGCAATCCCACTAAAATCAGGGACTAGACAAGGCTGCCCTCTCTCTCCATATCTTTTCAATATAGTACTTGAAGTTCTAGAGAGAGCAATTAGATAACATAAGGAAGTCAAAGGGATACAAACTGGAAAGGAAGAAGTCAAACTATCACTATTTGCAGATGATATGATAGTATATTTAAGCGACCCAAAAAACTCCACCAGAGAACTCCTACAACTGATAAACAACTTCAGCAAAGTGGCTGGTTATAAAATCAACTCAAGCAAATCAGCAGCCTTCCTGTACTCAAAGGACAAGCAGGCTGAGAAAGAAGTTAGGGAAATAATACCCTTCACAATATCCACAAACAATATAAAGTATCTTGGCATGACTCTAACCAAACAAGTGAAAGATCTATATGACAGGAACTTCAAGTCCTTGAAGAAAGAAATTGAAGACCTCAGGAAATGGAAAAATATTTCATGCTCTTGTATTGGCAGGGTCAATATAGTAAAAATGGCCATCTTGCCAAAAGCAATCTACAGATTCAATGCAATCCCCATCAAAATCCCAAATCAATTCTTCATAGATCTAGAAAGACCAATTCTCAAATTCATCTGGAATAACAAAAAACCCAGGATAGCTAAAACTATTCTCAACAATAAAAGGACTTCTGGCGGACTCAATATCCCTGACCTCAAGCAGTACTACAGAGCAATTGTGTTAAAAACTGCATGGTATTGGTAGAGTGACAGGCAAGTAGATCAATGGAATAGAATTGAAGACCCAGAAATGAACCCACAGACTTATGGTCACTTGATCTTTGATAAAGGAGCTACAACGGTACAGTGGTAAAAAAAGATAGCCTTTTCAACAAATGGTGCTGGTTCAACTGGAGGTCAACATGCAGAGGAATGCAAATTGGCCCACTCTTATCACCTTGTACTAAGATCAATTCCAAGTGGATCAAGGACCTCCACATAAAGCCAGACACACTGAAACTGATAGAAAAGAAACTTGGGATGACCCTGGAGGACATGGGCACAGGGGGAAAGTTCCTGAACAGAACACCAATAGCTTATGCTCTAAGATCAAGAATTGACAAATGGGACCTCATAAAATTACAAAGTTTCTGTAAGGCAAAGGACATGGTCAGAAGGACAAAACAACCATCAACAAATTGGGAAAAGATCTTCACCAACCCTACATCCGACAGAGGGCTAATATCCAATATATACAAAGAACTCAAGAAGTTAGACCCCAAAGAACCAAATAACCCTATCAAAAAATGGGGTACAGAGCCTAAAAAAGAATTGTCACCAGAGGAATTTCGGATGGCTGAGAAGCACCTTAAGAGATGTTCAACATCATTAGTCATCAGGGAAATGCAAATCAAAACAACCCTGAGATTCCACCTCACATCAGTCAGAATGGCTAAGATTAAAAACTCAAGAGACAACAGGTGCTGGCGAGGATGTGGAGAAAGAGGAACACTCCTGCACTGTTGGTGGGATTGCAACATGGTACAACTGCTCTGGAAATCAGTCTGGGGGTTCCTCAGAAAATTGAGCATGACACTTCCAGAGGACCCTGTCATAGCACTCCTGGGCATATACCCAGATGATTCCCCTGCATACAATAAAGACACATGCTCCACTACATTCATAGCAGCCTTATTTATAATAGCCAGAAGTTGGAAGGAGCCCAGATATCCCTCAAAGGAGGAATGGATACAGAAAATGTGGTTATTTATACAATGGAATACTACTCAGCAATTAAAAATAATGAATTCATGCAATTTGTAGGCAAATGGTTGGATCTGGAAAATATCATCCTAAGTGACTTAACCCAATCACAAAAGAATGCACATGAAATGCAATCACTGATAAGTGGATATTAATGAGCCCAGAAGCTATGAATACACAAGGCATAATTAGCAAGTGAAAAGATTCCCAAGAAGAAGTAAGGAGAGGATGGACCGTGGTCCTGAAAAGACTAGATCTAGTTTTGTAGGAGAGTACCAGAACAGAGAAATGGGGTGGGGGTGGGGTGATTGGGGAATAGGTAGGGGCGGGGCGGGGGGAGAGGTCTTATGGGACATATGGTGAGTGGGAAACTGGGAAAGGGGAAAGCGTTTGGAATGTAAGCAAAGAATATAGAAAATAAAACAAAAATTTAAAAAAAATCGTGTCTATTTTGTGTTATTTGCATTAATATTAACTTTAAAAGCAATGTTTCAATTTTGCAGAAATGCTGAAGAATTTATGAACCAAATTAAAGAAAATGGACATCTTAATGTTGATTTTCTGAATCTTTGTGGAATATCTTTAAATACAGATATCATTTGTATTTTTCAGATTATTTTCTTCCTTCTCTGATTCAGCTCTTTTCTTCTTTTCACATGGTCCCCTTTCAAGTTTCATTACACATACTCACATACACACACACACATACATATCTAAGTACCACAGGTTAGAGAAGGCACACCATATTTGTTTTTCTGAGCCTATTTTCTTTAAAACAATAATATCATAGCATGGGCAATAGTGGTACATGCCTGTAATCCCAGCACTTGGGAGACAGAGGCAGGTGGATTTCTGAGTCTGAGACCAGACTGGTCTACAGAGTGAGTTCTAGGACAGCCAGAGCTACACAGAGAAACCCTGTCTCAAAACAAACAAACAAACAAACAAACCAAACCAAACCAAAACAAAAAACCAAACCACCCAAACAAACAAACACAATAATGTACAGTTTAAACCATATTCTTGCAACTGTTATGATTTTATTTGTATTTGTGGCTGACTAAAACTCCATTGTGGACATGTTCTATCTATTCTTTATCCATTCTATGATATTAGATGTCAAAGCTGGTTCCATTTCTAGCTACTGCAAATTCAGCATTAATAGCAAGAGTGTGTATATGCCTCTGTGCTGAGTTGATTTAGAATCTACTGTATATACCCAATAGTCACATAGCTAGGTCACATGATCATTTCATCCTCCCACCCCGTGCTCTGTGAAATTATCACAGTGGTTTTCATGGCCACTGCACAGGTTTACATCCTTACCAGCAACAAATAAGGGATCCTTTGTTCCCACATCCTCCTCATTTAGTATCACTTGATTTCATTGTGGAAGCCATTCTCAGATGAGACAGGATTTTAAAAGAGTTTTAATTTGTATTTCTCTGTGGACCATGATATTAGACATTTTTGAAATATTTATTGTCCACCTATGTTTCTCTTTTTAAGAACTGTTTATGAAGGTCATTTGTTGATTAGAATATTTGATTGTTTGTTGTTTAAATTTTTGCAGTTATAATATATATCAGCTCCCTGTCTGATTTCCTTCCATTATATGTATTCTGTCTTCACTCTGCTGATCTTTCCCTTGGCTTTGTAGAACATTTAATATTTAATATTTAATATGCTCTAAAAAGCCAAAGGAAAGAAAATAATATTTTTTGCTGATTCTTGGTGTTCCTTCCTATACCACAGGAGTCTTTTTTGTGTTTTCTGCGACAGCCTGTGTCGGATGTGGCTTCTTTCAACAGTTCCAAATTTTCAGGCCTTTCCTCTGTTTTAGAATAGAATTGACTTTTGTACTGATGGGAGGGATGGATTTAGTTTTTATTTTCCTACATGTGGATATCTAGTGTTTTCAAAGAACATCTGTTAAAGATCTGTTTTGTTCTAAGGCCTTCTGATACTTTACTGTCAAAAATTCAGTTGACATAAGTGTGTGGATGTATTTCTGAGGTCTCTTTTCTATTCTTTCGGTCTACATGTCTATTTGGGCACTAGTAGCATAATGTTTATGCTGCCAGTGTTATTATCTATTATCATTTATGGTCAAACAGTCTGGTATATCTAGTAATGTTCTTTCTGCCTAGTATTGCTTTAGTTATTTAGGCTCTTATGTGTTTAAAAATTAATTTCAAATATTTTCTAGTTCTATAAAGAATGTTATTGGGAATTTGGTGGCAATTTTCAGAATTTGCAGTCTGTTTTCAGTAATATAACTATTTCTTTGATGGTAATTGTACTGATCCATGAGCAGGGCATATCTTTTTCTGGTGTCATATTGAATTACTTTCTTTAATGTCTTAACACTTTCATTGTAGGAGTCTTTTTTCTCCTTAGTTATGCTTATTTCTAGATACATTTTGATGCTATTGTGAGTGGGAAAATTATCCTAATTTCTTTCTCATCAAATCTGTTACTGGGATATACAAAAGAGAATGCTATTTTTATATTGATTTTGTGTGCTGATGCTTTGCTAAAAGTGTTTTTCAGCTATAAAGCACTTTTTCCTAGAATCTTCAGGCTCTCTCAGGATCACAACATCTGTCTCTTCCTTTACTGTTATCTCTTAAAAACAAACAAAACAAACAAAATTTGTTGTGGCACTGTTTTGTTCTCACTAAGACCCTGCCCACAGTTTCACAAAACTAAAGAAGTTAGGTGCCTTTGATTCTAAAAGGCATGTTCTGAGTTTAATACCTTGTTTGCTATAGGTTTGTCATATGTGGCCTTTGCTATGTACATTAAGGTGTGTTCTTTATTTTTATGGTTTTTCCCAGGGTTTATCAAGTTGAACCTTGATAAATCCCATTTCTGCACCTACCCTTAAGTCCATGCATGTTGTATTACATGTGTGAATGTTAAACCAAACTTACATCCTTGTGATGAAGCCAACTTAATCAGGATGTTTATGATGTATGATTTTCTTAATGTGTTATTGCATCTAGTTCTCAAGTATTTAGTTAGATGTTTTTATGCTTATGTTCCCTCAGTAAAATTTATCTTCTTTCTTGTATTTTAATTGATTTTTATCTAGTTTTGGTGCTGTGTTCATTTTACCTTTATGGAAACACTTTAAGGACTTTCAGACTTAGCAGTGTAATTCTTTCCCTAAAAAATGGTTGAAATTCCGCAGTGAATCTGCCGTGCCCATAGCTTTTCTTGTGGAGATAATCTTGTTTCTGACTTTGTGTGTTTTTACATTGTCTAGACTTTATGTTAATGTCTTAGGTCACGTGTGTTTAGGAATTCACACATTGCCTCAATTTTATTTTATTTTTTTAGTATTTTTAATGTTTACAAAATCTTCTCTGATATTCTTCCTGATTTCATTGAAGTCAATGGTAACATCTCTTTTATTAACACTGTTAATTTGAATTTTCTCTCTTTTTTCTTTTATTCTTAGATATTTGCTTTATTTACATTTCAAATGATATCAAATGGTATCCTCTTTCTGTGTTACTCCTCCAAACAACCCCTATCCCCTCCCCCTCCCTCTGATTACCCCCCCACACACACACACACAATTTACTGACCTGCATTCCCCAATTCTGGTGATTCAAGCCTTCATAGGACCAATGGCCTCTTCTCTTATTGATGTCAAAAATGGCCATTTGTTGCTACATATGTAGCTGGAGCCATGGGTCCCTCCATGTGTATTATTTGGTTGGTGGTTTAGTCCCTAGAAGCTCTGGGGGTACTGGTTGGTACATATTATTGTTCCTCCTACAGGGCTAGAAACCTCTTCAGCTCCTTGGGTTCTTTCTCTAGCTACTTCATTGGGGATGCTATGCTCATTCTGTTGGTTGACTGTGAGTCATGGGTATTTTGATCCACTCTACAATAAGGATCAAAGTATCTACACATTGGTATTCCTTCTTCTTGAACTTCATGTGGTCTATGAGTTGTATCTTGGGTATTCCAAGCTTTTGGACTAATATCCACTTATCAGTGAGTGCATATGGTGTGTGTTCTTTTGTGATTGGGTTACTTCACTCAGGATGATACTTTCTATCTCCATCCATCTGCCTAAGAATTTCATGAATTCATTGTTTTTAATAGCTGAGTAGTACTCCATTGTGTAAATGTACCACATTCTGTGTATCCACTCCTCTGTTGAGGGACATCAGGGTTCTTTCCAGCTTCTGGCTATTATAAATAAGGCTTCTATGAACATAGTAGAGCAGGGGTCCTTTTTACATGTTGAAGCATTTTCTGTATATATGCCCAGGAGTGATAGAGCTGGGTCCTCAGGTAGTGCTATGTCCAATTTTCTAAGGAACCATCAAACTGATTTCCAGAGTAATTTTACCAGCTTGCAATTCCACCAGAAATGGAGGATTGTTCCTCTTTCTCCACATCCTCTCCAGCATTTGCTGACCCTTGAGTTTTTGATCTTGGTCATTCTGACTGGTGTGAGGTGGAATCTCAGGGTTGTTTTGATTTGTATTTCCCTGATGATTAAGGTTGTTGAACATTTCTTTAGGTATTTCTCAGCCATCCAGTATCCCTCAGTTAAGAATTCTTTGTTTAGCTCTGTACCCCATTTTTACACTTGATCTTAGACAAAAGGCTGAGAAGCAATTATACCCCATTTTTAATAGTGTTATTTGGTTCTCTGAAGTCTTACTTATTGAATTCTTTGAATATATTTCATATTGGCCCTCTATAGGATGTAGGATTGGTAAAGATCTTTTCCCAATCTGTTGGTTGCTGTTTTGTCCTATTGACAGTGTCATTTGCCTCACAGAAGCTTTGCAATTTTATGAGTTACCAAAATACACCCAAGAGGAGTAGATGGTAGGAAATAGTCAAACTCAAGGCTAAATTCAACCAAGTAGAATAAAAAAGAACTGTACAAAGAATCAACCAAACCAGGAGCTGGTTCTTTGAAAAAAACAAAACAACAAGATAGATAAACCCTTAGCCAAACTAACCAAAGGGCACAGAGACAGTATCCAAATAAGCAAAATCAGAAATGAAAAGGGAGACACAACAATGAGAAAATCCAAAAAAAATCATTAGATCCTACTACAAAATCCTATACTCAACAAAAGTGGAAACTCTAAATAAAGCGGACAATTTTCTAGAGAGATACCAGGTACCAAAGTTAAATCAGGATCAAATATATGATTTAAACAATCCTATAACCCCTAAAGATATAGAAGCGGTAATTATTAATCTCCAACCAAAAAAAAATCCCAGGACGAAATTAGACATTCAGACCTTCAAAGAACATCTAATAGCAATACTCTTCAAACTATTCCACAAAATAGAAACAGATGAAATACTACCCAATTTGCTTTATGAAGCCACAATTACTCTGATACCTAAACTACACAAAGACCCAACAAAGAAAGAGAACTTTAGACCAATTTCTCATGAATTTTCATGTAAAAATCCTCAACAAAATTCTTGCCAACTGAATCCAAGAACACATCAAAATGATCATCCACCACGATCAAGTAGGCTTCATTCCAGGGATACAGGGATGGTTCAATATATGGAAATCCATCACTGTAATCCACTATATCAAAGAAAAAAACCACATGATCATTTCATTAGATGCTGAGAAAGCATTTGACAAAATCTAACATCTCTTCATGATAAAAGTCTTGGAAAGATCAGGAATTCAAGGCCTATAGCTAAACATAGTAAAAGCAGCATACAGCAAACCAGTAGCCAACATCAAACTAAATGAAGAAAAACTTGAAGCAATCTCACTGAAATTAGGGACTAGACAAGGCTGTCTACTCTCTCCCTACCTGTTCAATACAGTACTTGAAGTCCTACCCAGAGCAATTACAAAACAAAATGAAGTCAAAGGAATTCAAATTGGAAAGGAAGAAGTCAAAGTATCACTATTTTCAGATGATATGATAGTATACTTAAGCAACCCCAAAAACTCCACCAGAGAACTCTTAAACCTGATAAACAACTTCAGCAAAGTGGCTGGATATAAAATTAACTCAAAGAAATTTTGTAGCCTTCCTATGCTCAAAGGATAAAGAGGCTGAGAAAGAAATTAGGGAAATGACACCCTTCACAATTGCCACAAATAACATAAAATACCTTGGTGTCACTCTATCCAAGTTAATGAAAGATCTGTATGACAAGAACTTCAAGTCTCTCAAGAAAGAAATTGAAGATCTCAGAAGATGGAAAGATCTTCCATACTCATGGATTGGCAGGGTTAATATAGTAAAAATGGCCATCTTGCCTAAAGCAATCTACAGATTCAATGCAATCCCCATCAAAATTCCAAGTCAATTCTTCATAGAGTTAGAAAGAGCAATTTCCAAATTTATCTAGAATAACAACAACAACAACAACAACAACAACAACAACAATAACAACAACAAAAACCCAGGATAGTGAAAACTATTCCCAACAATAAAAGAACTGGCAGAATCACCATCCCTAACCTCAACCTATACTACAGAGCAATAGTGATAAAAACTGCATGGTATTGGTACAGTGCCAGGTAAGTAGATCAATGGAATAGAATTGAAGACCCAGAAATGGACCCACACACCTATGGTCACTTGATCTTTGACAAAGGACCTAAAACCATCCAGTGGAAATGGTGTTTTCAACAAATGGTGTTGGGCCAACTGAAAGTCAACATGTAGAAGGATGCAAACTGAATCTTCTTTCTTTTTTGGTCAATTTTACTAAGGAGTTGTCAGGCTTGTTTTGAGAAAACTGGCCCTAGTTGACTGTGTGTATGTTTTATCTCTATTAATATCATCCCTAATCCTGATTTTTTTGGTGTTTATCTTTAGATTAGTCTTGTTTTTAAGACTTAGTGGTGCATTATTATGTTATTTATTTGAAATCTTTCTAATTTTTAATGCAGGTACTTCCATCTATAAACTCTTCATGTGAGTTTATGTTCCCCAGTACTAATCAGGTGAAAAATCTGACTGAAATAACAGATATCCTAATTTGATAGCAGTCCTGGTGTTAATTGCAATAGATGACACTTGAGAACTTGACTTGTGTCCATAATAAGTTTGCAAACAGGACACTAGGAAACGTCACTGTTGGGTGTTTTCTAAATTGCTGGTTTACTCATGCCCACAGGGGAATGTCTTTAGTGAGTTTCTTGTCTTTTCATACTGTAGCTCACTCAGAAAGTGATGAGAGTATTTCTTTGACAAATCATTAACTGCAAGACACAAGTAGAAAAACTTAGCTTTAGGTTTTCTACCACATTGTACCACACTTGTGCCCATATCTGCATAGCCTCCACTGTTCCAGTCTACCCTTCACTCATTGTGTATCTAGCCTTCTCCTGTCATGTCTCCATAGCTTAATCTGATGTATTTTTGAAACTACTGGAGGAGCCTTTCAATTATTTCCTGTGTGAATTCAAGGGTGTCGTGGCTTCCCCAATCCAAGGAATCTTCTAGCATTGTCAGTTTATATGTTGTAGGGGCTGCAGAAAACAGAATATAGGAATCTAGGTGCCAATAAAGATATTCCATCACACTGCTCCAAGAAATTGTCCATACATTATTCTGAATGCCTAGGCTGGGTACAGCTCAGGTAGGCTCTCCTGAAGCTACCATTAGAGCACCAGCTAGTGCTTTGTCTTCGCAGGCAGGTTTGAGAGAAGAAAGATTGTTTCTTAGTCTCACCAGCTGTTTGTAGAGTCCCCTTGTTTAGATTATAGGTCTGATGTCTCAGTTTTCTTACTTACTGGTCAGAACTATTCTTAACCCTGAAATGCCCCATAGTTCTTTATCATGCAGTCCTTCATATCACTGCATTGTCCTTGAAGATCCCATCAGAAGAATTTAATTAATAAGTAAAGCACTATATATTTATAACATGTGATAGGCTATTTTAATATTTCTATATTATGAGATGGCTATATGGAATTATTTGATATACATTACCTTGTGTGCTTATTTTTTCATTAAATAAGACAAAACATTCTTTTTTCTTGCTTTTTAAAAAGCAATCTTAAAGTGCACACCATGTTGTTACTAAATATAGTATCCAACATATATAATAGAATGCTTAAATTTCTTCCTATTATCAACTAGAATTTTAAGGTATTTGATCAATATCCACCAAATCTTTTTACTCTTTCCAACTTCCCATATAACTGTTTTACTCTTTTCTAAAGGTTCAAGTCTTACATATTCTGTACACAGATAAACCATGTGATCTTTGTCCTTCTAGCAGGACTATGTCATCTAATATGATGTTCTTCTATTTCATCCCTCAAGAACGAAAGGATATATTTCCTTCTATGTTATAGTAAATAGTGTGTGTGTGTGTGTGTGTATATGTGTGTGTGTGTGTGTGTGTGAGAGAGAGAGAGAGAGAGAGAGAGAGAGAGAGAGAGAGAGAGAGAAATAGAGAGAAGGAGAGAGAGACATATGTGTGTGAGAAAGACACTTTCTTGAATTTTGTTTCTTGGAAACTTAAGTTGATTTTATGTATTGTACATTATTGTATGTTGTATATGATGAAAAATGCTTTAGTCAACATAACAATTCATCTAATCTATTAATTTGTTGGTCTTATCTTCTTTATATAAATTCCATATCCCCAAATTGCTGGTTTATATGGTAACCTTATTTTTAAGGTTGTGAAGAACCTCCACATCATTTTCTCTTACAGTTCTACTAATCTCATTTCCCAGTAACAGCACAGAAGGGAATTTTTCAGTATTATCTCCCATTCTAATTATTGTTCATCTTTGTAATGGTGGCCATTCTACAACTGTAGGCTAATATCTCACTGAACTTTAAATTTACACTTCTCTGATGATTAGTGATAACCAAGACCACTCTTAGAATTTAATTGTGTCTGGATTACAGTTTCAAAGGATTAGTCCATTATCAACATTCTGGCAAGCATGACACACAAGCAGACATCATTCTAGAAGAGTGGCTGAGACTTCTACATCCAGATCTATAGGCAGTAGGAAGCCACTGAACCTAGCTGAGGCTTTTTAAGCCTCAAACCCCACCTCTAGTAATGATCTTCCTCCACCAAAGCCACACTACTCCAACAAGGCCACACCTCCTAATCCTTCTCAAGCAGTGCCAAACCATGATGACTAAAGTATTCAAATATATGAGCCTATAAGGGCCATTCTTAATAAAACCACCACATTGATACAGATCAGTTTTCATACACTTGGCCATTTGTATATCTTCCTTTGAGTAATACCTGTATTTGCTCTTGTCTTTGTTTTCAATTGGTTTGTTTCTTTGCTTGCTACTGAATTCTTCATATATTTTATGTTATCATCATATATGTATGTGGATCACATGTAGTTCTTTCTATTATATAGATTATTTTTCACTCTGTTGTTTAATTGGCTATATAGAAACTTTTAAATTTACAATCCTGGCATTTTCCTAATTTTGGTTCTGATGCTAGTGTTACAATCAATGTCCAGAAACACCTGCTTCAAAATTTCAAGCCTTATGTTTAAGTCTATAATACATCTTGAATTGATTTTGAATAATCAAGTATAGAAGTTCATGTCTCTTCATGAGACAATGGAAGAAACTGTATTTTCTCACTGTGTGTTTAGAAACCTTGGCCAAAAAATCAATTCACCTCAATATCATTGATTTATTTCTAGGCTCTCAACTGTGCTGCATTGGTTCATAAACTGTAGGTCAAGATGGCATGCAGTAGCCCAAGTAAATGAATCCACAAATATTGGCAACAGTAAAAGTTTCTGAACACAGAGCCACCACACATCAATTCAAAAATCAAATATGTAATGAATCTGAGTTGTTTGGGCAGTGACCTCTCTGCAGTCTTGGGTCTGAACACATAAGAAGCACTCTTTGCACTGTTTATGCAACAAGCCATGTGGTGCCAGTGGATGCTGCCTGAGACGCTCTGCTATGATGTGAGACTATTCATGTTATAAAGTACAGTTTCTTTACTGTCTGACTAAAGTAGGTATTCTTATGAAAACATAATGGCTTCATTATCCAAAACAGATACTTTCAGTATCTTCCTGCCATCCTTCCAAACATGCAAGCTTCAATCTATTCATATGAATTCAGTCATTCAGTCTTCTTGATTTTCTTAAGACTTCTTTTATAATCAAATGTTATCTATATTGAAGAATGATCTGTGTGTGTTTGATCAATATTCCACTGATGCTGAGAGAAACTAATACATAGAGATGTGTGTGTGTGTGTATGTGTGTGTGTATGTGTGTGTATGTGTGTGTGTGTGTGTGTGTGTGTGTGTGAGAGAGAGAGAGAGAGAGAGAGAGAGAGAGAGAGAGAGAGAGAAGAAATGAGAAACTAAGACCAACTGACTTATGAAGAATAAGCAAAGGGTACAAAGAGAACACAGCATAGGAAATGGTTAGCCACTGAGAATGTATGAAGGGGAGAAGGAAACAGAAGGGCAAACAAGGCTATTTTAAAATGTGTAAGCATTATTTATACTATAAGAAACTATGTAGAAAGAACATAATAAATGAAATAAGAAAGTACATTTGAGTCACTATGGACAGGAGTTAAAATGACATCTCCACTCGCTAACTTATGCCTTGATAACAAATTGAAATCAGTGACTTCAGGACTCGTGAAATGGGCAAATAGGACACCCAGAAGCTGCTGGGTTGAGATGTTGGATTAGAGGAAAGAGACAAGAGGGATATTTGATGTTGAGACAGCAACAAAATACCTATGGATGGCTGTTGAAAGCAGAACCAAGGAAAATATTTTAAAGTAAGGCAGTGAGTTACACAGGGACAGATCAGGTTAAGAAAAAGAAAGTTTTGAAGTCTAAAAGATTCACTTTCACTTACAAAATCCCATTTTTGTCTATGACTAAGCAAAACTTAATGTTATTAAACTGACTTATATATTAAAATTAATATCTTACTTTTCTGAACTGAACTTTAGGGCAAATACAGTATCCACATAACACTGGTGAAAAGTTAACTTCTTCCTAGTGTCCAGAAATAAAGGCCTAGTCTGTTTCTCTTCTTTTCTAGAAGACCACACTTTGGGTCAGACCGGATTGTTGTGCTAAATATTACAGGAGATGTTGGATCTCTTCACCTGACCAGAATGATCTCATGTATTTAAAATAAAGCAAAAAGCAGAGATAACAGAGTTGAGTCACTTTCCCAGCCAGGGTCCTAGCAGAGAGAAGATTTTAATGAAGGACTAACAACAGAGGTGTGAGCAAGAGAGAGGAAAATGTTCCATCACCAGAGACAAACAACCCCAGGAAGCCATTACTAAGTCTGAGGCTGGTGGGACAGTGGGAGGAAAGAACATCCGTATAGCTCAGTGGGAACTAGGGCCGTGTAGGAAGATTGCCAGTGAGCACTGCTCTTGAAGAAAGCTATAATATAAAGCTGGCTACAACTGCAGAGGAAATGTTCACAGCCTTTTCTTTTCCTATCCTATTATCAGTAGGCAATAATTCTCTTTTGTGGAATTAAAGGACAAGGTGCAAAGTTCATTGGGCTTATGTCCTTGGCAAGAATGAGCTTCCTTGTGCTGAGAGAGAATCTGTCAGTAGTTGAAGCACACATGCAATTAGCCATCAACTATATTCACTATGACAGTGGGCCAATGATGGTAGACTTACTCCAATGAATACAGTTGATGTGTCTCTTGGTACAAGTCTCATTCCCAGTTTGGAATCCTAAGATTGCCTCAGGGAAGGGACTAACTCTACCAAGCAATCCAAGCAGGATACCTACCTATAATATGCAAAGGTGTTCTCTCTGCAAGAAACAGGTTTTTACTCGTGACTCATCCAGTCTTTCCAAGTGATCAAGGCAACTCACCTTAACCTCCCAGCCTGCAACTTAACACCCAGTTTTACTTTGATTTCTTGCCAGTCTCCATTTCCTAGCGTGATCTGTTCAGGATAAGAGTGTGACTCTCCAGAACTCTACAGACTTTTAGCCTTTATTTCTTCCACGAGTGCTAAATACACTCTGTGCAAAATCACAGAGGTAAGTGCACATGCACAGCCCCATGTGATGTCTTTGTGATCGTGGACATGCTGTGACTCTTCCGGTTCTCACCTTTAAAAATTAATAAGATAGCTTCTAAGCCTCAGGCTAAGATCAAATGCAAACCATTCATGAGCTTTTAGGTTTCAATGTTAGATATCAAAATATTTTTATGGGAAAAAAAACAAGGCTACACTTATTGATTTATTTTAAGATGAGAAAGGTAGGATTGCATCTTCACATAATGCCAAGATGGCAAATGGCCATCACAGTGAATGTGTTAGATGATACTTTTCCGTCAGCCATCCACACCCAGATAGCGTGAGAACAAAGCAGTTGGATTTTCCATTTCCTTTATGTGTCCTGAGCTGACACAGGTATAACTGGCTTTAGACTACACCTATCATCATACTTATTATCCCCTCATAAAAGTTAAGGTATTCAGCTCACTTTGATGTCCATGTAGAGTGTTAAGATATGGAACTAAAAGTAAGAAGAATATAGGAGAAGAATGGGAAGTTGGAGTCCACAAAGGCAAAAGTAAAATGTTTATCTTACAACCATTAAACCATTGAACCAGTTGGGCTCTCTGTCATTGAAAGCGTAAGAAGAGTCTGAAGATGCTTAGACATGGATGTGAGCTGCGTACTCTAAGGCAAGCTACTTGACCTCTACCTTATTACCTGCAATATGGAAATCAGAATCCAGTAATAATATCAGTATTAGATCAGTTGTAAAATATAAAGGGAATAGTGAAAAACCAAAACCAAGTGACTACTATAATTATTATAGGTACATGAGTTGCAGTCTCACAAATGATAAAAATTAAACATGATCCTGTGAATCTTTTCTATATAAGCATCATGCATCAGATAGATGAGGTGACTCACTGGGTAAAGACCTGAGTTCAATTCCTGGAACCTGCATAAAGGTGGAAAAGGAAGCCTGACTCCCCCAGATTGTTATATGACCTCCACACACATATCTACGTATGTACATGCCCTTAAGTACATTAATAGCCAGCATGACCCAGTGTTCGTTTTATGTATTATTAGAAATTATGTGTTGGTGGTTTCTAATAATAATAATGCTTGTCTCAAAGGCTGCAATCCCATTAACAAAGTACCACCACAAAATGAAAAAGCCTCATTTGATTCCATTATAGCTTATATAGCAGAAGAAGAGTTCCCAAAGGCATCATATTCTGAAGCAATTGTCTGGAGCCATTTTCTTTGTGGGGAGTAGTGAATATATCAGCACTGAGGTTTTTTTTTTCTTTTTTAGTTTCAAATTCTCAAATATGTTCCTCAATTTTGTTGACATTAGACACCAACGATCAATAACTTGGTAAATTAGTAAGTTAACACAGTTGGCTTCTTGGTACTTGTTACTGATGTGTGGTAATGTGGAGTTCTAGATCCTCTATAATGTTCTGCTTCTAGTCACAAGGTACTCAAGCAAAATTTTAATTCTATTTCAGCTTCCCCCAATCCTATTTTGTTTTGCCTAGGTCAGAGATTGGGGAAGCAGTTCTGTGTAAATGAGTGAAATAGCAGTGAAGAAAAAAATTTTTTCAGGTATAATTAGAAGAAGCTCATTACGCAAGGAAAGTGGTAGGAGCAGCTGCCAGTAAGAGAGCACCACTGGATGAGCAGGACCTCTGTCCATGGGATCTGTTCACATCAGATAGGGACCAGCCACACTCTGGCCTAGTCTAGCCTATGCTAGTTAATGATTATGCACAGAACTATGGTTCCATGATAGAAACTGATACTGACTGACTGCTTTGTGTGGAGCAAGGAAGAGTCGTTTTCTTCAGGGAGCTGACTTTCTAACTGGAATCAAATTACACATGAAATAATGAGACAGAGAGAAAAATAAAAAGAACTGAGATCAAATTAATCTTTGTGATGTATCAGGATTATTCCAAACAACCTGAATGCCCCATCTCATGGATGTTTACAGCAATCCTTGGGTGATTCTGCATTTTTTTTTTTGGATGGGGAAACCAAGGCAGAAAAATTAAGCAAGTGACTCCAGTTTATTGAGGCACAAATGTTCATCTCAGCATTGATTCACAGAAAGAGCAGAACTCCCACCCACATCTTAAGTGTTGCCTCAAAGCAGGACCACCTAAAGGTCAAAGAGTTGGTAGAACAGAGAAGTTATTTTAATTTTTGTCTTGCAGATGACCTGTGTAAGAAAGGATAACCACAGGATATTCTCCATTAAATCATCTTAACCAAGAAAATGCTGTTTTTTACACACTTCATCTTGAACTCATGTTTATCCCTGAGCTGTGGGTGACTGTCCATATCTGGGGAGTCTTACCTCAGTGGATGCATCTGCTTCCAAGTGCCTCCCTAAACTCTGAGTGGACTGGGATCCATCTGGACTTGTAACAGGTTTAGTGGCAATAGACAAGAGTCTGCACTGTCCCAGGCATGTGTCCAGGCAAGCACTCTATGGGATTAACTGGTGTTGGTATGCCAACTCCAACCCACATCTGAAATAGGTTGTAGACCCTTAAGACTATGGCCCCAATGAGTCTTAGAAGCCTTTTCACTTTACAGTGGGAGAATTTCAACAAGTGAAAATGTGCTAGTGAGGTATTTATATCAGATATTTATAGCAAGTAATTTTGATGTGTATTTTCAAATTTAAAAAATTCACTTTTTAAGGCTATCTTAGAGCAAAGCAAAGATATACATAAAATTAATAGATGAATTTATTTTCTCTTGGAAAACAATTACCCTTAAGGATAGAGCAAAATACCAGTTATTGACTATATCAAACATCTTTTCAAACTCAAGATTTGTTACTTTTGCAAGATGGATAGTGTTCTTCCACTAAGACACTGTGAAATTGCTAACCTGGGGGAGAAGTGAGCAAAGCTTTCCTCTGCTATCACATTAGAGCCTCACAAAATACAGCATTAGGATTTAAAATAAAACTTAAGAAATTCAAAAGTATGACATGACTGATTATTTTGAGAACTCAAGAGAAAATTGAAATATGCTAACACAAAGACCTCCTGGAAGAGAACAGATGTTTAAGAAAACTAAAAGAAAAACTAAATAAATATATAACATCACTGTAAACACTCCACCAGCTGGCACCCTACAATTATGCAAAAAGTATGCCCGTTTCTCAAAGCTGGATATGATAGTCTGTTCACACCATGATTCCTACATCTGTAATTTGCATTTACGTGTATTTTTAGTTACTTATCATCAGAGCAAAAATGCAAAATCAGCTTTCAGCTCTAGCTGTCTTCCCATGCATGTGTAGCACAGTAGTTTGAATGAGAAATGTCCCCCACAGGCTCAGATTTTTGAGTGCTTGGTGTCCATTGGGTGGTGCTGTTTGGGGAGATTTAAGTGGTGCAGCCTTGTAGAAGGAAGTATGCTTCTGCGTCTGACTTGGAGGTTTTCATTCCTCACCTCACATCCAGTCCACTCGAATTCCTTTGTGTCTGTTCCTGAAGATATGAGACCTCAGCTTCCTTCTCCTGCCTGTCACTTGCTGTCATGCTTCCCTGCTGTGGTAGGCCCATCCTTTTGAAACCATAAGCCCATATAAGCTCATCTTTAAATGACCTTTGGTCACAGTGTCTTATCACAACAACAGAAAAGTAACCAATGCACACACTTCCTTCAAAATACAAACTCTTACTAGGATTAAATTTTCTATATCAAAATATTATCATACAAATCTAATACACATAGTAACTTCAAAAAATAACCTTGTTTAGTGATAGAGTTATTTACTCTACTAAGCTAAAAAGGAACCTCCCAGAAATACCTGGATCCTAATCCCTGAAATCTATAAATTCCCTGAAGCCTATTATATCACCAAAGGGCTTTGCAAACTATTAGAGTAAATATTTTGAGATGGAATGATTTTCCTACACGACACAGTTGGCTCTAATGTGATAAGAAAAGTTCTTATTAGAAAGAAGCAGAACAGTCAGGGGTATGGGAGAGAATTTGAAAGTGTATACATACTGTTGGCTTTTGTTTTAGTTTGAGTTTTACTGCTATGAATAGACACCATGACCAAGGCAACTCTTATGAAGGACAACGTTTAACTGGGGCTGGTTTATAGGTTCAGAGTATCAGTCCATTATCATCATGGGAGGAAGCACAGCAGGATCCAGGCTGGTATGGCACTGGAGGTCCTGAGAGCTTTACATCTTCATCCAAAGGAAGTCAGGAGCAGACTGTCCTCAGGGCAGCTAGGAAGAGTGTCTCAAAGCCCACCTCCATAGTGACATACTTCCTCCAACAAGGCCACACCTTTTCCACCAATGCCATACCTCTTAATAGCACTACTCCCTGGGCTGAGCATATTAAAACCACCACAGTCTTGAACACAAAGAAGCCAATTGGACCATGGACCAATCAATGTGGATCACCTCTAAAAGCAAGGAAAGACAAGGAAAATTTACATTCTTGTCTCCAGCATTTGGTGATACTTTGATGTTAGTATAGTGAAGCCCATTATTAGTAAGATAGTAAGTTTATGTCATATTAAGCTACCTTTTTGCAACATGTTTTCACTGCTTAATGATCCAGAGTGGAGTGGGAGATGCTCAGTAGGTTTACTGACATAAAAGACTTATATTCACTCAATGGATACTATGTTTTTGTTGGATATTATTGAATAGTACAACTCCAAGTTATTATGATCCTATGCTAAGGATGGAAGAAGGGATATTTTTAATTTAAATTTGTGGTTTGTGACTATTTTTTGTGTATGTATGGTGTAATGGGGTAGGTGTAGGGACACATGCATATGTCACAGCAACTGTGTAGAGGAACAACCTTAGGGAGTCAATATTTTCCTTCTACATCATGTGGGCTCTGGGCAATTAAGGTTATATAGTAAGCACTTTTAAGTGCTGAGCAATCTTCTTTCTTTCTTTCTTTCTTTTTTGATTTTTGGTTTTTTTGAGGCAGGGTTTCTCTGTATAGCCCTGGCTGTCCTGGAACTCACTCTGTAAACCAGGCTGACCTCAAACTCAGAAATCTGCCTGCCTCTGCCTCCCAGAGTGCTGTGATTACAGGCGTGCGCCACCACTGCCCTGCCTGAGCTATCTTCTTATCACAAGATCCTATTTTCACTGGTGTTGGTTGAGTGTTTTGAGCTGGAACCTTATTGTGTGGCATTGGTTAGCCTGGTGCTCACTATTTAGTTCATGCCGTTGCCAAGCAATGGCATTCCTCCTGCCTTAGCTTCTCATGTGCTAAGATTACAGGCATGTGCTAAACAATGTCTGGTTCTAAAGGAACCCAGTCTGTCCTTGAACTTGAGCTAACCCTTCCTCATCCTCTTCAGTGGTCTGTCTGCAAAGCCGCCCCTTATGCAGGAATCCTACACACTTCTCCTTGGCTATCAGAACATCACCCCTTTTCTACTTGCAAAAACAATGTTTAAGAGGAAGGCAGGAGTCTAGAGCTTGAAGTTAATGTAAGAAGAGATTGAAAAGACTTCCACCCTTCAATGGACTTAACTTACAAAGAACTCTACCAGGACTAGACAGGTGGGGATCCCACATCCACAAACTGATTGCTTTCCTCTTCAAAACTGCACTTTCCTCTGTGTCCTAAGGCTTAATTGTTCCTGGAGCCAACCTAATGCCTATATCCCCTTGGATGAGGGGAAGGTAGTCAGGGTGTTCTTGGTAGATTCCCTTGTTTGCATCAAACTATAAATAAACCCATTTTCTTTCATCAGTTTCTCTGTAATACAGGAAATTGATGTGGAGTGTTTAGGTGCCTAATTGCCTTGTAACAGTGTGAGGTGAAGTCCAGTTTATCATTTTATTCCCATGTAAGACATGTTTTGAAGTCACATCAAATATCAAATATCTCTAGATCATAAACTTTTCTCCTCAAAATTATTCTTAATTATGGACTATATTTGACTCTTTAATAACTTTTATAACAACATTTATACACATTTATATGTATGGTATAAAGTAGGATTACATATGTGGATATGTAATTATCCCAGTGTAGTATATTGAAGTCCATTGTCCCCACAAAATGCTTTGACACATTTGAAGAAAAACAGGCATTTGCTCTGAATTCTTAATATTATTATATTGATCTATATATCTGTTCTTATGCTGGTAGCATACTGTTTAAATTACATAGTTTTTATAATAAACTGCAGTTGAAAATTAAAGTACCCCAACTTTATTAGATTTCAAAAAGAGGTGTTTTATACTCTGGAAACCGTTATATTTCTATATACATTTTTTTAATATCACAGTATGTGTTAGCATTTTGATAGGTCTTGTTGACTCACATTAGGGAGAATTGATTTTTTTCCTCTTAAATTAACCTTTCCCAAGATGTAGATAAGTGTAAATGCACTTAGTAACGTGTTAATATCTGGTCCCCTTTGGTGTTATTTTATTGGTAGGCTGAAGACATGAGTTTTTTCCTGGAAGAAAGTTTCACTTGTCAGTGATGGATTCACCCTCCTTCAATCACATATCAACTTGGCAGTGGTAGGAATTCCTCCTGCCTTTCCAGCTGGTTCCTTTCCCATGTCCACTCAGCATTCTTCAGTCTCATGATGGCTCACTTCCTGCTCAGCCTGTCTCCCTTTTGGCCTCAAGCCCCATTCACTTCCAATTGTCCACTCTGCCGTCTTCTCCCAAGAGGATGGTTGTGTTCCAAAACCTGTGACCTGGATTTCTTTCTTATCATGTGAGCAGTTCTCTCTACCTAGTTCATGTCATAGGACAGGTTTTATGAAATTGTGAGATGGATTTTACAAGCCTTTTTGTTGCTGGCCATGTCATATGCAAACTGTGTAATCACAGTTTGCGAATCCTGCTCACCAGCTCCTCATCCCTAGAATGAAGAGATTGATAGCTTGTATATAAATCTCAACCCACCCCCATCAGCCTTTGCCTGAAAGTGAATAGATAACATGTAAGAAACCTCATGGGAGACATGGAATATACATTATATAAGATAGTATATATTCATCTGGCATTTAATATCTATGTATTTGTTCACGCAACTATAACATGTTAGCTAGGTATGGCAGGAATGTGGAGAAGGTTAACATTTCTAAACAGAACTGAAATTCTGCTGATTCATTTGATACTTGTAAGGATAGATTGCCTCTTTTACTTATTATACCCTGAGGTTCTCACTCGATGATCAAGTAGCTTCATAAGGAAATTAATTTCACAGGTCTGTGGAGGATATAAAATTAGACATAGAGAATCAGGAGGTGTTTGCATCAGCTAAAATGTGAAATAATAATAATAAAAAATCACTAGCTGAGAATAAAGGACTGTGGTTGTTTGAATGAGAAATATTCCCCATAGTCTTGGGCATCTGAATACTTGGTTCTCAGCTGATGAGACTGTTTGGGGGTGGGGAGTTAGATACTAGATCCTTGCTGGGGAAAGTACAACATTAAGGATGAGCTTTGAGATTAAACAACTCATGCCTCTTCTAGTTTGACATCTCTGCCTCATGCTCATGCCTGAGACAAGAACCTTAAGCTTCCTGCTCCTGTCAGCATGTTCTCTGCTTGTTGCTGTGATTTCTTGCCTTGGTGTATTATGATCTACCTCTCTGGAATCATAAGCATGAATAAACTGTTCACATTACCTTTTGCCATTTTATGACAACAGAAGAGTCATCAATACCCAGGTGAAAACCTAGCTATCATTTTCAGCTGTAGAGAGGGCATGGGGAGCACGTAGGAACCAAACAAATAACTATACAGGGATGTCCATATTTAAAGAACAAGGACCCACTATCATGTATATATGTTGAAATGAGGCTTTACATCATACTTCTGGGTGATTTTCTTATTGCTATAGTGGTGACTTGTTGAACCCCAGAAATTTAGCATCTCATAGTTCTGAAGGTTAAAAGTCTGAAGTGAGTTGTACTGGGCTGACATCTGGAGGTTTGAGAGCAGAACCTGATCTCCTGTCTTTCCAGCATGGTTCATGGCCCCATATCACTTCAGCCTTTGCTTCTGTTGTATCAAGTCCTCTGACTCTGACCCCTGCTTCTTGTAAGTGAGGACCTGATAATTACATTGAGTCAACATGGATAATATCTACATCTCAAAATACTTCACGTGATAGCATTTTTAACGTTTTTTTCCTGTGTAAGACTAGGATGTGGACATTTTGACAGTGCTTCTCAACCTTCCTCATGTTTCAACCTCCTAATACAGTTTCCCATGTTGCGGTGATCCCCAGTCATATAATTATTTTTGTTGCTACTTCACAACTGTAATTTTGCTACCATTATGAGTCAATAATAATGTAAATATCTGATAATGTAGATGGTCTTAGGCAACCCCCATGAACAGATCATTCAATCCCAAAATGGTCATGACCCACAAATTGAGAACCACTATTTTAAAAGGCCATTATTTGACTACCACAGTGTGGATCACCCTGGTATCTATCCCAGTGCCCATATCTGTCACAGAGAAAGAGGTGAGAATAGTTTGTGTAATACCTAAGATGATAATGACACAAACACATGACTGTTAAAATACTCCAATAATTTAAAAAAAGATGAATGGCCAAGAAATGTACAATGGGAACAAGTATGTGCAAAGAGTTTACTTGATGCAGATCCAAATTAGCTGAGTAGTCTCTATGAGCTGTGGATAGAGATGGGGGTCATGAATTTTGATTTACTTTAATTCTCTGGCTTAGAACTTTGTGTATCCAAAGTGTTCATCTCAAATGTCACAAAGCTAAGCATCCCTGAAGAGTGTCACTGTCCCTTCAGAGAAACTCAGAAGTCAGCATGAAGGTCAGAGAGCAGTTTTATGGATTACAGGGATTTAACTCAGGTTTTTCAGGCTTGACAACACGTGCCTTTACTTTATGGGCTTTCTTTTTGACCTTTAAAATGCACTTTTCCAGGCATTGCCCATGAGTTCGGTCAGTAATTAATTGGCCCATTAGACATCTAAGTAAGTATTTAATATCTTGTGTCTTCTGTATCCTATTGGAAGTTGTTGAGATAGAAGGAAATCTGGGTTCCTGTAGATAAAGCAGAAAATAAAACCCCAAAACTATTACTGAGGCCAGATTCTGCATGTAGAATGGAGCCTGGCATGGTTGTCCAATGAGAGGCTCTACCTGCAACTGACTGAGACAAATGCAGATACTTAAAGCCAACCATTGGATTGAGGTTGGGACCCCTGTGGAAGAGTTAGAGGAAGGACTGAAGGAGCTGAAGGGGATTGCAACCCCATAGGAAGGACAACAGTGTCAACTAACTCGGACCCCTCAGAGCACTCAGAGACTAAGCCAAAAACCAAGGAGCATACATAGACTGGTTCATGGCACAAGACATATGTGTAGCAGAGGACTACATTGCATGGCCTCGGTGGGAGAGGATATGCTGAATCCTATGGAAATTTGATGTCCCAGAGAAGAGGGATGCTAAGAAGCAGAAGGGCTTGCTGACAGGAACTTGGTATAGCTGTCCCATGAGAGGCTCTGCCAGTACCTGACCAATATAGATGTGGATACACAACAACAATTATCTGAATAAGCACTGGGACCCTGATGATAGAGTTAGGGAAAGGACTGAAAAAGGTGAAGGGGTTTGCAACCCCATAGGAAGAACAATGATGTCAACTAACTAGATCCTCCAGAGATCCCAGGGATTAAACTACTAACAAAAGAGTATACATAGAGGGACCCACAGCTCCAGCTGCATATGTAGCAGAGGATGGCCTTACCTGATTCTGTGGAGGCTCAATGCATCCAGCATAGGTGCATGCTAGGGTGGTGAGGTGGGAGTGTGTGGGTGGGTGAGGGAACACCTTCAGAGAGGCGAGGGGAGGGCAATTGAATGGGGAGTTGCAGAGGGGAAACCAATTGAAGTGTAAATAAATAAAATAACCCCAACCTCAATAAAAGAAAGAATAAATGAGAGAAAGAAAGAAAGAAAGAAAGAAAGAAAGAAAGAAAGAAGAAAGGTAGAAAGGAAGGAAAGACAGGAGGAAAGAAGGAAAGGAGGAAAGAAGGAAGGAAGGAAGGAAGGAAAGAAAGGCAGAAAGGAGAAAGGAAAGAAAGGATGAAAGAAGGAAAGAGAGAGAAAGAAAGGAAGGAAGGAAGAAAGGAAGAGAAAGAATAGCATCCTTATATATGAGTTATGACTTGAATCCTCAAAAAACAGCATTTATAAACTTGTTCCTTCTGGGCTCGAGATATAAATGCTTTAGTGCTAGGCAGTAGACTGGAGCAGTGGACCTTCATCCACCAATCACTTCCTTTAAATCCTCAATGCATATAATTTATAGAAGTTCCTCGGGAATTCTGTCAGTCACCTTTTAAAGCAGACTTTAAATCTTGAGGTATCTTATTGCTCAAGTAAGATACTTTATGGCTACAGTTCCCTGGCCTGACTCTGGGATATTGACTCATGACAGATGACACATTCTGATTACAACATACCTTCTTGCAGGTCACATCTCTCCTATGGCCTCTTCCAAACCAAACCACAGCCATCAAAAACATTCAAGCCAAACTTTTCTGGGAACCCTGATGAAACCATTAATCAGCTAATGGATTTTTCAGATAATTGAATTGAATTTCCCCTTCTCCAACTCAGTTATGAAAAAAGCAAATGCTTCACATTTTTATTGCAGGACCCCAGGGCTCACCTCAAAATCAAATAAACAACCTGCAAACATGACTTTTGCTCAAAATTTTTTTTGGCCACTCAATTCTTTGATTTACTCAGAGATATATGAGAGTCTGAATTCGACATCTGTTTACTTAGCAAGCAGGGAGGGAAGAAAGGAAATAAGAAAGGGAAAAGGGGAGGCAGGGGTGGAGAACTAGAGACTAAGACTAGAAAGGCATCTTAACACCCAGTGATGTTCTCATTATTGAACTTGTGTACAATAGAGGGAGCAGACATGTAGCATCGAGTCGTTGATCAACCACAACCAAAACAAAAATTCCATAAACGTTTTTTAGCCTCTTGCTTCCTAGCTTCTGTAAAACAAACAATAATACACAAACTTTTTTAAAATGCAATTTCACAAAAGGCTAGGTTTACCTTTGATGCCACTTACAGGAAAAACATAAAATCAGACTTCTAGAAACAGAGAGAAGAAGGTGGTTGCCAAGGACTACAGGGCAAAGGGAAATGGAAGCATGGAAGTCATGGGTCATTTCAACTGTATAAGAGGATTGACTTTTAAAGGCCTACAGTGTGCCTCCAGTTACAATGTTGCTATGGAGACAGACTTTTGTTATGTTCTTTCTACATTAAAAGAGTAATGAATGAAGATGGTGGGGAAAATATTAGAATAGAATACATATGATTATGGCATGTTAAAACATAGGTGTGGTATGTCCAAACTTATCAGATTATGTACTCTAGGTATTTATAGCTTTGTATACATCAATCTTCATAAACTTTTAAAATAAGAATCGCTTAATTTTTCAACACTAATGGCATGTTTTAACCAAAAAGAGAACTGTCTCTTATAAGAGTGAAGCAGAGAGCTGGGAATAATAAAGGTTTTTTGAAGAAACTTGGAGTAGGAGTGGGAGGAGAAAATAAGGAATTTAGCTGGACCTTTTCAGTACTGCCAGAGACCTCTCTAGGACAAGCAGGACATGGGAACTGTCAGAATATTTTCTATGTAGGAATTATGCTGGCAGCACTGGGATCAGCACTAGGGACAGCTTTTGCAACCCGCCCCTGCTCCTTATTTCTTATTATTTTCTCAGATTAAGAAGTGTGCACTAGCCAAACGAATTTTCTGTCAATATTAATACACATTGAAATTTCTGAGATTGAAATTCTCAACATATTTCTAAGGACTGGGCTTCAGTGCTCCTAAATCCATACTCCAGCTTCTCTCTTTACTGGGATGGAAGGAACCAAATGGATGTCCCTGTCATCTTCCCTTGGATGTCCTGACATTACCCAAAAGAAGGTCAGGCTTTGCCAGACAGGATCTGTGTAGAAGAAAGTGTAATGGGAAATAGTGAGCTTGGTCATCCAGACAGTGAAGCCATTCCTACCACTTGCCTCCCACTCACAGAAGAAATGGAAAGTCGATGGCACCTCTGGCAACACACTGTGCACTGACTAGTTTCTCTCTAGCAAAAGTAAGTGCCACTCTGTTTTCTATCACCATCAGTTTCTTTGGCCTATGGCCAAATAAACTTCATGAGAGTGGAATTGAAACTTGTAGTGAGCTACTCTGTGCTCTGGAATGGAACTGTACAGTGAGCTACTCTGTGCTCTCTTTTTCTCAGTATGTATTAGGGACACCATCCACACAACCATCAACAGATTCTTCTTTCCCATTGTGTGTGGTTTTGAATCCTATAAGTATGCCACTGCATTTGTACCTACAGTTTGTTTTCAGATTAATTCTACCAAGAAGGCTAGTATGAGTTTCATACTAATATAGTATGAAATATAGTATTAGCATTTAATAATAACTATTTTGTATATGTATATAATTCATTGTGATATCAAATCCTACTTCAATGATTATGAATAAGGACCTTTTTGTAATATTACTGTTTTGAAAATTTAAGGTAAATTGCCCAGCCCATTTATGTTTGTGATGGGTGTTTTATCACTGTCTCCATTGTTGTCTCTCTCACACTTAAAAATACACAGTGCTTTTTTTAAATCTAGACTTAGAATTTTTCAGGTTATTTTTCATATTATATGTTTTTCTATGTTCTTGTCTTTTCGTCGTCTTAGCATTGTCTCCTGAAAAACAAAATCTTTTAAAAAGAAACTGGTAAAATATAGCTTATTGACTTTTCTTAATAAATTGTTGTTTTTCATAAATCATATCTAAGAAATCAATACTGAGCTTGAGGTCGCTGACATTGCTGCCTGTTTTTTTTGCAATTTTATAGAATTCTACTTTTATTCTTAGGTCTATGATGAGCTAGTTTTGGTGTATTGATTGTAAAAGGGTCAAGGATTATGTCCTTATAAGAGGATGTCTATTTGTTTCAGAAGAATTTGTTTAAAACTCTTTCCTTTCCATGCTGAAAAGCTTTGGGACATTTATCATACATCATTGGATCACTGACCATGCATATTGGTCTATTTCTGAACTTTTAAATGGTGTAATAAGAGCTGATAATATTTTATATCTTTTTAAAGCTTGTATTAATTGTTCTACTGTAGTTTCATTTTGCTTTATTTTATTTTTGTTATTTTAGAATTAGCATGTCAAATACAAAAAAAATACTTGCTTAGATTTGGTCTAGGACATTAATGATGTGGATTGGTTTAAGGAGAAGTATCATTATCAGCATCAGCTTCTCTGCATCTTCTTCACTTGTGCACCAATTTTGATAGTTTTATTATTGAAATTTTGGAATCTTTTGCTATAGATCTATCAGTATTTTCTTAGGGTCAGATGCCATAAAATTGACATTATTTTTACATATTAAGTTCCTGCTTTTCTTTTTTACTATTAATTGGTTAATTAATTAATTAATTAATTAATCCTGATTACAGCTCCCCTTCACTTGCCAGCCCCTCCCTTACATAGCCTCCTCCCTCCCCTTTCCCTTCTCCTCTGAGAAGGGATGGGCCCTTGGGTACCAATCCACCCTGGCACATCAAGCCTCTTCAGGACTTGTCACATCCTCTCCCATTGAGGCCAGACAGCCAGTCCAGTTAGGGGAGCAGTGTCCACTGGTTGGCAACTGAGTCAGAGAGGGTAATCACTTCGGTTGTTGGGGAACTTGTATGAAGATCACGCTGTACTTCTGCTACAAATCTCTTTGGTTGGTGGTTCAGTCTTTGTTTGCCTCCAAGGGTCTAGGTTAGCTCACTCTGTTCCTCTTGTGGACTCCCTGTACCCTCTGGGTCTTTCAATACTTCCCAAAACTCTTCCATAAGACTCCCTGAGCTCTCCAGCGACTGAGCAGGCAGGTACAGCCAGGAGCTCAGGGAACACAGGAGTGGGGCAGAGCAGCCAGGACAGGGTCCGTCCAGGCTCTCCCTGCACCCAGGAGCTGGGCAGCAGCACGGATGTCTGTGCACGGATCCTGCCTGGGGAGAACTGCTCTGCAGGGAGTGATTTGACTCCTGGCTTTGGAGATGAGACCTCCATCTTCTCTCCTGCCACTGAGCAGGTGGGTACAGCCAGGAGCAGGGATATAAATTGGAAAGGAAGAAATCAAAGTATCACCATTTGCAGGTGATATGACTGTATACTTAAGTGACACAACAAACTCCACCAGAGAACTCCTAAACCTGATAAACAACTTCAGCAAAATGGCTGGATATAAAATTAGCTCAAACAAATCACTACCCTTCCTATACTCAAAGGATAAAGAGGCTGAGAAAGAAATTAGGGAAATGACACCCTTCACAAAAGTCACAAATAATGTAAAATACCTTGCTGTGATTCTAACCAAGCAAGTGAAATATCTGTATGACAAGAACTTCAAGTCTCTGGAGGAAGAAATTGAAGAATATCTCAAGATGGAAAGCTCGCCCATGCTCATGTATTGGCAGGGTTAATATGGTAAACATGGCCATCTTGCCTAAAGCAATCTACAGATTTAATTCAATCTTCATCAAAATTCTTAGTCAATTCTTCATAGAGTTAGAAATTTCCAAATTCATCTGGAATAACAAAAAACCCAGGATAGCAAAATCTATTCTTAACAATAAAAGAACTTTTGGAGGAATCACCATCCCTGACTTCAAGCTATACTACAGAGCAATAGTGATAAACACTACATGGTTTTGGTAAAGTGACAGGCAGGTAGATCAATGGAATAGAATTGAAGACCCAAAAATGAGCCCTCACACCTATGGTCACTTGATCTTTGACAAAGGTACTAAAACCATCCAGTGGGAAAAAAGCAGCATTTTCAATAAATGGTGCTAGGTCAACTGACAGTTAACATGTAGAAGAATGCAAATTGATCTATTCTTACATCCCTATACAAAGCTCAAGTTCAAGTGGATCAAAGACCTCCACATAAAACCAGATACACTGAATCTAAAAGAAGAGAAAGTGGGGAAGAACCTGGAGCACATGGGCACAGGGGAAAATAGAACACCAACCAAAACAGGAGCTGGTTCTTTGCAAAAACAAACATGATAGATAAACCCTTAGCCAAACAAACCAGATGTCACAGAGACAGTATCCAAATCAGCAAAATCAGAAATAGAAATGGAGATATAACAACAGATACTGAGGAAATTAGAATCATCAGATCCTACTACAAAAGCCTTTACTCAACACAACTGGGGAATCTAGATGAATTGGACAATTTTCTAGACAGATAACAGGTATCAACGTGAAATCTGGATCAGATAAATGATGTAACAATCCCATAACCCCTAAAAAATAGAAGTAGTCATTAATAGTCTCCCAACCAAAACTATCCCAGGACTAGATGGATTCAATGCAGAGGTTTTTTTTGCCCACAATGCTTTCTAGCAGATTTGGTAATTTTTCTTTCATTTCTGCTTTACCAAGAGTTTACAATTTTATTAGTCACTTATGGATGTTGAGTTTTTATAAATACTTTACCCATTCAGCTGACTTATTTTTACCCATTCAGCTGACTTATTTTTACCCTTGTTGACATGTGAAAAATACTAATTAATTTTTAACAATTTTGATTACTTAAGGAAAAATCCTCCTTGATCACAATGGAATATAATTTTTCCAGATCCATCTTGCTCATATTTTGTTAAGGAATTTTGTGCTTATGTTCAGGACCGTATATATGTGTAGTTTTATTCTTTAAAACTCCCTTGTTCCAGTTTGATATGATGATAAAGCTGAATTCATATAACATATCAGAATGCAGTCCTTCACAATAAGATTCCTAGCATATATTGTGAATTATGCTCATTCATTCATTTCTTCTAAATGTCTTAATTTATATGCATAGTATTATATATAGGATTGCTTTAATAAACTCTCCTGCATGTCCCGAGTCTCCAGAACAAATTTTCATCTACTTTTATCATCAACTTTATTTTTCAATATTTACTTTTCTTTAACTTATGATTTTTTAAAGTGAATCTTAAAAAAACCACTAAAAGAAACAAAAAGCTAAGATTTATTTTATTTTTAATTACATTCATATCTCTGTGTGAGCATGTGCTGAACCTAGAAAAGGAAGTTGCATGTCCTGGGGCCGGGGTTATAGGGAATTGTAGTCACTTTACATGAGTCCTAAGATCTGGACTTAGGTCCTCTGAATGAGTACCAAGCACTCTACCTGTAAAACCACCCAAATAGTTTTTCCACTCACTGACATCTCTTGTGCCAGCACAACTCCAATTATTTATTCATCTGTTCCATAATTCCCCACAACTCCTACTATTCTGTTCACCTCTTTCCATGCAGATGATCCAGTGATGAGATTTCTGTATGCAGGTTTCCCCAGGTTTCTGTAATCTATTGATGTACCTGATTCAACTTCAGGATATGGATTTTTACCAAGTTTCCCTCCCACTCTGGCATTTGAGGTGATACTTCCAAACCCGTTTGTTAATCAATTTTTGGCATCATAGTTTTATTAGAGCAATGACTTCTAGCTTACTAATGAGTATTATTAAATTTAAAAATTTAATTTTCTTAAGAATTTCAGGCAGAAATATATCATTTCAATATCTTCCTCTTGCCCACAAACTCCTCTCATATCCTTGTCTTAGTCACTTTTCAATTGCCTTGACAAAATGAAATTTATGAATTTCAAATTTATAATTTGAAAGATTAAAGCATACATCCTTATGCACAAGTTCAAGGTTGAGGGGGAGGGGAGATGAAGAGGGCGAGGGCGAGGGCGAGGGCGAGGGCGAGGGCGACCTAAATGGGAATGGTATAGGCTTTTGAAACCTAAAAGCCCACTCCAGTTATATACCTCCCTCTAATAAGGCAACTGCCTTCTAATCCTTCCCAAACTGTTCCACCAAATAGGGACCCAGTATTCAAACATACATGGGTCATTCACATGCAAACCACTACACCCTCCATTCCCTCTCAGATTTATATCCTCTTTTCTTTAATTATTATTGTTGTATATGTATAAACACAATGTATATAAAGAAATAGCCTGCTCTTTCCATTAATTGCCATTCTTTCATGAATAAATGTTTTGAGTTACTTGCAAATGGATAACATATTGGGGAGTTCTTTCTTGCAGAATACGAATTTTCCTTCTCTCAGCAGGCATTAATTTCCCATAGCTTATGATCTAGGGTAGAGCATTTGAGATTTTCCCCACCTACATTGACATTTTGACTGATGTTATTGTGTGGGGTTTTTTTAGGTGACCACATATTTTTAAGTTTCATGACTAAAGCTTCCCTGCCATATAGAGAATATGCCATTTCACTGTAAACATCCTGTATTATGTGGGAAGCATTATCATTACAAGTATTATAGCTTACTTGAAATTACACACACACACACACACACACACACACACACACAAACACACACACACACATACACACACACACACACACACACAGAGAGAGAGAGAGAGAGAGAGAGAGAGAGAGAGATGCCAATATTGAATTATGTATTTTAAGTAGACATAAAATAATGTAATAATGTTTTGGGGGGATTTTCAAACATCCTAATTGATTTACCTCTCTTTCTCCCTCTCTCTTTCTACTATCCTCACTTCCCCCATCTTAGTTAAATCATTCTTCCATTTTTTATTTCCCCTTCATTGTGCCTATGTCCTATTATCTCCTCTAGAGCTCCCTATCACCCAACCACACGCATGCTCAGAGGTTGTGGGACAAAGAAATGGAAGGAGTCTCTTTCTGGGGGTCTGGGCCATATGGTCTATGTGTCTGTTGAAAAGTTTCCAAGATCTCACTAATTATATTTTGATTAATATAAATATCAATCCTTGTTTAAAAGTGTGTATTTATTTAAATACAACTTAATCTCATAATATACTAGTGACTATTTGGTCAGAGTTAACCACTTTTCTCAGCAATAAGACATTTTCCTATAAACTATAGAGGTGCAAGAAGTAAATGCTAGGGCATCATATGCACTGAATTGGATCTCCACCACTAAACTGCATCCCTAGTACCTGTAGTGGTATTTCTTTTCTTTGTGTTATTTACATTTTCAATTTTCTCACCTTTTATTGAAAATATTCTTTTTTCTCATAATATATTCTGATTAGTTTCCCTGACTCTACTCTTTCTAGTTATTCCATACTTCCCCTCTGTATCCAATTCCCTTTATGTCTCTCATTAGAAAAGAATAGGATTCTAAGAGATAACCAAACATGACAAAATTAAAATATAAGATAAAGCAAAACTGTCATATCAAAGTTAGACAAGGCGACCAAACACCAGGAAAAGAGTTCTAAGATTATACAAAGAGTCAGTGACTCCGTCATTTGATAGTCAATGAATACTTTCTCTGGGTAGAAAGAGGATATTTAATATTTTATTTTTAAGGTGGTTCTGCAAGAACACTGAAGAAGCATAGAGTCAAAACATAATCCATTTTTCATTTTGATGGCTAAATACTCTTCAGATTTGTGGAAAATATGATTTTACACACTCTGGGAGATAAAAATTGGATTAAAAGTAAATTTTCATTGACCTCCTTTGATAGCTAGTACTGATAATTGAAAGGTGATGCCGAGGGATGCTCTGCTTAGAATCAAATAAAACTTCTGTAGCCATTTCCCACAGCTGAGAATGAAGAGCTCAAGCCTGCCAGGCCCCTTATGGTTCAACTAGAGGCTGTAATGACTCAGTAAACTCCCCAAAGCCTTAATTTGGGTGGAGGGATTAAGCAAAAACAGCCAGTATTGTACTCGTAGCTCAAAGCCAAATATCTAAAAACATACTTTAAAGGGAGCAGAAACATTTCTTCAAGTCTCCATATAAAATGTTTATAGACTATTCCAGTCAAGTTAGAGGCTCTCCGTGTTATTATTAGAGAAACTTGAGATTTTTGCAGAGTAAGGCATTATTAGTACTTGTGTTGCTTTCTGAAAAAGAGAGAGGCTATGAGAAAGTATTTAGATGTTGCTTGCTGTTGGCACTGATGTACTTTAATGAATAGTAGTCATCTAGTTAAATGGTCTTCAGTGTAACAACAGCAATACTTTGCCCAGTGCCGGACTAATCTTTTTTACTGTACCTGTTAGTCTACTGAATAACTTGATGGACACTGGAAAGGCAGGCACCAATGGAATGGACAGACAAGTGGCTAATATGCTTCAAGCAGCCTGTGGCATGAGATGCCATCTTATTCCAGATTTTTATTATCTTGAAAATTGTAGGTAGAAAAGTAGGATACATAAAAGGAGTTGAACATGGAAAATTTAGTCATCCTTTCATCTAAAGCATGATTTGAGTGGAATAGTTAAAATGTGTGCAGAAGTTCTTGGAATACAATAAATGCTTTATGAATGAGTCTGAAACTGAATCAAATAATCAGTTGACCCAGACCTCTGACTTAGACTCCTGACCTAGACCCTTGAGACTTTAACAAACTTCCAAGGTAGTAATTGAAAGGAAAAGAAAAAGAAATTACTTTTTAGGTAGAGTCAACTCCTAACACAACTCATTGTATACTAGAAGTTTTGGGTTCTGTTAGTATACTTTCATTAGTTCTTCTGTGTCTCTATGACTTTTCCTTTCCATATATTATGGTTTTCAAATGTTATTGATTACAGTGGGCATTAATAGGGTCAGGTGGGAGAATCTTGATGGAAATGTATCATCAGGAACTGGGCAATGATAATCATGTATTTTAGTGAGCTAAGCATCTTGAATTCTATTGTGCTTTGTCAGGACAAAAAAGTCTTATTTGTGTGTTGTGTATCTAGTCACCATATACTTATATGATTTAGCAAAAAATACTAGGACATGTGATATTAGTTAAAAAACCTAGTGCCTGCTCACTACCATGCTATACCACAGAGAAGAAAAAGTAAACTCAAGAAATCATACTTCTTTTAAAACATTTTATTAGAAATACATGAGAAAATATTCTCTGAAACATCTGAAGAAAGGTGCTCTAATATGGCTGTATTTTTATTCCTAACTTAAAAAGTGTCTGACATACAATGGGAGCTAACTAAATGAAAGAAAAATGTCTACATAAGGTCTTTTGTATTTTGACATGGGCTCATACTGTGAGTGTGAATTAATGAAGTTGTCCATCCTAAAACTATTACTAATACATTCCTCTAACTACAAGTAGCAACCTACTCCTAAACCCAGAGTCACCCAGAACTCTGACTTGTGGATCTAAGGACTTACCTACTGTTTTCCAGCCAGGTTTTTGAGACTCTCCTTCCTTCTGTAGAAATCTGTTTTTCTTTATATGGTAGAGCAGTCATACAGAGTTCTGTGACACTGTTTGGCTCTCGTGTCCTTTGTTTGCGAAACAAAGGTAACTTCCTAAACTAAACAGTTTTTGATCATTTGCACTAAAATATTTTTTAGTGGCAGGCAGGCAAGCTCTGGAGTCAGAGTTATCATTGTGCATATACAAGCTCACAGTTACTGGTCCTGTAACCACGAGTAAAATGTTCAGGTCTTTTAGATTCTGTTTGTTTTCTATGGCGGTTTGAATGAGAAATTATCCCATAGGCTCAGGTATTTGAAGACTTGGTCCCAGTTGGCTGGAAAAGTTATGAAAACGTTAGGAACTGGAGCCTCAGAGGAGGAAGTGCATTGCTGGGAATAGATTGTGGGCCTTTCCAGGCTTACTCTTTTTATAAAAAAAAAAAAATCTCCTCTCCTCCCTGGGCTCTTCTTTTCCCCTCTCTACTCCCTGGGTGGGAGTGAAATATGACAAGCTATCTTCCTGTTCCTATTGCCATTCTTTTCCCACAAGGGTGCACGTTGTCCTCAGATACCATAAACCATAATAATCCTTTCTTAAGTTGTTTTTGGTTGTGATATTTTATCACAGCAACAGAAAAGTAATATAGAAATTGGTACCAAGAGTGGGGTAACTAATACATTTCTTTTTCTGTAAAATATATATTTGTTTTACCTACCACATGAAGTATGTGGGAAATTTGAGAAATTACTTGTTCTCTGGTTTATTTTTATGTTTCCTAACTTGGAAACAGTAGCACCAATGCATAGTAAAATGTACTGTATGATTCATCATTCAAGTAAGACTTAAAGGGACCATGTTTTAAGAAGTTCCTACTTTCAGGAAAAGATGAATTCATCACACCTAGTCAACAGAACCAAACGTCCCTTTTCTAAAGACTCACTATTGCTCATGCATTCTTTTTTGTTTACTCCATTTCTCCGGTAGAAAATCAAAGATTCCATCACACATACACACACATACACACACACACACACACACACACACACACACACACACAGCTATAAGTTCTCTTTCGTCAAACATAGAAACATAAAGTAGATTCTTTCTTAATTCAAATTATGTTACTCTGTTCAACACTATTCAGCAGCTCTCAGACTTTGCTTGAAAGAAAAATTGAATGCTTTCCAATGTCCTCCTTGTCTCTAAATGATTGACCTTTCACTTATCACCCATGAGAAGTTTTATCCTTAACTCCTTTTGTGTTCTTGGTTCTACTTCAGCCTCCTAGCCTTCTTGTTATACCTATACATACAAGTCATCTCACTTTAATTCTAGTGCCTTCTAAGTCCCGAGATGTGTTATATCTGAAAGGTCATATGAACATCAGCTCATCACTGCAACTTTTCTCAAATACCTACTGCTCCATGATATCTTCCTAGGGTATCCTCTTTCAATTCCATATCTACATACAGTGAAACCTTTCTTACTTCTGTCCCAAAGCTACTATCCTGCACTCTCTAAACTGTATGTAAACAGTTTACTTTAGAATTTTGGCAAAGGGAAGCAAGCATCATTGTCTTTATTCACAGTGCCTTGTTGCCTGTGCCCTGAACTACTCACTGCCCCACCCTGCCTGCCCTTGGGGTTGGGGGTGAGGTGGAGCAGAGTCAACAACACAGATTCCAGGAGCAGATGAGAAACCACAGCTAGCTCTCTGAACACTGTTGTGAGCTCATTTAATACTATTCACCCATGCCCTATTGGTCCCAAGAAGCATCTCTTCTAAACAGCAGTTACTGATTGGCTGGCATTGTCTGCACCTTGGTCTCTCAAGCAGTCCTCAGTTAGGTCCTCCTGCAGGAAGTGTTTTGGTAGCTGTGCAGCCCCCAGTGTTTACATAGAGGTGGCCCCACCCTTCCCACTACAGTGTCTTTTATGCATGTAAGAGGAGATTGGCAAGAGGGACAGCTACAAATAACTAACTAGCTGCATATACTATTGGACTTTTGTTTTACAACACAAATTTCATATAAGAATTTAGTCTTCATATTTTACATAGTTTATTAGACTCAGTGTTCTTGCTTAGAAGGGTATAATAGCATAATTTAGAATATCTAAAACTATGCATTAGATCATTCTGAACCACAATATTCATTTCAAAATATTACAAGGGCATTCATCTAAAGAAAACATATACAATTAATTGAAAAGCCCAAGACTAGAAATGACTTCCAAGAAAGAAGTAGCTCATTTTAAAATATAATGAATTTTTTCTTAAAAGGAAGAAAACTACAAAAAAGCCTTCATGTCTAAGAATATATGTGAATACACAGATATACCTCCAAGCAATTGAATGAATTACTTTAATCTTTATGGTACCCTATAATAATTAATATAGACAGTAAGCCAAATCATAAGACCAGAGGACTTTATTTTCCTTCAATAAAAATTAAAATGAGCCCGGGATGGCGGCACACATGTGCAGTCCCAGAACTTTGGAGGGTAAGGCAAGAGGATTAATGTTTCAAAGCCAGCTAGTGTCACAGCAAAGTGGCTGTCTCTAAATAAACTTGTCAGACATCAATGGAAGGAAAGACCCTTGCTCCTGAGAAAGCCCCATGTCCCAGTGTAGGGGAATGCCAGGGTGGAGAGGCGGGAGTGGGTGGGTGAGCACCCTCATAGTAGCAAGGGGAGGGAGGATGGGATAGGGGATTTCTGGAGGGAAAACTGGGAAAGGGGATAAAGTTTGAAATGTAAATAAATAAAATATCCAATAAAAAATTGGAAAAAAGGTAACAAAAAAAACTAAAAAGTAAACAAATAAGAAATGAAACTTTACCAAAAAAAAATTTTAAAAGAAGCGCTATGTTTCAGACATCCTATTTCCCTTCATTTGTTATGGTGTAAGAATCATTTTTGGGAGAGCCTTTATTGGGGTAAAGAAGCTCATTGGGTTTCCTTGTTATCCGCCAACATATTTGTCTGTCAGTGTCTGAGTATAGTGCCAGAGCCTGTCAAGAACAAAGAACAAGCAATTTATATTATTCTTTGGCAGCCTATTGGTGTTTGCAGATTAAATGACATTGACTAACTTTTCAGTATAAGATTATTCAAACTCTACTCTTGAAATTTTACCTGAAGATGCTTTTATCAATTTAAGTTTATAAGTAGTTTGTTTCTGTGTATAAATAATGTGTGTGTGTGTGTGTGTGTGTGTGTGTGTGTGTGGTGTAGTATAAGGTGATGCTTGAACCAAATATCCTGTATATGTAAGGTTGGTGCTTTATCATACAGTCTAAGTTCAAATCCTTTATATTTTTGATTTTGAGATGTGATCACAAAGTTCTATCATGTGACTCTGAAGTATGTAGCCTAGGCAGACCTTGAACTGGAGATTCTCTTTAAATATCCTGAATAGCTAGGATGACAGGCATAAAACATCACATCTAGCTTCAGTGTCAAATTTTCTTCAAAGTACTTATATGTCACAATAACAACCTTGCCAACAACTTTTCTGTGTGTGAGCCCTGATATCTTGAAATGTGCTGTTACTTCATTCAGTGGGTAGCTATTGAGCATTTATTGCCCAAGAAGTCAGGAAAAACAGCATAGAAGGCAGAAATCCTGTTCTCATGAAGTCAGTTATATAGATAAAGTCTTCTGACAGTTATCTGCTTCTCAGTTCTAAGTGAAATCTTCCTCAAAAGTAGACTTAAAAAACACACAGGTTCTCAGCTATGGGACACTTTGTCTTTCGGGATAATTGGTAACATCTGGATATTCTTTTGAGGCATATCACTCATTGGGAAGGGAGGTATGATAGTGGCCTGTAATAATTATCAGCCAAGAATGATGCTAACTTCCTGTCTTAGTCAGGGTTTCTATTCCTGCACAAACACCATGACCAAGAAGCAAGGGGAGGAAAGGGTTTATTGAGCTTACACTTCCACACAGCTGTTCATCACCAAAGGAAGTCAGGACTGGAACTCAAGCAGGTCAGAAGCAGGAGCTGATGCAGAGGCCATGGAGGGATGTTACTTACTGGCTTGCTTCTCCTGGCTTGCTCAGCCTGCTCTCTTATAGAACCCAAGAATACCAGCCCAGAGATGGCACCACCCACAAGGGGCCCTCCCCCACTTGATCACTAATTGAGAAAATGCCCCACACCTGGATCTCATAGAGGCACTTCCCCAACTGAAGCTCCTTTTCCTATGATAACTCCAGCTTGTGTCAAGTTGACACACCAAACTGCCAGTACACTTCCCTACAATAAACAGACCAGCTTGTCACATGAAAGACTGTTATGAAGACCTCTACAGTAGTGGGACTGATTTTCCTCTAGGAACATAAAGTTGTCTGACTTCCTTCCTGGCACACTGTATGAATTAAGCTTGTGATGTTCAAACAAGGAGAAGAAGAGCTTCTCTCTGAACCTGAATTTTTTTGAAGGTTTATGTGGACCGTTGTCATTTTTCTTATACAACATGGAAAATACAAGAGCAAATGTATAATTGGCCTTTCTTCATTTTTGGTATCTCTACCATCCTTTGCTTTGAAAAGACAAAGTGAAGATGTCTTTAGTTCTGCTGCACAAGATAAATTGTTAGAAGCAAGAATGAGCCACTCAGACTGAGACAACATGCTTTGATTGAGTCCTTAGTGAGCACTGAGGAGTGGAAAGGGTAGCTTCTCCATTGTTGATTTGGCTGTCATGTACCAACGTGGCTTTCCCCACAGAGCTCTCACCTCTCCTTTATCTTCACATGCTTCTCATATTGATAGATATAAGATATCTTTATTTGTCATTTTCAGAGATAAAAATGCTCATGGTGAAAATTCTTACAACATAGGATACCAGGGCTAGAAAAATGACTCCTCTGTAGAAAGAATTTCAATCACATTTTTAATTAATTAATTAATTAATTAATTAATTTATTTATTTATTATAAGTACACTGTAGCTGTCTTTAGAAGATGGCATCAGATCTCATTATGGATGGTTGTGAGCCACCATGTGGGTGCTGGGATTTGAACTCAGGATCTCTGGAAGAGCAGTCAGTGCTCTTAACTGCTGAGCCATCTCTCAAGCCCCTTCAATCACATTTTATAAACTTAGAAAAGACTTGGTTATGCTTGTAATGGCCACAAAGTGATAATATTAGTTGGCTATCCATGGTTCAGAAAAATTGCCCCTATGCTTATTTTTCTAAAATGAAGCCGAATTGAAATATGTAATCTCCAAAGCAAAATAAAAGAAAACTCATATTCTTCCCCATAACCTGCCTCATTGTCTCTCATGCTTTAAAAATGTTGAAATATCTTATTCCAGCATGTATAATCTGACTTGAATTGTCTTGATTACATTTTAATTTTTCTCATTTTTTTCTCATTTCTCCTGGTTTCAAGAAAAAGGTCTGAGAAAGTCATTTGCTACACAATGATTCATTTTCTACCAACTCATACATGGCAGTTAATTGATCCTCTTGTAGATATATTGCCCTACCCCCTGAAAAAGAGACTTGAAGTATAGAGGATGATCATTTTTCTTTCAAGTACTTTCAAGAAATTTTGGGCAGGATTTGACTTGGAAATTCCTTCCTGAAAACATCAGTACATATGTTTGTGGATACAGTCTTTGGGGGCTGCTATCTAATAGTTTTCTAGAAGATTGAATCAGAAAGAAATCAGGTCTTCTGTGTTGGCTCAGTGGATAAAATCATTTACCTCCACGTATATCCTGCATTCAATCCCTAGCATGCACATGGTAGATATAAAAAAACCCAACTACTAATTGTCCTTTAAGTTGCACACATGTTCCACAGCATGTACATGCACACAAATACATAGACAAAGGCCAGCGACAACTTCAAAGCCTATGCAACCCTAGAACCATAAGGAAACTGAAAACACAAAATAGTTCAAATAGACACAGAATGTCCTAAAGCAGTGTGTGGTATATCAGTTATCTGTAAAACTCTAGAAGAGTATTTAGATTTCAGTTAATTTTGGAGTTTAGCTAAGTAAATACTGTAATCTTATTTACAGGCTTCTGGATGACCACTGATTTGTAATATGCATCTCCTTCCTTATGAACATAATTGCTTCTGTATGTTGAGAACTTTGGGTCACTTCAGGCTATTTTAAAATGCATCATGGGCTATTGTAGTCTACAGTTACTCTTCTGTACTGTAGAACAACAGAACAGATTCTGATTGCATTTGATTTTCCTTTGTCTGAAGGATAAACTCCTAAGGATAAGATGAAAAATTCTACTTCTAATGTCAGATAAGGAATACCCTTAGGAGGCAGCATTAGTCTCCACCATGCTTTCACTTATGATCTGTGTTATCCTCTCCTTGGGGATAATTCTCTTAGATACACTAGAATAGCAAACCCTGAGCTTGGATATGAACACATACATACACACACACACACACACACACACACACACACACCTATAGATAATGGAATGGAAATAATCATTTTTAACACATTAAAACAAATGACGTCTTTCAAAATTTACAAGATTCACATTTGTCACTCAGCAGCTTCCTACATTACATTTAATTTTGCAGGCTTATTCATACATTCAGTCTCAGTTGGAATTTTGTGGCCAATCTAACATGGAATATTTGTAGAAAACTAATGTTTCTCATGATGGCCCAAATAGACTATCTTTTGTTTTTTATTAAAATTAATTTTATAGGTCCTTACTTACATAGCTCTTATTACTTGTGATGGTATACTATGATATTATGTTATGGAACTTAAATGACCAAAATAATTCATTCTCTAGGATATATTTGTCAGAGTACTCATTATGTGGACAATATGTTTAAACTACAAAGATAAGTTTTTCCCTTTAGAGAGAGTACAGAATTTAGACCACAGCAAATCACGTAGGTCTTCAGTGTAAATGTAAATAAACTAGACCATTCATAAAGCTCAAGCTAAATAAAACAATTAACATTTTAATTCAGATGGAACAAAAGATGAACTAAATGAATAGATTCTGCCAAGAATGCTGAACATTGCTGCTGTACACTTCTATATTGTAAAGGGCTACATTTAGAATTCTCCACTGAGGAGCACCTAAAGAAATGGTTAGAGTCACACCAAGATACTTTATATTGTTTGTAGCTATTGTGAAGGGTGTTATTTCCCTAATTTCTTTCTCAGCCTGCTTATTCTTTGCGTATAGAAAGGCTACTGATTTGCTTGAGTTGATTTTATAACCAGCCCCTTTGCTGAAGTTGTTTATCAGCGGTAGGAGTTCTCTGGTGGAGTTTTTTGGGTCACTTAAGTATACTATCATATCATCTGTGAATAGTGATAGTTTGACTTCTTCCTTTCCAATTTGTATCCCTTTGACTTCCTTATGTTGTCGAATTGCTCTAGCAATTCAAGTACTATATTGAAGAGATATGGAGAGAGGGGGCAGCCTTGTCTAGTCCCTGATTTTAGTGTGATTGCTTCAATTGCTTATACTCTAAGAGCAAGAATAGACAAATAGGACCTCATAAAATTACAAAGTTTCTGTAAGGCAAAAGACACTGTCAAAATGACAAATCGGCAACCAACAAATTGGGAAAAGATCTTCACCAACTCCACATCTGACAGAGGGCTAATATCCAATGTATACAAAGAACTCAAGAAGTTAGACCCCAGAAAACCAAATAACCCTATCCAAAAATGGAGTACAGAGCTAAACAAAGACTTTTCACCTGAAGAAATTCGGATGGCTGAGAAACACCTTAAAAAATGTTCAACATCATTAGTCATTAGAGAAATGCAAATCAAAACAACCCTGAGATTTCACCTCACACCAGTCAGAATGGCTAAGATTAAAAAACTCAGGAGACATCATGTGTTGGCGAGGATGTGGAGAAAGAGGAACAGTCCTCCACTGCTGGTGGGACTGCAAGCTAGTACAACCACTCTGGAAATCAGTCTGGTGGTTCCTCAGAAAAATGGACATGATACTTCCGGAGGACCTAGCCATACCACTCCTGGGCATATACCCAGAAGATTCCCCAGCATGCAATAAGGATACATGCTCCACTATGTTCATAGCAGCCTTATTTATAATAGCCAGAAGCTGGAAAGAACCCAGATGTCCCTCAACGGAGGAATGGATATAAAAAATGTGGTATATATACACAATGGAGTACTATTCAGCCATTAGAAACAATGAATTCATGAAATTCTTAGAGAAATGGATGGAGCTGGAGAACATCATACTAAGTGAGGTAACCCAGTCTCAAAAGAATACCCATGGTATGCACTCACTGATAAGTGGATATTAGCCTAGACTCTTGGGACACCAAAGACACAATCCACATATCAAATGATATCTGACAATAAGGAAGGAGTGGACCCTGGTTCTGGAAAGGATCAAAACATCAGTGTAGGGGAATACCAGAACAGGGAAGTGGGAAAGGGTGGATGGGGGAACAGGGGAAGGGAAACGGGCATGTGAGACCTTTGGGGGATGGGGAACCAGAAAAGGGAAATGAAATATAAATATAGAATATATCCAATAAAAAATTAAAAAAGAAAGAAATGGTCAACAGCCGAGCAGTGGTGGTGCACGTCTTTAATCCTAACACTTGGGAGGCAGAGGCAGGCGGATTTCTGAGTCCAAGGCCAGCCTGGTCTACAGAGTGAGTTCTAGGACAGCCAGGGCTACACAGAGAAACCCTGTCTCAACAAAAAATAACAACAAAAATGGTCAACGTCCTCAGTTAACAAGGAATTGTAAATCAATATAACATTGAGATTCTACCTCACACCAGTGGAATGATCTAATGGCTAAGACCAAAAACTCAGATGACAGCAGATGCTGGCAAGGATGTGGAAGAAGAGGAACACTCTTCCATTGCTGGTGGTATTGCAAGCTGGTACAACCACTCTGGAAATAAGTCTGGCAGTTCCTCAGAAAATTGGACATAGTACTACCTGGGCATATACTATTCTTGGGCATATACCCAAAAGATGTTCCAAAGTATAATAAGAACAATTTCTCTACCATGTTCACAGCAGCCATTTTTTATAATAACCAGAAGCTGGAAACATGCAGATTTCCCTCAATAGAGGAATGGATACAGAAAATGTGGTACATTTGCACAATGGAGTAATTCTCAGCTATTAAAAGCAGTGGATTCATGAAGTTCTCAGGCAAATGGACAGAACTAGAAAATATTGTCCTGACTAAGGTAACCCAGTCACAAAAGAATACACATGGTATGTATTCACTGATACGTGGATATTAAAAAAAAGAAAAAAGAAAAAAACCTCTGAATACCCATGATACAACTCACAGACTGTATGAAGCTTAAGGTGAAGGAAGACCAAAATGTGGATGCTTCAGTCCTCCTACTTAGAAGGGGGAACAAAATAATCTTGGCACGTAGAGGGTGGGAGAGAATTGGAAGGAAGAGAAGAGGGGAAGGAGAAAATCGGGGTAGGATCCGGGATGGGAGGAGACTGGGAGGTGTACAGAGGGTCAGGAAGTTGAACAGAAGTATGTAGCAATGGGGGGATGGGGAACTGTGGGTAGCCACCAAAAGGTCCCAGATGCCAGGAAAGCAAGGTCCTGGGTTCATCCCAGGACCCAATGGGGATGACATTAGCTGAAATACCCAACCAGGGGCGAGAAACCCTGTAGAGACCATATCCAGAGGTTAGATACAGCCCCCAGTGTAGGGATGGTGTTACCCACTCATCTCCAAAATTTTAACCCATAATTGCTCCTTTCTAAAGGAAATATAGGAGCAAAGAGTGGCGCACAGACTGAAGGGAAGGCCTTACAGAGAATGCCCTACCTAGGCATCTATCCCATATGCAGCTACCAAACCCAGACACTATTGCTGATGACAAGGAGTACTTGCTGATAGGGGCCTGATATAGTTCTCCTGAGAGGTTCTGCCAGAGCATGACCAATACACATGGATGCTCACAGCCAACCACTGGACTAAGCAAGGGAACCCCAATGGAGGAGTTAAGGGAAAGACTGTAGGAGTTGAAGGGGTTTGCAACCTCATAGGAAGAACAACAATATCAATTAACTAGAAACCCCAGAGCTCGCAGGGACTAAGCCACCAACCAAAGAGCCAGGGACCCATGGCTCCAATTGCATATGTAGCATAGGATGGCCTTATCTGGCATCAATTGGAGGGGAGGTCCTTGGTCCTATGAAGGCTCAATGCTCCAGTGTAGGGGAATGGTAGTCACACCTACTGACTAGTGCTTATGGTTCTGTGGGGTGTTCTGCTTGCTCTCAGAAGAGAAAGATAAACACCAACTTAGTTGCAAAGCCTGCAGTCCACAATGTTAACCATGATGGGCTGGTGCAACATTGGCACAGATGTTGTGGGGGTAATCAATCACTCTCAAAATGGATTTAGCACCTACTCACTCCATAGGATGAAACCCTTGCCTGTCACAGCTCAGAAACCCAAAATATATAGGCTGTGTGTCTAGGGGAAAACAAAATATTACTGTTCTACTAAAGGAAGATAACAATAAAATGACTCCTAAAAGCATGCTGCTCTGCCCACACATCAGTGCCTCACTCAGCGACCATCAGAGAAGCTTCTCTGGCAGTAGATGGGAACCAACATAGGGACCCACAACTAGACAATGTGCAAAGGATGAGACACTTTGTAACAGTCATCTCTAAATGGAATGTCTTCATCTAACTCCTCCTACCAGCACTCAAGGTACTATGCCAAAGAGGAATCAGAGAGACTGTAAAAGCCAGAGAAGATAGATGACTCCAGGGAATCAGATGTATTAGCACTGACAAACACATGAAGACATAGAGGTGGTGGCAGCATGCACAGGGCCTGCACAGATTCAAGTCAGACATGATCTCAGTGCTGAGAGGATGAAGTAGACATGGGCTCCCAGCCCCAACCAAGAAACTATCTCCAATGGACATCCACTAAGAAAAAATGAGTTTCTCTAAATGGAGTCCTTTTGGGTAGATAAACCACAATTAAGGTATCCCCCCAAGTTCAGCAATAGATGGTTCACACAAAAGGAACTCAGTGGTATTTTTGTAGACGTTTTGTCTCATATATTACTTTGTTTGAACAGTTTTTGTCTTGTTGGACTTCTGTGGTCTCTATTAATGGTTTTGAATTTTCTGTTTGGATGGGCTCTGTGTGTGTGTGTGTGTGTGTGTGTGTGTGTTTCCTTTGTTTGTCTTTTTGCTTTTTTTCTCTGTTTTGGTTATTGTTTTTTGTTTGCCTGTTTTCTAAAGAGCATGGAGTTGAATGGGTTAAGGATATGGAGAGGACCCGGGAGGGGATAGAAAGGGAAACTGATCAGAATATATTGTCTAAATTTGTATCAGTAAAAACTGGATTGTAATAAAATACTATTTCAAAAAGCTTTTAGATTTTGGAAAAGACAAATTTTTCCTTCCCCTTCCAGTGTTGCCATACTGCCCCCAGCTACTATTATACTATGAAAAGGCCTGCAGTGCAGAACATTTCTAGTCATGATGTTCTTCTGTATACTTGACCAGAAATCTTTTCTATTTTTGTCTTCAATATCATCTCCAATCAGCTCCCAATAATGCTCTTTTCTAAATATTTCCCAGGCCTCTAGCTATCAAAGTCTTTTGTCAGTCCTTCCAATATTCTGTCACTGTCTTTTCTACTTGTTTAGTAATCCTACTTAACTCTATGGTTCCAATTAAATGTCATATCCTCAATAAACTCTTACATGAAGTTTTGGTCTTCTAGATTATCTTTCTTTTTCTGTTGAGTTCTGTGGCATGGGTGAATGATTCGTGAATATTTATCCAATTAAATATGATAATTTTTCTCTTGTTTCCTCCTCCCCATAATATTAGTTCTTATATAGTTCTTACACAGCTCTTCATGCTAATATGATATTGACTGTTATAAAACCACTAATGAACCAAAGATATCTGTTAGCTAATTGATTTTAATCAGATAGTACTCAATACTTTAATCTCAAGATACATGAAGTCCAAGTTCTTGCCTCAGTCCTAAGATCCAGCTTGAATTGAATCTTTTTTTTTTAGATGAACAACCCTGCAGAATACTTCAATTGCTTACAAGTACCTCTACAATCTTCCAATTAATTTTCCCAGAATTGAGGAACTTGTTTTTAATGCAAAGGAAAGACAGATCAAAAGAAACACCCCCAAATGCACCATTTTGCTGTGAGAAACACAATGTCATAGGAAGAAAATATATTTTAAAGCTCTTAATAGAGATCCTGATATTTAGGCCAGTTTTTAAAAAAATAATTAAAAGGCTAGGAGACAGCTCAATAACTCATGAATATTTAACAGGACTTTCATTAAGCCCAACATCATCAAGAAGTGCTGTCATACTTGAGGCATACCTGTGAAAATAATCTATAAGATCCAAATATGAACTGTCAGGGAGCTGTTTGATGTAAGTCATCTATTTGAACATTAATTCAGATTATTCCTGTTAGCAACCGTTAGTAGAGCCAATCAAGGTACCTGGCAAGTATAGTCTTGCCCTTGGCTTAAATAGCCATATTTCTAAGGGATGAATAATTGAATATAGGGAAATACAAGATAGCATTTTGGGCTTATAATGTGACTATGGGATCAGTAGTGCCTTTCGACCTCACCTTACCATTGACAAAGGCCTTAATCTGGAGGCCATGTCCTGAGACAGAACACGTAGTTGCTATTGTAGCTCATTTAGGACTAGTTCCTTGTTTTCATTATCTCTTGGCTTCTTATGGCTGGATATCCATCAGTGATCTAAGTAAGTTGTAAGGTACCATGTTCAGCTTTTTAAAAATATAATTTCCTCTCCTATTAACTGTATCTCTTTCTTGATTGCAGAAGTTTCACATCAGTGAGACATAGATTTCTAAGCCTGAGCCCTTTCAAGTTTTCTCTTGAAGGTCTCCAGTAGACTGTCATTAACATGGTAGAGTATAGGAGATGTGATGGTGGTAAGGCTGATGCAGGCTCACTCACCTGTTAGAGAGCTTTTGCCTGGTCAAACAATTCCTTCTTCATTAACTAACCCATAGAATCCTCTTCAAAACCAGTTTGAGAAGATGATCCACTCAAAGAAGAGGGTCAGGTTTTGTTTGATGGTTTTGATAAATGAGGAAACCATATTAAATAAGGGAGACAATTTAGGAATTAGAGGAATTATTCCCTCAGTTATATCATTGTGTCCTCTTAGGTTGACCTTAAATTTTATTTTATTATTTCTGATAACCTGGTCCAAACACTGGATCTCATCTTGAAACACTAATTTATGTGTAGTTAACAGTGGAGTTTGTATGTTGTACTTAATAGTAACTACAACTGAAGGCCTTTGAGTAAACTCCAAATTGTTTTCCAACAGTGAATATTATCACTTAATACTTAAAACAGCAAGGAAATAATAATTTTCATAAGACAGTTTTTCTTTACAATACCAAGGAAACCCAGTGGTAGTGAACAATTGGATGGGGCTGGGATACCACTCTGGTTATTGATATATTTGTAAAAATGATACATTTCTCTTACCCCCTGTTTCTAGTTTGGATGATGACAATCATGTTGATTAAATTCTCTTGTTTGCAACATGGAGCCACACTAAGAAGCTGAAAGTAGACTGGGCATCCCAAACCAACTTGCTGAGGGTCACCTCTGAAGGGCTGTGGGAAACAAAGCAGCCCTGGAAACAGCGGTCCCACAGCCCCGCAATGCTGTGGGCTTCCAGGCTATGGATAGGGCTACCTTGCCTCCTACTATCCTTGTAGTGGCTGCTCCTCACAGATCTCAAGTTCTTGAGCCAATTGTCCTGCTCTTTCCCCACTTTCTCTGTCCATTTTGCTTCCTTCTGTTTTGTCTTTTCCCCCCTCATACCATTTTCCCACAGTTAGCATAATTACCAAGGAGACCAGAAGTGGGTAAACCTTGTAAGCCCACATGTAAGGTACAAAATAAATACATGAAGGGAAAGTAATTTTCTTTTAAGACAATGACATTTAATAGTGTCCAGACTAAAGACTATTTATCAAACTTGGTCCTAATTGTATCTATTAATACATTCCAAGCAGTCAATAATGTCAAAGTACCCATCAATGTGAACTAATTGTCATTTTGAGGTGGTTCATCTGGAATAATGGAGTGTGAAATACCTTAGAAAGAACCAGAGGGAACTCTTAATGAAGCAGAACTCTTACTTGTACCTTTGCAGTGGACATTATAACCCCTTGGGCTGTTGTCTGAAAGGAAATTAATGAGTTATAGTTCCATTGACTCTTGCTTCACTGGAAAGGTACTAAGTAGATTTGAGACTTTTAAATTTTATTATTAGCATGTATTGTATGAGTTTCATTGTGACATTTTGATACATGTATATAACGGGTTTTGAACATGTTTCCCGACCTTTACCATCTCTCATCACCTCGACTCCTGGTGATCTCTTCCCTCTTCCCTTATATCCCTCCTAACTCCATGCCTCATTCTTTGTGAGCCTTGAATTCAATTATAGTTGGATTGGAACATGGGCAAATTATTATTTACAGGTTCATGGTAATCTACCTAATGACTACATCACTGAAGAAAATGTCTTTTCCTCCTCAAGCAACCGTTAACTGCCTGTAAGTCTTCAGGGAGGAATGAGGCTTCAGGAGTCCTTCCCAACTCTCTGACAGGATGTTGGCAAGCCCAATTTTGCAGGTCTCATGTAGGCAACCATTTCCTGCTGGTCATTTAATACACATTCATTCTCTATAGTTTTATCAGTAATAAGTGTCTGCAGTTATTGTTGCCTGCCACAAAAAGCTGCTGTCTGATCAGAGCTAATTATAGCACCAATCTCTGAACATAAATACAGTTATTTGGGAGGCAATTTGATGTCTACATTATTGTACATTTGACATAGCAACAGCAGTAGCTTCCTACAGAGAGATCACGACTTCCGCAGCCATGGGAGAAGTGAATTCTTCTGTAGAGCAGGCCTCGGATCTGTAAGGAAAGCAATCTGGTGTCCTTATAACAGACTTGCTACTACCAGAAGGCAAATCTTCTCTAGCATGTCAATAGCCTACTGACAATTCTACTCCAGCAGCTTACATAGAATCTCAGACATTAAGTTGTTTAACTAGAAGGGAGAGGTTGATCTATAGCTACATCTACTTCTACATGTTACATCTATATCTCTCACATCTATATATCTATCATAGATATGATACACACACACACACACACACACACACACACACACACACACACATTCATCTTTTATCTCCATATCTTTGAAAGCTCAGGGAATATAGTGGAAGGATGTCAGAACTTAGGAACCACAAGGAACAGTACTGTAGGATTCTGTTTCTGCCATGACATGGCTGTTGCACTCTTGAACTCACAGCAGCTATGATTATCTGTACATATCGTTTTGATAAACAACCAGCAGCAGGAACAGTGCATCAGTGTTTTGGGACCCTCAGAGGCCTCCCTGATGAGCAACACATAGGGAGGTAGCCAAAACTCCGGCACTATTTCCCTCATAATAACCTACATCTTGTGGGAGCAGCTTCAGCTACCCATGCAGAGTCCCCCCATCTGTCAGACCTCTTTCTGTTTTAGTGTTACTGGATTATCAAGTAACAGATTTTGATGGCATTTTCATAAATCTTAATTTTGCTTGGCCTCCAATGTGTATTTTTAGCATTTTTGCAAAAACTCAGCTATATTTTCACAGGCATCTATTTGGATCCTCTATTCTAGACTACTGAGGTACATGTCTGTCTTTTATCAATACTATGATATTTTGGTTACTATGAGTTTGTAAAATGACTTGGTGACACCTATAGTGTTGACTTTTTATTCAGGGCTTATTTGGTTATTCATGTGTGTATTCTAGTATTCTTCCTATTTATGTGAAGAACAACATTGGAATTGTGATGCAGATTGCATTGAATTTGGATATTGCTTTGGTAGTTACAGCCATTCTTACAATATTAGATCTTCTGAGCTATGAGCATAAGAGATTTTTTCTATCTTTATTAATTCTTTTCATAAATGAATTAATAATATATTCTGATCATGTGCCCCCTACATCTCTTTCTAGATCCTCCCACCTCCTACATCTTTCCACATCCCTACTCGTCCAACTCCAGGCCTTCTTTCTCTCTTTCTCTTTAGAAAAAAACAGGTAAATTAAAAAAAAAGAAGAAAGTCAGAAGAAAGAAAAATCATAAGAAACTCATACACAAAGGAACCACATACACACACACACACACACACACACACACAAGCACACTCCCATACTCCCATTCATGTGTGTGTATGCACACACCCAAACATATATACTAAAATAAAATAAAATAAAGTAAAATAATTAAGCCAAACATAAAAACACAAAAACAGAAACCAGAATATTCTCTGTTTCAGTTTCTTTCCTCTGAGTTTTAAGGTGCTCATTGTGGAAACCTTTCAATTCATTGGTTAGATTAATCTAAAAGTTTTGGGTTTTGTTTGCTTATTTGTTTTAAGGGTATTATGAATTGAAGTGAATTGCTCTCTTGATTTCTTTCTTAGAATGTTTGTTACTAATAAATAAGAAAGTCACTGATTTTGTGTATTATGTATCCTGATACTTTGTTGAAGTAAAACTGTTTTCCACCAGTCTTTGGGTCTCATACATAAAATCATAATGTATGAAAATAAGGAACTTTACCTTTTTCTTTTCATTCCCTTCTCTTCTTATTTTTTGCCCTAGATGAGACTTCTAGCGCTGTATCGAGGGTGGTAGACACAATTAACAACTTGCTTCATTCCCCATCTTATAGAAATGCCTTGATTGTTTTCTTTTGCCTTTTGGCACAGAGAGACTTTCTTATATGGGGAAACAGTCTGTTCCAAGACTCCTTACAGATTTTATCATGAAGAGACGTTGGACTTTTTTGAAGCCTTTACCATGTCTATTTAGATGATCCAGTGAGTTCATGTATGTGATATCTTACATTTGTTGATTTGCATATGTGGCACCATGCTGACATCCTATGGAATGAGGTCAGCTTGATCGTGGTGAATTATCATATTTTTTTGATGAATTAAGTTTTTACATTAAAGATCTTGTTTTAAGTGTGCATGTATGTGTGTATATGTGTGCACATCCATACATATGAGCATGCATGCACACATGAACAAGAGTATAGTTACCCACAGATGCAAGGAAAAAGTGTCAGATACCCTGGGGCTGGAGATACAGGCAGTAAACCACCTGTCATGGGCTCTGGAAGCTAAACTTGGGTCCCCTGCAAAGACATGTATTCTTTTTTTTTTTTAATTTTTATTTTCTATATTCTATGTTTACATTCCAAAGGCTTTCCCCTTTCCCAGTTCCCCCCAACCATACGTCCCATAATTCCTCTCCCCCCCAAACTATTCCCCAATCATCCCCCCCCACACACACACACGATTTCTCTGTTCTGGGTCTACAAAACTGAATCCAATCTTTACAGGCCCATGTATTCTTAACTGCTGAGTGGTCTCTCCAGTTATGGATGTGTTCCGGAATTCCATTTATAAGTATTTTATTAAGCACTTTTGCATTTTCATCAAGGAGATTAATTTATAATTTTCATTTTGTTTATTTGTTGATTTAGTTTTAGTATCAGAGTAGAGGTACTAGGTATGAGAAATGGCTGATATGATCACCAGACGCTGTCATGAGTGAGTCTCTTAGTGTCCCGTTACAGTCCTAGAATTCTCACTGATAGAAATTCCTCTGTGAGCTAGGTTTGTTTCTTACACATGTATTGCAGGTAGCATACTGCCACAATTACTTTTTCTTAGTTAAAAATGAGAATTTTGATGCTCCTTGTCTCATAATGTACAGTAGAGTCTCTTTTTCTTTTATATTTTATCTATCATTTTAAATTTTTATTTACTTTATTTAAATATTTTATTTTTTCTCTTTTTTTTAACCCTGTGGTTTTTTCACATATATATTATGGCTTCCCACGTAGTGCTTTTATTTGACTTCTGAGTGTGCAAACAAGTAGGCTGCTCTCTCTTGTGTGTCTTCTCTTTGGGGGTTTTCTTCTGTTGTTTGTTTTGTCCAATTCCAATGTGATAGTTTTATTTTATCTTATCATATTGTATTATTATCAATAGAAGCCTGTTTATTTTTTTTGTTTTTTTTAATTTAATTTTTATTTTCTATATTCTATGTTTACATTCCAAAGGCTTTCCCCTTTCCCAGTTCCCCACTATCATATGTCCCATAGTTCCTCTCCCCCCCAAATATTCCCCAATCATTCCCCCCCCCACGATTTCTCTGTTCTGGGTCTACAAAACTGGATCCAATCTTTACAGGCCCAGGGTCCTCTCCTTTCTTCTTCTTGGGAATCATTTGACTTGCTAATTGTGCCTTGAATATTTAGGGCTTCTGGGCTCATTAATATCCACTTATCAGTGATTGCATTTCATGTGTATTCTTTTGTGATTGGGTTAGCTCACTTAGGATGATATTTTCCAGATCTAACCATTTACCTACAAATTGCATGAGTTCATTATTTTTAATTGCTGAGTAGTACTCCATTGTATAAATATACCACATTTTCTGTATCCATTCCTCTTTTGAGGGATATCTGGGCTCCTTCCAATTTCTGGCTATTATAAACAAGGCTGCTATAAACATAGTGGAGCATGTGTCTTTATTGTATGCAGGGGAATCCTCTGGGTATATGCCCAGGAGTGGTATGCCAGGGTCCTCTGGAAGTGACATGCCCAATTTTCTGAGGAACCGCCACACTGATTTCCAGAGCGGTTTTACCATTTTGCAATCCCACCAACAGTGGAGGAGTGTTCCTCTTTCTCTACATCCTCGCCAGCACTTGTTGTCTCTCGAGTTTTTAATCTTAGCCATTCTGACTGGTGTGAGGTGGAATCTCAGGGTTGTTTTGATTTGCATTTCCCTGATGACTAATGACTGAACATCTCTTAAGGTGTTTCTAGGCCATCCGAATTCCGCCTGTTTATTTTCTAATAAAAGACAGAAAGAGGGTCGATCCAGGTGAGAGGATACATGGAAAGAAGCTGGGAGGAATTAGGGGAGGGCAAGCTGTAATCAGAATGTATTATGTGAGAAAAAAATCTACTATTAATAAAAGGAAAATAATGAGAATTTGAAATACATAGCCTTAGATAAAAGCAGAATAATGTCAGCTAAAAGTCCAGGTAGTGATTGTGGTTCTCATTGTGAATATATCTAGACTCCTTTATGTAAATGAATTTATAATTCTTGCTAGCCCTTATAAAAGATACAGAATCTATGTATTTTATTTATAAGCCATTAGCCTATATTGGGCTGGTTTGGAGCTATTCTAACTTACTCCCCAGCTATAAAGTCCCATGCTACTTGCTGTTTCTCTTGGCCATATGCTCGTAGTCCATCTCCTCTCTTGGCAGCCTCCTCTACTTCCATCTCCTTTCTTCCTCTTCTCCCTCTACCTGCAACCCCTCAATTGATCTTTGGATCCCACTTCCCTCCATCCACTGACCAGTTACATTGGGGAGCAAAGTTCATACAGTGTCACTTGGTATATGTGAGGGTCTGCTCCTGGGGGTGGGGGAGGAAAGGGACTATATCCTGAGAGCCATTATTTAGCATTAGAAAAGCAGCCTCAGATCAAACTACTACAACTTTGAAAAAAGCATATGATTTTAAATTAAAGAAAAATAATATGTAATGTTTCCTGGAAGCCCAATGTTACCTATAATATAATTTGTGCTGAAAAGCACTTGGCTTTAGAGATAATTAATTCCCTTATCAAAAGCTTATGAATACCTGGATGCTGAGGAAATGGCACACTGAAAAATATGCTTTCTATACAAGCATGGGGCCTTAAGTTCAAATCTATGGTGCCCATGTTAAATTGGACACGGCGATGTGCCTCTATAATCCTAGTACTTATACAACAACATGAAAGATGTAGATGTGAGAGGTCTCTGAAGGTCATGAGTCATCTAGCCTGGTGTGTGCAAAAGTGCTGTATATAGAGGTAGTATATCTTCAGGTGGTTGTCTTCTGACATCCACACTGCTACAGCATGCATGCATACACTCACACCTCTGAACACACACACACACACACACACACACACACACACACGAACACACATTTAATACACAAATACATTTAAAAGATTTCTAAAAATTATTAGTAGTAGAGATTTGTCAAATATTTTGTGTCTGAATAAAGAAGTACATTTTAAAAATGTTATTATTTTTCACACTGATAGTTAAAATTGCATGGATTTATGAGGTTTTGAAATATATATATATGTTATGGAATGACTAAATCTAGTTAATGAACATATACATTGCCTCATTATCATTTATATAAGGAGAACAATTAGCATGCATATTCTTAACATATTTCCCTGGACATTAGGAACCATTAAGCAGAGAGAACCAGCAAAGAAACGCCTAATAACATGTTATAATTAAAATACAAAATAAAAAAAAAAAGAATATTGGAAGCATCAAGAAACTAGGGCCAATTTACAAAGACAGGCCCATTAGAATCATAGCTGATTACCATTTTGAAACTTTCAAACCAGAAAAATGTATTAAAAATTCTGAAATATCAATACTGAAAATTCAGATTATTATGCCTAGCAAAGCTTTCTCCTATAAGTGAAGGAAAATAAGAAAAACTTTCATGATGAAAATAAACTGAAAAAAAATTTTGAGCATCAATCTATATCTACAAAGGGTACTTGAAGGAATTCTTCAGACTAAAGAGAAAAATAAATCAGCACACAGAAGAGCCTGGAGGTGGGAAGCAGGACTATATTCTAGGACAGTCAACCAAAGGTGTCAAAGGAAACAACACAAAATCAACAACATGACAAGAATAAATGCAAATCTGCAAATAATATCTCTGAATATTGATGGTCTCAATTTCTCAAAACAAACAACATGCAGAGAGAGACCAGCAGACTGTATTAGAAAATAGGACCCCCTCCAAGAAAGACATTTTACTATGAATGATAAATACTATCATAGGACAAAGGGGTGGAAAAATGTACTTGAAGCAAATAGAGCTAGGAAACAAGACTACATAGCGATTCTAATGTCTGATAATATAGACTTTAGACTAAATCTAATCAGAAGTGCTAAGGGACATCACTTCATACTCAGTGAGCAAGCCATCAAGAAGAGTAGGACTGGGAAAGGGGAAAGTATTTGAAATGTTAAAAAAAAAAAAAAAAGAGGAGTACTTTTCTAAACATGCACCAAACACAGGTATACACAATTCCATGAAACAAACACAAATAGATTTAAAACTACAGGTCAACTCCAACACAATTATAGTCAGTGATCTCAGTACCCCATTCTCATCAAAATTAGAGAAGCACTAGAGATAAATGACACCATAGATCAAGAGGCCCTAATAGATACCTATAGAGCATTCTACTCAAACACTAGAGAATACACATATTTTTCCAGAAGTTTGTGGGACTTTCTCTAAAACCAATCACATATTAAGGCACAAAACAAGCCTTAATAAAAGTAGAAAAATAATTAAGAGCCTTATATTTTCCTTGACTACAATGGAACAAAGCTGGCTATCTTCAGCAATAGAGATAGCAGGAAGTACACAAACTCCCAGAAAGTATACTGTAGACACTGAATGGTAAGGAAAAAAATCAAGAAGGAAAATTTAAAAGTCTTGGAACTGGAAAAAAATCATAATATACTAAAAGTAATGGGATGCAATGTTGGCAGCCCTAATAAGAAAGTTTATGGTTTTAGATGGCTGCTTAAAAAAATTGATAAAATGATGAAAGTAAAGCTTTGCAAAATGTGAACAAACTAAACCCTAATGAAATAGATAGGGAGAAATCAGTAAGATCAGGATGGAAATAAGTGAAATCCAAAGCTGTATGTTTTTAAAGAAATTTTGATGTGTATGGGTAATTTTCTGCATATATATCTATGTACCATGTGCCTACCTGCTTAACCTAAAAGAAGGCATTGGATCCCCTGGAACTAGGACTACAGATGGTTGCCATATAGGTGCTAGGAATTAAACCTAGGTCCCCTGGAAGAATAGCAAGTGCTCTTAACTGCAAGGGATGCCTCTAGCCCCTACCCCCCCCAATATCCTTAAAAAATACAAAGAATCAATGAAATGAAGAATTGGGTTTTGAAAGAATAAGATTGACAAACCCTTAGTCACTGTGATGGTTTGTACATGCTTGGGCCAGGGAGTGATATTATTAGGAAGTGTGACATTATTAGTAGGCATGTCATTGTGGGTGTGGACGTTAATACCCTAATCCTAACTGCCTGGAAGTAAGTATTCTACTAGCAGCCTTCAGATGAAGATGTAGAACTCTTAGCTTCTCCTGCACTATGCCTGCCTAGATGGTGCCATCTTCCTGCCTTGAGGATAATGGAGTGAACATCTGAACCTGTAATCCTGCCCCAATTAAATTATGTCATCTATAAGACTTGCCTTGGTCATGGTATCCATTCGCAGCAGTAAAACCCTAACTAATACAGCTACATTAACTGATTTTTTTAACTTAGAGATTAAAAAGAAAGCATTATTACAAATAAGAGTGAAATTCAGAAAAATGGTAGATTTGCTTTGAAAATCCATATTCAGCTAAATTAAAAAGTCTAAAAGAAAGCTGAATTTCTAAATATATATATGAACAACTAAAATTAAAGTAGGATGAATAGATAATTTAAACACATCTATAAAATGGCATTGGAGCTATAATTTATTTTTAGAAAATATCTCCCAGATAAAAAGAGCAGAAATTGATGGATTCATTGCAGAATCCTATCACACATTAAAAAAGAATCAACTAACACTAATCAAATTATGACATAATATTTTTTTAAAGATGCAGAATTCTCACAAACTTCCCTTGAGAACTTATAGTACCCAGACAGAAAGAAAGAAATACACATGTGTATGTGGGTGTGCATGCAGGTACACACACACACACACACACACACACACACATAGAACTGAGAAAGACACAAAAAAAGAAAATTACAGAAAGATCTCCTTGGTGAGCACAGATGCACAGATTCTCAATAAAATGCATATTGAAACCAAGATCACCTGAAAGAGATCATCATGATCAAATTTATTTCATTATAGAGATATAAGGTGATTCTACATAGAAAAATATATAAATAATTGCAATCTTTCACACAAATGAACTAAAAATCAGAACTCAAATGATCCTCTCAATAGATTCAGAAAATTCATTTGACAAAAATTCAACACTCTTTCATGATAAAAGTCTTGGAGAGGCTAGAGACAGAGGGAGCATACCACAACCTAATAAAGGCTATAGTAATCCTACAGTCAACATCATACTGAATGGAGTAAAAATAAGGTATTTTAGCAAATTGAAGGACAAGATATGGATGTTCATTCTTTCCATTTTTATTTAATATACTGATTGAATCTTTAGCTACAGTGATAAAATAAAACAAGAAGATAAAGAGGATTACAATGGAAGGTATCAAAATATTTTTATTTACCAATGTTAAGATTTTGTACATAGAGATCCTAAAGACTTTACTAAATATTTGAATTTATAAACATTTTCAGTAGTGTCATGATGAAACATTAATACAGACACACACACACACACACACACACACACACACACACACACCAGCCATCCTATATACCAATGATAAGTATATGGGAAAGGAAATGAGGGGATCAATTCCATTTATAATGTCTTAAACATGAAATACTTAGGGACAAGCCTAGGCAAGGAAATGAAAGATTTCTATAGTAAATGATTAAAGACCCTGAAAAAACTAAGGGAGACACTGGAAGAGGGGAAGTCTGTCTACTTCATGGAAGTAGATATTGTGGAAAAGTTTGGTATTGTGAAAATGACCACCATAACCAAAAGCAATTTGCAGATTCAGTCCAATCACAATCAAAATTCTAGAATCATTCTTCAAAGCAACAGAAGGAAAGCTTAATATTTATATGGGGAGCCAAAATGGGGAGAAAGGGCACTATGAGGCCTCAACCCTACACAAAGAACTGTGGGTATAAGGAACATTGAGAGCAGGAGAAATAGGTCTCTTTTAGGAAAAATCACACCAATTGGTTATCCAATACCAAATGTTCAGCCCTGACAACATGCATACAGGTAACATTATACAGACTGAGTAGATTGTATTTAGGAATTTATATGTGTATGCCATTCCTGATTTCAAGTTATAATAGACATGCTTTAAAAACAGCATCAAGGAGATGTAGATTAAGTTTACCTTCAAATGCATCTCATTACAGTCTGAATGGCCATCATCAAGAATACAAATAGTAATATAAATATTGACATGGTTGTAGGGATAGATATAAACTAGTGCATCCACTACGGAAGCCAATCTTGAGGATCCTCTTAAACACTAGTAATAGAACTACAATAAGACTTAGCTACAGCACTGCTGGCCATATAGCCAAATGAATCTACATCTTACTAAAGACATACTTGAGCATTCATATTTATTGATGTTTTATTTACAATAGCTAGGAAACAGAATTGGTATAGAAGTCCATCAGCAGATGAAAGGAAAATGAAAATATCAAACATATCTACAATAGAATGTTATTAAATAGAGAGAGGAAATGAGATTTGAAGGCAAATGAATGAAATTGGGGAAAATTATCCTGAGTCACTCAGGCTAAAAAAAAAAAATGCCACAAGATCTCTTTTCATGTGCATATCCTGGCTTTGTCTCTTAGGTTTTTATATTTATCTTAAAGGACTCATAGAAGCCAGGAAACAAGAAAGAGGTCACTCTGACAGGATGTTTAAGTATTATGGGATAGAATAACATAGGTGCAATTAAAGTCTGAAGGAGGAACATGTGAGAGAGATGGTTATACTGGGAAGGGGTTAGAGGCATGAGGAGGATGAGAGAGTAGGTGGTGGGGAGGGTTAGCAAAAACAGAAGCAAGGATGTGAAACAGCCATATGGTAACCTGCCTTCTAACCCAGTTAAAGACATTTAAAACTGTTTAGAAGTTTAGAAGAAGGTAGCAGTCTAACTATAGTACACTGCTCCTAGAAACACCAAGACGCTAAACAAAAATCCTTGTGCCACAAGTGAACTCAGAGAGACTGCGGCAAAATATACAAGGCTTGGCTTGCACAGGTTCAAGCCACACAGGGTCACAGTGCTGAAAGGGGGGAGTGGACGGGGCGGGGGGCACTCCCATCCCTACCAAGAAGCAATCTGCAATCAACAACCACTCACAAAGGAAAACTTAGTTCGCTATAAGAATCTTAACTATTATATAAGCCACACTTAAGGGCATCGCATATGCCTACCAGTAGATGGCCATTTCACAGTGAATGGCAGAGAATGTAGACTCATAGCTGTCCTAGATCCTAAGATTTAAGTGACAGATAAGGACTCAGTCCTAAACCACCCCTCAAAGGCTCAGGGAACATTGTAGAAAATGTACAAAAAGAATACAATAACCAGAAGATAGAAAAATACAGAAATCTTAGCTTCTAGCCATAACACTATCAATGTAATAAGAAACTCACAGTGACTCTGATTATGTGCATTGAGTCTGTATTATATAGTCCCCTCAACAGACCCTGTCCCTTACTATCGATGAACTCTCAGAGAAAGGGGCTACTATCTTCAGTTTTACTTGGGTTGTACCTACTAGTTTCTGGTAGATAATTCCAATCCATGGTTACACAGAGTGTCCTACTCAAAGGGAATGCATGGGGGATGAAATCAGCAGGAAAGGGGAGATGAAAAAAAAGGAGGGGAGAAAAGAGAGGATTAAGGAAACGCAATCAAAATGTTTTAAGTATACATACATGTAGCACACACATATGCACACACATACACACACACACACATATATATATATATACACATATACACACATACATGTGCTTATGTGTGTGTATTATGTGGGGGTATGTGAAAAAATGAAATCTAAATAACAAAGGAGTTAACTTTATAAACTTTAAAAATTATCCTATGTTTTACCTGAAAATCCCATGAACTCTAAGGGAAGTTTAGTATTTTTAAGTCCTTTGCTTTAGGAGACCCTTGCCAGTGATAGGCTCAGTTCAGTCTTAATTCACAAAGATTAGTATATCCTTTTGTTTCTGTGTTGAATGGCAGGCCTCTGAAAGTCTGGGCTGAAGGTGATCACATGTATATTAGAAGGAAACACTGGAATGTTCTAACTGGAATGTTTCTGGCTGAGGCAATGACCTGTGCCTCAACAAGGAGATTTCTGGAAGCATTACCCCTTCTGCCTATATATACTGATATTTTTGGTATGTGATCTTTTTCCCCTAATTACTTTGCTGATTTAATAAGAGAATGTCAAGTTCATACTGAAGTCATTCCTGTCTGACATAACTGCACTTAAGAAGAAAACAGAAATAGGCAAGGGAAATTTTTTTCTCAGTGTTAGACTGAGGAGTCTGCATTAGGACCTGTTCCAAATTGACATAATGTATGTAGACTGACTGAGCTTAGTTGGTTAACTATATCTAGAAAGTCACTTTCCCTTCCAAATGTGCACACACCATCCATGGCTCATTATGTAATTCTAAATGTCTTACATTCCTACCCAGATCTAGATAAGCATGTCCATTTTTCAACTTAGGAAGCTGCATCTCAGAGATAGATGTCAGGGATGTATAGAAGTCAAGGTGGGTATATTTTTTGTTCCAGTGAGTTTCTAATATTTCAGCATTCATTTTATGGTCTTTGTATAAAAACAAAAGACTATTTCTATCACATAAAGATTTGAAGATGAAGTCTATATTAATTCCATATGCAATACTCAAACCCTCACACATTACAATCTATAGTATATCCTGCAGCAGCATCTAACTAAAACAGGTCAATGCCCATAAATGTAAAGGATCTTACCTGGTCTTTTGAGTTATGAGCCTCTTTTTATTTTATTTATTTATTTATTTATTTATTTATTTATTTATTGGTAACTGAAGTAAGTTACTGGATACTCTGAAAATAGTGGTTTATTTTTGGTTAATTCTTCTTTTGTTTAAAACTGACATATTTATATCCAAAAATAAGTATGTAGGACATATCTATTAAGTGCATGTCATGACAGGATGGTGCATCATTTCCAAAAAGTTTTCAGATGTAAAGGCAACTTGAATGCATGAATTTACATTTTAGTATACATGGCAACATCTGTGTATACTTTTAAAATATGGCTGCATAGAAAGACTTTAATCTGTCTAAAAAGTAGTATTTACATATATCACATGCATATTCTTGCTTGTACTGGTGTCCCACATCTGCTTCTACATCCAACCAATAGCAACCAATGCAAAGCCATCACCTGCGTTTCTTCCACACTCCCAAGAGTTACAAACCCACCTCCTTTTAGAGACAGTGTAGTAGTGTGGTTAAAAGTAGACTTTAAGTCTTATGTTATTTAACACTCTTAAACCTTAATTTCTTTCTTTAATATAGAAATAATAATTGTTTATACTGTAGAGTTGTTTTGGGAGCTAAATAACAAATGCTTAACACTTAAAAATTATGATTATTATGCATTGCTATTACCAATATATTGGTCTTTTGTCACAGTGGATACCACACCTTTGAGTCCATTTTGAGTCCAGCTCTGGCCACAGGGCCGAGCTTACCAGTTGGACATGCATGAGGGTGTGTCAAGATTACCTCGGGCCAATTGCTTCCATTTGAAAAACATTCTACATGCTGTTTCTTTTTGAGTTTTAGGACTATTATTTGTCAAGCTATGATATCATCCTTGTTTAACACTTTTTTTATCAGGATTATGCATAGATTTCATGCTTAGGAAGCCGTTTTAACATTCACAGTTGATGATTACCAAGGGAACTCCATAGGCTTTTTTTTAAATTCTCTTCTACAGCTGCCTAATAACACCACACATCCACGCATTGATCTTATATTTGGGTCTCCTGTATTCTGATTAACATGTTGAAAATAGTCTTTAAAAACTGGAAGAAAAAAATAATAATGTTTTTAATGGAGAGATGTATAAAGTGTGGGGAACTTTGAGACATCTCTCCACTTACAGCCATTTCTTGCACACTGACCATATGTGTGCCACAGTCCCCATTTTCAGCACCTTTAGCTGCAAGTACTGCACCCCTAAATATATTCTTTTCTTAGTTGGTTTGAAATCTATCTCCAGAGGAATGAATGGATGATAATATATATATATGTATATATGTATGTATATATATGCTAAAGTATATGATTAGTAAAGTCACATGTTGGCTGTAGAAAAGAATAATGGGTCTCAAGGTCGATGCACTGTACCAATAGAATGTAAATTTTCTAATCTCATTATTTATAGGTAGCAGTTTTGATGCTGTTCTTTTAATTTATACTGTAGAATAATGTAGACAACATGTCTTCCAATTTTGTAATCTGATGTTTGTCCTGTCTGCCTCTCACTCTCCTGTGGTCTTGAATATGCTGCACAAAATTATTTTAAAAATTAAAACCAACATAAAGAACTTATAAATAAAAACATCACATGGACATTGTACTGGCTGGTTTTGTGTGTCAACTTGACACAGGATGGAGTTATCATAAAGAGCTTCAGTTGAGGAAATGCCTTCATGAGATCCAGCTGTGAGGCATTTTCTCAATCAGTGGACAAAAGGGGAGGGCCCATTGTGGGTGGTGCCATCCCTGGGCTGGTAGTCTTGGGTTCTATAAGAGAGCAAGCTGAGCAAGCCAGGGGAAGCAAGCCAGTAAGAAACATCTCTCTGTGGCCTCTGCATCAGCTCCTGCTTCCTGACCTGCTTGAGTTCCTGTCCTACCTTGCTTTGGTGATTAACAACAATGTGGAAATGTAAGCTGAATAAACTCTTTCCTCCCCAACTTGCTTCTTGGTCATGATGCTTTGTGCAGGAATAGAAACCCTGACTAAGACAGACGTCAACCAAACCCAAGCTTTCTATGTCTCAAGGAACTTCTGTACAGTTAAGGTAGACATTCTAAAGCTGGGGAGCTTCACACTGGGTTTTACCCTTTTACTCCTCGGCTTAGCTCACCTGTATAGACAGGATCAGAGCTGCTAGTATGACTTGCTTGATATGGGGAATAAATGAACTAGGTATAGGCTGCTAGAGCTCATTGTGCAGTTGTCCCATAAATGCCAGATTCGGCCTGCAAAGTTGTGTATGGCACCCCAGTCCTCAGTCATCATGAGGGTACTGTCCAGTCTCAGCCTAAGATTTCAAAGATTATTCATTCCCTTAATGGAACAGCATTGGGTGGGCTGTTTCTTGGCTAACAGGCCTGCCAAGGAGTATTCTACCGAAGGGTAAATGGCTGTCTTTTGCTTTTCCATCTGTTCTCATTACTTTAATAATACTGCTATATAGGCAAACACAGGTGATTTTTAAAAGGCAAAGAAAGGCATGACAAATTTTAATTCTAAAAACAGTTATTTCCAGTTTTCATAAATATTCTCTGTTCTTTCTCAGGTGAGATTTGTACCCACCACCCACATGAGACTTGGTTCCTAGGCCCTACTCTGATCAATAAACGCTGTCAATAAGTGTTAGAATCATTTCGAAGAACAAGCTGGAAGAGCAATTGTAGGAATGAGAACAGAGTCTGTTGGGGGAAATTTTATAACAGTTGCAAACAAAAGATACACAAAGCCAGTAGGGTGGTTATGGCTCTGAAGTGTGAAAAGAAGGAACCTGATATTCTTAACACTTGGATGATTGCTTCCTTTAGAAGCCTGTACTGTGGGCACTTTGACCTCAGAGTGTTCTGAGGGAACCCGTAATTTTGCAATACTGGAGGGGTACAGCAGTGCTCTTGAGGAACAGAAAGACTTGTGTTAAAGGAGACTGTGCATCTCAGGTGAATAATATTACTGATCAGTACTATAAGGCACAGCAGGAGGATGACCAGTTCTTTCTCCTTGTGCAAACAATCAAACTGTATGGAATTCCAGTCTTGTCTCTGCTAAGCTTCCTATTTTACCCACAGCCATGTTTAAAACTTCAGGATCTGTGACAGCTCTGTAAACTCAGGGTTGGCAGGAGCAGGAATGTGAACACTTGCCCCTCTGTTACCTCCTTAAAAAAAAAAAAGAATCAAAGCTCAGTCTCTTGTCTCCCTATGTCCCTTCTCCCTCTCTTCTCTTCCCTCCCTTCCTTCACCCCTCTCCCTCTTACTCCTCCTCCTTTCTCTACTCCCTCCCACCTCCAAGTCTTGCTCTCTCCCATTCTCTCTCCTCTCTCCACCTGTACTTCTGGATCAAATGAGAGTGAGTTGCCACAGGCCAAGTGATTGACTCTGTGTGGTATTCCTGGTGTGGTGCTGGTCCACGTGTTTCCCTTCACCTACAGTTAGAGTAGCTGGGGCATGGAGACTGAAGTTCTCTCTCTCCCAGACTGGAACAACAGTGAGAGGTCAAACGGCATCTGGATGTGCTACTCTGCTTTTCTGCTTTTCAACATGAAATCCCGTACATGAATGATAATCTTCAGGTAACTCTTAAGCTCAGCAATATTCATTTCCCTGAGACATAAATAAATAAATAAATAAATAAATAAATAAAGTTAAAAGGTAGGTTCCTCAAAACACACGTAAGTTTCTCAGTCTCCTCAGCCTGTGGAGACTTTTAATTAGGTTAGTCCCTCTTCTTCCTGGAGGATGTTTGCATGCAGCATCTGAGGCAGCAAAAATATCTCTTCAATACCTTGATCTTATGACAACTATGGACCAGAGAGTTGAGTAACTGTACTCTCCTTTAGATTATTATCTCTGATGAATTTAAGGTGACACACTTTAAAGTTCTCAACCAGTGGAAAGGAAAATGTTATGTTAAGATGAAAGAAAAATCATCCCATTCAGTCACTTCTCTCACCAAAGGTCTTTGCAAAGCTTTATTCTTGAAAAGTTGCTGTGACATACATGTTTCTTTTTGATGTATTGAACACATGATTTTAATAGATGGGTGCACTTAGACTTTAGAGGTGCCTTGAACTGTAAACCAAAGGGGGAGGGAAAGTAAACAAAGGGAAAATGAGTTGGGGTCTGAGTTTCTCAAACACAGAACCCCAGTTAACTAGATTTTAATGTTCTCATTTGTATTTTCTTCAGCATTTATAACTGTTAAATTACAGACATGTTTGTTTGGGTGTGTTCTTGGTATTGTCTTCACCCAAGGATTTTCTGCTTTTCCTTTGGTTTTCAAGAAGCAGACCACAAAGGAAAATATCAATAATATTAAACACATATGCAGTCAACATCCCTATATGGACAATTTCAATGCCAATATGTTCTTTACTATTAAAAATGAAGAGAATGAGCTTAAGTGCTCTTTATAGCTCAAAACTGCCTTCATAAAGGCATCTTATATGATAAATTCAGTCTGAATATTGGCATATTCACTAATGTGTTTTTATATTTCTATAGATATCTACACACAACACCAAAGTGTTATATAATAATTATGTATATATACATCTATGCACCCTGCCTTTTTAAATGTGGTTATAGTTTTTGAATCTATATGTTGGTACTCTATATAATTCTCTCCAATGTGTGCTTGCTCCTGTTTCTTGGATATTTCACATTTCACACATCTGTGTTTGGTTGTGAGCCTAGCCTCTTACGGCTGAGCCATCTCACCAGTGTCTGCATCTGTTTTCATAAGCACAATTATGTTGTTTCCAGTTTTTATGATTATGAGTATTGCCGTGTTGAATGTTCTTTCATACTTTTCTTTGAATACTTAGGAAAATTTCTTGTAGGGGATAAACTCAGCAGTTGTATTGGTAAAGGATGGGTAGGGTATACATTTCTGGTTTTATTAAACACTGATCCATTGTTTTAACTGATGGGTAAATCAGGTTCACTCCCAAGAACATTTTATGTTGCCCCATGGCCACTAGTAAATAACATATCTTTATTGTTTCTTAAAGAATTACTTTATTTTATGTATATTAACACACTATATCTGGCTTCAGATACACCATAAGAGGCATCAGGTCCCATACAAATGGTTGTGACCCACCATGTGGTTGTTGGGAATTGAACTTACCACCTCTGAGTCATCTTCTCCAGCTCCTACCTTTATTTTTTTTTAATCCCAATGAATTGAAGGTGATATGGTATCACAATGTAGTTCTAAGTTTCTTAATTACACATTAAGCTGATTATTTTGGGGGATACTTACTAGACCTTTTATTTCCCTTTCTAAATTTTATAGTACTGAGTAAGTATATGGTATAAAATAAATAAATTAGATAGCAGCGGCATTCCAATCAAGATAGAGGGCTAAATTCACTGGAAGAAGAATATATTTGTAAGCTTCTTGTTTTGTTTGCATAAATACAAAGAGACAGAGACTAATGGAAGGGATGCCTTTGCTCAGTGATGTCATCTCTTACAGTGTTCCTTGGGTCACCTGTGATACTGGAATGATAGTCTTTTCTCTTTTTCATATTGTTTAAAGAGAATAAACAAATGGGTTGTTTTGAGGATTTATATTTACATCGTCTGGATTCTTTCCTTTTAGGATTCTCAAAGTACTGCTAAGATTTAAAATGGATTTTAATATTTATTTATTTATTTATTTATTTATTTATTTATATGATGTATATGTGTGAGTATACACATGCTTGTAAATAAGTGGAGGTCAGAAGACAGCTTGTCAGCCTAAGTCCTCTTACTCTACCATGTCGGTTCTAGGGCTCAAACTAAAGTCACCAGCCTTAGAGACAAGCACCATTTCACTGGTCCCTATATTAATTATTCTTTGTTGTACTAGTAATATTTATAATTTTATTTTTCCTCTTTTCTATGTCTATTCCTATATATTTTTATCCAGTGCAATTACTTAATATTTATTTTAAGGACTCCCAAATTAATACTCTATTATTGACTTCTCTCTAAATTCTTTATATTTATATGCTCATTTACTTCAGGATTATGTGGATTCTTAACAGTAAGTTTGAATTAGTATTTATGACCTTGGAAATTGTACTTCATCCCACCTGCCCTTTCCTCGCCCTTGCCACCTCACTGAAAGTTTCTACCATCAATTTTGTTGAAGATATAAAAAATTTAAGCATTTTTTCCCCTGTTCTTATCAGACTATATATTCTTTGGTCCTGGTCAACCCCATGTATAGAGACAATATCTTGTATATTGTATGGATATATCACTTTTCAATTAAAAAGCCTACAGCCTACAGCTTAGATGGGAAATAAGGGTTAGAACATCCAGAAGAGAGAATGGATTCTGTGATAGAGCCAGGGGAAGGAGATGTGAGAAAGGATTCTGTGATAGAGCCAGGGAAGGGAGATGTGATAAGACAGACACATAGTACCTGAGCTCAGGTGACCAGCCACATGGCAGAATGTAGACTAGCATAAATGGGATATTTTAAGTTTTATCTAGTCAGAGAAGAGCCTAGCTATATAGCCAAGATATTTGTATATATATTTTATACCTGAGTCTTATTTCTTGGAGCATGGGGCTGAGAGGAAGAGCAGGGCTTAACTTCTACACCCATCCTTTACCTTCAAAATAGATTCTGGATATAACAACTTAGTTGCTGTCATTCAAGTTCATATTCTCCTTCTATTTAATCTACACAGCAACCAGAATGGTCATTTAAAGGTACAAATGAGAATCCATTACTCTCCTGCTGAAAACATACCCATATCACCCTACAAAGCACAAATAACCCCAAATTCCTCAATAAAGCCTTCAAGATATTACACATCAAATCTTTCCAACACATACATGTATATTTACCAGTCCAAGTATATACACACATATATGCAAAACTACATAAATCCAAGGTACTGAGTTCACTTAGTGTTGCTTGAATGCATGATTTCTAGGCTTACCACTTGGTGTTGGATAACCAATTACAGAATTCATCCCTGAGAAAGACTAATTCTCTCTTTCATAGTACTTATTTGTCTGTAGTTCTTTATCTAGGAGTATAGTCCCATGAAATTCCCCCCTACCACATTAGTATGTCTATTGGTATTTACTAGTATTTGAGTCTTATTTAGGTTGTAACATTGATAAGACATTGTGGACACACCTTCCCTGTTATTTCTAGGACCCATAATTTCATAGCACTTTTCCTTGTCCTCAGGCTCTCCTACCTCTTCTTCTGTAATGATCCTTGAGCCTTAGGTGCAGGAGCTCTGTTGTAGATGTGTGAGGCTGAGCATCTCATGATCTCTACATTTTGAGCATGATCTCTGAATGATCATGATCTCTGCATTTTGAGCAGTTGCAGCTTTCTGTGATGGTCTCTATTTGCTGCACATTAGAGACTTCTTTCTTGAAGGGTGAGAACTGCTGTTATCAGTGGGTATAAAGATAGGTTTTAGAATGTATTTAGGAAATATTATATTGGTCTACTAAAATGTGAGTTGTGGCTTCTATAAGACCCATAACTTCTTTACCTCTAGATGGCTGGCTAGGATTCCAGTACCAGGCATGATTTCCCTTAAGTACAATTAGAGAACTATTGGTTGCTGCCAAGATATTAGTGCCACTATTGCACCTTCAGGAATCTCTTGCCATACTTGTCACTTGTGGTTTGTAGGCATTCTAGCTGGTTATGACCATGGATTACATTCTTCCCTTAGTACTTTATACAGTGCCTTCTGGTACTATGAAAGATAGACTTCAAGAAAAAAGATTTCAAGTCAGATCCAGTTTCTGTCTTTCAAGTTCCCTGCCTGAAATGTGTGATATCTTAGAAACAGGCCCTCTGGGAGGCAACCAAAGGCACCTGCAGCAAGCTATATTGTTTTGGGAGTCTGATGAACTATCCTGACCAATGACTTAGAAAAAGGTTTCCCTTGTCTGATTTATGTTAAATAGTCTATGACTTTTGGAGAGATCTGTCAACCCAAGTGGCATAATTTCTTTTAAGATATATGTGTATATATTTTAACGTGTGTTAGTAATTTTAGGTAAGTATAAAATAATATGATTCTTAAGGCTTTAAAAATACTTGTCCCTTTAACATTACTTGACCCTCATCTCTTTCTTTATTGACTTCCCTGTCTCCTCTCCAATTAAACCTCCACCTAAAGTTTCCCACCTCCTCATTTTATTTTGTCTCCACTTTTAGGGAAGAAACTTTGTTTGCAATATTTATGGCTATATTTCCAACACCTAAAATTCCTGACATATTTAGAACTATACAGTGATTTAGAAAATCTAAAATATGATCTCAGAGTAGAGGAATGCTAGGGTGGAGAGACAGGAGTGGGTAGATGGGTGGGGGGAGAACCCTTACAGAAATAGGGTAAGGGGGGATGAGTAGGGAGTTTGCAGAGGGCTAAAATGGGAAAGGGGATAACATTTGAAATGTAAATAAATAAAATTAAAATATAAATAAATAAATAGCCAAACAAAGCCAAAGAATCAAGCAAAGATCTTTGAAAACAGAAACCAAGGGGAAAAAAAGAGGTAGAGTTACTGAAACTTATAAAGCAAGAGTCAGTAAATCAGGGGACCAAAGAGAAGTGAGCTAATGCTTCTTGAGCTGCTTATCCTTTGAAGCACTTTGTGACTCTTGTCCTGGAGTGAGAGGATAAAAATCAGACAGAGTTGCTGGCAGTGAGGATGAAGGAGAATCAACCAAACTGCCAGGGAGATTTTACAGCCAAAGAAATAAAAGTTGGAAGTCAAAGTAGCCAGGGCAGGGGTCAAAGGAAAAGAGGCACAAAGAAGTGACCCCAACATTTGGAGAGTCCCCTTCCCCAGGATGTGTTAGGTGAGACAAAGAAACAAACCAGTCAAAGTTTCATTGTTCAATTTCTTGAAAATTGGACAAATCAAGACACAATAATGAAATTCTGGAGGTAGCTAAGAAGGATTAGTATTCCATGGTGCTGGACATTCTAAATTTATTATTGTGGGGAACAAAGAGGAGGGCATTATGGGTAGCCCCACACTTCATCTTGGCATAATCATTCAACACAAAGTGGGATAGCAATGGTGCATTAGTTACTTTTCTAATTCTGTATTAAAATACCATTAAGGCAACTTATAAAAGATAACATTTAATGGGGTTTGTGGTTTCAGAGAGTCTATGAAGGTGGAGTAAAGGTATGGTAGCAGGAACAGCTGAGAGCTAACATCTTAAACTGTAAGGAGAGAGACAGAGAAAGGGAAGGAGGAAAGGAGAGAGAGAGAGAGAGAGAGAGAGAGAGAGAGAGAGAGAGAGAGAGAAAGAAGAAGAAGAAGAAGAAGAAGGAGGAGGAGGAGGAGGAGGAGGAGGAGGAGGAGGAGGAGAAAGGAGGAGGAGGAGGAGGAGGAGGAGGAGGAGGAGGAGAGAGAGAGAGAGAGAGAGAGAGAGAGAGAGAGAGAGAGAGAAAGAGACATGATGCCAGTTTTTTAAACCTTAAAGCCAACTCCAAGCTATACACCTCCTCCAACAAGGCCATACCTCCTCCTCCTCCTCAAATAGTTCCACCAACTTGGGACCAAGTATTCAAACATATATGCCTATAGGAGCCATTCTCATCTAAACCACCACAAATATGTATTTGGTGAGGGCTACAGTAAAATGGGGTTGAAGAAAGCCACCCCTGTGACAAATAGAAGTCATCATACTCAGCACTGAATTTTCAATAGTGCCTACATCTGGAAAATACACGAGGAATGCACATACAGATTCCTGGGCCCTATCCAAAAAGATCATGATTCATGAATTCTGGGCAATGGTTAGAGATGATAGTTTCACAAATGGCTTCCTGGACTTTTGAGAAATAGCTAGAGTAAGGCATTCTTTAGGCAGAGGGAACACTTAGTTTACAAATGTATAAAACTCCAAAATAAAACCATAATAATGTTAGGGCTGGAGAGAAGTATCAGCAGTTAAGAATGTATATTGCTACATTGTGGTATATTTATACAATGGAATACTACTCAGCAATTAAAAATAATGAATTCATGCAATTTGTAGGTAAATGGTTAGACCTGGAAAATATCATCCTGAGTGAGCTAACCCAATCACAAAAGAATGCACATGAAATGCAATCACTGATAAGTGGATATTAATGAGCCCAGAAGCACTAAATACTCAAGACACAAATAGCAAGTCAAATGATTCCCAAGAAGAAGAAAGGAGAGGACCCTGGGCATGTAAAGATTGCATCCAGTTTAGTAAAGAAACCGAGGGGGGAGGGGGAATGATTGGGGAATAGTTGGGGGGGAGAAGAACTATGGGAACTATGGTGGGTGGGAACTGGGAAAGGGGAAAGCCTTTGAAATGTAAACATAGAATATAGAAAATAAAAATAACTAAAAAAAAAAAAAAAAAGAATGTATATTGCTGTTGAAAAGGGTAAAGGTTCCAAATACCCAAGTTGGGTAGCTCACGATTGCCTGTAACTCTGCTCTCAGTGACTTTGAATACCACTTCTGGCTTCTGTGAATACAATACTCAGAATGTGTGAATAATAGAATTAACAAAGAAGTCACAAACCTGGAGCCACCATGAGTGATACAGAATGTGAAACACTGTCCAGCATGTCTCTAAGCTCATTGTGGCATGTTTCTTTAGGAAGCACATCACTTTGCACATTATAAGTCTTTGGAGACCTTCCTGAATTATAAGGAAACTTCCTCATTTAGTTTAATTAATTTCAAATTATAAAAATATCTAACTTTTTCTGAAAATGTATTTTATACAATAGATTTAGCCAAAAGATATAGCTTGATATGGCATTGGTTGTATATTTGGCAGTGTAAAGTGGGGTTCAGAGTAAAATTGAAATATAATGATTTATGAAACAGTTTTTAGGAAGCAGAAAGTCTCTTGTTACTGGCTTATAATCCTGAAGCCAAGATCACCTAACAATCTCATTCTTGAGGCAGCACCAGCCAGGATTAAGTATATTGTGTGCATCCCCAGGTAAAAACTCTAACAGATCAATCTGGGAGGGTTTTTTGGATAGTTGGATTATTTCACTCATTCATTCATTACCCCTGTCTTTCAATGATTCCTTTTCTCTCTCCCTAATTCCTTTTTTCTCTTTGGTTAATAATACTAAACTTGCATACATAGTAAATCTACACAAAACCTATCAATTGACACTATCAAACAGAACTAAGAATAAAGGAATAAAATTGCTTCATATTTTCTAGTACATGTGAATTATCTTATATCTTATTGGCTTCAATGGACATTGATCCAAGTGTGCATAAATATTGGCATTCTATGATCTCTCATATCTGTTCTTAACAAAGAAAGATGGCGGAGGAGAGACAGAATAGGGACAGTTAAAAACACAAGTCCGTATTACCAAAAGCTAACTAGAAACCATTGTATCTAAAAGAAATGCTTAGACAACTGCATCATGATAGGGAAAATGTGTGATAGCCTACAATAACCAGCTCAATTTTGCCACTTGTACCAGACATACCACTTAATAGTTTTAATGTCTCACATCTACATACATGTATTTGACATCATTGACTAATAGAAAAATATCAAAATGTAAGCCGATGTAAATAAAAAACACATGGACTCTAAAGACTCATGCAGAAGAGCACGAGGCTTAGAATTACACGCCTAGCTGGTTTTGGTGGCTGCCCCTTGCTTCTCATAGGAGCTCCTGGCTCAGTGTCTCTGGGAATCAGCTTGCTCCTCTCTGTTTTCATCAGTTCCTGGGTGATTCTTGTTCACACAGATGAATCACCAAACTCATACTAAATAATATGTGTACATGTTTGCTCTGAGAACTGGAAGGATGCTGTCCAGCAGAGTCCTGCTTCCAGATTTGATCACAGTCGACCTGTTTCTATTTGTGGTTTGTTGTCTCTCAGGCATGCTGGCTGGCACTGGGGAGCTGGGACAGGCCAACAGGGACTTTCCTGGGTGAACTGATGATGCAGAGACAAGTGGGAAATGGGTGTCCTAAGAGACTGGGAACATTGGAAATGAACTTAGTGTTTTCTTTTTGCTAAATTTAAAGCAGGCAGTTAAAGATGGGGGTGTAGCTTTTGGGGCAAAGTAAGCTCCAGCTAAGCAGGCTGCAGCAAGCAAATGGGAACACCAGCGAACGTTTGTTAATCACTTGAGAGATGTAAATGTTCCTTTTTTAAAATCGGGATACAGAAGATTAAAGTTAAATTTAGCAGTAATTAATAAGAACTGTAGAAAATTAAGCAAAAAAGTTATCAAATGATACCCAAGTAGTTTGTGCTTTTCACTCTTGTTTCAATTTGTGCATACATCTTATTTTAATTTGTGCAATGAGAGAACATGTTTTGAGGGATTATTTGTATCTCTCATCCTCCAAATGCAACTTAGAGAAATGATGCATAATTAAGCAGGGATGGCAATTCAGGATATTTGTCCTGGGGCCATAGCTCAATGGTAGGGCCCTGAATTCAAATGACCACACCAGGAGTAAGCAAGCAAAGAAACATCTCTCTAAGGATCAAAGAAGGAATTCCCTCCCAACCCCATCACTATAAGCAACAAGAAATTTCAGGCATCTCATGTTCACTCTTAGAAAAATTCTCTGAGCACTTTGAAAAGTTAAAGTAAGCTATACTTGAGGCCTGATTTGAATATGAAATGCACCCCTCAACACACACACGCCAATGGCTCATGTATTATAACCCTTGGTCTCTAATACATTTAAGCAACTTGCTTTGACAAATTGGGGAACCTTTTGGGCTTAGGGCATAGGTCGGAGAAGTAGAGCCATAGATCAGAGCTGGGGGACTTTGTCTTCTTTTGCTTCCTGATCTAAGATAAAAGAAGAAGGCTCCAAGCTTCAGCCACCAGGGATGGGACCCTAGTCATCATGCTCCCCTTTCCATAATGGGCTATATGCTTTAAACCATGGTCTTAAACCATCCATCTCTTAAGTTGATTATTTAAATCATTTTGTCACATTTCCCAAATACACAGTTAATACAGGATGTCTAACACAGTCTTTATACAGTCAAAAGAGAATCTTGGAAGCTAGGAAATGTTAAATTCTTTCCTTGAGCTAAAGAACAAGGCGATCTGTCTTCCAGAATTTGCTGCACATTTAACAGACATTATCCATGGCTTCTCTACAGTAAGGCTTCACTGATTTCCATTTGACTGTTTTGATGGTGTAGCTCAGAAAAGCAAGAAAATAAAGTCCTTGGTGTCCAGGGGGCATAAAGAATGACAGAAGAAGAGTCCTGGTGCTGGAATGTGAGTCGCACTTGGCATTGATTAAAATCCATTTTCTTAGTAATCAAGGTGTCCTCTCAATTGTAGGCCAGGAAAACAGAGGGTCATTCGATAGAAGCCTTTGTTAATAAAGCCACAAAACTCCGGATAAGCTAGAGATCAGCAGATGGGTGGGGCATTCAGCATTCAAAGAGAGCTAGTAGTCTTCCAAGAATAGAAGACATCTCATGCAGGCTGAAGGGTCAAGTTGGGCCAAAGTGAATGACTTCACAGTCAGTTCTGGCGTGGTTCCTGCCTGTGGCCCTGGATAACACAGAGCAAAGTGCCTTCCACGGAAGACTTTTTTCCTAGCTCAGCAAAAGGAGCTGAATACTCAAATGAATGAGTTTCAGAGTGCTGCTTTACATGGCCTCTCGGGCCCCATTTGGTTCTGTGGAAGGCTCTGCTTTAAGTCGGACATTAATGGAAACATACAGGCCAACAATTCAATTACTAACCATTACAAAGGTCAAAATAATAACAGTAAAGACTTTGCAGAAGTGAACAAAGAATCAGGAATAGGATTCTATAACCTATGAAGGGGAAAAGGAAACTGGGAACTGTAAAGAGTCTTGAAAGAGGGCCAGAAGGTGACTTCATATGGGCTCAGAGCAGTTAGTGACTCTTTTCCCATGTCGGATCAAAAGCCTCCTCACTCAGTGACAGAACCTCTGTGACTGAGTCAGGCCTGATTACATTTGCCAAAGAAAATGAAACCGAAGACCAATCTTAAAGAAGCCTGCAACAGACAGAACCACTTCAGCCTCACAAATGACCTTAATTTTGTTTTGCCAACATATGATAAACTTAACTCCGCACTCATTCTTATAAATGCCTGTTAAAGAAAAACAGAGCCAAACTTCTATCTATCAAAAGCAGCCAACAAGCTTATGATTACATGGTTAGGGACTTTACAGCAGAATGGAGCAAATAATGCAACCTTAGACCTGGAACACAGCAGGGAGTTTCCTTCTACCACTTCCACAAATTCAACACAGTGTGTTTCTTCAAAGGGGTTACTCAATTCCTCTTTAGTTTCAGGCATCCTAACTCATGAGTTTGCTCAAATAAACTCTACAGAGCTTCAGAACATGAGTCGCTACTACCTCTATGGCCAGGTACATATACCTTGTCTTCTTTAATTCCTGAAAGTGATGTTACAGATTCTGGGCTCATATACCGTCATTCGTTGGAGTGGCTGGTTTTATTCCGATCTGTTTTGCTGTCTTTTCTGTTCATCAATATTTCTGTACCAGCTGCCACCTTGATGTAACACAGTAAGTATTATTCTTCTTCCTTATGTTCTCTATCAAAGTCCTAGAGAGAAGAGGTCACAATAAAGGATAAACAGATGAGGACTTCCTGATCACACTAAGCACCGCCTTCTCAGTAGGCCTACAGTGGAGGAGGTGACATCTTCCTACAAAGACCTTAGTAATCTATCCTTCCTGGGGTGGAGGTGGGTTCTGGCATTACAACTGCCCTTCCAAACAGACCTCTGCCCAAGTCTTCCATTCTGCCAAATATTAATATAATTGATCCAGCTGAGAATTGAAGAAGACGGCATATGTGTACATATCGATCTAGATCTGGAAAGTCTAGGCCACTGCACTTCTATCTTGTTTAAAATGAACTTAAACACTGTTACATATGCAATGATAATAATTTGACATTGTTTGATATTCCTCAACATGTCTATAATAAGGACATTGGTGTTAAAGATGTACACTGTATTGAAAGTGGTGAGAACCCACCCCTGAGAGACATTCCTTTCCAGCGTTATTATTAGAAAAACCTAATTTTCTGTAGCACTTGGTTTGATTTTATCTTGACACTGTAAATTATGTAGCTGATCATATTCTCTCTTCTGTATAAAATTCAGAGTCTAATTTGTACCTTGCTGAGAGCAAGGATACAGGATGCTGTACTTGATATCACTTTCTTTTCATTCCTGTCTAACTTTGAATTTTCTATTTGAGTTCTGAAAAGCAATATGATATAATGAGAACTAAATCTCTGTAGTAGAGCATACACAGTGGGTTCATATTCTGCCTTTATCATTGCCTTATAAACTTTTCAATTCTCCTTTCTCTTATCTGGAAAATCATAGCAACGATAGTATTAAGTTGTTCATCTCTCTATATATACATATGAGACACACACACTAAATATACATATAGCTGTGGTCAAAAATAAGAAAGTTTCATCTTGTTCTATAATTATTTTATCTTTCTATCCTTTATATACTTGAAGGCTGTCTCAAATTCTTTCTGATAGTAATATAATGCAAACAGGTAACACAAAAGAACATAAAAGAACATATTTGCATTTGCATAGCACTTGGTGTTGCAGATGACTTTAACACATTCTTTTTCCCTATCTGCAGAACAGCTCATTTCTTCTTCCTGGAGGCAGATGCTAGGGTTATGTAGGTTTCTTAGGACCACACAGCTTGAGAGCAAGCTGCAAGTCCATGGATTTTGATTCCAAGCTGGTGAGTATGTCCCCAGGTCACGTAGTGTCAGCATGACTCATGCTGTCCAGATCCTTTGTCTTTAGTCTTTTCTTTTTTTGGGGGGGGATTTTTTATTGGATATATACTATATTTACATTTCATTTCCCCTTTTCTGGTTCCCTGCCCCCCAAAGGTCCCACATGCCCCTTTCCCTCTCCCGGTTTCCCCATCCACCCCTTCCCACTTCCCTGTTCTGGTATTCCCCCCTACACTGATGCTTTGAGCCTTTCCAGAACCAGGGTCCACTCCTTCCTTCTTGTTGGACATCATTTGGTATGTGGATTGTGTCTTTGGTGTCCCAAGATTCTAGGCTAATATCCACTTATCAGTGAGTGCATACCATGGGTATTCTTTTGAGACTGGGTTACCTCACTTAGTATGATGTTCTCCAGCTCCATCCATTTCTCTAAGAATTTCATGAATTCATTGTTTCTAATGGCTAAATAGTACTCCATTGTGTATATATACCACATTTTTTTGTATCCATTCTTCCATTGAGGGACATCTGGGTTCTTTCCAGCTTCTGGCTATTATAAATAAGGCTCCTATGAACATAGTGGAGCATATATCCTTATTGCATGCTGGGGAATCTTCTGGGTATATGCCCAGGAGTGGTATGGCTGGGTCCTACAGAAGTATTGTGTCCAGTTTTCTGAGGAACAGCCAGACTGATTTCCAGAGTAGTTGTACCAGCTTGCAGTCCCACCAGAAGAGGATGTGTCTTTAGTCTTTTCAACTACATGAATCAGGCAGTCTTAAAAACAATTCCTGTTTCTGAGTGCATGAACCACTATGAACTGCCAGCTGTTTTCCTTCTGTAAGGAAGCAGAATTTCAGAATATATTTTAACTTCCACAACATCTAGCAAACTTATCAACATCTTCCATCAGAAAGAGTCTATTAGCTAAGGCACCTTTTGTCTGACTACAAGCCTGCAGGCCCTGTCTCTTCTTAGTCTTTGTGTTATGATTCTTGACCCTGCTTGGTGTCCTAGCCTTTGTCTCTTTGTCTCTTTGATGTGGAAGTTAAAATATTTTCTGAAATTCTGCTTCCTTACAGAAGGAAAACAGCTGGCAGTTCATAGTGGTTCATGCACTCAGAAACAGAAATTGTTTTTAAGACTGCCTGATTCATATAGTTGAAAAGACTAAAGACAAAGGATCTGGACAGCATGAGTCATGCTGACACTACGTGACCTGGGGATATACTCACCATCTTGGAATCAGAATCCTGTGAGTATCTTTCTTGGCAAATTCCAATTCAGGCTTCATGAACTCCTCCATGAATCCTTCCCAGCTATCACTGTGTGGTGCTTTCCTACTTTTCTATTATTTTTCTGTTGCTCTGAATAGACACCATGACCAAGATAACTTATAGAAGGGACTTTGTTGGGGCTTATGGTTCTAAAGGGTTAGTCTATGACTGTCCTAGTAGGAAGCATGGTGGCAGGAAGGCATGACAGTAGAGCCATAGCTGAGAACTTATATCCTTATCCATAAAGAGGAGGAGGAAGAGAAAGAGGAGGAGGAAAGAGAGACAACAAAAGAGAGCATTAGCTGGGAATGACTGGGCTTTTGAAACCTCCCACAATGACACACCTTCTCCTCCTCCAAGACCATACTTCACAATTCTTCCCAAACAATTCCTCTGGCAGAGAGCCAAGCGTTCAGATATATGAGCCTGTGGCGGCCATTCTATTTCAAACTACTGAAGTCTTTCTCTTCAAAGTCCCACAGTCCTTGTGGTTTTCATGTTCTTCTCCATTATGTTATTATAGATGTGTTGCATAATAAAATACACACTTCAAACACGATTTTAAGTCCTTTGTCATAGCTCACTTTTCTGTCATCTTTTATGCCACCTCCTCACCCCTGACAAATTTTCCTCACAGATGGGGCTGGAGAGATGCTTACATGCCACTCTGCCCAAGGATCTGAATTGAATTCCTAGCCCATGCTGGCCATCTCACAACTGCCTGCAATGATGGCTCCAGAAAATTGATGTCCACTTTTGTCTTCTGCAGGAACATGCACATAGATGGTCACAGGCTCATGGATGAGTTACCTGTGCATAGACAGACAGACAGAGAGACAGACAGACAGAGAGACTCTTCAGATTTTCCTCACAGTCAAACATAGGCACATGCAGTTAATCAGTTCTTAATAGATATTTGCAACTAATTCTCATATGAGCTTTTCTCTAGGAAGCCAAAGCCTGACATTCTATTACTTGCCAAATACAAATAAGAGAAAGTCAGACAGTATCACTCTGGATATTTTGTTTTGAATATGAAATATATTTTTAAGAATATTGTTTTAATTGAATCAGTTATGAGTCTGCTTTATATTCTGTTGTTGATATCTGCTTAATGTTTTAGTTAACTTGATAAGAGAAGTTCCAGAATGATTTAGAATGAAAGAGGAATGGGATGTTTTGGTAAAAAAATACCTTGAGAAATGGTGGTTTTGACATAGACTCCTTTTGGAATGGCCTTTGGTTTATAGAAATAAAGTGTGTATTCTTCTGATGTGATAGATACATTTAGTAATTATTTAACAGTTCACTGAATTTGGCCTCTGGGATCTACACATGCTGAGAGTGCTTTTCAGCTATCCTTCTTAAATAGCTACTAAAGCCCGTGAACAACAAAGACATCAAGTTCACACACTGGAAGGTGACTTGGACATTAGTGATCATAAAATGATAGACAGCCAGGTGATCACCAAAGCTTATATTATTAGTTTTGTTCCCGGGTTTTGGCACCAAATGATGGGTTCCTAAAAAGAGAAAGGGGTTTAAAGAATGATATATGGCGGTGTTAGGGGAAGGGGGTGCCTAGGCAGGGCCATATCCAGGCATCCCTTCCCGCTGAGGGAGCAGACACACCCAGACATGGTATAGAATAGAGTTTATTCAGGGCAGAGGGATGGGAGTTAATGAGATAGTGGAGAGAAAGAGAGAGAGAGAGAGAGAGAGAGAGAGAGAGAGAGAGAGAGAGAGAGAGAGAGAGAAAGTAGAGGCCAGCCAGAACCATGTGGAGAGAAGGGCAGAGGGGAGGAGAGCCCAAGAGGGGCAGAGAGGTGAGAGTGGCAAGAGCGATGAGAGAGAAGAGGGGCAAACAGCCCCTTTTATAGTGAGGCAGGTCTATGAGGAGGGGCATACCTGGCTGTTGCCAGGTAATTGTGGGGTGGAGCTTAGACAGAATACTAACAATTAGCAAGAGTGCTTATAAATAACATCTCAAAGGGGGGGCTACCAGCTTAGAGAAGCTACCTTGACTAGCCTGTCAGCTTGCGGTTCTTTTTCTTAGTCACACACACACACACACACACACACACACACACACACATACACACACACACCTTGTGTTCTCATGTACTGTAATCTTCCTCGAAATGCCTGTGTCATGCCACTTGTCCAATATTTAATTAGGTATTTTTCTCTCAGGATTAAAATTAAGAGTCTACCGTTACTTGCAGTTCTTTACTTATAACTGAAACCCTGCAAGATTTGAGTTCATTCAAATGGGTGTTTGTTTGTTTGTTTGTTTGTTTGTTTTGGTTCCCTCTAAGTCCTTTACCACCAAATTCCTAGGTTTGCAGTGACCTGTAGCAACCCACATATGGTGCTTTACCCTACATTGTGCAGTATGATTCAGTGGTACTCCTGTGAACATAAACCACATAAGGGTCTCTGTATTTCCACAGTGTCCTATAGCTTCAGGAAGGAGATAGTCACAAGAAAACATATAATTCTTGGTTACACTTTTTGTTTCCTGAAGACATAAATAGACATTTATGCTGTTAAGCATATTTGTGCTGATAAGCAACCACAGCAGCTAGAAGAGGTGAAGTTTTGAATCTTTTAATTTTTTTACTAATTTCAGATGTCTAACTAGTTTATAAAGTAATCTCAGCCAAAGAGGTCTTACAATGTCTTTGTTTTCCAATATCACTCCTATTATGCCTAGTTTCGTGTCTACTTGACTTTAGTCACATACTAGTCTAAATGATTCTATGAAGGTATTTTTTAGATGTGACATACATACATACTTCAGATGTCACATACAAATATATTTGATATATATCATATCTTCTTGAATGGCTCGTTCTTCATTAGGCTTAAGAGCAGTAATACAGCCTATAGGTTGTTTTTTATTTCCTGCCAGCTTCATGTTCTTGTATGTTCTAAAGTCAATGGATCCCTCCCTGCACTTATTCTCACCAGGTGACCAGAGATTCCCTAAGGCACCTTGAAGCCTACGGATTCCAGCAGGTTTCTTGTCTTGGGGAGGAATACTCAAAAACTCCAGACGACCTATGGCAAGACTACCCTTTGCCCAAAGGAAGAAACCACAGCAAGGGGATGTTGCACTCTTGCCTATCTCCAGTGTGAGCAGAGACTGAGGGCCTCAAGTTGTACTCCACACAAGCTCCTTTCATTAACCACATTGGCTGTGGCCTGCAACATTCTCCTTGATGCACCCCACTAGGTTCCACTCAGGTGATAATGTAAGTGCAGCACTTTGAGTGGCTAATAAGAAAACAGTTAGGAAATGATGCCCATTTCGCCTTTCTGTAAGCTCAAGCCTTTGTAAGTCGTTTCCCCAGTGTCTCCTCGTTATTTATCCCTTATTGATGCCATAGACTTTGTTTGCTCTGCAGATAACCATCTTCCCATTCCACCACGCTTCTTGCCATCTTGGCTTGCTGTGGAGTGGCGTCCATTGTTACTGGCTAACTGACAGCCTCGCGAAAGATCCTAAGTATTGCTTTTATTCAGTTTCAGGTTGGGGAACTCTTAGCTGTAATAGTAGATGTTCTGTTGGAGTGTTATATTAACCATACAACCATGTCTTAGATGTGCAGTAAAACATGTCTTATAGTCATTTTGACAAATCCTGAATAGTTGTCAGCCAAAATGATCTGCTGCTCCTGACTAAATTAAGAACAATCCCTTTAGCATCGATGTTGAGATGTATCTTGGTCAGCACAACCAAGGCAGATAGCTGGGTGTGAGTGGGCCTGGGCAGCACAGACACTGGAAGAGTAACACCAAGCCAAGCTTTCACTGGCAATTGTGGTCTAAAAATGGAAAGGGAGATTGGGGAGTACATTATCTGGTTTCGCTGTCTCCATTGATCTTACTTGCCAGGTAATTGCTTAGCACCTGTGTTTTGCTTTACTGGCCATCACCTCAGAGACCAATTTCTGGCTGATTGCTCCAGGGTCTGTTTTTATGTCTCTTTGATGTAGACACAGTCAGCCAGCCTGCAATTAAAGCTTCATGTCATGACCACTAAACAAATAAGGCCAGCACAACAGGATGGAAGAAGGAACTGCAGAGCAAATCAGAACATAGTGGAAGAAAAACTGTGCCTTGCTCTCTATTCTCATTTTCTTCTTCCACAAGAATCCATTGCTGTAGCAACACATTAACTCTCTTTTGTTCTGTCTTTTGTCAAAGTGGCTTAACCAGTATCAGCTATTGAAACTCATGGGCAGTATTAACCACAACACTACAATTAACAAGACAACACGAAAAAACAAATCCACCTACTAAATATATCTAGTGCAGCATCTGTTGCCAGAAATTGCTCAGTGCCTTTTAGAGTCTGTTTTCATTTTTGTGTGTCTCATGGTAGGAAAGGGAATACTCAAATATCAGCTTCTGTTATAAGGGACCAGAAGACCATATGCCTAGAAGGTTTCAGAAGGAATCTGAGTAAGAACGGTGGACTTTTTTTTCTGACTCCCTCAGCCAATGTTCATTTATCAAATATGTTTGCCTTTTGTGAATAAGAGATTGTTTCTGTTCCCTTAAAAAAATTAAGAGATTTGGAATCTTCATTTATCGATTATTTTTCCAGAACACTGCCTGACATTTTTTTCTAGTTGCTTAACATTATAGTTAGAAAAACCATTTGAAATTATTTCAATTGTCTTAAAAGTATTAAGACTTGTTTTAGCCTAAGGTCTGCTCTAGCCTGGATAATATACCAATGTATACTCCAGTAGACTATTATACATACATTTAAACATTCTACTGCTATCTAATGGAATCTTCTGTATAATAGCCCAGAAGTAGAACTAGCCAAAGTGACCATTAACTGTCACTTGTAAAAATAATTATAAAGATAATTATTTTAAGTTAAATAAATTAAGCAAAGAAAGAAACCCCCACATGATCTCATATGAATTATTTTTTAAAATATGAACTCACATAAGCATGGGGTAGAATGGCAGAAGCTGAGTAGGGTTAGGGAGACATCATATCTATATATCTGTATCATCTAAATTTATATCATCTCTCTATCTTCATCTCCATCTCCATCTTTCTCTCTATGCAGACTATAGAAGTAAGTTCTATGTGAGGTCAAAGAATGTATAGCCTCCAGAAGAAACCAGGTCTTCCAGCACCATGATTTTATTCCACTCAGATCAACTTTGGGCTTTTGACATTCACAGATTATAAAATTAAAAATCCATTCTGTTTAAAGTTATACAGTATGTGGTTTTTATGGTGGCCATGGGGAGCAAATGCCACCCAGAAAAGTCTGGATGTAGTTGACAGTCCATGCATCCCTGAGAAGGTAGAGCCAGCCCGGCTCCACCTCACGCTTTCCTTACCCAGTTCTTTATGTTCGCCTGTGATTGGTTACAACTTTGGAAGCAGCAGGTGCATAGTGGAAATGGTTCCAAATGCTGTTCTGACTCTCTGACATCCCGGTGAAGCCCACTTTCAGATGCAGCCTTCATGCCCCCTCCCCAAGACCAGAAGGTTCCAGGACACTTCTTTCTATTCTCTTGTTTCTCTTCCCTGCCACTTTGGTCCTTACTCACTGACCTGGGACTCAATTCCATGACAGCTCCTCACATGTTGCAAAGCATCTAGGAGTTCTCTGCTGTGTTTATTCAAATTACATGTTATATTTTCCCCTAATAAAATTAGATTCTGAGGCAACAATGTACCAAGTATCTCTGACCTTATTAGAAGTTGACATTTTATATAACTTCATGTTTTCATGATGTAGGTTTTAAACATAATCAATTTTGTTTGATTTAAAGTAACCTGGATACTATCATCATTAAAAACATCGCTCTTTCGTCCCTTCGGTTTCTTAGTGGACCTGCATATATATGATTCCCTCAGTTCTGTGCAATTGACCTTGAAAGTCTTCACTGGGAAAAGATAATATGAGGTTCTGATGAGTTTATATGCTTTCCCAAAGTCTTACAGAAAACAGCAGGTAGTCTTCAGGAGGGCCCTTTTAAAGTGTGTTTCCAAATTGCTTATCAGAATTTTTTGTCAGTTTTGTTCTACAGTTTGGTTCTGCAGATGGAATTTAGGAAAGGAAAATGATAAAAATGGCTCTCCTCTATAAGATAAACCAACAGCCTTCCCTGTGAGAGTCTCAAGAGTTCCTAATGAACAAAGGATCACAAGACTTCATCCATGTAGAACCAATCCCTCCAGGAAGGTGATAAATAAATTAAACACTTTATAACTGAGCTAACAGAGAGACAAATACTTGAGTAAAGTTAAACAGGGAAAGTGCTTCATCAAATCCTAGAAAAACAACATGAACATAAAAGCAAAAAGCACTAACATGAACACAGACATATCAAAATACAAACTACAACTAGTACTTGAGTATCTTCCTTTGTAATTCAGAATTTATGTATGGAATATTTTAAAGACTATGCAAATGACAGAAATATTCAGTTCTAAAACTTCATGCCTGCCTTCAGGGAACTTTGACATATACTTCCTGATTGTCCATTCATTCATTCATTCATTCATTCATTTCTCCTGCACCTGAAGCACAGCACCATTGGAAAAGCCAAAGCTGTCAGCAAGGGGATGAGAGCAGGCTGTGTGCAACCAATCAGAGTCCTGATTCATTTCTGTACTGCGGTAATTGGTTCAGGCATGCACATGTGACTCAATTTAGGCTAATAAAAATTAGATAAGCCCACAGGAAAAGGACTCCCTTTAAGTTACTGTTATTAAGAAGTTAATAAGACAGGTTACATCCTGCCAACAGCCTACAGAATCTGATGTTAAGAATAAAGGCAAGTAGAAATGGGTGGGCAGGATGCTGCATTAATGCAGGAATGGGTGGGCAAGAAGTTACATGAAGAACTAGGCAAAGTCCCCATGCCATGAGACCCTGTGCCACTTTCTGATATAATCCCTTTGAGCCTCTGTATCAATTATTTACTGCTATGAGAAAATGCCTGACAAGAACAACTTAAAGAAGGGCTTAATCTGACTCACCTTTGAGGGTGCAGTCCACTATGGTGAGGAAATCTGGGCCGCAGAACCATGAGTCAGCTGGGCATATCATCCCTGTAACCAAGAAGTAGAAAGATGAATGTTGGCACTCAGTTCACTTTCTCCTTTTCCTTCAGTTCAAGACCCCAGCCCACAGGAATTGCTGCCAAGATTCAAGGTGTGCCTTCCTTGCTAGATAAACTTCTTAGGAACTATCCCCATATACACACCCAGAGGCTTGTTTCCATGGTGATTCTAAATCCTATCAAGCTGGCAATGAAAAGTAGCCTCTGAGCTGCTCCGAAGTAGTCACAGCTACTTATAGGGATAGATTGGGTTTTTTCCTTAAGGCGGATTATCCAAGAAGCAGCAGAACCTGCCCACTGGGGACAATGAGAATAGCAGGCTCCACTCCCAATGACAGATAACATTGAACTCCAGGCAGGAAAGACTGTGGAAGCAACTATCACTATCGTAGGGCTATGGATATCAGGCCGTCTTCCTTGCCCTCCTGCAGGCCAGAGAAGCTCAGACTTGTTGGGATGATTAGACTCTACTAAACTGAGGAGATGGTAGCAGCTGTGACGTCAGGAATTAGAGAGAGATGAAGACAAATTCACAAGAGTTAAAAGGAACTACTAGCATTTAAATTTAACAAATTGCAGTTTCCTAGACACTGAGAGATTTACCAGTAGGATATTATATGAAAATCACTATGATCAAATCCATTTTCAAAATATCAGAAGTTGTGAGAAATTATAAGCACAGGATCTCTAGACACGCCTTCCCATGTTGGTACAGGAAGCACACTGTCTAGAAAGGTTATGCTTAAGCTGACACATAAATGACAAGAATGAGCCAGAAAGGTAAAACATTCATGGCAGAGCATTCTCGGGAGAGGAAAGAGTTGGGGCAAGGTGCTACTTTGAAGATATTCAGTGTATATAAAAGCACAAAGGGCAGAGATGTGACTTAGTGGTAGAGTACTCGCCCATGAAGTACATGGTCCTAGGTTCAACCCTCAGTATAAAAGAATAAGAACAAAACAAAGCTAGTCTCGGAAGCAAGGCATATAGAATTATTTTCAGTGAGCATTGTAAACAATGTAATTGACTATAGCATCTTTGGGCTGGAGAGATGGCTCAGTGGTTAAGAGCACTGACTGCTGTTTCAGAGGTCCTGAGTTCAATTCCCAGCAACCACATGGTGGCTCACAACCATCTGCAATGGGATCGGATGCCCTCTTCTGGTGTGTTTGAAGACATTTATAGTGTACACCTATACATAAATAAATAATTTGAATGAAAAGAAAAAAAGAAGATAACTTGACCACAGCATCTTTATCCACATATGAAACCATTTTGTGCTCATTTATCCTTCTCCCGAAGTCCCCTCATCATCTTCCCTTCTCCCTTCCTGCTGCCCTCTTCTGCAGTGGTGAGTATTTATTGGTGGTAGTCAGTCTGATAACATTTAAATCACCTGGCTGACAAATCTCTGAGCTTGTCTGTGAGGAAGCTTCTAGACTGGGTTAGCTGTGGGGCTTCTGTGGGCGTCCCCATTCTGTGGGCTATCATCTCAGACAAGGGAGAAAGCACTCTGAACACCATCATTTGAGTCTCTCTGCTTCTTGACTACAGGTAAACTATGACAAGCTAGCTCAAATTCTTGACAACATATCTATTTATTAATTATAAGATTCGGGCTTTGTTGTTTGAATGCTACAGGTTTGTATATATTTTTGATATCTATCCTGTATGCATCTTTCTCTTCTGTGCCTTCTCTCTGGTGATAGTTTCCTTCACTGGTACACTTTCATTTTTCAGCTCTAGGACACCAGAGCATTTCTGAGCAGACAATTTAAAGAGGATGTTCATTTATCACTAATTAGAAATGTCAGGGAATGCTCTGAAATGCCCAGGAAAATTAACTGAAAAACAAGAAATATATTAACCATATATATTGAAACTGGAATGCCTTTTAGAATGGTAAAACCAGTCAAAAGCAAGTAGAAATAATAATACGAAATATCAGAACAGTATAATTCCTCCAAAACCAATCTCTATGTCTAACATGGTTTCAATATTCAGACCTACAGAATTCTGTTCTTGCAATTAGACAAGGCAACTATAATTCATTTGATGATATAAATAAAACAAGAGTGGTCAGAAATGTTCTAAAAGGCAAGAGCAATGATAAAGAACCTAAATTATCAGGTACTGAATAATAATGTTAACACTATGCAATTCATGGCAAAATCACTGTGACAAAATCAACAGAAACAAAGACAGAAAAGACATTTGTAATTGCTTTAGAAAACCCTAAAATCTTATATTCAAACTGTTCTACATTCAGTAGAGAATTTAATAGGAAAAAAAAAACTCCCCCAGAAGGATGCTGCTGCTGTTCTCTACTTTATCTAGCTGTATGCTATCACGTCCTTAAACCAAAGTGTTGTCAATGATAAAACACAATTATAACAGGTGAGTCACCACCCAGGATAAAAGACACTTCTTTGGGGAATGATGACATTTTATCTGATAAATAGGTGCCTATCCTCTAAAAACGTTTTATCAATCACACTGCCATTTCCTATCTGGAAATCAGAAGTTGCACTGGGCAGTATCTATGAACAGGTGCTTTGCATGTTATTCATATCCTGTGTCTGTTTGTTCTCTAATTGGATGCACTCCCATAATCATGCCCCATCATAATAGGAAGGTTTCTAAGAGAAAGCTATGTAATTCAGAATCTTGATGATATTTACTAATTTATTGACTCATTTGCATATATTCTGACTCATCCTAACAGAGAATACGAAGTGATTTTCAGTAGAAACACAATAACATGATGAAATATAAATGAAAAAGTAAACAAGGGTTTCCATGGCAAAGACAATTAAAAAGTGTAGGTGATATCAACAGGAAGTGTTAAGGGATTACATAAGAGATTATAGACTTCCTTATAATTTTTTGCTAATATTTTTCTGAGCCTCCTTAAGAAAAAGTCCTACCCATGCCCCCAGAGAGAGGAGGGGAGGAGGGAAGGGGAAGGGGGAGAGGGAGGGGATGGAGATGGAGAAAAACATACACACAGAGGGTGTGAAAGAAAGGGGGGCACAACAGCTCTGCTGTCCTGAAGCGAAAGATAAAATTGTATGCTTTCCTCAGGAGGGAAAAAAATGTGTGAATTTTTGAGTAGAGTATATAAGCTTGTGTGAGCTGTGCAGTCTTTCTGGGTGGCTCTTCCTAAGATGAGGTTCTAGAGGTCTTGAGTAGTTCACGTTCTACCTAATGATGCACTGGCGGTGAGGTATGCATCCAGAATAAACCCTCTGTCTTTTCCTATTGGTTTCTGCAATTTTCAGTTTCTAAGTTGAGTTCTATTCTCATCTGACTCATGGCTGGATATTTATTAAGGTGTCCTTGAGACAAATCCTCTCAGAGAGGCAAATTAAGATAGAAAGCAGGCCTGATTGACAGCCTTGGCTGCCCTATAGGCAGCCCATGAACTCAAAATATTCCATCAGAGCTAGCTGATACTGGGCCAAAAGTGGCTCCTATGTTAGTTAATGGAAATGGGTCATTCTAGGAAGGGACCGTAAGTAAGGCTTCTCTCTAGGGAAGGATTACCTGGAATATATGACCTCTGAAAGCATGACTGACAGATGGGAGATCAGTTTATTGGAAAGACTGCAGCTCCCCAGGGCATCCCCAAACATCAAGATTAAGCAAATCTAGGCTCAGCAGAGAATCTTTATTACAGAGGAACATTATGTTCAGGGTTTACCTGCATAGCAGGCCAGTGTTGGCCCTCCCTCCCTCTCTCTTCTCTCCCTCCCTTTCTCCCTCTTTCCACCCTCAGATATACACACAATCTTCAGACATGCTCAACACATAAAACAATATATAGATTACATCCCTATGTGTTAGATTAAATCGAGAGCTAGTACAGACCCTAGGGTGAGCTGTTAAGATGATAAGGTCTGTCTCCATGGCCACAGCCTTTTTTCTGCCACTTAACTTCCTGCTCTCAGCACTTCTCTAAAACTTACTCCAAAAACCAAATGTATGCCTTCATGCTCTGCACATTTGCTATCATTCCAGAACCTTCTTTTACTAATTTCTTTATTATTTGCATACATGAAAGATATTATAATGCTTCATTTTTCAGGGGTAAATGCTTTTGAATCTCACAAATGAAGGCTTGTAAATCTGTTATGTGAATCTTCACACACATGCAGAGAGAGGGAGCGAAAATGGACAGGTATTTGGGAAGTAATCAAATTAAAGTTACCAGGAGAATGTATAGTGCTTTTGAAAGCTCAGTCCTCTATACGGCTCTAAGACAGTGTCCTCTGATGCCAGATAATACCAGACAAGGCATTTAATGAGCTGCAGAATGATGACATATATGCACATTCTATTTACTATGAGGCACGCCTGCCAACACCCTTTCCTAAATCTCTGGAAATCATTTTCAGGTGTTCAGAAACTCGAAAACTTAAAAATTCTCCAGTAAACTTCCCATAGTCTTCTGCATTGAGCCTCACCACTGGTGTCTGTTGATTAAGAGCCCTCCTGTATACAACTCCTAGTTTGAGCCCTCATCAGTCTAAAAAATTCATGGCAAGAATGCTGACCAAGTGCCTCAAGTGAACACCTAGTGTCTGCTCTCAGTTATGTGTTCCACTAGACAAATGGAGAAACTACCTAACTCTGTGAGTTGGGTTCTCATGTGAACCGTGCTTTGCTCCATTTCTGGGAGAATAAGGGGAGAAGCAGAGCTTTGTAGGATTGACACATATGTATGGCACAGTCTTCTGTTTGTGTTATTGGAGCTGGATCAGATGGACTTGGCTGAGCTGGGCTTATGAGATACATCTTCTCTGGGAAGGACACCAAACTGCCTTCCTTAATCCAGCGTCAGCACAGAAATGTGATTTCTCATCTTCTCTCACTCTAAATCCTCTCTCAAACTTGATTTTAGTAGCAGTCCTCCTAGTTTGTGTCCAAACACATCTAAATCCCAGTTAAGAGTTTAAACTTCGGTTGTGTCTACAAAGAAATTTAAGAAGTGAGATAGTAGTCATAATATTATAAATTCAATAACAATTAGTATTTATGGAAGCCAAGTGCTTCCTCAGCACTTTTTGACTTGAATACTGTTAAGTCACAAAATATATTATCCCTTTTCTGTGTCAAAAGAAAAAACTAAGGTTAGTGAATTAAATCATTTATCTAAGTTTGCAGACCTAGAAATATGCTTAGGCTGAGTATAATAATACTCAAAATACCCCTAAGCTCACACTTTTCCTGTAAGAGAATGTAGAGACATTCAAGATGGCAAGTTCTACTTGAAGACTTTCGGCACTGGGTTCATTTTATGCATCTAAGAATTATATGTAGACCTAGGTTTACCCTTCAGATTTTGTTCTATTTTAAAGTCAACTTAGAAAAAGGCTCAAAAATCCAGGGTACAAGGTTTCTTCCCTTCCAGATAGATCACCATGTGTGAGCATTCGCATGTTTCTAGAATATGAACTTCTTTTGAACACAAAATCTCTCAATCTCTGAAGAACCTCATACAAAGAACAGGTAACTGAGAACACAGTTCTGTTTTCTGTTTCCAGACAGCAGCCAAATGAGAAAAATGAAGAAATACCAAAGAGAGGGCATGTGTCCAACAGATTAGTCATTCCCATGTCCACAATAACCCTGAACTTGTATAAATATCAGGAGTTTCATAATGCTCCCAAACCTGGACCTTCCACTCTTTCAATCCCCATGTTATACAACATTCATATGTATTGTAACTTCTCCCTTTTATGTGTCTTATCCCTACAATTCCCATACAATCACAGAATTAGTTAATGTTGGTAGCAGCTGTAAATAACCTCCAAATCAATGGCTTACCAAACCAATATTTAATTCTTGCCACAGCTTTGGCAGGGCTCCACATGACTTCCCAGTCTGATATCCATGAGGAAGGACTAGACACTGTCTGACCCAGGTTGTCCTCATCGTAGAGGACGGGAACACATGGAGTAGGGCCATTCTGTGAATGCTAATTTAAACTTCTCCTTAGATGTGGCATGCATCATGCCTGCTAACAGTCTATTGCTTGAGTAAGGGAGTGAGCTTCATCCTTGAGCACGATAGAACAGAGGCATGTTTGGAGGAGGAAGGAATAAATAAATGGGAAGAAAATTACACCGTCTCTTCCAGTTGGGTCTCCTCCAATTTCTCTGGCAGTACTTACTCTGTCACTCCTGTCTGACTCTCTCAAAATGTTAAATGCCCTAGAGTTCTGGCCTTGATACAAGCTAATGCTGAACACAAAGCCCTGACTCTTCTTTTTCCTTTTCTTTCTAAATCTGAGTGTCACTGTAGTTCCATTTCAAATCTGTCTTTCACAGTCCCAGACCAACATCTTGTCCTAAATAACCCCTATAATAACTCTAGATTGCCTTTTTAAAAAACATATGGTCACTTCTTTTGTTACCCTACTCTCTGAGTTTCCCAACCTCTCAAACTGAAATTATATTCTACTGAGTCTCAGCCACCCATTTCCATTGCTTTACCTTAGATATTTTCTTTATGAATAAGAGCAAAGCCTTTAGTCACTTGAAGCTTTTTGACTCTGCAAGGACTACACACTCCCTTTCTAGATTACAAATCTTTCCTAGACACTACCCCTCACTTCTTTTTTCGACTACCAAAATGTTTAATCTATTAGCATTTCAGCTTCTTTCTCTATTCCTTGCCCCATGACATTCTCAATTCTCTATTTCTCCAGTGAGTTGCTATGGCTTTGGAGGGACCTGGGCCATCCTCTTTGAATCTATGATTATTCACTTCAGTTGTCAAGCAGAGCAGTCCAGAGCTCCTCCATATTTCCCCATGTTTCCCTATTTCTAATATTTGTAGACCTCTAGTTAATAACTTTTCTCTCCTTCCTGTTCAGTATTTCCTTTTCACTATCATTTTGAGCTGACAGATTTCCTATTTTAGTGAGAAAGGGTATAAAGAGTTTTATGCCTTGCTGGCCCAACATCTTCCTTCTTAGCTGTAATTTATTGCTTCTCACCAACCTTTCTCCTCTGGCCCTCCCCCTCCTTAGTCCCTGGTATCCCCAGTCTATTCTCATCTTCTAGAGCAGTGCTTCTCAATCTTTTTAATGCTGTGACCCCATAATACAGTTCCTCATAGTGATGACCCACCCTACCATAAAATTATTTTCATTGCTACTTCATAACTGAAATTTGCTACTGTTATGAACTGCAATGTAAATATGCAGATGATATTAGGCAACTCCTATGAAATGTTCATTTGATTCCTCCAAAGGGGTCACAACCCACAGGTTGAGAACCACTAGTCTAGACCAACATATGAGAGAGATCATGTAGTACTTTTGGTGCCTGACATATTTCACTTAACAAATTGATCTCTGACAATTTCTCCAGAGGCAGTGGAACCTGGGTGAATGGAGCTGATAGGTGAGGAAGAGTAGAGTCTCATGCAATAGTCTTTTCTATCTAGAACATAAGACAATTTATACTCAGAGGGCTAAGGAGAATCACATGAGTAAAGTGTAAAAGGAGGCAGGAAAAACTCAGCAATTAAGAGATTTGGCTGTTCTTCCAGAGGACCCAGGGACACCTCCCTCAATCCACATAATACTCACAACATCTGTAGCTCCAATTCTAGGGAATCTGATGACCTCTTTGGACTTCCACAGGCACTAGGCACACAGATGGTATATAGACACACAGTCAGACAAATTTTTCATATACATAAAATAAGACAAAACTTAGCCTAGAGAGATAGCTCAATGGTTAAGAAAAGGATAAGCCACATGTGGTTAAAACATGTTTTTCCATTGAAAAATAATTGAATAACAAAACTAGCAATTATGTGTAATCTGAAATAAATGTACTCCTATCTGCTACACATGAGAGGAGCATGAAAACACATTCCAAGAAGAACTCTGTGTTTTGAAGAAGCTGGGGTCACAGGACTCTTGTTTTCTTGGTGTTTTATCACAGGCACTCAGAATTGTCATATAACTTCATTCTGGGACTGTGTTCTGACAAGCTCAGCTTCTGTCCATGTTGACAGACATGACAGGTCCCACTCCTTTTGCTGCTGAATTCTCTTCCATCATATATGCATTCTATTGTTGCTACCCATTCATTGGTTGAAGAACAATCTGAATATTTCCATTTCTTAGATCTGTTGAATAGTTCTACAATAAGGAAAGTGCAGGTGTCTCTTGCTCATATCAGTTCCATTTCCTTTCAATATATATTCCAGAGTGGGATTACTGGGACATAAAATAGTTCTGTTTTTTAATTTTCCCAAACCTGTCATATTTTCCACAATAGCTGAACATATTTACATTCTCAACAATGGTGTAAGTGGCTTCTCTACACCTTCAGTAGTATATGCTTTTTATATTATACATATACATATACATATACATATACATATACATATACATATACATGTGAGTCTTTTGCCTGCATATATGTATATGTACCACATATGTGCCTGGTTCCCACAGAGGCAAGAAGAGGGTACCAGGTCTCCTGGAACAGGAGTTTGGGGTGATTGCAAGTCACAATTTGGGTGCTAGAAACCATGCCCAGGTCCTGTACAAGAGCAACAAATGCTCTTAACTGATAAACCACTTTTCTAGGCCCCACTTCAGTAATTCTTTTTAATACAAGCATTTATAGCTATGAAGTTTGCTCTTACAATTGCTCTCATTGTATCCTATAGATTCTAGTAGAATGTATTGTCAATTTCACTCAATTCTAGGAACCTTTAAATTTTCCCTTTATCCATTTATCATTCAATATTGTGAACTTAGTTTGTCTTTGTGGTTCTGGGTCTTTTTCCTTTTGATGTCTGTTTTTATTTCATTGTGGTGAAATAGAATATAAGAAGTTATTTCCATTTTCTTGCATTTTGTTAAAATGTAGATTATGTGGAGAACATTCCATGGGCCACTTTTAAAAAACATGTATTCTATAGCTGGTGAGTAGAGTATTCTCTAGATGTCTATAAAATTCATTTGATCTGTAGAGTCATTTAACTCTGATATTTATTTATTGACTTTTTTCATGTGGATGACTTAGATACTAATGAGACTGAGGAATTGAAGCCTTGGTCTGTTACTGGGTTATGGCTAATCCATGCCTTATATACAATGCTGTGGTTTGTTTTATGAAATTAGTTGAGCCAATGTTCAGTGTATGCATATTTAGAATTGTAATTATCCTCTTGGTCATTATAAAGCTACCTTCCTATCTCTTTTCTGACTAATTTTGATTCAGAGAAGTTTCATCCTTATTATTGGCATGGCTATTTCTGCTTGTTTCTGATTCTGTTTGCTTGAAATGTGCTTCCCCACACATGAAAGCAGTTTTTGCCTTGGAGATGTGTGTGTGTGTGTGTGTGTGTGTGTGTGTGTGTGTGTGTGTGTGTATTTATACACGTATACGTTAGGAATTGGTTTTAATGCTATTTGTGTTAATTTGGCTCTTGAAATCACATGACATGTCTGAGCTGAGTGTTCCTGTCCCAAGTTGACTCTGAATGGGAAATAAAGTTGCCAGCAGCCAATGGCTGCTCAGGGAGACAGTTGCAGAACTATTAGAATTCCTGGGCAAGAATCGTTCAAGAGGAGGAAGGAGGCCACCATGACAAGGGCAGGTGGACCACACTGGGAAGGTGCAGGGGAGGGACAGCCAAAATGTAGGTACAAAGGGAAAAGCAGTCCCAGCAGGATCCAGATCAGCAAAGATAAAATAAAGATTTAGTAAGTATTAACTCAGGATTTTCAGAGGGGAGTGTGTTAGCCACATGGTGGTTCAGGAGTAGCCTAGCCATTGAGCTAGGTAGATTAAAATATAAAGGTTGTGTGTGTGTTTCCATCTGGGATCTAGAACACTAGAGAGAGGGGCAAGAAGCCATGTGTGCACCCACCAAGAGCATAGAGCAAATTTAATAAATTACCGCCACAGACACACACACACACACACACACACTCACACACACACACTCACAGAGAGAGAGACATACACATATACAGAAACACACCCACACGTGCCTGTGTGTGTGTGTAATTTCTAGACAAGTAGATGTCCTAGATTCTTAAATTAAATCTGTTCTTCTGTGTCTTAAAGAAATGAAATGAGATAGTTGCATTCGTGGTTTTTATTGAAAGGTATGTATTAATTCCTATCATTTTGTCGGGTTTCTTTTGTAATGTTTGGTACTCCTTTGATGCTCACTTGCTAATGGACTATTCTGCTGCGGTTTATTCCTCTTCATGACCTGTTTAGTGTGTGAGATTCCTTCAAGTATTATGTAGTGCTGGCTCAGTGGTTATGATTTCCTTTATCTTGTGTTTATTATGTAAAGATTTTTATTCTTTGTATATTTATGTACTTATTTTTCTTTTCTTTGTATCTGTGATGGGCATCTTTGCTTGACATGGAAATGTGGAATGGAAGTTCTGTTTAAAGGTTAAAATGCATTGTTCTATGGTTACCTACATTTTAGACTATCTGTTGGTAGCTGCTATTATTTTCATGGGTTTCCCTTTATATGTGACTTTGTGCTTCTTTCTCGTACTTTTAAAACTGTTTTATGTAATTACTCTTTTAAACAGTGATTTGTACAGAGGTTCTTGTCTCATCTGTTAAGTTTGGTTTGAGGGAGGCGGTTGCGGTTGTTGTTACTGCTGTTGTTTCTTTCAGTTTGCCATTCTAAAGGCCTCCAGTATTTGATGCCTGTCTCCTGAGCTTTGCAGAGCTTCCTATTACAGTTTTATGTGCTCATTTTTATGCCACCAGCTTGTACTTCATTTGTAATTCATACACTTCTTCTTTTAATGGAGTTCTATACAGCTCACATTTTCTGGTCAAACTCTCAGAGTGTGTTATTTTCACTCTCTGAATGTTTTAATGATCTGTCTTCTTGTTCCATTCTATTGCTGAGGCATCTGGTGAGGATTTTTCCCCCTCTTTACTTATTGAACTTTTCAATTCCTTTCTACCTCAATTTGTTATTTTCAGTATTTCAATTTCTTCATTAAATTTCTCTTCCTGTCCTCTAGTCTGATAAGGCGCTGTGCTGTATTGCAGTTGTCACCAAGCTGTTTATTTGAATTCTCTTTGAATTCACTCAGGAACTTGTGTCATCTTCGATTTTATAGAACACTCTTAAGAGTCATCTTCAATTTATCAGCATCACTAAAGAAGACTAAAAACATGTGGCCTTCTGTAGTCCAGTCTGTGGCTGTTTGAAAGACCCCATGCAGTCATATGCCTGAATTGATACTGTAGGGGAATCTATAGGTACCTTAAAACAAATCCCTTGAGAACTCTAAATAAGAATCAGAAACACTTTAATAGGAAGTCCATGTAGGTTCCTTTGAAACATTAAATATTGAACTGAAATAACAACTGATTGTAATCGAAGTGACCTAGTTAATCTGCAGAAGTTTAACCTGCAAGTACTCACCTCCTTAACCCTGCCCTTCAAGGGCCACATAGAATTTTGGGTCCAAGCTTCTCCAGGCAGGTACAAGCATACTTTACTCATTAAAGCAAATACTAACAGTTAATTTCTAAAAAAAAAAACCAAAATACCATGAAGTGTCCTCTCTGTTCTGCTCGTGCTGCCTTCCTAAAGTATAATTTCTTTTTCAGCTCCCACTAGTGACCTATATTTGACATTTAGTCACATAAGCATATATATATATATATATATATATATATATATATATATATGCCCAATCTCCCAAAGTAAAAATATTGATGTAGCCAGTCTTTAATTCTTAACACAGTAATAATTACACCAAATCTCCTCTGATAAGTCCATTTGTAATTATGCATAACACACGTATTACCCATTTCTACTTACATTGTGACTAATAAAGTCTCACAGCATTGCCAGAGAACAAGGAAGGAGAAGAGTTGTCAAGGAACAATGTGGTTCAATGGATAAAAGGCCAAGCACGGCAATCTCAAGAAATCAAAGGGCATGAGTAATTTCCAGTGACACTTCACAGGGAATAAAGTCCTAAGGAAAGAGACAGGTCAATCTAAGAAATAAAATAGGCCGGAGCATGTAATCATTTGTGTCCTTGTAAACCCATGAGAGTGAAAAGAATCTGACTCATTGGTGGTAAAGGTTTTGATTGCACCTGCCTTGTGCACAGTCCACTGTCTGTCCTGTGGAAGGTTGACTTCTAATTGATGATACTGTTGCTCTGAAGAGGAAATGGCACTGGCAGTTGAAGTCTGGGGTGTTCCTTGGACAAGAGTATTGTGAGCAGCTTTGGCTGGGGTTGCTTCTAAAAAACACATGAAATTGAATGTGACTGGCATACAAAAGGATTCATCCTTCTCAGAGCTAGAGAGGGCTAGTGCTACTGTACAATGATGAAAACTCCAGCTTTGACCAGCATATCACTGTTAGGGCAGCTTTAACTGGTATTCTTCTCCTCACATTAGAATCAGTGAGAGGAGAGGGCTTGTTGGCTGTGTTGATGACAGCTAGGAGAAAAGTAACTCAGTTCCTGACAAGGAACAGTTTAAGGAAGAAGAGTTCCATTTGCGTCTCCACCATGGTGATGCGCTCCATCAAGGTGGGAAAGGCATGTCAAAAGAATCATGCTCATATCTGAGCAGGTCAGGAAGCAGGGAGCCATTTTAGGCCCAAAGAAGAGCCACACTATGGCCTTTGAGGCCTAAGGCACTACAACCATCCAAACAGCTGTAGATCAAGTGTTCAAACACAAGAACCTGTGGAGAAACCTTCATACTTAAATCATAACACTGGCATAGAGAACCTAGAACAGAGGGGCCAGTGAGTCAGTTACTCATTATCAAGAAGGAAGGCCTTAGGACCTTAGAGTGATGGACATTGTAGAAGATAGAGAATCATGCCATAATGTATAGTTCTTAGCTCTAAATGATCTACTACCTGCTTGACATCCAGAAAGACAGAGAGGTAGGATAACAGTGGCACTGATCACGGAAATAATTCTACTAGTGGGTGTTCTAAACAATAATATAATTGAATGAATCAAACATTTTAAAACACTTCAAAAAGCCAGGCAGTAGTGGCACACACCTTTAATCCCAACACTTGGGAGGCAGAGGCAGCAGGATTTCTAAGTTCAAGGCCAGCCTGGTCTATAGAGTGAGTTCCAGGACAGCCAGGGCTACACAGCTAAACCCTGTCTCAAAAAATAAAAATAAAAATAAATAAAATAAAATAAAACAATTCAAAAGTTGATAGAGATTGTAAAAACCTCTAAAAGCTGGTTTTCTGTCACTTCCAGAATCAAGTTAGTAGATTATCACAAATGGAATTCAAAATATTAAAGCATGTGACTAAAATTCTTTTTAATATAACACACCAGCCTGTCTTGCTCTGAACCAGGATCTCTAATCTGTACTCATTTCTTTCTTGTGACATAAAGATACAGAAGCGTTGGGGGTGGGAGATGTTAGGCCTTAATCTTCAGTGCTCTGTAAGGTTCAGTTGCTTAATTTCAGAAACTTGGCAAGAAGCTATTGATGTTCCCAGAAGCAAGAAAGAGCTGGCTAATTCTTTGAGGCAATTAATGCCTCTGTTATTTAGCATTTCTCAAGGGCTCATGCTCTAAATGTGCAGAGTCTTCCCCAATGGTAAAGAACTGCATCAAGGCCAAAACACAAGAGGAAACATTAGCATGGGCCCCAGACATGCGTATGTGTCTGGACTGGTTGAAGAGGATGAGGTAAGGGTGTTAACATTTCACTCTGGTTTCACTATCTCAACTCAAGGTGAGCATTGTTGAATGGCTTCTCACAGCAGTTGAATGAGAAAGAAAGCATAAGCCTCCCATAGGTGACACACCAACCATAGAAGAAATGTTGATTAGCTGTCTGGAGACATACAGTTTCGTGAATATCTGGGGACTTTTAAGTATAATTTATTCCTAATGATCAGATAAAATTATATAACTTTATGGTTATAGTTTTATGGAGAAAATCTAGATTCTGAATCAGGTTTTAAATTCTAAGTTCACATGAGTGCGGAGACTGGGAATGTAAAAACATATAGAAGGTATCCTTCATAGATATATCTCAAAGCACAATGAGACACTGTCATTTGTGACATAGGTAGAAATGAAGATTACTATGTCAAGGAAAAGAATCTACAGACCACAACATCACCTCAGCTTACCATGTTAAACATAAAGAAGTTGACAGCAGGCTGGTTAGAAAAGGCTGGGGAGATTTGGAGAGATGGAGAAAGGTCAGTTAGAAGAGCTTATTGGTTCAGATGAAGTTGATAACTTCTGGTATGCTGTGGTTCAGTCAAGTTACCATAGCATATGCTAGTGTTTCACATTTTGCATTTATGTATTTACATGGAAATATTTAGATTTTTCAACCATAAAGAACTGTTAAATTACCAACATTGATATACTTACTTCCATTTGAACACTACACAATGCATACATGTTTCATGACACATTCATAATACTCCATAAATAGATAGAACTTTTATGATTTGTATGTTAGTTGAAATAAATTTAAGCTGTTAATTAAAACCACTTGTTTTTAATCTCTTCTGTATAATGTTAATGCTTACAGAATCAAATTCAGAATTATTCTATAAAGAATATGCCTGTGTATATTTACTTATCATATAAGCTTTTTTTTTCCAGAAATGGTACAAGGATTTATAGATGGCGAATCAGGAATATTGTACTGTGTCAGATGTGGGCGTCTAGATCATCCTTAGCCCTTTGCCATCTGCTTCCAGAAGTCACAAGAATTCCTAGTCAGGTTCCTAGATTTTTCTTTCTTTTTTTTTTTTTTTTGGATGCTCAGGAATTGGACATAAAAGAGATCAGAACATTTTATTCCATAGGCCACAAAAGCAAAGGGGGTGAAGTATGTACATGCAGGAAGGACCTCAAGGCAATGTATTTAAAAAATTTCTGGTTATTATCTTTCCCTGTGGATTGTAGCTATCTACTTTGTTTTTATCACAGGGCATCACTACCAGGAAGAAACATGAAAGGAAAGAACTTGTTTGTCAAAAGCTTAATTAGGACTTATGGTCTAGGAAGTGAAATTCCACCAACGGAAATGCTCCCCTTGACCATGCCCTTTCTCCTCGGGTTTGCTAAGACGTGATTTTCATATGTTCACTTTCTGCTGGACACTTTACACAGATCACCCACACTCACAGACATTATTTCCATGAGTGTGCATTCACATGTGAGAAAGCTCAGCTCAAATCATTTTTAAAAAAATAGCTAAGGCCATGTAGTCTTTAAGTAGAACAGAAGGTCTTAGGTTTGACTTTTTTGAGGGGGGGCAATATTTATAAGCAGATGCATAACCCAGTTACTTTTCTTTTTTTTTCTTTTTATTTATTTTTTTTATTGGATATATTCTATATTTACAATTCATTTCCCTTTTTCTGGTTCCCCACCCCCCAAAGGTCCCACATGCCCTTTTCCCTCCCCCTGCTCCCTCTTCCACCCCTTCCCTCTTCCCTGTTCTGGTATTCCCCTACACTGACGCTTTGATCCTTTCCAGCACCAGTGTCCACTCCTTTCTTCTTGTCAGACATCATTTGGTATGTGGATTGTGTCTTTGGTGTTCCAAGATTCTAGGCTAATATCCACTTATCAGTGAGTGCATACCATGGTTATTCTTTAGAGACTGGGTTACCTCACTTAGTATGATGTTCTTCAGCTCCATCCATTTCTCTAAGAATTTCTTTACATACAGATCTTAGCTCAAGTGAGAATTTTCACACTGCAGAATGTAACTTCTTCCTCCCTTTTATATAGCAGAGTCAGGGTTCAATAAGGATGTTGGCTTTTCCCCCCAACTCTAAATTAAAATTCAAATGGTGCACCATAAGTCATCAGCCTCCTGTCTCCATTATGGTTAAACTCTGTATGGCTGTGTGGCTAGGTTTGAGATGGGCTTGTCATGATCTGAGGGATGCCATGTGGCTGGGACCTTCAGCACTATACGTGGGACAATGCGACACTTACTGTGACCGAGTATGCCATCTCTTTCCTTAGTTCCTTTTGTTGCTGCTAGGTGATTCTAAACCCTGTGAAGCTGGCAATGATTACTCCCCTATAGATGCACATTTTCTATTTTGTTTTGAGTCAGTAGCACCAGTTTTGGAATGCTGTGGAGTCTAGGTGGTGGGAGTCTATCACAGAGCAAGATCCTTGGATGCTTTAACCCCAATCTGTGTCTGTCACACTCTCTCTGCTTCCTGGTTAGTCATGAATAGTCATCCTTCAGGACACATCCCTGCTGCCATATTGTGCCCAAGTACACAAAGGCAAGAAGTCCTGGACTAAAGCCTCTAAAACTGAGCAAACAAGTCCTTCCCCATTATTAGAGTCTCTTTTTGTGTTCTTTTGTCATAGCAGTACAACATTACTTAATGCAGACACTCCATTAATGGGATTGTGCAGTGTATACAATTTCTGCTGACTTCTTTGCCTCTGTGCTGTGTCTATGAGGTCTGTCAAGGTTATTGAGTATGGCAAAGTTTTGTTTATGTTACTCTATTTTTCTGTTGTGTGTCCATTCCATAATTTATCCTCTATGTTGTTGATAGGCATGGGGTTTCTCTCCAAGTCTTTTAGTCTGAGGTTATTTTCCTTTGGCCAAAAACAACTTACAAACTTTTTATGATATTAGTCTGGAGGCAATTAATTTTATGAGCTCTTAATCTCGCATTTTTTTTTGTTACAAATAAATAGCTTTCCTTGGCTTTTCAAAAAGGAATGGTGCCAAATGTTCTTTTTCTCCTATAGCATAGAAAATATTTTAATGTTATTCTCACTGCTCTTTTAGCATTTTAAAATAAAATTTAAATTATTTATACAGTAAAATTCCACTTATATGGTGTATAATGCTATGTTGTTAATTCATGTTTATAGAGCCTTATAAGCCATTTCCACAATAATGACAGAAAAAATATTTAATTATCCTCAAAATTCCTTTTTCCTGCTTGAGACACTGAAGATCACTGACATAGTCTGAAAAGATTTTTTTTTCTAGAAAGACACAGAAACTGACTCATGTGGCATGTCTTCTCTGGGCTTTCCAAATTTATCAAAATATATTTGAAAATCAGCCCTGTTAATAGAGGCGTTTCTTTCCAGGTTAGGGGATGTGCATGTGCGCATGCGTGCATGTGTGTAGGCCAGAGTTCAGCCTCAACTATTGCTCCTCAGGAGACATGCACCTTTTTTTTCCCCCAGACAGCACCTGTCACTGTGATCTGGGGGCACTGATCTTGTTCCACTAGCAGGCCAGTGAGTCAGCCCCTCCACATCTGGGAATTCAAATGTGTGCTGCCACTCTGGGTCTAAATGTGGGTGCTGAGAATTAAACTCCAATCCTATGTTTGTATGACCAGCTTATAAGTAGTTGAGCTATCTCCTCAGCCCTAGTTGAGGACAATAATGCCCAAAGGTTCACACAGTGTTTTGTGAGCTCTATTCTCATTTATTTTGAGTAAAAACTTGAGAGTATGATTGTTGGGTGAGAAAATAAGTCTGGTTAAATTTGTAAGAAACTGCCCAATTTCTTTCCCATAGCTTTGAATCATTCTTCATTCTTATCAATAATGTGTGACATTTGAGCTGTTTAAATTCTTGACAATATTTTATAACATCACTTCTATGTTTTAAGTAAAGAAATTCTAATAGGTGTACTGATAGATAGCATTATGGTTTTCATCTGCATTTAGCCAGAAGTGATATGAAATACTTCTATATATTTTTATCTACTCATCTATTGGTCATATACTATATGTACAGATTTTTTTTAATTTTTATTTTCTATATTCTATGTTTACATTCCAAAGGCTTTCCCCTTTCCCAGTTCCCACCCACCATACTTCCCATAGTTCCTCTCCCCCCCCCCAAATATTCCCCAAACATTTCCCCTCCCCCCTCGGTTTCTTTACTAAACTGGATGCAATCTTTACAGGCCCAGGGTCCTCTCCTTTCTTCTTCTTGGGAATCATTTGACTTGCTATTTGTGTCTTGAGTATTTAGGGCTGCTGGGCTCATTAATATCCACTTATCAGTGATTGCATTTCATGTGCATTCTTTTGTGATTGGGTTAATTCACTCAGGATGATATTTTCCAGGTCTAACCATTTACCTACAAATTGCATGAATTCATTATTTTTAATTGCTGAGTAGTATTCCATTGTATAAATATACCACATTTTCTGTATCCATTCCTCCTTTGAGGGATATTTGGGCTCCTTCCAATTTCTGGCTATTATAAACAAGGCTGCTATAAACATAGTGGAGCATGTGTCCTTATTAAATGCAGGGGAATCCTCTGGGTATATGCCCAGGAGTGGTATGCCAGGGTCCTCTGGAAGTGACATGCCCAATTTTCTGAGGAACCGCCAAACTGATTTCCAGAGCGGTTTTACCATTTTGCAATCCGACCAACAGTGGAGGAGTGTTCCTCTTTCTCCACATCCTCGCCAGCACTTGTTGTCTCTTGAGTTTTTAATCTTAGCCATTCTGACTGGTGTGAGGTGGAATCTCAGGGTTGTTTTGATTTGCATTTCTCTGATGACTAATGATGTTGAACATCTTTTAAGGTGTTTCTCGGCCATCCGAATTTCTTCTGGTGAAAATTCTATGTTTAGCTCTGTGCCCCATTTTTTGATAGGGTTATTTGGTTCTTTGGGGTCTAACTTATTGAGTTCTTTGTATATATTGGATATTAGCCCTCTGTCGGATGTGGAGTTGGTGAAGATCTTTTCCCACTTTGTTGGTTGCCGTTTTGTCCTTCTGACAGTGTCCTTTGCTTTGCAGAAACTTTGTAATTTTATGAGGTCCCATTTGTCGATTCTTGATCTTAGTGCGTAAGCTATTGGTGTTCTGTTCAGGAACTTTTCCCCTGTGCCCAAGTCCTCCAGGGTCTTCCCAAGTTTCTTTTCTAATAGTTTCAGTGTGTCTGGTTTTATGTGGAGGTCCTTGATCCACTTGGAGTTGATCTTAGTGCAAAGAGATAAGAGTGGGTCAATTCGCATTCTTCTGCATGTTGACCTCCAGTTGAACCAGCACCATTTGTTGAAAAGGCTATCTTTATTCCACCGGATGGTTGTGGCTCCTTTATCAAAGATCAAGTGACCATAAGTCTGTGGGTTAATTTCTGGGTCTTCAATCCTGTTCCATTGATCTGCTTGCCTGTTGCTATACCAATACCATGCAGTTTTTAACACAATTGCTCTGTAGTACTGCTTGAGGTCAGGGATATTGATTCCCCCAGAAGTCCTTTTATTGTTGAGAATAGTTTTAGCTATCCTGGGTTTTTTGTTGCTCCAGATGAATTTGAGAATTGCTCTTTCTAGATCTATGAAGAATTGAGTTAGGATTTTGATGGGGATCGCATTGAATCTGTATATTGCTTTTAGCAAGATGGCCATTTTTACTATGTTGATCCTGCCAATCCAGGAGCAAGAAATATTTTTCCATCTTCTGAGGTCTTCTTCGATTTCTTTCTTCAAGGACTTGAAGTTCCTGTCATACAGATCTTTTGCTTGTTTGGTTAGAGTTACGCCAAGATACTTTATGTTGTTTGTGGCTATTGTGAAGGGTGTTATTTCCCTAATTTCTTTCTCAGCCTGCTTGTCCTTTGAGTACAAGAAGGCCACTGACTTGCTTGAGTTAATTTTATAACCTGCCACTTTGCTGAAGTTCTTGATCAGCTGTAGAAGTTCTCTGGTGGAGTTTTTTGGGTCGCTTAGGTAAACTATCATATCGTCTGCAAATAATGATAGTTTCACTTCTTCCTTTCCAATTTGCATCCCTTTGACTTCCTTATGTTGTCTAATTGCTCTTGCTAGAACTTCAAGTACTATATTGAAAAGATATGGAGAGAGAGGGCAGCCTTGTCTAGTCCCTCATTTTAGTGGGAATGCTTCAAGTTTCTCTCCATTTATTTTGATGTTGGCTACTGGTTTGCTGTAGATTGCTTTTACTATGTTTAGGTATGGGCCTTGAATTCCTGCTCTTTCCAAGACTTTTAGCATGAAAGGATGCTGAATTTTGTCGATGCTTTTTCAGCATCTAATGAGATGACCATGTGGTTTTTTTCTTTCAGTTTGTTTATGTAGTGGATTACATTGATGGATTTCCATATATTGAACCATCCCTGCATCCCTGGGATGAAGCCTACTTGGTCATGGTGGATGATCGTTTTGATGTGCTCTTGGATTCGGTTAGCAAGAATTTTATTTAGTATTTTTGCATCTATATTCATAAGAGAAATTGGCCTGTAGTTCTCTTTCTTTGTTGGATCTTTTTGTGGTTTAGGTATTAGCGTAATTGTGGCTTCGAAGAATGAGTTGGGCAGTGTCCCTTCTGTCTCTATTTGGTGGAATAGTTTGAAAAGTATTGGTGTTAAGTCTTCTTTGAAGGTCTGGTAGAATTCTGCACTAAAACCATCTGGTCCCGTACTTTTTTTGGTTGGGAGGCTTTCTATAACCCCTTCTATTTCTTTAGGGGTTATGGGACTATTTAGCTGATCTACTTGATGCTGATTTAATTTTGGTATTTGATATTTGTCTAGGAAATTGTCCATTTCCTCCAGATTCTCCAGTTGTTTTGAGTATAGACCTTTGTAGTAGGATCTGATGATCTTTTGAATTTCCTCAGTTTCTGTTGTTATGTCTCCCTTTTCATTTCTAATTTTGTTAATTTGTATACTGTCTCTGTGTCCTTTGGTTAGTCTGGCTAAGGGTTTATCTATCTTGTTGATTTTCTCAAAGAACCAGCTCCTGGTCTTGTTGATTCTTTGTATGGTTCTCTTTGTTTCTATTTGATTGATTTCAGCCCTGAGTTTGATGATTTCTTGTCTTCTACTCCTCCTGGGTGAATTAACTTGTTTTTCTTCCAGGGCTTTAAGGTGTGCCATTAAGCTGCTAGTGTATGCTCTCTCCAGTTTCTTTTTGGATGTACTTAGAGCTATGAGTTTTCCTCTTAGCACTGCTTTCATTGTGTCCCATAGATTTGGGTAGGTTGTACCTTCATTTTCATTGAATTCTAAAAAGTCTTTGATTTCTTTTTTTATGTCTTCCTTGACCAAGTTGTCATTGAGTAGAGTATTGTTCAGTTTCCATGTGTATGTGGGCTTTCTGTTGTTTTTGTTGCTATTGAAGACCACTCTTACTCCATGGTGATCTGATAGGAGGCATGGGATTAGCTCGATCTTCTTGTATTTGTTGACATCTGTCTTGTGACCGATTATATGGTCTATTTTGGAGAAGGTACCATTCGGTGCTGAGAAAAAGGTATATTCTTTAGCTTTAGGATGAAATGTTCTATATATATCTGTTAAATCCAATTGGTCCAGAGTTTCAATTAGTTTCACTGTGTCCCTGTTTAGTTTCTGCTTTCCTGATCGGTCCATTGAGGAGAGTGGGGTGTTGAAGTCACCCACAATTATTGTGTTAGGTGTAATGTGTGCTTTAAGCTTTAGTAAGGTTTCTTTTACAAAGGAGGGCGCCCTTGCATTTGGAGCATAGATGTTCAGTATTGAGAGCTCTTCCTGGTGGATTTTCCCTTTGGCCAGCAAGAAGTGACCTTCTGAGTCTCTTTTGATGATTTTAGGTTGGAATTCAATTTTATCTGATATTAGAATGGCTACTACTCCAGCTTGTTTCCTGAGACCATTTGCTTGTAAAATTGTCTTCCAGCCTTTTACTCTAAGGCAGTGTTTGTCTTTAACACTGAGATGTGTTTCCTGTATGCAGCAAAGTGTAGGGTCCTGTTTCTGTATCCAGTCTGTTAATCTATGTCTTTTTATTGGGGAATTGAGTCCATTGATGTTAAGAGATATTAAGGAATAGTAATTATTACCTCCAGACATTTTTGAAATTATATTTATTTATTTTATTTATTTTTTATATTCGAGAGGTTACCTTCTTTTGGGTTTGATGAGAGGAGGTTTCTATCTTGCTTCTTCCCGGGTGTAGTTTCCGTCCTTGTCTTGGTGTTTTCCCCCTATTATCCTTTGTAGGGCTGGATTTGTGGAAAGATATCGTACAAATTTGGTTTTGTCATGGAATACCTTGATGTCTCCATCTATGGCGATTGAAAGCTTTGCTGGGTAAAGTAGTTTTGGCTGAAGTTTGTGTTCTCTTAGAGTTTGCATTATATCTGCCCAGGATCTTCTATCTTTCATGGTCTCAGGTGAGAAGTCTGGTGTTATTCTGATAGGTCTTCCTTTATAAGTTACTTGGCCTTTTTCTCTTGCTGCCTTTAATATTCTTTCTTTGTTTAGTACATTTGGAGTTTTGATTATTATGTGACGGGATGTATTTCTGTTCTGATCCAGTCTGTTTGGGTTTCTATATGCTTCTTGTATATTCATGGGCATCTCTCTCTTTAGGTTGGGGAAGTTTTCTTCCATAATTTTGTAGAAGATATTTGCTGGCCCTTTAATTTGTACATCTTCATTCTCGTCTATACCTATAATCCTTAGGTTTGGTCTTCTCATTGTGTCCTGGATTTCCTGGATGTTTTGGGTTACAGCCTTTTTGCATTTAGTATTTTCTTTGACTGTTGAATCAATGGTTCCTATGGTATCTTCGGCTTCTGATATTCTGTCTTCTATTTCTTGTATTCTAATGTTGATATTTGCATCTATGGCCCCTGATTTCTTCCCAAGGTTTTCTAGCTCCAATGTTGTCTCCCTCTGCGATTTCTTAGTTGTTTCTACTTCTGTTTTTAGTACCTGGATGGATATGCTCAGATCTTTTGCTTGCTTGATTGTGTTTTCATGTATTTCTTTAATAGATTTTTGTGTTTCCTCTTTCATAGCTTCTACTTGTTGGCCCACGTTCTTCTGTATTTCTTTAAGTGATTTTTGTCTTTCTTCCTTATTGTCTTCTTCTTTTTGATCCATCTTCTGCATTTCTTGAAGTGATTTTTGTATTTGCCTTGTAAAGGCTTCTAACTTTTGATCCATTTTCTCCTCTATTTCTTTACAAGATTTTTCTATGTGTTCAGCTACCAGCATCCTGACCAGTGATTTTATATCCAAGTCTTGTTTTTCTGGTGTTTTGGGGTATCCAGGGCTTCCTGTTGTTGGTGAACTGGGTTCAGATGCTGTCATGTTGCCTTGATTTCTGTTAGTGACATTCCTTTGTTTACCTTTTGCCATCTGGTTATTTCTGGTGTTAGTTGACCTTGTTGTCACTGGCTGGTGTTTGAATCTCCTGTGAGGCTGGGCTTACCTGTTGTTTCTCTACTGGTGGTTATGCGTGATTGCTGCTCAACGGGATCACGAGCTGGCTGCCACTCGCTGACTTTGTGCATGGCCTGAGGTCTCCGGGAAGTGTGGGGGAGTGCAGCAGAGCCTCGGCAGGCAGGGGCTGCTGGGCCTGCCTAGTAGCGAGAGCCTAGCAGATCCCCCCCACGTGGTAGCCCCTGATGGAATCTGTCTACCTGTGCCTTTCCAGCTGTGTTCTGGTTGCAATATGGAGGCCTGCCGCTATTGCTGGTCCGGGCTCCTGGGGAGCTGGGTGGCTCTGGCTGCCTCGGTGCACGGCCTAAGCTCGCAGGGTTGTGCGACAGAGCCTAGGCGCCTGGGCCCGCCTTGGGGCGAGAGCTTAGCAGCTCTCCCTGCTCTAGCCCCAGACGGACTCTCTACCTGCACCTTTCCAGCTGTGTCCTGGTTGCAATATGGAGGCCTGCCGCTATTGCTGGTCCGGGGTCCTGGGGAGCTATATGGCTCCGGCTGCCTCGGTGCAGGGCCTAAGCTCGCAGGGATGTGTGGCAGAGCCTAGGCGCCTGGGCCCGCCTGGGGGCGAGAGCTTAGCAGCTCTCCCTGCTCTAGCCCCAGACGGACTCGCTACCTGCACCTTTCCAGCTGTGTCCTGGTTGCAATCTACAGATTTTTTTTATTCATTTTAAATTGGGTTGATCATTTTCTTGTTTCAATTTAAGAAACTTTTTGGTGTTACATTTGGATATTCTTAGCTGCACGCCTGCTAGAGCTCTATTTCCCCCAGGCCTTGTCCATCTAGAAACAAAGTGACAACTCAGGTGTTCATCACTCTCAACCCTACTGGCTTTCTCTCTGAATCATCTAAGGTCCAGGTGATGGGGGTAGTGGGTGCCTGATTTTAGAAACACACAATGCAGTTTGCCCATTCTGGTGACATCACCCCTAAATATGATATTTTCCTCTCAGATAAAGTCTGAACTTCTGCCTGATGGATCTTTCAAACTATCACAAGTAATTCCCTAGAGCTGTTTGGTCATATGATGGGAGGGGTACGAATAAGAAAATGCCGTCTTCTGCAATGGGCTTGGTTCATGTTTTCTCTCTCTCTCTTTCTCTCTCTCTCTCTCTCTCTCTTTCTCCCTCCCTCCCTCCCTCTCCCTCCCTCCCTCCCTCTCCCTCCCCCTCCCTCCCTCTCTCTCTCTCTCTCTCTCTCTCTCTCTCTCTCTCCCCTCTCTCCCTATCTCCTTTCTCCTTTCTCTTATCTCTGTCTCTCTCTGTGTGTATGACATTCCATTTTCTATTATAAATAGGTTAAAGATAGAACATTCAATATATTTTATAGCACACTCCTGAAATAAGCAACCTAAATATTTCTGCTATAAACCTTCTAATTCAAATTCATCTTTTACTCAGACTCACATGAGATCCTTCAACACAGATACACACATACATATTTCAGGCTACCAGATGTCTGAACTGGAAAGCCTATTCAAACTGCCCAGACTTTGCATGTAGCACTTGCCTTCAAGGGTAATATAAAACCAGGGAATTTCAAGTTGTATATTATAATCATCTGCTTAAATATTTAAGTGATCATTTATTCATAAGGCCCTCCCTCTTTCCTTCCCAAGATAGTTGGCATGATGGAACAGCAATTACAAGGCGCTCATAATCATAATCACAGCAATTATTATGCTTTCTGGCGGTTCTGCAGTAGTCTTCCATCGCAAGCCTCCAGAGATCAGGTTCTGCCTGGGGAACAAAGACAGTCCTTCCTCAGCAGAGCTTCCAGACTGTGCTCTTGTCCAGGTCAACCGGAGAACTTCAATACTGTCTCAGCCACACCCAGGGCATATCCCCAGTGGCTAAGTGTCACCCAGCAAAGGAGGCTGTTGCATACTTAGCCACGCTTTGCTGCGCCAGAGAGTTCTTCATCCTTTGATATCTGCAGGGTGAAGTATAGCTGATTTAAGATTCTACAAAGCTTTCTGCTCCAGATGCCCTGCAATGGTGAGCAGGCTGTGAATGCAGAGATGAGTAGGGTATGGAAGATGACTCTTTAGAAAATGTAAAGGAGCCAATTTCTAAAGAGAGCTCAGTGTTCACTCAGAAATCTGTTTATCTGCACCTATACTCATTCTTCTCCCTACCCCTGCCCCCCCCGCCCCCTTCTTGCGCAGCCCTGCATTTAGATCTATCAGTATCACAGAGAATGTGATATGCTATGAAACTGGGCCCCATGTCTGTCTGAACTGAAGTTCCAGCATTAGAACCAATTCTGCTGGGAAAGGCCACCTTGTCCTTACAGCTTGAGTCATGGGTTTCAAATAACCAACTCTCTCATCTGTCAGGGACTGTCCCAGTTTGAGCCATGTTAGTTTCCCATCTTAGGAAATCCCAGGGCTATGGCACACTAGGACAGCCAGTGTTCGAGGTCAGTATTTACATTAATCATTGAGTTGCCTGCTGGTGTTGTCATTGAGTGTGAACACCTTGAAGGTTGAAACTGTATAAACTCAAAAAAAAATGAGTTGCTGAAAAAATAAGAGTTTGAGTAAGTGAGTGAATAAATAGACAAAGTGGAAAAATAAATAGGATTTATTAGTTTTCAAAGGCTGTAATTTTAAGAGGTTAATTCTTTTTTTTTCTGTGAGGGAGAAGCAAGAACTTGTACTTAAGTTTATTTAAATTAATTCCTCAGAACTAACACAATGACCAGATTGAATGCTTGAAGATCAGACCCATGGCTGGTACTGGGATCACTACTGAAAAGTGAAAACTCCTATGGAGAAAAGATGTTGGAAGAGGTTAAGTAACCTGAGATGAATGCAGGATGTTCCTCCAAGCCAGAAGGGTCAACATTGCAGTTTCAGTATATCATATCAAGACTGAGTCATGGAGACTGTGCCCTCACAAATGAATTAATGCCACCATGTCTCGAACCCTCTCCTTGTCTTCTACCATGGGATGATGTGAGAAGTCACCCCCCCTACATATACTACATTACAGCTCCTGGACCTTGGACTTCCCAGTCTTTGGAACTGTGAGTACGTACATTCCAAAGCATTTTCAATTACCCAGTCTGTGATTAAATGTATTACTATAAGAGATCAGAATTGTGTTCCTGCAGAGCCTGCCCACCCTCTTTTATTGCAGATGAGTGGACCTCATCATTGGAGAACTCTGTTTAGTCAACCAGTTGATGCAAGGGAAAATAAAGAGCATGTGGCATATATTATAGGTGGCATGAAGATCTGTTTAGTATAAGGGTCTTGATGACTAATGGCCTGCATATGAAATCTAACACTCCCTCCTTCTACCTCTGTGACATCAAGCACATTATCACTAATTCTCCACTGTCTCACCTGTGAAATAACTGACACATCATCTAGGTGACATCATTTCTTCAAGATAAATGAGATGCAATATTTGGCTCAGCATGTGACTCATGCACAGTTCTTCATAAACATTGGCCGCTGGCATTGCTTTGATTATTGCCAGAACAGAGTCTTTGGCATACAAGGGCCATGGCTGGAATCTCATTGAAGAGTTTGATACAAATGTAAATACTTTAACAAACATCTAAATGCTATGGGAAATTTATAAGACACAAAGAGATCTTACTCTGTCCAACCTAGGAAAATGTTTAAGCTAATTCAGACATTGGAACACTTTGGATCATAAAACTAACAGTTAGCAAGGACTGGTGATGTGGAGATAATAAATATGCTTCTGACTTCATGAACTTGTAATTCCTGTAGTGTAGGGACACTCTTAGACCTTCTTATACTCAACTCATTTGGGTGTGTGTATGTGGGTGGGTGTGTTTGTGTAGAAGTACATCACAGAAAATTGAAATACAACCATTAAAATATACCAGTAACCTTACTGTTAGGTAAAGATAAAGGGAGGTTTATGTGTGTCAACACAAGTTCACATGCTGAGAACCAGGGCCTGAGGGAAGGTATTTGATCTTGACTCTCCAAGTTTCGTTTCTATTGTCAGAATCTAGCATTATATAAACAGATAGAGAGAATGTCTTTAAATTGTCCATATACATTTAATAATAAAGATAATCATGAGACTCTGGAAATTATAATATACTAAAACAATTAGGCCTCTATTAGCTAGTAACTCTGTTGATTTTTGAAACAATTCCTATTACAGACATAATTATAAATCTTCAGATTTTGAAGACCATATATAATTAGAAAAAAACAGAAAATTTTATTAGATTTACAAAGGCTCAGCAGTGACACTGAAATTATCCCAAGGACTATAGAGGGGTTCATTTTAAAATGAGGGTCACTTAAGAGATTCTTTTGCCAGGCAAAATATATCACTCTCAGAGCATGCCTACTTACAATCTAGAGACCTGAAGCCCTTTCAACAGCTAAAGCCTGGGTTGAAGCTAGCTGTAGCAGTTCTGTGTCTCCAGCAGTTCAGTTCCTTTGCCCTTGGGAAGCCTAGAGCAACAGCATACTAAATGATTGCTATGTTTAACATCCTTCAACTTCTATCAGGAAACTAAATTATATTTCTGGAGTTTGTTGAGACAGGCGCTCACATAGCTTAGATGGTCTCGAGCTCCCAATCCTCTGCCTCTTCCTTTTAAGTACTAAGATTATAGATGTGTACCCCAACTCCTACTCTTACTTTGATCCCTCAAAATATCTGCATTTCAGGGTATTAATGCTCTCTGTAAACATGGCCAGCTATTTTTTCTAGAAATTCAGTAGAAAAGCTTTGGCTTCATATTTAAACAAACATGCACGTGCATCATCATTTTCTTATAATAAATCTGGAAGCTGAAAATACATGTACCTCTTTCAGGCTATACCTAGAGCCCTAGGGTTCTGTGTTTACACTTATCTTCTGCAACGTGGGTGGGATGTTTTGAGTGCTCAATGTGATGACATTTTCCAATCAGCCAAACACATATTACAAGTTCTATGACTTTGTGTTCTGAATTTGCATACATTTCTCTTGTCCTGCCAGCACATGGTCACACACAAAAGCAAACTCTAGCTGTAACAAACGCAGGGCTCTGCTCGCTCTCCTTTCTCTCCACCCCCGCCCCCCAGGTTCCAGACGTTTGCATTTCCTTCATAGCGAATAAGACTGCACCCTTATGCTTTTTCTTTCCCTAGAAGACTTAGAGCTTCACACAGTTATGCGGAACAGCTGGTGATACTCTTAGGACTGTCTACAAGACAAAATGCAGATGGTGATAACCAACCACACATTGTCATTTTTTCCCCAGACACTATCCTCAAGAGATAAAATTTGCACCAGTGAAATAAGCACATGTTCATGCCAGCAAACAGGAGACTGCTAAAAGGCATGAAGTTCTCTGAGCTCTTTCTACCAACGTCGCCCCTCAACAGAGTGACAGGTGACTAAGGCTTAAGGCTAAGGACAAACTTTTGACTACTAGGACTGAAAAAGACTTTGCTGGGTATTCAAGGTGACTGTGGCTCAGTAGAGGATACCACGGAGACCACAAACTCACAGAAAGCCCAGACGTATATCACTATGGTCCTTACCAGAGCAGTGTTAGGATTGAATTGAGTATCAGAAGGGTGAAGAGCCCAATAAATAAATGGCTGGTGGACATTCTAGAAAGAGGGGCAGGACCTCAGGAAAGACCAAATAGACATTGATCACACTATGGTGTTCAGGGTTCCAGCATTCTCACCTGACTTATGTAACTTCTTCAGTTCCTCCATGCATAAATTGGTGTAACATTCACCTCAGAGGTGTTATGAGACCTAAACCATATTGTGTGGAAAATGTACAGTGAGTCCTAGAGTGGTTTCTCACAAGCAGACTCCTGAAGGGAAGCCAAGCAACCCTGCCTTCCCTGAGTTCCAGAGCTCAGGCTGAACTAAAGGAATGACATGGAAACCCAGGACTCTTCTCTGCATGAGACAAACAACTCAACTGAAACAGTACACATTGGTGACACAGTTCCTTGCCTTGACCTCACCCAGTAGAAAACTCTATGGAATAGATAAACCTGCTATTATAGTAGCAGCTCAGCTTCAGATTATATCTAGAAAACAGTCAAGAATTGTTACTTAATATACTCCAGTGGGTTAAGATTATTTTCCAGTTGCTAATAAGTGTGAATTTACTTAACATAAGGAAGGCAAATTCACCCTTCTAAGGTCATGGAAGTCAGAGTCCCTAACTTAAGAATTATTGGTCTCTTATATCTTACCTTGCAAACCTGAATAACAAACTTCAAGAGAACTGTGAGGATATGCAGGGACCCGCCAGAAGAGATTTAACCCTTTTGGTTAAATCCTGACTGCTAGGGATTCAAGGAGTAGGTGTGAATCAGCATCCACGCTGTGAATCTTCCACCCCAACACTCACAAAATATTGTTGAAAACAAACCATTCCTGAGATCCTCTGTTTTCTGAACCTTGAATTGCTTCAATTGGCGTGTACTGGCTAGTTTTGTGTGTCAACTTGACACAGGCTGGAGTTATCATAGGAAAAGGAGCTTCAGTTGGGGAAGTGCCTCCATGAGATCCAGCTGTGGGGCATTTTCTCAATTAGTGATCAAGTGGGGGAGAGCCCCTTGTGGGTGGTGCCATCTCTGGGCTGGTATTCTTGGGTTCTATAAGAGAGCAGGCTGAGCAAGCCAGGGGAAGCAAGCCAGTAAGTAACATCCCTCCATGGCCTCTGCATCAGCTCCTGCTTCCTGACCTGCTTGAGTTCCAGTCCTGACTTCCTTTGGTAATGAACAGCTGTGTGGAAGTGTAAGCTCAATAAACCCTTTCCTCCCCAACTTGTTTCTTGGTCATGATGTTTGTGCAGGAATGGAAACCCTGACTAAGACAAATTGGTACCAGCATAGTGGGGTGTTCCTGTGACAACCTGACCATGTTTGGGGGAAGACTGTGGAAGGACTTTGGAACTTTGGGCTAGATGGTCCATTCAGTGTTGAGACCTCTGTGAGACCGTTGTGTAGGAGCTTGGAAGATAATGTTGAGAACAAGGCAGAAGATGGAGACCTGGCTTGTGAAATTTCAGAGGGAAGATTAAAGACTCTTATCAGGGCCATGAAGATTCTGTGGTTTTGGTTAGCTGGGGCTGAAGAATCAGCTGTGATTAACAAGATACCAAAACCATTAAAGCCAACCTTTGTGTTACTGGGACTATTGATGCTGGTTAGCTGGAGCTAAGAAATTAGCGGTGATTAAGAAGAAACCAGCATCACTGAGGTGAAATCTTCTGGAAAGTGTTTCCTGACAGCACAGAGAGTATGTTCCAGATAGCCAAGGTTGTACCTCATGCTGTAGCAGGACTTGGTACTGTGTAAGAGTCACCCAGGTGGTACTGCTTTTGAAGGCATGAAGGCATCATGAAGAACAGCTGAGGCTTGGTACAGTGAGAGGCCATGGAAGGCCATTGGTGAAAGTGTACCCTCAGTTGTAATTGATGGCCCAGGACTGAAGGGGTCATGCAAAAAGAGTTGAGGCTTAGAGATGCCAGTACTATGCGATGACCACCAAGGACAGCAGCAGCAGTGAAGTACAGGCAGCAGGAGCCTAGAAGACAAGTTGTGTGCTACAAAGGGCAGAGCTGGAGAAGTGACCCAAGCCCTTGGAGGAGCCCAGAAGATTGTGAGTTGGATCCCAGACATTGAACCATTGGAGTTTGAGTTTTGCTTTTTTGATTGTGACTGTGCCCTGATATTTTTCCCTCTTGAAAGAAGGTATTTTAGTGGAGCCCACAGTTAAGAGACTTTGAATTTTTAAAAGACTTGGAATTTTAAGATATTGGACATTTTAAAGGGGTTGAACTTTTAATATGTAAAGACTGTGGGACTTTTTACATTATTTACATCTTGGGGATGAATAAGAAAGTAAGGGTTGAGGCGTAACAGTGATATGTTGGTGTGTCAAGTTGACAAGGGGTCAACTGTACTGGCTAGTTTTGTGTGTCAACTTGACACAGGCTGGAGTTATCATAGGAAAAGGAGCTTCAGTTGGGGAAGTGCCTCCATGAGATCCAGCTGTGGGGCATTTTCTCAATTAGTGATCAAGTGGGGGAGAGCCCCTTGTGGGTGGTGCCATCTCTGGGCTGGTATTCTTGGGTTCTATAAGAGAGCAGGCTGAGCAAGCCAGGGGAAGCAAGCCAGTAAGTAACATCCCTCCATGGCCTCTGCATCAGCTCCTGCTTCCTGACCTGCTTGAGTTCCAGTCCTGACTTTCTTTGGTAATGAACAGCTGTGTGGAAGTGTAAGCTCAATAAACCCTTTCCTCCCCAACTTGTTTCTTGGTCATGATGTTTGTGCAGGAATGGAAACCCTGACTAAGACATGGCGTGTGCAGTTTTTCCTTTGCTTTCCTTTCTCTTTGTTTGTATTCTGGCTCCCCCTAGATCAGTGGTTCTCAACCTTCCTCTTGCTGTGACCCCTTAATATGTAGTTCTTCATATTGTGGTGACCTCCAACTATAAAATTATTTTGTTGCTACTTCACAACTATAATTTTGCTTCTCTTATGAATCCTATTGTAAATATCTGATATGCAGAATATCTGATATGTGACGCCCCCCCCCAAACTTGTCACAACCCACATGTTGAGAACTACTGCCCTACATTTATTTCTACAGGAATCTACTTCCTGCATACATTTGTTATCACAACCACCTTAGTTTGACATTGCTAAAATTTTACGGCAACATTCTTCTATTCCTGTCATTAAAGTAAACACATTTTCTCTCCTGATAGTCCATTTCTTGTTAGAGTGTGTTTTTATAGATTTGAAGGTACTCTGCTACCTGGGAGGAAATTAAAAGATTTTGCTTATTTGCTGAGATGAACCACATTTCAGAGGGTTGTTGACCTGTGGTATGTTCTTCTGAGAGTTACCAATACCATTCAGTGAGTCTCACTGAAAAGAATCATGCACTTCGTTGTCCCCACTCACAGAAACTAGGACCTCCTAGGACACTGTGAGTATGGCTAGTATCTTCTCAAATGAAAAGTAAATGTTATGGACTTAAAGCTAAAACAAAGAAGGCAAAGAGAAATATCAAGGATCATACATTAATCTATATTTGAAAAAAATAATTTTTAAAAATGTAAGTCAGTATGTTAAGTTGCCACCAGATAGTTATACATGAGAAGTGGGAAACAGGAACCGCTCTCATACCACAAGAGGAACTTTCTGCCTTGATGAATTTCTAAACTGTGTGCAGTAGGGAAGAGGAACCAGGAAGAGACTCCTGGTCTACATCATTAAAGGAATCTAGAATTGCCAGGGCAGGGAGAGGGAAGGGAAGGGAAGGGAAGGGAAGGGAAGGGAAGGGAAGGGAAGGGAAGGGAAGGGAAGGGAAGGGAAGGAGGAGGGAAGGGAAGAGGAGGGAAGGGAAGGGAAGAGGAGGGAAGGGAAGAGAAGAGGAGGGAAGGGAAGGGAAGGGAAGGGAAGGGAAGGGAAGGGAAGGGAAGGGAAGGGAAGGGAAGGGAAGGGAAGGGAAGGGAAGGGACAAATATATAATGAATGCACTCCAAATATCTGCAGATGGTCCACCTTGAACATTCATAAAGAAAGGAATACTTCATGAGTGTGCAGAAAAAAGTATCAACCTATGATCAAACAAAAAATGACAATAACTAAAATTTTGTACAGATTGCCGAGGGAAGGAATAGTTTTTGCTCTATTTGGTTGGAATGGAAGGTAACATTCCCCAGGGAGTCACCTGCTGTGAGATAAGCCCACCAGAGCCCACCACATTGACACAATTGAAGATATTACTGATGGCTGACAGCAGCATGGTGAACTTGCTCAAATCATGTACCCCCAAGCCTTACAGCCCTTTGTCTATAAGAACTACAGTTAGCTAGAAGGAAATGGAAATACAGAAGCCAAGTGGAAGGTTAGTACATTTGGGGTCTTTCCTAGAACCATGGACTAGGTCTTCGGTCCCATTACAGCTGCTATTGGGATGTGCTCAGTTTTAAATTCAGAATAGTGCCTTTAACATGGTATCAAATGCTGAGATCTGGAGAAGGGGGCTGTTACATGCTGATCATATTAATCAGGATGTGAATTTCTCAGTGGGGGAAAATTAACCTCAGATGTAGCTCAAATCTTGTCTAATAAAGTCTAAAAGCAATACCCAAAAGATTGAAGTTTCCCAAATAACTAAATCACATTAAGAACAATGATCAAATAACTAATTCCAAGAATAAAAGAAACCTAGCACCAAGCAAGATAAAACTCATTTTATCTGTCTCTCATAAAATTAAAATTCCCAGGCTTACAGAAAAGTACAAAAACACAACCCACCCATATGGGCATGAAAAGACATCAGTCAGCAGCAGTAAGTAACCCAGATGTAACTACACATCTGGTAGAACTAGTAAGTGGGAAACTAACTTCAAGAACTTCAGTCAAGCACATGTTGAATAGTAATACTAAAGCTCTTACAGGGACCCACCTGAAGATCCAAAAATGAAATCACACTTAATAAGATTAAAAAGATAGTGTACATTACAGGATATATAGGTAAACTTGAAATACAGCAATAAAAATTATACAAAGAAAGTACAGAGAAACATGACTCCGTTTTAAAAAAAAATGAACACAGTATCAGTGAATTCTGACTCAATTTCAAATAACTAAATATAAATGTAATTCTATCATCAGATGCATGAGAAAGAGATGGGGACAAAAAAAAGAATATTTAAATAAGAGCTGAGAAATGGCTTGACAGTAACAAGTACTGGTCACTCTTCCAGAGAACCCAGGTTTGATTCTCAGCACCCACATGGCTCACAACCATCTGCAGCTCCAATTCTAAGGGATTTGACTTCCCTGTCTGGTCTCCAAGGAAACCAGTCATGTATGTAGTATATAGCTATAGATATAGATGCAGGCAAATATTTTTAAAGGATATATATTTAATACTGGCTACCATTACCTCATCTCCAGATACACCCCGCAGCTGCTATGTCCAGTTTCCATTGCAGCACCACACATGACCATAGACATTTGCTCTAGGGGCCTTTAAAAGTAGCAAAATATCATTAGCGGTACACAGGAAAATATTCTCAGCCACTAGTCCAGTTATGGTTCTAGCCACATAGTGAGTACTTCACTCTCTTGTCTTCATAACACACGTCTGAGCCTCTGTTGTCATCACTCTTTCATGACCTGCAGAAGCAGTGGGTGCCTTCAACTCTACTACAGAGTGTACTGTGACAGGTCATGAGTCATAACAAGGGAAGGGATGGGAGAGGAATACAATACTGTGGTATCAGCTAGAAATAGAAGCAATGCTGCAAAATAAATTCCTAGTAAATTTGGTCCTATTATGATGGTCTCCCCACAATTATAGGAGCCAACAAAGGCACCAATTAATATGGCAAAAAGGTAATGTATTAATTCCAGAAGAACACAAGAATGAGGAGAACATTCAAGACCCAGGGGGCATGAATAATTGAATGAATTTCCCAGCTTTTGAGTACCCAAAAGAGAAAAGTCAAAAGTAGAGGAAAAAATGAAATAATACCATAAACATTCTCTAATCTTCAGAAAGATATACATATCCAGGTTCATGAAGCTTAGAGGAATCCAAATTTATATAACTATAAAAGATCTATGCCTCAGCATATCATAGATACACAGGAGCGAGAGAGAGAGAGAGAGAGAGAGAGAGAGAGAGAGAGAGAGAGAGAGAGAGAGTTCTAAAGTCATCTTTATAGCTTTTCTACCACACAAACTCAGTGGATTTCTCCATGGGAAGCCTGCAGGTAAGGGAAAAAAAGGGACAATGTAGCTGGAGTCCTAAGTTCTGAACTGAAATTGTTACAACAAAGTTTGGAGTTGGAGAAATACCCTTCCAACATGACTTTTTAATGAAGAAATTAATGATCACCTTCACACACACACACACACACACACACACACACACACACACACATACATACGCAGACACACATACACAGACACACACATCATATTCAGTTTAGGATGTTTTATATCCAGAAATAAAAATAATTGCAATCATTGAGCATGTGAATATATAAACCTCATTAGAAGAACAAATATACAGAGAAAAACCAAACCTATCAAACCACAAACAAAAGAGGAATCAGGAGTCTCAAGACCAAACAGGAACCTCTTATTACTTTGTCATTTTAATTCTATGTATGAAGAATAACCTTAAATATTAATGGGCCAAAATTTTCAACTCAATGGTACAGACTGACTGAGGGAAACAAGATCCAATAATATGCTTCTTACAAATAAATAAATTAATTAATTAATAAAAGATGTTTCTGATAATATATGTTGGATAGTTATTTTCTCCAAACTAAAACATCCCTTCCTTAAGGAAGGATCAAAACTCATGAGATTTAGGAAACTAAAACCTCAGAATTTAGGAAAGGTATAAGATGCTGAGGCCTTGAGGTTACATAAGCAATAAACAATTGCTAGAGAAGAAAAAGATTTTTAATGCAGCCTCCTACAAGTCTAACAGAGAACCACAAGGATACAGTGCTTGTGCATGTGACTCATCACCTGTGCTAGGATTAGCTTTTCAATGATGCAGTTGCCTTTAGTTACCCTTGACCTCTACTGAAAAACCCCAATGGACTCTTGATTATAAAGCTAGACTTGGGTGGAATGTTTCTTGATCTGTACATAGTACTCTATTTTGAATGAACAGATGCTTGCGTATGTCTCCCCAGAAGCAGTCACACAACAATTTAGCTGCAGATTCCCAACAAAAACTAGCAAGTCAAACTCACCTAACACATTGAAATGATAATGCACCACAAGAACTTTGTTTCATCTAAAAACTCTAGGATGGTTTCAATATTCACAAAGCAATAAATGTAATATATTACAGAGATAGTATGAAGGATGAAAATCCTATAATCAACTCAAAAGATGCAGAAAAATATAAAAGTCTACATATTTTCATTTTAAAAATCCCTGAACAAATTACATATAGAAAAATACCTGAATATTTCATTTTTCATCAGTATTTTATAAGGATATTTTCACTTTTGTTAAATTTATTTCTAGACATTTTATTTCATTTGGTAGAAGCTGTTATGAATGGAACTGCATTTATGATTTTTTTTCATGGAAAATGTCTTAGTTTTGTGTGTTTGTATGTATATATCCTGGCCTTTAAAGTCACATCTATGACTGGGCACTCCTATGCACATGTTGTTCCGGCAATCTGATCTCTTACATTGTTTCCCTATCTCACTATTAATTTAAAAGTCAATTAAAAAGTAATTGCCTGGCTAAGATTAAAAACTCAGAAGACATCAGGTGTTGGCGAGGATGTGGAGAAAGAGGAACACTCCTCCACTGCTGGTGGGAATGCAAGCTGGTACAACCACTCTGGAAATCAGTATGGCGGTTCCTCAGAAAACTGGACGTGATAGTTCCGGAGGACCCAGCCATACCACTCCTGGGCATATACCCAGAAGATTCCCCAGCATACAATAAGGATACATGCTCCACTATGTTCATAGCAGCCTTATATATAATAGCCAGAAGGTGGAAAGAACCCAGATGTCCCTCAAGGGAGGAATGGATACAAAAAATGTGGTATATATACACAATGGAGTACTATTCAGCCATTAGAAACAATGAATTCATGAAATTCTTAGAGAAATGGATGGAGCTGGAGAACGTCATACTAAGTGAGGTGACCCAGTCTCAAAAGAATACCCATGGTATGCAGTCACTGATAAGTGAATATTAGCCTAGAAGCTTGGAACACCAAAGACATAAATCACATACCAAGTGATGTCTGACAAGAAGAAAGGAATGGACACTGGTGCTAGAATAGACCAAAGCATCATTGTGGGGGAGTACAAGAACAGTGAGGTGGGAGGGGGTGGATGAGGGAGCAGGGGGAGGGAAAAGGGCATGTGGGACCTTGGGGCGTGGGGAACCAGAAAAAGGGAAATGAATTGTAAATATAGAATATATCCAATAAAAAAAAGTAATTGCCTGTAGCTGGTCTTTGCTACTTTGTGGGCTCTTCTTTTTCCCACCCTTTGTCTTGACCCACTGGTTTTACCCCCTATCACTAGATATGAGAGAAAGGCTGGAGATGAGAGAAAAAGGCCCATGAATCTAATTTCTTTCTTTCTTTCTTTCTTTCTTTCTTTCTTTCTTTCCTTCCTTCCTTCCTTCCTTCCTTCCTTCCTTCCTTCCTTCTTTCTTTCTTTCTTTCTTTCTTTCTTTCTTTCTTTCTTTCTTGTTTCTTCTTTGAACACTATTGGGGATCTAGCATTTATATAGGCTCTGAAAAGTTCCCAGAAGAATTCCAAACATCACACAATTGCAAAAACTATCTGTAGCTGGCAAAACCACATATCTGCTAGAGCATGAGGCAAATCATAGTCAGCTGCTGCAAACAGTCTGAAGTAGCAGCACATCCCTACATCTAGTATTTAAAGGAAAACATATTCTTATCATACTTCTTTGTTTTCTAAATAAACCAAAATTCCAGAATTCTAACTAAACTGCCCTCTATCTCTCCTCTTCTTTGTAACTACTGGGATTTCATCTTTTTCTGTTCTTTTTCTCTCAAAAGCTAATGAAGTTCTTGAGCTTCCTCCTGACTCTCTTATGTTTTTGTTGTTGTTGTTGTTGTTGTTGTTGTTGCTTTCAATCAGACCAAAAGGGAACTTGAGATTCAGTGTGAAAACTGGAATCTGCATATTCAAGTTTTGAGGCTTGAACTCTTATCTCTCAACCTGTACAATAATAAACTCAAAACAGACCAAAGACCTGATAGTAAACTTGAAGCTATGAGAGAGAGGAACCAGAAGAAAACACAGAGGAAACAGCTACAGCTCTAAGCATTGATAAGAAAAAATGACTGCCCACATACCAAAAATTCATTTCTAGATACAAATATAAAATAAATCAAAAGTAGCATTATATAAAACTAAAGATGAAACAATCCACAGAGTAATGAGACACTTTACTGAAATGGAGAAAATGCTTACGTTCTTCTCATTTAATATAGGATTAACATCTATAATATGTAAAACACTTAAAAATAATTTTAAAAATAAATAATGCAATAAAGTTGGCAAATGATATGGATACATACCTTTTAAAGAATAAATATAAATGACTAATGAACATGAAAACCTCAAATCAAAACTACCATAAAGATTTCTGAAAGTGGGGGGTAGGATAAAGGCAAGCCACACTTTCCTACAACCTCACAAATCTAGAAGAAAACTTGCCTTTCATGGCTTAAATGAGAGTTAAGATGTATGGAAAGGCAAAAAATAGTCATCATAAACAGCAGCCTGTGAGACAAGTCAGAACAATGACTATTTGATGTACAAAGAAAAAAACTAGAGTGTAACATACATTCTTAAATAGAAGTCATAGGCAAAGATGAGATCGCCTCCCCTGGTCCCCATATCTGATCCACAAACAATCTTTTGGAAAAAGTAAAACTTCTAGAAGCATAGAAAAAAAAGAAAACCTGAACACCACTCTAACCAGCTGTATGAGTTCGGTTCTGTGTCACAAATTACATTGGGCTTGGGTACAACAGAGAGGATGTGAACCCTTAGACAAGCTGAGCAGTGAAACCCCTCACCCCAGAAGAGTGCAGAACACTACACAGTTGTGCTGTCCCCAAACTCCAGAGCCTTGATTACATCACCCACTCAGAGAACTATAGAACTACATGGACATCCTACAGAAGGTGACCTGTACTGTAATGCAAGGAAGCAAGCATTCTCAGGTTGAGAACATAGTCTCGGATCTGGGGAGAAGTTTCCATTTGGGAAGGCAAATGTCAACAGGGATGGGAACCCAGGACATTGAAATCCAAGGAGAGCAATCCAGAACACTCAGAGAAACTCCATCTAGCCAGGTGTCAAGTTTTCTCAAGTAATGTCCCAATCTGTGGCTGGGTTGATGCCAAGGCAGATATTCAACCTTACAGGCCAACTATTTGATTTGCACTGAGATGATATCAACCAGTTTATCAGTTTGGTCAAGCTGTTTTGAACTGAAGACACAGATGGCAGCTTTAACACTTACAAATTTAAATTCAGAAAAACAAATTCTCAGGAGGCAGTATTTTCTGCCACTATAAAAAGAGAGAAATCTAATTGATGGTATATTTTATTATATTTCACTTTTAAAACAAAGTTTATTATTATGTTTTTATATCTATAACTATATTTGTTCTATGTAGTATCTGATCCTCTTTTCTTACAAAGAACATATATACTCCCTTTCATTTCTGGTTCATTTTCTTTTGGGCTAACCCATCTCTTCCATATACTTAATTTATAATTTTCTATAATTTTAATAATCTTTATTCCTATCCCAACCTCATCATCTATTCAAATATCCTGGATCTACTGTTTCTCTATTGTTCTTTTAATACTTGCTTTTCATTCTAACAATGTCATAGCATTACTATGTAGGGCATATAATAATACTATGCCATTCATAACCTGTGTTCCCTCAAGGTTATTGAAAGCATAGGGGAAACTGTTTCTAACCTTTACTATATTTTCACAGTAGATCCATCAATCATCTGTGGTTGTTTCTGCAAACAATTGTCATGATGGTTATTGTTATAGATTGTACCCAGTGTTCAGAGCCTGTTGGCTCTCCTAGGATTATGTGCTGAACTACATTTCCAGTCCAGAGGAAAAGAACAATATCTTAACCCTATTACAGACTAGTCTCAGCAGACTATAGGAAAAACTTGAACTCAAAAGCATGAGAGCCTTTAAAAGCCATCCAATCCTAAACACACATGCAAAAACTCCTAAGAGACACTCCTAAGGCAATAGATTGTCAAAATTTACCAAAAGCATGTTAATTAATTCTAAGAAAAGTTAATTAGATGAATTATCAACAGAGAATAGCTATGACTGTTCAAAAAAAAGGTAGAAATAAATGGAATGAATTATAAAAATTTCAAATAACAACTAAATTAAATAAGGACACCAATATAGCAGTGGTTCTCAAGCTTCCTAATGCTGTGACCCTTTAATGGAGTTTCTCATGTTGTTGTGATCATAACCAGAAAATTATATTCATTGATATTTCATAACTGGAATTTTGGTAATGTTATGAATTGTAATGTAAATATCTGATATATAGGATATCTGATATGTAACCCCATGAAAGGGTTATTCAACCCTCAAAAGAACCTCTGCAATACAGGCTATGAAAAACTCAGTAAGGAGACAGAAATGCTGAAAGAATAAATCCAAAATTCAAAGTGGAAATCCCAATAAGTCAAATGAAAACTTCAGTGAACTTCCACACCAATAAAACTTCTACATCTATTGAGGAGAAGACTAGATACTGGTGCTTAAAAATAATGTAGGCTAATTAAAACTCAGACAACAAAAAATAGCAAAGTATGAACAAAACATGCAAGATCTGTGGGACACTGCTAAAACACCAGATTTATGAATAAATTACGGATACAGAAGTGTAATTAAAGCCATAGAGAGTATGTTTAATAAACACAGAGTAGAAAACTACTTAACTAAAGAGATAGATATATGTATACAGGGCACAATTTAAAATTCCAAGCAGACAAAACTATAAAAACAAAAAATCCTACTCATGTCATTATATTCAAAATAATAAATATACAGAAAAAGTAATGTTGAAGATCACATTGAGAGAAATTTCAAGTTATATATAACAGCAAATCCATCAGAATTACAACAAATTTCATAGCAGAAACAGAAATCCACAGGGGCAAACAATGGTGTATTTCAAGCTCTTAAAGACAATAACTGTCAGACAAAACTGCTGTAGGTAGCAGAGCTATTCAAGATTGAGGAAGAAAAGTTCCCATTATAGGTACAAACTCAAGAAATATACAACTTTAAGGAATCCTTCAAGCTTAAAAAAATAAACAAGTAAGAAAGTTCTAACCCTTACAACCACAAGACCAAATTTATTATATACCTTTCAATAACAGCTATGAACTATTTGTTGCCTGCAGTAAATGTAACTCATTGGTCAAAGTGCAAAAAGGATAGGAAAGGGCACACCAACTGTGGTGGTTTGAATGAGCATGGCCCCACAAGTCCCTATATTTAAATGGCTAGTCAGCAGGGAGTGGCACTACTGAGGAGGATTAGAAGGTGTATCCTTGTCAGAGGAAGTGTGTCCCTGCAGGTGAGCTTTGACGTTTCCAAAGCTCAAGCCAGGCCCAGTGGTTCCTTCTTCCTGCTGCCTGTGGATCCAAATGTAGAACTCTCAGCTACATTTCACCTCCATAACTGCCTGTATAGTAGCATGCTCCGAGCCATGATGAGAATGGACTACACATCGGAAACTACAAGCCAGCCCCAATTAAATGCTTTCTTTTATTAGAGTTGCCTTGGTCACGGTGTCTTTTCACAGCAATAGAACACTGAATAAGATGGAAGTTGGGACCAGGTATTGCTTTGATAGACCAGATCATGTTGCTCATTGGCAGAAGGTGAACTTTAGGATTTTTTTGGTTAGAAAGGCAGCTGGATGCTTTAATGGGTCATGCTAGTTGGAACATGGAAGACAGTAGTGCTGAGAACAATCTAGATTATGGTGGTCCAGTTCAAGAAGTTTCAGAGAATACTAGAACTGTCCTAGAGACTATTCTTGTGCTACTTTGTGAAAGAATGTGACTGCTTTCTGCCCTAATTTTAAAAATGTTCCTGAGGCTAAATTGAAGAGTTTTACATTAAGAGCAATGGTAGATGAGATTTCAAGGAAGACAGCCTACCATTGACTGCATTGTGTCATTATTAGTGGTCACTCTTATGCAGACCATTATTTTCTATAATGAAAAGGAACAAACTGAGCAAGGAAAGATCAAAACATACAGTATGAGAATAAAAGGAACACTGGGAAATGTACGGCGGTAGCAAAATCCACTGTTCAAGGAAATAAAAAGTTTAAAGAAAACCAGATGTTAAATGGAATAAAGGGAGCGGTGACCTCCGGGCACGACCACACCACACCCATCTGCGCTTCTGACTGGTGAACACAAATTTTCAAAAAAGTTTGAGTGAAGGAAACCAGCAAAGAAAATCATCAAAAACAGAAATCTGACGCAAATGTAACTAGACAAGGGGACCACGTTCTAGCCCCACCAAGCAGCAGAACTTGGCAGACATGTCCACATGGTTCTGGTTTTAGATTCAAGAATACAAGAAAGAAGCTGTGGGAAGGCTAAGGAAAGCCATTGAGGCCGCGCGCGTGCGTGTGTGTGTGTGTGTGTGTGTGTGTGTGTGTGTGTGTCAGGGTATCCCTGCCTAAAGGCCCAGAGAAGCAATTGCATGAAGCTATGAAGGGAAAGCTTGGATTGCCTTGAAAAACCCAAGATGTTGAAGATTCCAGAGTTGTGGGGTACCTGCTATGGAAAGTTGCAGACTAAGTGTGGAACTATCACAAGAAAGAGAAGAGTGTTGTTATAGGATAAAATTTAAAGGGGGCAGAATTTTCTAACCTGGCTAACTTCCCCCCAAAAAATTGAGATGAAGACTACAGATTTGTACAACAAGCTTTAAGCACATTAACTGAGAAGATATTCCTAACCCTCTATGCTAGCTTAGCTATTTCCCAGACACTTGCTCCAAGCTACTTGCATTCAGTCTCTCTCACCTGTCTCATGGCAAACTACTTCTACCTGGTTCTTCTCATAGGAACCTCTAGCTGGGATCAGAAGTCCAGCCTTCCTATCTCCTCTGTCATTGGCTGTTCAGCTTCTCATGAACTAATCAGAGCTAATTCTTTGCATCACACTAAAGTAGAAGATTCTTCAATATTTATGCCCATGCCCACGCTCAGACTGTAACTAGATTTTGGGGCACAGAAGTCAACACCTGAATACACAGAGCATAGGACCAACCCCCAACGTATTACAATCAACAAAGCAGAAAGGAGTTGGAGATCTGCAGAGCATAAGAGATTGAGATGCAGAATTTGGAGTTTTCCCTACTGGTTTTTATTCTGGTTTTGGTCCAATATTTCCTCACTGTGCTCTCTTTTGGAATGGTAATGTATATTCTGTGCAATTATGTGTTGGAAGCATGTGATCTGCTTTATTTTGATTTTACAGGGTATTATAATTAAAGGATCCCTTTGGACTCTTTTGAAAGTGTTGAGACTGTGATTGACATTGGGGACTTTTGAAGTTGGACTGAATGCAATTTTGCATTATGAAATAATAAGGCTATTAACCTATGGTGACCACGGAGTGAAATACGATGGTTTAAATGTGAATGGCTCACATATTTAAATGCTTAGCCATCAGGGAACAGCACTAGAGAAAAATTAGTAGATGTGGCTTGTTAGAGGAAGATGGGGGTAGGGAAGCTTTGCGGTTTCAAAAGCCCAAGCCATACCCAGTGGCTCTCTTTCTCTTTCTGCTGCTTGTAGCTTGTAAGTATAACTCTCAACTACTTTCTAGAATTATGTCTGCCTATGTGCCACCACGTTCCTAGCCATGATAACAGTAGACTAAACCTTGTATTAAAAATGCTTTGGTCATGGCATCACTTCACAGCAATAGAACTCTTGGTTTAGACACCAACCAAATGAAACTAGACAAAAGGATATAGCCATGCTTGTAATTGACAAATTAGTCTTGTACTCAAAACTAAAGAGATAAATTCAACTTAATTCATGTTATTTTAGAAAATAAGCCATAAAGAAGATATGACAATTCTACATGTATATGACTGAGCATCATTACACCAAGCTCATAAATAATTCTGGGCAGCAAAATCAAACACCAATCTCAACCCAATAATAGTACATAACTTTGGCACTTAGCTCTCACCAATTATCCATTCATTTCAACAAAATATCAACAGAGAAACTACAAATTTAAGTTACATTAGATAGCTATAGAATATTCTACTTAAATCCCACAGAATACATATTCTTCTCAGCAACTCATGGAACAGTCTCTGAAACAATCCATATTATCAGACACAAAGCAAGTTTTAACAACTACAAGAAAATTCAAATGATTTCCTGTATTCTATCTGGTTATAATGGATTAAAGCTAGAATTCAAGAGAAGAACATTGAGATAGAACGATATACTACTGATTTATCAGTATGTCATCAAGAAACAGCAGGAAGGAAATAGAAAAGTCCCTAGCACTGAATGATAATGAAAACACAATATACCAGATACTGCAGGAAACAATGAATGCACTTACAAAAGTTTATACCTATAAAATGCATGCACTGAAATTTTAATGTGAGATTGTGGCTGGAGAGGTAGCTCAGTCAGATAAGTACCTACCCTACAAACACAAGGAACTGAGCTCAGATTTCTAGCACCACACAAAACCCAAGCATGGCAGCATGCATTTGTAACCACTGGTCTGAGGATGAAAAGACAGAAAGAATAGTCTCTGGAGTTTACTATCCAGACAGTATAGTGAATCAACAAACTCTAGGTTCAGTAAAATGACTTATCTCAAAATGTTGGATAGGTAGTGATTGAGGAAGAGACCCAACATCAACGTCTGCCTCACACATATACATTGATATAAGAGGTCACAACTAACTTCATGGTACATCTCAGGTTCCTAGGAAACAAAAATAACAAGCCAAGTTCAAAATGAGTAGATGGCTGGGTAGTATGGTGCTTTGAAGCAAACAGACCCCATCAGTACTATTAGGAGGTATGACCTTCTTGGAGAGAGTGTCACTGTCTCTTCCTGCCGCCTATGAATCCACATGTAGACTTCTCAGCTCCTTTCCAGCCCCAAGATTGCCTGCACACCTCCATGCTCCCTACCATGGAGATAATGAACTAACTGCCCACAAACAGTAAACCAGACCCAATTAAATGTTTTCCTTTATAAATGTCAACATGGTCATGGTGACTCTTCACAGCAATAGAACCCAAAGCTAAGTCAGGGGTATAATAAAAAGCAGAGCAAACAGATCAATGAAATTAAAACAAGCAAGCAAGTAAACAAACAAAAACCAAAAGAAAAAACTCAGAGTTGGTTTATTGAAAAAAAATAAAACAAAACAAAACAACTGGCAAACACATAAACTAACCAAAATAAAGGGTGAGAAGTCAACCAGTTAAATTCCAGATTACAGTCCATCACTGTGGGGAAGCCAAAGGGATGGGCCTTTAAAGTATCTAGTTATAGCTATGCTCAAAAGAATGAGAGCTTACATGTCACACCAATACTTAGCTAGTTCTCTCCATTCAGTCAAAATGCTAGCCCATGGAATGGAAGTAGCTTTCCACTTCAGTTAACCCAATTAGGAAAATCCCTCGCAAGCCTGCCTGTCTGCCAGCCAACTCCTAGCAGTCAAGTCCTGATCTAGTCAACTCCTCAATGAGACTGCCTTCCCACATGATTCTACATGGTGTTAGGTTGACAATTACAATCAATCATCTGCGCAATCTTGAACAAAAAGGCCAATATGCTAGGGATATAATAAAATCTCATTTTAAGATAAACAGAATGGAATTGGCACCAAATCAGAAATATAGAACACTGGAACAGACAAAGGACCCAGATATAAGCCCACATGGCTGATTGTTTTTAAACGATGCCAAAAACATATATTGGAAAAAATACAACCTCTTCAATAAGTGGTGGTACAAAAACTGGATATTCACATGTAGAATAAAAAGAATAAAAGCACTTTACCATATCTCATTGTGCATAAAAAATAATAATAAGTGGACCAAAGGTCTTAATTCATAACTGTCTGAAACTGTCAGAGGCAACACTGAAAGATAACAGCATAAGACAGGATTTTCTGAAAATGATTAGTAAAAAAACCTAAGAACTGACAGGCAAGAGTTCATAAAAGTAAAAAGCTGCCACATAGCAAGAAAAGCAGTCCAACAAAGGAATAGCCTACAGAATGGGAGAAAACCTCTGCTAACTATACATCAGACAAAAGATAATATCTAGAGTGCACAAAATTTTAGAAGACTACATACCCAGAAACCAAATAATCTAATCAATAAGTTGGCTGTGAGACAGTTCTCAAACTATGAGTCACAAATGGCCAATGAATTAATGAATCATTGCAATAAATTTTCATCATCATGTATCAAGGAGATGTAAATTAAAACAATACTGATATTCTATTTCATATCAGCCATAAATGCTTTAATTACAAAAATAGCTGGCAAGGTTGTCAGTAGGGACACAAGGAGAAGGGAATCCACATAAACTTCTAGAAGGATATAGACCAGGCAAACCATTGTAGAAATCAATATGGAGATTCCTCTAAAAACTAGGGTGTGCCATGTGACCCATTAATACTTTTGGGGACACATGCCACAGATGCTCAGTCAGCCCCCCTCAGAAATAGTTAGTTACAGTGCTCACAATTGCCAAGCTAGGGTATCTGCCTTAGTGTCCATCAGCAGGTGAATGGATAAAGAAAACCTGATATATTTACTCATGAATTTTTATTCAGCCATAAAAAAGGAATTATACCCTTTGAAGGAAAGTGGATACAACCAAAGAGCCTCTGATTTAATGAAGTAAGATTCATAAAGACAAATATCACATATTCATAATGGATTATAGATTTTATATGTAGATATTTAAAATCACATTAAGTTTAGAGGACATAAAAATAGAAACATGACTATCTAGAGGAATTAATAAAATACTGAGAAAGGAAAACAAGATGTAGGGGAGGACATCATTGAAGTCTCCTTCATTAACATTATAGGGTTAATTTACATTCATTCAAATGAAAAATGCTTATGTAGGAGACTGTTCCTTATTGTTATTGAATTTATTGGCATATATTCATTGTACATAAAGATATTTCACAAAGGCATTTTCAAATAAATGTATCATGTATTTCAAGGAAGCTATGACTATACTTGATTAAGGTATACATTACAGCAGCGCTCCTCAGAAAATCAGTCTACCACATGACTCCATTGCCCTGGGCATAAGTGATTATCCAAATGAACTGAGAAGAGTTACCAATCGTGATGCCTGCATTCTCTTGACCATTGTGGCACTGTTCACAGCTAACTTATTGAACAAAGTTAATATACCACATATAGCCAAGTGGCATTCTGTATATAATAAAGGAGGAAGTGTAATTTATAGCAAAAATGGATGTGACTGGAGATCTTTACATTTTAAAAGGTATACACACAAATAAGTACCATTTTTTCTGTCTCACATGGAAAACCTTGCTGATCTGACAGGACAATAATAATGGGGAGACTACTCAGAGGAGACTGGACTTAATCAGCACACACTATATACAAGCACTATGTACAATGAATATATGGTAATAAAATTAAGAATTATACTGAAGGTAAATATTTAAACATACAAAAAAAACCCAGACATAATAAGAAAATTCAACCTTAGTTTATAACCCATGGAAATATCTTTCAAAACTAAAGGTAAAATAAAAACCTTCTCAGAAAGCATAATGAATTTATGGCTAGCTGACTACACACTGGATGTACTTAAAATAAAATAATTCAGATAGGAAATATATGATACAAGGACAAAATGTGGTTTATAAGAAGTTATAATGAGTATCTCTAACAATTATGTGGGCAAGGATATATATGCTTTCTCCATTACTGAATCTCTTGGAAAGATACTTGAGTGCTCAATGAAAATAACAATACATTGTGGGTCTTAGTAAACTTGTAGTCAATGTAATATGTACTTGGTAGTGTGAAAACAGTAGACATTAATTTCCTGATACCACTAATGTATAATTATGAAATGTCTTACTAAACAATAAATAGTACTTCATATATTTATTTCCTAGAGCTCCTGAAACAAGTACTCCAAGGAAGGTAACTTGAAACAAAAGCAATTTATTTTCTCTCAGTTCTAGAGGTTAGAAGAGCAAGGTGTTGACAAGGTCATGTTCTCTCTGAAATCCTCAGAGTAATCCTTGCCACTTCTTAATGCCTGTTTGTCAGAAATTTGTGGCTTACCTTGACTTGCGGCTACATACTGGCTTTTAAGTCCATACTACCCCAGTTTAACCTTATTGTACATACATTATATATACAATATCCATATTGCTATCAAATGCACACTCATGGGTCTTTGGCATTAGAACTTCAGCACACCTCTCAGGGAGGATATATAGTTCAGCTCAGGCCAGTGTTTAGTCTTAAATGTTTCTTTAGTTTTTGAATCCTGATGTCTTTAGAAGATAAAATAAACATAACAATAAACTATTTAATAGGCATATAAATTAACTTGGAATGAGAGTTCCTTATGCCCCCCCCAAGCACATTAGAAAGACAGGATTCACTATTGACATTAACATTTGTGGCTCCCTTAGATTCCAAGAATAACTGAATAACTTTTGATAAAAATATCAACTGCATCCCATGCTGAGCTTCTCAGCTTTCATTGACAGTAGACAATTAAACCATCAGTTTCAAATCTAGTGATAATCTAGTAATATACTACCAGTTTGAAATATCAATATATCATCCTAGATAAGATGGAGAATTATGGGAGGGTCCTTGCAGGCTGTATAGAAGGCTGGAAAAGTCAGAATAATGTAAGAATGAAACTCAAATCAGCCTGGTTTTTGCAGTAATTGCTGCTGGGCCAAAGCTTCTGGGAATCTGACCCAGATCATTTTACTTCAGGAATATTTAAGCACAGCACAACTGGGGGGGGTAGTATTCAGATGATAATTAACTGAGCCCCATGTCTTACTAACAAAGCTTAAAATATATTACATTGAGCTTCTTTACAAATAGAGTCTGGTATCAGGTTTCTATCAGTAGAACTACTATTTTTGACTCAGAGAACCAAGATTTAGGGACCAGGGAGTTTGACTGACATTAACATAATGCCTGGCCACAAGAGAGCCCAGAAGTCACTTAGGTTGTACAAATGACCTCTCTCACATGAATGAGTTTTATGGCCTAGAAGCAGTGCTCAAGGTTTTAAGGGGAAAGGGTCTAATATAAGTAAGACATAAATTCTGGTAGACAAAGGCAGAACAATTTAACACAAGACAAAAACCAAGGTGTAATTACTAGCTTTTCCATATAAATTGAAAAACAGGCTGAGAAAGAAGTCATAGGAAAAAAAATCTCTTTTTTAATGTCTTCAAAAAAATCTATAGAAACCGAGGAAATAAAAAAAAATCAGATCCTAATACACTTATACTCAACAAAATTGGAAAATTTGGATGAAGTAGACAATTTTCTAAACAGATACCGGGTACCAAAGTTAAGTCAGGATCAAATAAATGATCTAAACAGTCCCATAACCCCTAGTGAAATAGAAGCAGTCATTAATAGGCTCCCAAAAACAGCAACAACAACAGAAAAGCTCAGGACCAGATGGGTTTAGTGCAGAGGTCTATCAGACCTTCAAAGAAGACCTAATACCAATATTCTTCAAACTATTCCACAAAATAGAAACAGAAGGAACACTACCCAATTCGTTCTAGAAAGCCAAAGTTACTCTGCTGTATAAACTACACAATGACACAAAACAGGAGAACTTCAGACTAATTTCCCTTATGAATATCGAGTATGAATTCATATTGAGTATGAATACTCAATAAAATTCTTGCAAACCAAATCCAAGCATACATCCAATGATCATCCATCATAATCAAGAAGGCTTCATCCCAGGGGTTGCAGGGGATGGTTCAATATACTGAAATTCATCAATGTAATCCACTATATAAACAAATTCAAAGAAAAAAAACCAAGTGATCACTTCATTAGATGCTGAGAAAGCATTTGATAAAATCCAGCACCCCTTCATGATAAAAGCTTTGGAAAGATCAGGAATTCAAGGCCCATATCTAAACATAGTAAAAGCAATATACAGCAAACAAGTAGCCAACACCAAACTAAATGGATAGAAACTTGAAGCAATCCCACCAAAATCAGGGACTAGACAAGGCTGCCCACTCTCTCCATACCTAAGTCCTAGCCAGAGCAATTAGACAACAAAAGAAGGTCAAAGGGATACGAATTGAAAGGAAGAAGTCAAAGTATCACTATTTGCAGATGATATGATGGTATACTTAACTGACCCTAAAAACTCCACCAGAGAACTCCTAAAACTGGAAAAACAACTTCAGCAAAGTGGCTGGATATAAAACTAACTCAAACAAATCAGTAGCCTTCCTCTACTCAAAGGATAAAGAGGCTGAGAAAGAAATTAAGGAAACAACACCCTTCACAATAGTCACAAATAATACAAAATACCTTGGCATTATTCTAACTATTCAAGGAAAGATCTGTATGACAAGAACTACAAGTCTCTGAAGAAAGAAATAGAAGAAGATCTCAGAAGATATAAAGAACTCCCATGCTCATGGATTGGCAGGATAAATATAGTAAAAATGACCATCTTGCATACAGCAATCTACAGATTCAATGCAATCCTCATCAAAATTCCAAATCAATTCTTCATAGACTTAGAAAGAACAATTTGCAAATTCATCTGGAATAACAAAAAGCTCAGGTTATCAAAAGCTATTCTCAATAATAAAAGAACTTCTGGTAGAATTGCCACACCTGACCTCAAGCTGTACTACAGAGCTATCATGAGATAGCCTTTTCAACAAATGGTACTGGTTCAACTGGAGGTCAACATGCAGAAGAATGCAAATTGGCCCACTCTTACCACCTTGAACTAAGATCAACTCCAAGTGGATCAAGGACCTCTACATAAAGCCAGACACACTGAAACTAATAGAAAAGAAACTGGGGAAGACCCTGGAGGACATGGACACAGGGGGAAAGATCCTGAACAGAACACCAATAGCTTATGCTCTAAGATCAAGAATTGACAAATGGGGCTTCATAAAATTACAAAGTTTCTAGAAGGCAAAGGACACTTGTCAGAAGGACAAAATAGAAACCAACAAATTGGGAAAAGATCTTCACCAACCCCACATCCGACAGAGGGCTAATATCCAATATATACAAAGAACTCAAGAAGTTAGACCCCAAAGAACCAAATAACCCTATCAAAAAAATGGGGTACAGAGCTAAACAAAGAATTTTCACCTGAAGAAATTTGGATGGCTGAGAAGCACCTTAAGAGATATTCAACATCATTAGTCATCAGGGAAATACAAATCAAAACAACCCTGAGATTCCACCTCATACCAGTCAGAATGGCTAAGATTAAAAACTCAAGAGACAACAAGTGTTGGCGAGGATGTGGAGAAAGAGGAACACTCCTCCACTGTTGGTGGCATTGCAAGATGGCACAACCGCTCTGGAAATCAGTCTAGTGGTTCCTCAGAAAATTGGGCATGACACTTCCAGAGAACCCTGTCATACCACTCCTGGGCATATACCCAGAGGATTCCCCTCCATGCAATAAAGACACATACTCCACAATGATCATAGCAGCCTTATTTATAATAGCCAGAAGTTGGAAGGAGCTCAGATGTCACTCAAACTAGGAATGGATGCAGAAAATGTGGTATATTTATACAATGGAATACTACTCAGCAATTAAAAATAATGAATTCATGCAATTTGTAGGCAAATGGTTGGATCTGGAAAACATCATCCTAAGCAAATTAACCCAATCACAAAAGAATACATATGAAATGCAATCACTGATAAGTAGATATTAAAGAGTCCAGAAGCTCTGAATACTCAAGGCACAATTAGCAAATCAAAAGATTCCCAAGAAGAAGGAAAGAGAGGACACTGGTCCTGAAAATACTGGTTCTAGTTTTGCAGGAGAGTACCAGAACAGAGAAAGGGTTGGGGGGTGATTGGGGAATGGGCAGGGGTGGGGGTGAAGAGGACTTATGTGACATATGTTGGGGGGGAACTGGGAAAGGGGAAAGCCTTTGGAATATAAACAAAGAATATAGAAAATAATAATAATAATAATAATAATAATAATAATAATAATAAACTGCATAGTATTGGTACAGTGACAGGCAAGTAGATCAGTGGAATAGAATTGAAGACCCAGAAATAAACCCATACCCCTATGCTCACTTGATCTTTTACAAAGCAGCTAAAACCATCCAAGGGGAAAAAGACAGCATTTTCAACAAATAGTGCTGGTTCAACTGGTGGTTAGCATGTAGAAAAATGCAAATTGATCCATTCTTATCTCCTTTTATAAGCTCAAGTCCAAGTGGATCAAGGACCTCCACATAAAACCAGTTACACTGAAACAAATAGAAAAGAAAGTGGGGAAGACCCTTGAGGACATGGGCACAGGGGAAATTTTCCTTAACAGAGTACCAATAGTTTATGCTCTAAGATCAAGAAATGACAAATGGAACCTCATAAAATTGCAAAGCTTCTGTAAGGCAAAGGACACTGTCAATAGGACAAAACGGCAACCAACAGATTGGGAAAATAGCTTTACCAATGCTACATCTGATAGAGGACTAATATCCAATATATACAAAGAACTCAAGAAGTTAGACTCCAGAGAACCAAATAACCCTATTAAAAAATGGGGCATCATTTGATATGTGGATTGTGTCTTGTGTATTCCAACTTCCAGGCTAATATCCGCTTATCAGTGAGTGCATTCCATGTCCTGGTTCTGGAAAGGCTCGGTGCAGCAATGGAGGGGAATACCAGAACAGGGAAGTGGGAAGAGATGGGTGGGGAAACAGGGGGAGGGAAGAGGGCTTATGGGACTTTCGGGAGGGGGGATCCAGGAAAGGGGAAATCATTTGAAATGTTAATAAAGACTATATCAAATATAATAATAATAATAATAATAATAATAATAATAGATTTTCGATCTCCCTGCAAGGTACATTTTGTTAAATTGCCTCGGAATCCAGGGGAGATTTTTAATAAATGATAACTTAAGGGAAAGAGTTTCATTCTGGTTTAATAGTAATGAAATGTGGAAAAAATGTGGAAGTTACAAAAAAGAATGGGGCATAGAGCTAAACAAAGATTTCTCAACTGAGGAATACTGGATGGCTGAGAAGCACCTAAAGAAATGTTCAACATTCTTAATCATCAGAAAAATGCAAATCAAAACAACACTGAGATTCTACCTCAAAGCAGTCAGAATGACTAAGACCAAAAATTCAGGTAGCAGCAGATGCTGGATGTAGAGAAAGAGGAATACTTCTCCATTGCTGGTGGAGAATTAGTACCATTTCAAGCTGTGGAAATGATTTCTGTGGAAATCAGTTTGGCAGTTCCTCAGAAAATTGGATGTAGTACTACCTGAGGACCCAGCTATATCACTCCTGGCCATATACCCAGAAGATACTCCTACATGTAATAAGGACACATGCTCCACTGTGTTCATAACTACCTTATTTATAATAGTCAGAATCTGGAAAGAACCCAGATGTCCCTCAACAGAGGAATCGATATAGAAAATTTGGTACATTTACACAATGGAGTACTACTCAGCTATTAAAAACATTGATTTCAGCCGGGCGGTGGTGGCGCACGCCTGTAATCCCAGCACTTGGGAGGCAGAGGCAGGCGGATTTCTGAGTTCGAGGCTAGCCTGGTCTACAGAGTGAGTTCCAGGACAGCCAGGGCTACACAGAGAAACCCTGTCTCGGAAAAAAAAAAAACAACAACAACAAAAAAAAAAAAATAAAACATTGATTTCATGAAATTCTTAGGCAAATGGATGGAACTAGAAAATATCATCCTGAGTGAGGTAACCCAATCACAAAAGTACATACATGATATACACTTACTGATAAGTGGATATTAGCCCAGAAGCTAGGAATACCCAAGATATAATTCACAGACCATATGAAGCTCAAGAAGAAGGAAGACCAAAGTGTGGATACTTCAGTCCTTTTTAGAAGTGGGAACAAAATACCTATGGGAGGAGATACAGAGACAAAGTGTGGAGCAGAGACTGAAGGATAGGCTATCCAGAGACTGCCCACCCTGGGGGATCCTTCCCATATACAGTTAAACTCAGACACTAATGTGAATACCAACAACTGCTTGCTGACAGGTGCCTGATATAGCTGTCATCTGAGAAACTCTGACAGTGCCTGACAAATACAGAGGTGGATGCTCTCAGCCAACCCCTAGACTGAGCACAAGGTCCCCAATGGAGGAGCTAGACAAAGGACCAAAGGAGCTGAAGGGGATTGCAGCCCAATAGGAGGAAAAACATTAACCAACCAGAACCCCCAGAGTTCCCAGGGACTAAACCACCAACCAAAGAGTACACACAGATGGACCTGTGGCTCCAGCCGCATATGTAGCAGAGGATGGCCTTGTTGGACATCTATGAGAGGAGAGGCCCTTGGTCCTATGAAGGTTCATTGCCCTGGTGTAGGGGAATGCCAAGACAGGGAAGTAGGAGTGGGTAGGTTAGTGAGCAGGGGGAGGGGAGATGGAATAGGGGGTTTTTGGTGGGGAAATGAGAAAAGGGGGTAACATTTGAAATGTAAATAAAAAGAATATCTAATAAAGTTTAAAAAATATATAATGTCTAAGGATAAACCTAACAAGTTAAAACAATCTAGAAGTGGAAAGCTCTTCCTTGCTTATTGGACAGAATTAATATAGTGGAGATGGTTATATTACCTAAAGTGGTCTGGATCCAATGCAATCCCCATTAAACAGAGAAAAATATTCATACTGATAAAAATCTAAAAGTTCATATATATATATGTATATATATACATATATATATGCCTACAAAATAAGCTTAAGCAATAAAGCAAGACTATAAATTATCACCTAAAACTCAATATCAAAGTGAACCACAGAGCACTGGAATAAAAAAGAACATGCTACCCAGTCACACCAGACATTTATTTTAATAGAAGAACCAGAAATAAAGCCGTCATTGCAAGTATATTTGAGAATTATGTAAGAAAAACTATTTTGTCACTAATCTGTCACATTATTTTATTTTGTTACTAAATAATTGGGTGAAGAGAGGAGGGCACAGCAGTTACTACCCTTTCAGAGGACCCAGATTAGCTTTCCAGCACCCATAACAAATGGCTTACACTCAACCACCAGCATTCTTGATGCAGGGTTCCCACTGCCCTCTTCTGCCCTCCATGGTCACCTGCACACACATGTTTGATACACATAATCCACACAGGCACATGCATATACACTCACAAGTAAATGCATATGTTGAAAGTTAATAAAATAGTTTAATATTAAATTTTAAACAAGAATAAAAGGGAAATAAACCCATGCACTTTTATTTAAAAAAAGGGGGGTAACATCCAAATAAATTAGGAACATGGTAAAGAAACTACTGTAATGGAACTAATAACAGAGAACTATCTTGCAAAACACAAACTAAAATTGAATGCAAGCATAAAAAGACAAAGCTCGATGAAATTAAAAGAAAGCCTTTGGTAAACTAAGAATTTAAAAGGTGAAGAGTTTTACTAAGGAAGATTATTTAAGAATATTGGGGAACTTAGAAGTGAGCACAAGAATTCTTACAGGTGTTATTCATCTTCATCTTTGGACTTTGTTGGAGGATATTAATTCATTGCCACTATCAGGTGTGAGTTTTCAGATTGAGTGATTTTTTTTTAACAAATATACCAATAGTTAGAAAATTATTAGCAATTAGTATATAATGTCAGGAAAACACATTATTTAGTTGCTCAGATTTACTTCATTACTAGTAGCATTTGTTTTAGTTTTTGAAAAATGTTATTTATAAAATGAATGCTGGCTAGTATTTTTATGAATTATAAACAGGAATCAGAGTAACTCATGAAAATAATGACTTTATTTAAAAATGTAAACTTTAAAGGCAAATGCTCAGAATGACATATACAGAGGTTTTTGTTGTTGTTTGTTTGTTTTTGTTTCATTTGTTTGTTTGTTTGTTTGTTTGTTGTAAAGTGCAGATTATAGGGATCTATCACAAGATCCTGTGTGAGTCCAGGAAAGCCCTTATGTCTAAGATGGGTCATGACCTGTCACCTCTTGCCCATTTTGGATTTCTGCATAAGCAGGAAGACTGTTGAAGTGTTATTGACATAAAACCAACACACATAGACCCTCAGCAAAGACTTAGGCAATCACTGTCTAATGGTTCTGAAGGCAATCTCAGTTCATTCATTATCTGACCTCTAAGGTAAAAGAAATCACTGACCACATAGATAGCAAAAAATACAGACTATGGACTTACTCCAACAAAGTCACAAAATAAACAACAGAAGTAATAATAATAGCAGTGAAACAGGACACTCTAAGATGGGAAGAGGAAAATGTGGCATCTGGGATTGTCACATGATATTATTATCAACAGCAAACACATGAAATATTCCAAAAAGCAAGAAAATACATCCTACTAAGTGGAAAAAGTTGAAAATAAAAGTCTCTCTGAGGAAGCAGCTACATGGGCTCCTGGAACCCGGTCTCTAAATCAGCTCTTTACCCAGTGAACCAAGCAAGGGGAGCAGAGTAACGCAAGGGTGGCGGCATCCACATGTAACAGCATCAAAAGACAGAATATGTTTTCAAGACAACTAAATGGAATCCCACAGGCCAAAGTGTAACTGAGATTAAGGAAAATAACTGCCAGCCTGGTGTGAGAGAAGATTTAAGTGGGCAGAATAAAAGAAAGATAAAAAGAAAGGCAGTAAACAGACAGATCTGTTCACTTAATATTCAACTCGAGGACCTGAAAAAAAAATCTGTGGGATACTGGATATATTGCAATGTATAGGGAGAAAGTTATGAAGATCATAAGAGAAGGTGCTAGAAACAGTACTTACAAATTACAGGACTAATTTGAAAGTCTATGGGGCCCCTAAGCCAATCACTCAAATAAAAGGCAACCTTTCTGGCACTGGGGTTTACATTTGCTAGCAAATGGTGTAGGACATGCCTACTGGTGCACTATTGAGGAGAACATCATGGGTGTAACCAGGTACTTTCTGATTGGATTCTAAGTTCCACCCACAAGATGAACATCTTACATGGTATCATTATCAACCACGAACTTGTGACTAGATAGGTCCTAGGTTCTAATGGGGAAGCTACTGTTATGCTGCTAGCTATATATAATATTCAACTGACTCCTATGACTTATATGTATAAATTAATATATCTTCTAAACTTCAGCAGAGTTTTTTCTTTTTTTATTGAACATCGTCTTCATTTACATTGCCAATGGTAAAACCTTTCCTGATTGATTTCCCCCCTTCCCCTAAGACCCCCAACCCCTCCTCTCTACCCCTGCCTCCACATATATGCCTCTCCACCAGACATATTCCCACCTCCTCTCCCGCATCCCCACCCCTGCTCGGTTTCCCTTTATTTGGGCTTCTGTTGAGCCTTTACCTGACCAAGGACCATTCCTCCCACTGATGCCCAACAAGACCTTCCTCTGACACATTATTGGCTGGAATCATGTGTGCCCCTTGGTTGATGGTTCAGTCCCTGGGAGTCTTGGGGTGTCTGGGTGGCCGAAATCACTGTTCTTCCCATGGGGCTGTAAACCCCTTCAGCTTCTCCTGACCACCCTCCAGCTCCTCCATTGAGGACCCCATACCCAGTCCAATAGTTGGTTGCTAGCATCTGCCTCTGTATTTGTAAGGCTCTGGCAGGGCCCCTCCAGAGACAACCATGGCATGCTCCTTTTGGTATACACTTCTTGTCATCCATGGTAGTGTCAGGGTTTGTTGACTGTTTATAGGATGAATCCCCAGGTAGGGCAGTCTCTGGGTGCCCTTTTCTTCAGTCTCCAGCAGAAAGCCTTATATTTGCATTCTTTGGTTTGTAACAGTGACCTACATCATGAAGAGGTGCTGTGAACTCCTCAGACCTAAGTGAGATGTCTATGTCACACACCTTCCATCAAAGCTGAGAGATTTCATAGGAAAAGGCATGGGCAGACTGCAAGAGCCAGAAGTTGAGAATAGCTACAAGAGAACAGTATTTCCAGATATAATATAGCAATTGAACAACCCTAACCCTAACCCTAACCCTAACCCTAACCCTAACCCTAACCCTAACCCTAACCCTAACCCTAACCCTAACCCTAGTTAATGGGAAAGTCATGCCAGTGTACAGTGGGCTCTGTGATATGTGGGTGTCCTTATGGGAAAAAATTAGTGGTATACACAGAAAAGGTTCACCTGACATCAGCGACTGATGAGTTGGCAAGCCATGAGACAAGATTGCCAACACGGGCCAGGAGTTCTGGAAAGAAGGGTTAAGGATCAGAGGGGAATATGCCTCCACCATGTCTTCCATTTCAGACTTCTAACTTCTAAAATGCAGACAAGCATACCTTTGTGTTGGTAAGTCATATACTTGGGGTTATTAGGAAACAAATACAATTCTATTTGGAAAGCCTGTTTCAATAACTGTTTGAAATATTAGGATAAGCATGGAAAAAATGAAATCGGATCCTACCCCTCTCCATGTAAGATGTTAATTCAAACTTGATCATAGACCTGCATGTAAGATGTAAAGCTATAAATCCCATAGAAGGAAACAAAACCACCCATGACTATGAAATAGGCAACTAACTGCTTCTTGCCCTTGAAACAAAAAGCACAGGAGGCAGAGTAACTTCAACCAAATTTCTAAGCTGAAATCTGTCTTCAAAAATATTGTCGAGGGTATAAAAGAGAAATTTAGAAAATGTTTGCAAGTCATGGTAAGGAACTTTCACTGCACACACACACACACACACACACACACACCACACAGGTACACACTCACACACACATCTTACAACTCACAGATAAAGGACAACATAATTCATAATTTTGGAAGACAATTTGAATACACATTTCTTTTAAAAAATAGTTATAAAAAAGTACAGGGTACCTGAAGGATGCATATAATCAATAGACATTTTAGACGTGCAAACCAGTGCTATAGCAAGAAAGAGAAGCACGGCCAGAGTGGGCAGCAGCAGTAGAGCACTGGGGTAAAGATGAGTAAAGTGAAATTCTGAACCTGCAAGTTGGGGCATGAAATAACTTAGTCCTTTTGGAAAAGAGTCTGACAACTCCATAAAAGGTAAAAATCATGTTACCACATGACCCACAAATTTTATGCCTAACTCTATTCTCAAGAGAATTAAAAATATGTCCACAATTGCATTTGTTGTCATTTGTCCTTTTGACCTTAGCCCTTCTAACTAGGATGAGATAAAATTTCAAATTTGGTTTAATTTGCATTTCCCTGATGTTAGAAGGTATTGAACATTTCTTTCGCTGTTCCTTGGCTTGTTTGTGGTTTTGGCTGGGCTGGGTCTGGTGAAAGGAGAACACTAACTCACTGAGGAATGGGATGCAAACTAGTGTAGCCAAAGTGAAAATCAGTGGGGAAGCTCTGCATAAAGCTAAAATTGCATGTACCACATGTTTCAGCTATACCACGAGTTGGCGTCTACCCACAGGACTCTGCTTCCTAAAATACAAATATCTGCTCATCCATGTTCACAGTTGCTCTACTCATAATAGCCAGGAAAGGGAAACAGCTAGCTGTCCATCAGCTGAGGAGTAGACGGTGAAAATATGGTATATTTACACAATGGAATATTATTTGAAAAGTAAATTTGCAGATAAATGGATAGAGATGGAAACAGCCATTCTTATTGAGGTAACCCAGACCCAAGAAGGCAAACATCAAATGTTTTCTCTCATCTACAGATGCTAGCTTTGAATCTTCTGATATTTATGTTTTATTTGGAATACCCATAGAGGTCAGGGAATTGCTAAATTGTATTGGGGAGATTCTTTCAAGGGAGGAAAGGAAGATCACTGGTATAAACGTTAAGCAATACTGCATCAGTAAGGTTAAACTATGAGGAGGGAGCAGAGAGCAAGGGAAAGGGAATAATGCAGGTTGGAGAGAAATAACAGAATAAAGCTTTCAATAAAAGTCATGTGGAAATCTACTATTATAGAAGCTTCCATATATAAATTTGTGTATTTATATATGTATGTATGTATGTATGTATGTATGTATGTAAAGAGTTTAAATTGAGTGACACCCTAACCCTAATTTTAACCCCCAACAAACCAGAATCCTAGTACCAGCAACGGGTTCCTTCCTCTTTGGGATTTCTTATCAAATGAAGTACTCCACTTCTTCCCCCAAACATTAAAGACTATTGCCAATGTTATTCATTGCCCTCCAGAATGTAACAGTAAGACTCTATTGCTGAAGACAATATATACTTGAGCCACAAAACATGGAGCATCAAGCCAGCTCTTACCTTGAACCCTCATCCCAACTGGCTATGCTTCATGATGCTAGAAGTTTCTGTGAAACTACAAGTAATCAGAAATCATACCCAGTTATGAACTCTAAAAGCTACACTAATGACTGGCCCAGCAAGGTATGCATATTTGTGCAATTGTGGCACAAATATCATGGAGGGAAGCAACCACCATGTGATTGGATTTAAGTCCCTTTTCATGTCTAGCACTATTATCATGCCTAGAATCTATTGCTTGACTGGTCAGAGGTCAGAGGTCAGAGGTCAGAGGGGAGAACCGACTACTATTATTCTGCTAAATGTATGTAGTATTCAACCAAGTCCTAATGACTTATCATTATACCATTGATTAGTTTAGCCGACTCTCATTGGAGAAACTTCTTTTTATTATACAATGTGAAACCTTTCCAAAATATGTTTGGTAAATATTGCCCAGGTTCCCTTGCCAAGAATGTGCTGTGTAGATGCCTGTGTAGTGTTCATGGATGAAACTCCACTTTTGTATTTTGTTTTGGCCACATGTATTAAATGTCATGATAGGTCACAGTAATGGCAGTGGTCAGATATGGAAATGGTGGAGAGACAAAAATGTACATGTGAAATAAACTCAGTATTTTAACAGAAAGAGAGATGATGGATATGAATGAATGAATCTGGGGCTGGGGCTGGTGGCATACACCCTTCATTCCAGTACTGGGGTAGAGAGAGAGAGACAAAAGCAAGCAGATCTATGTGAATTAAAGGCCAGCCTGTTCCAAAAAGCCAGTTTCAAGCCATATAGGGCTACATAGTGAGATCCTGCCTCAAAATAAGTAACTAATTGTGTCAACAAATAAATGGAGAATTTTATGGTTATATGATTTCACAATGTAGCATCAATTTTAAAATGCCATAGTGGCTTATATAAAACCTACTGTGAAACTTGAAAGTATTACCTTGTTTCTAAATAAAAGGGATAGTAGAGAAAAAGAAGCACTAGTTTTCCCCATGTGCTTTCTAGCTCTTTACTTCCTATTGAGTGGCTAGGCAAATACTCTTTAATATGTACTATAACTGATCAAAGGTCACATACTCAAAAATCTGAGTATAAGGAAAAAACCAGGCATTTCCTAGAACACTTTTCAGACCCTTTATCACAATATGCCTCATGAATTTCTAGTGGCTCCAGTACTTTCGTGGTTACTTTGGGCAGTGAAACTGCATGGAGGAGCAGTGGTCCTTCAAAAGTCCTCTGCTCTTTTCATTCCCTGTAACCATAGATTGTTAAGGGGAAAGCAGTATTTTGAAAGCTTTGCAACCAAGACTTATAACTGTCAAAGTACTGATAATAAGTAACTGTTGGACGTTCATCCCTAAATAGGATATTCATATGAACCCCTGAAAGGTCCAGGGAATATCAAAGAAGAGGGATTAGAGGGAGTGTATGAGTCGGAATAGTGGGAGCATGCTGTAAAATGCTTTCTTCTAGAAATGGCGTGGACATGGGACTCATAAACCCATACCAGCAGCAAAAGCCCTGCACTGATCAAGCCCATCAGCCTTCTAGCATTGATGGGAGGGAGGCTGGTGAGACACTACCCTAAACTTCAGAGCTATGGACAAGTAATGACTTCTGGATGAGGGAAAAGCAGTTTTCCTTCTGGAGTGTCGCTTCTGAATGTTGGCCAAGCTCTCGGTGGATTTTCCCACACCCATGTGCCTGTTGGCAGCATTGACTTGTCTCGGTAACTTCAAAGAACATAGGAGGACATGAAGGTGAGAATGAAGGATCGGGGATTTAGAGGGACTAAAAGGAGGGATTAATTTGGGTGTGATTTGGGTACATTGTGTTCCTCTATGAAATTTCTAAAGAAAGCCCTGGTCCCTAGAACTTAGTAGTCAGGTTTACATTACAGTATCTGACAACCAAAGAAATTACTATTCACCCTCTCAAATGAAGAAATGGGCAGGCTCTGGCAGCCAGCATGTTAGGGCACAGGTTTTGGAGAAATGTAACCTAAATAGTGTCACTTAGAGATTGTGACAGCGAAGGGCTCTCTTGATCTTTTCACGCTTTAAGCAGTCATCTATATGTTTTAGATTAAAATCACGCCAAACTCACAGAACTGTTGTGAGAAGTAGATAAGACAAGCAATGCAATGGTCAGAATGACCCTCTCATATACGGTGCTTTCTAAGTGTGTTTTGTTTTGATATTATTTTTTTGAATGAGAAGATCTATTAAAAAAGTTTGCTATTATGTGAGGATGACAGCTACCTAGCCCCATCCTCATGTAGTACACAGTACTCAAATTCTAAAAAGATAAAGGTTAGAAATAAATAATGTAAAATTAAATATAGTTTGCCCATACTATCCACGAATAAATATCATTATGTCTTTTTTTTTTTCAAGACAGAGTTTCTCTGTCTTGGAACTCACTCTGTAGACCTGGCTGGCCTCGAACTCAAAAATCCACCTTCCTCTACCTCCCAGAGTGCTGGGATTACAGGCATGTGCTACCACTGCCCAGCACATTATGTCTTTTACACTGAAAGTTCAATATAAAACTGTCATTTGGGCACAATTTGTAGATGACACTGACCAACCATTGACTTGATCATGCTTAGGAAAGACAGGTAACTCACATCTGCAGCTAGAGAACAGGACAATAGCCCACCCCTAACCCCCTGCAAACATCACAGATCAGAATTCAAACTGTATTTAGGAACTCTAAGTTTCTTTGAACGCCTCCTACCCCTCACAGCCTATTGGTGATGCCTATACAAGAGCCTTGCAAAGACAGTTTGTCTTCCATCTCTACCTACTTGGTATTTTATAAACTGACGCACCATGCACTTGTGGTATATGCAGAACTAGTCTTGTGCCATCTTGGTGTGCCCATGGTGTCTTGTCATGCTTACAATACCAGAGCCTACAGGCTCTTCTGAGTGGCTCACAGAACCTGGCAGTTAGTAAGTAGTAATTTCCTTCTTAGCACTGAGCTTAATGTATGTATCAAGCTATCTGAAGCATTTACTATTAGTCCCACGGATCATCCCCAGTAATTTCACATTTATCTTTTTTGCGGTTTCTATTTTATTTTTAATGTTAGGTAGACATAAAAGTCTCAAGGCAAGGTATCTTGAGTGGGAAGGAAAAAGTTATGAAAAGCGTGAAACCTTTATCTCCTGAGCAAAGATAAGCCATAACTGAGGAAAATTCAAAAACAGTAAAGGAGCTTTAGACAAGATCCTGTCAGTGCCCCCAGAGGCCTCACTTCTAAGCATTCACGAGTATTTGCTTGAAAGTTGAAATGTCTTCCTCTACATCATGAAGTATTTTTTCACTAGTGCTGCTGCGTTGGGAGATCATGAAGCATTTGGAAGGTGAGACCTAAAGGGAAAAGCAGGTACTTGGAGTGGGCCTTTGAAGATTATACCTGTCCGTGCTTCTGCTGTTGTTCTCTGGTGTGCTGTGGTGAGGCGGAGAGTCTCTTCAGTCATGCACTTCCACCACCACGCTTATCCTACCACGATGGACTGAATCTACCCTCAACCCATGAGCCAAAATAAAGATTTCCTTCATGAAAGTGTTTCTGTCAATCACTGCAGTGCTGAAGTGACTAATACAAGTATCTTGAATCACTTGCTAAATTTGAGACAGCCCTCTAAATGAGGGCCAGACAGGTTCCATCTGATTTCATAAGCAGAGGGGCAAGCAGTGATCTTTAGCTGGCACCAATAACTACCATTGATTTAGACACACACGCAATGGGACATTCTTGACAAAAGGAAGTGAGCAAGCTTCATAAAAATATGAGGTATAAGAGTAGATATTTCCCAAATGACTGAGAGTTCCCGTGAATTTTAATAACAATCCTTTTTATAGGATTGTATAAATATGAACCAGGAGGAATAATCTCATTGCTCATTTCTGAAAAAACTACCAGTTCTGTATTATTGTAACCTTTTCACAAATGAGGTCACAGGTGCAGTTCTCATGGTCATGTATCTTTGACATGACTAAGTCATGACATGCAATCGGCATATTCACTAAGTATCACTGAAGAAATGAATGAACATGTTTCTGTATGGAATCATATGGATATCATCCCTGTGACACAGTTTCACAAATTAAAGGGTTATTTTAAATGCTAGTCTACCACCTTTATTTTAAAATATAGGAAACAAACCAGGAATTGAAATGAGTCATATAAGGCAAGACAAATGAGAGCAGAATTCTCTACTAAAGCTCAAAGTCTCACTCTTAACCTATATAGGTTTCATCTTCCATAACCCCTCCTGTACTCACTGTCATATACAAATCTCACTGAATGAGAGAAGCACAATGTAGCCTGTGTTTTGTGAGTGGAAAGCCAGTGTGATTTGTATAGGGACCAGCCATGAAAGACTTTTAGGATGTTTTGACTTTTACTCAAAACTGATGACTTCTGAACTTTCTTCTCCTCAGTGTTATACTTCTAGAAACCCTGCCTTCAGAGTAATGTCCTTGGAATGCCACTGAGCCCAAAGAACTCTCTTTCCAACATAATTCCCTTCTCTTGTTATCTTTTTTTTTAATTTTTATTTTCTATATTCTATGTTTACATTCCAAAGGCTTTCCCCTTTCCCAGTTCCCACCCACCATAGTTCCCATAGTTCCTCTCCCCACCAACTATTCCTCAATCATTCCCCCTCCCCCCTCGGTTTCTTTACTAAACTGGATGCAATCTTTACAGGCCCAGGGTCCTCTCCTTTCTTCTTCTTGGGAATCATTTGACTTGCTATTTGTGTCTTGAGTATTTAGGGCTTCTGGGCTCATTAATATCCACTTATCAGTGATTGCATTTCATGTGCATTCTTTTGTGATTGGGTTAATTCCACCAAAGACATATCAGGACATTGACCATAAAATCCGTTCCCAAAATCTGAAGCCATTAGGCCAATAGTGAGTAGAGGTTCCCAATGTAAAGAGATAACTGTTTGTTTTCTCTCATACAATGAGAGACATGTCCTTAATTGAAACATGTTCCATAACAGCAGCCACCTAGAGTCTAATGGTGACTCACTCTTTGCAACTATTTGAGCTGTGTTTAAGGACAGTATTTTAGTACATCAAAGCCAGGTTATAATAGCAATTACTGCTCTCAGTTGTAAGTGTCAGGCCATACAATTCAATGTGTGTTCATCTTTAAAAATATAAGCTATATCCAGTTGAACACTGGTACATGTATTATTTGCCATTTTCAGAAAGTATACATGCCCACTGTGGATAGTAGCAAGCTCTTAACAGCTATTGAATAGAACTCGGGAGAACTGCTCAATCACTTCCCACCACAATTCCCAACAACATCACAAGTAAGGAAGCAACAGATCAGAAGTGTTAACTCATCAGCTGGAAAACACTGTCAACCATGCAGGCTGTTCTGCGTGTCTAGGTCTTCACACTAGCTATTCATCTCAGGTGTGGCTCTTCATGATGGCAAGGAGGCTGCTTCTTCCCAGGCAGCAAGTCCTGCACAAGTCAAACCATAGAAAAGATAGTTCCCCATATCAATGCCTGAGTTATTTTACCAAGTCAACCATCCTGCTCTCCCTTATCTCTACCCTGGAAGAAGAGTGAGTGAAGTTCTCTTTTTAGTTACAAACTGGAAGAAACACATTACATCTCCTTTCCCATATGTGGAACAGATGTATGAGACACAAAAGCAGAAAAGAGACTATTTAGGGAGAGGTAAGGGACAAATGGGAAGGGGAAAGAGAAATAAGGTGATGAAGAGGGTGAATATTCACAAATATGATACACATGTATGAAAATGTCATAAAAATTCATTGTTCATACACTTAAAGTAGAAAGTTAATAAAGGAACATTGTTAAAAGCATTTCTAAAATCCAGATATGAGCTATATTTCATATAATATATATGATATATAATTATCTCAAATATAATATTATATGATATATATTTATTTCAATATATAAATATATATGATACTTATCTCATATGTGTGTGTATGTGTGTGTGAAAAAGTAAGGACTACATACTCCATCTCTAGTCCTAACCTTATCAATCCATTAGATATCTAATCTCAAACAGTTCACTTAACCTGTAGCTTATTTATCTAGGAACAGAAGTAATTTTACAAAATAGTCTCAAAGTTCCTTTCTGGTCAAGGGAGTAAGAAGTCAAAATAATATCACCCAAAATAAAGGCCACCCTTGGTAAGCCAACTAACATGTCTGGTCTGAATTCTTTGTGGACAAGTATACCAAATACAAAAAGGTCCATTACTTCTTGCATATTCGGAAAAGTTATGTAAGACTAGGTGGGAAAGGAAGTTACCAGTGCTCAAATGACAACCACTTACATGACACTGTCACACATCTCCAAAGATAGGTCTTAAATTAGACAAGCAGCGATCAAGTAAAGCAGAAGGAAAGGAAGAAAACCTTATCTTCTTCCAGAAGCGAGCATCTTAATCCTAGGCAGAAGGACTCTAAGAGATTCTTAGAAGCAGAAGCATTTCCTTCTGGGTGTAATTTAATTACTTCACTGCAATCCAATATCCAAATTGTCTATTTTCAAAGATACACATTCATAACTAAGAAGTAAATGTTTTCACATTGGATTTTCTCCCCAGGGGCTCACCATAAATATTGTTGGGTATTTTGTTTGTTCAGGGGGTATCTCTTTATCTGGGTCTTACATTCATGAAAGAGTTTTTCAACTGTGAGACTAAGGGTGGTACAAGGAAAGCTGGAGGTTGATGGCAGAGAAATTGAACGTGGTCACCTGACAAGCCATGCAACTGAGGACATAGTGGACAAATGTGATCCTGCATTCTTTTTTACTAATAATCTGGGTTGATTCCTGTGCCAAGCTTAAGGTTCTTTTTCACCATGTCCTACACCAATCCTGAGCTGACATATTTGCCTTCCTTTACCTCCTGCCCTGGCCTTATGCACTCACTAACAGGAGGGTATTTATGTCTAGAAGCATCTTTACTGTCTTTCTCAATCAGTGCTGGAAATGAGTGAGGATCCAGGACATCTAATATAGTACCAAAACCCGTCTCTTCTCTCTGTCCTCCATGAGGAGGTACTCTGTTTCCCACAAGCCTGTTTCTGTCCTGTGTTGCTCACGGCTATATTACGCTGCAAATAAAGCTGCCCTGAAAATTCTCCAAATAACAACTCCTGGATAAAACAAACCCCTGCCAAACCAAACACCAAATAAATGCACACCAGTGTCTCCCATGAAGAGTTGTCTAAGTGTAGCCCTGTTGAGTGCTTGCATTCTTCCTTTATCTCTTGCAAGACTAAAATAGGCAGTCAGAAAACTCAGAGTAGGGCTATTAATAAACTAAATAGGCAAATTGAACTAGAAAAAGAAATTTCATTACTTTGGGGGGGAAATCCTTTAATTTACTGGTCTACACTTCTGTCTAGGAGAGTATTAAAAACAAAAGTGAATTCTCTTTTCTTATGGAGCCCTTGCCAGTCACTGGGGACTCTTCCAACCTTCAGGCTTTCTAACTCTCAGTAGCGAATCCTGGAGATGTAGATGAGGCTTCACATCATCTGTATTGCTTTCAGGTCTCCTGGGAGTACTTGTGGTTGCTATGTCTCTCTTATGATTTTCTGTAAGAGACCGGTACAAGGAATCCCAGATAACCAAGATTTTACTATGCACCAGAGTACTTCAAACTGCAAATAGAGCCCTTTGATTTAAAGAGAAGAACTCAGCAGATCTCAGTTCCATTCTCAGGCCTCTTCTGTGGTGGTTAAATAGAAATGTTTTGGAGGGATTCTTTCCTGTTGGCTTAACACCAAATCAATACAGTGCAATTCTAGGGCAGGCTTGCTTGTTCAACTTGTCTCTGTGCTTCTAGAAACTCTCTTTCTTGATTTAGAATGGGCAAATACACTTGAAGATGACGTGTGTCCTGGCAGTCCAATTAAAGTCACAGGGAGGAAACAGAATCCACTGCAGAGTGGGTATCTTATTTTAGTGTCTGCCAACTGCAAATAGCTCAGAAATGTTACCTCCCCAGTGGGGACATTTAATTTACAATATAACTTTCTATTTTTAATGATAGTGTTTGCACTGCTTTTATAATCCAAGCACCTGAGAAGATAAACCAGTGAGTCAGAAGTTTGGATGGAAGCCACAGACAGTACGAGTACTATTTGTCCTTTCCCTCTCTCAGTCGGCCTCATTTCTAAGGAGCTCAGTTCACTTGAGTTCTGCTAGTACTTCTGGTACCTACTCATTTTGTGACAGCATCCTCCACCTCATCCTGCTTCAAAACTCTTCACCTCTGGTCTTAGAAGCCCAGAGGTCTCCCTATGTTTATTCTTTGGGCTAGTTACAGCATTGGAGTTACAGAGCTGAGACTTGTGAGTATGTGGGCTTGTGCCTTTAAATAGGCATATCCTCATAAACATAAGTTATATTTTATAGACAAAATGCTAGCATGAGGAAAACTTATGTCATCTGCCTAACGAGCTAGAAGATATATGCTCACATTTAAACCCATATTTTTCAAGACTCATATTTTTCAAGGTTATGCATTGAATGGTTCTGTGAACTGGTTCAGAAAGCTCCAAATAAAGGTGTGTAAGCTCCAGGGTGCGTTAAGACAGGGCCAATACTATGGAACTGGCCTAGCGGTATGACTGATAGTATATGTGAACTTTACCTCTCAAAGTCGTCATGCATCGCTTTTAACTCTGCTTCCAATAAACTTTCACCAGGCCACTGACTGAGGCAAATTCCACTCAATTATTTCCTCAATGGAAAGATTGTAGTTATGTAGCACAAAAGAATTGTAAGGAAAGCCTCACATTATATTTTAAAAGAATTCATTTCCAGCACAATGTGGCAATGTTGATTAAATTCCTGAGGGAGAATTATAATGGGGAAGGCAGAAGAGGAAGAGAATGGTGTGGAGCATTGATGTCCAGTCACTGGCCTCTGGCCTTGTTCAGCTCAGCACAGCAATGAACATACCCCAGGGAAAAAGCATAAGCTCATTCAAAAGATGAGTTTTTGTGAAAAGTCTTGTAACTATGCTGTGTGGTCCTCAAGCATGGCTTGTGTAGATGATATCTTAATGGCAAAAAGTTGGACATGCCTAAGGATGAGGGAAACTTTCATGGATAAAGTGAGCATTTGCATATAAAACATAGTTATTTTGAGCTTCATACGGTCACTGTGCATGTAATATGTTCAAAAATGATTTACTGTACTCTTTGTATCTAAGAAATTACAGAATAAAGCTGCTTGGAATATTTAGAAAGCACTTAGAGCTAAATGTAAATAGTTGTCAGAGTGATTGGCCTTTGAAATCTAACTGCTCAGAGTTCTTACCCACTTATCGACCAACTAAATATTAAAAATGTGAGGAAGAGACCTTATCAACTCAGTGGCCTACAATATCCTCCTCATCATCATCATTTTCATCCTCTTCCTCCTCCTTCTCCACATCCTCCTCCTCCTTATGGGAACAGAGTAATTAGCAACATTTCTAATCAGCTACACATTCAATAATTTCATTAACTATTACTTATTTAGCAGTTAATACTAACTGCTAGCCAGTAGTGTCATAGTAGTGAGAAAACAGATATGTAATCCATGCCCAGATTGTTATCATCAACTTAACAAACCTATTGTCTTCATAGTAGCATGACTAAGATTGGATTAAGGAGCTATTTCAAGCTAAGAAACGTAGAAATAACAGAAGCCATTGGTGAACTTATCACACTTCTTGCAAAGTACCAGAGGGGAGAGTATGGACTGCCATTGGTCACACAGACTATAAAGTAACTTAGTTTTCATAAGATCCAGTTCTGCTCTGGCTCAAAGACACCAAGAGACTGGCTAAACTACAGACAGGATTCTTGTCTTCTGTTGAAGTCTTTGGCCCATGGAGTTAAATGTTGAGACCCTCTGAAGCGAAGGAAGACCGTGTACACCTATTTTTACTCAACAATAGTCAGTGTTGAGCATCAGATTTTATCCTACCAAATGAGTGAGAACTTCCACTGCCAGAGGAATGAGGAAGGAAAGTTGGACAGGCTGCCTGGCATACCATCTTCATCCATACAAGTCTCTCACTGTGGAAAAGGTGGCCCAAGCTGAGCATTCCATCCTGAGACAACAAAAGGGAAAATCCTTGGAGAAAAAAGGCTGATAATTCCGAATTAGCCTTAGAAAGCATCGTTGAGTATCAGTTTCCCCTTCCCTACAGCCCTGTCAAGAATGGATAAGTTATTCCCAGACAGCAGCAAAGGTGGAATTTCTTCACTTCCACTGCAAACAACAATTAGAACCGTAAGGTAATATGAGGTTTGGGGTCAGAAATTATTAGTCATCATTTGATCTTTTCCAAGAAAGAGTAAATAAAAATTCTCCTGGATTGCTCCTCAGAGAAATATGCCAAAGAGCATCTGAAATACCCTCTGGGACAAATGTTTGGTATCCTGTCCTCAAGAAAGCAGGTGATGCTGGCACTCACAAGGCAGGCAAGGGCATGCAGGGCACAACCCAAGTCAAAGGTTTTATATGTGCACTGCAGGAGCCAATCTCAAGGTAAGAACATGGATGAGAAGTTGCTATGTAACTGACTTCAGAAATTATTTAAATGTTTATTAGTCGAATCTGCCATTTTCTCTACCTTGAAATTGAAGATGTTCCTGCTCCTTCTACCTCTGCAGATAAAATGGAGAGCCCTGGCTGACCTGGAACACACCATGTAGACAGACCATGCTGATCTACTCGCTTCTACTTCAGTGCTAGGATTAAAGGTCTGGATGTGGATAGTGAAGCTAAGAAACTACTGGGATTAGGACAGAAACACGGGTTGATGGGTGACATTCCAGCAGCTGTTATTGCATTCTAGGATGCAGCTCGGCTTTTATGTAAAAAGTATGGATAAACAGCTAATGAGTGTAGAGAAGCCTTCTTTTTCTATGGGAAGTCATTTCTGGAGTTGGTCAGATTGGAGAATGGAGTGCTGGGAATTGTCTTAGAAGGAGTGCATGTAGAAGAGGAAGAAGGTGAAAAAAACAGATGAGCCTTTGGTAGAAAATAATGATAATGTAGATGAAACTGGAAGGCTCAAAGGAAGAAGACAAAGAGAATGACAAGGCTGAAGAAACACCAAATCAATCAGTTCTTCAAAAATAAATTCTCTTCAAGAAAATGAAGAGGAGGAGATTGGGAATTTAGAATTTGCCTGGGATATGCTGGACTTAGCCAAGATCATTTTTAAGAGACAAGAAACAAAAGAAGCCCAGCTGTATGCCAGCTTGGAGAAGTTAGTGTTGAATCTGAGAATTATATCCAAGCTGTGGAGGAGTTTCAGGCCTGCCTAAGCCTACAAGAACAGTATTTAGAAGCTCACGATCATTTCCTTGCAGAGACTCACTACCAGTTGGGTTTGACCTATGGTTACAACTCTCAGTATGATGAGGCAGCAGCACCGTTTGGCAAATCTATTGAAGTCATTGAGAGGAGAATGGCTGTCCTACATGAGCAGATGAAGGAGGCTGAAGGATCATTTATTGAATATGAGAGAGAAATCAAGGAGCTGAAAGAACTGCTAGCCGAAATTCTTTGATAGAAGACAGAAGATGCAAAGGAATGTGAGCAGAGTGGGAATGTAGCTGAACCAGCCCTGAAAGCTACTCTGTGGAGAGCTCGACTTCTGGCTTCACTCCTAGTGGAGCCCAGGCCTCAGTATCCATGATTGCAGAAGTTTTAAATCATTTGAACTGTATTTATTTGTAACTGTAAAGAATGAAATCCGATTTGCCCTAGACTATCGCAACTTCAGTGCTCCGGAATCAATCCTCATCAGTTTTCTATACTTAATGTATTAAAATCAGCAACTTCCCCTCTCAACATCTGGGAATGATCTGTTAGGATAGATTGTGTATATGTTCTGTTCAAGGCTATTTTCTTTTTATTAAAAATTATATTAAAAAAATAGAAAAACAACATTGTGTGACTGATATTTCCCATCTTGTCAGAAGGAAGAGGAAACGAGAGGAAGAGAGTCCCCAGAAAGATGATACAAAGAAATTTAAACAAGAGCCAGGGTCAGTGGAGGCAGTGGGGATGCTGTCTCGAGGGCAAATGAAATTTCAGAAAACATGGAGGCTGAGGCTGAGAATCAGGCTGCAAAGCAGACAACAGCAAAGGGACAGTGGAATCTGCAGCTACAATTAAAAGCATTGCGTGTTAAGAGGAGAGTGGAACCTTCTTCCTGAGGGAAAGTGGTTTTGTACATAATGAATTTTTTTCACTTTTGGGGATTCTTTTTGTATAACTCCAATAAAGATTGTAGGCAACAGAAAATGTGTATTAGTATTCGATTCAGGCTTCTATGAGAGGGGCATACTTTTTTTGAAATATGAAGACCCCTGACTCATTGGGGTGGCTCTACATTTCTTTTTTGACACTCAGTGGCATCCTGTGAACACGAGTTTCTTCATGACTGGTCAGATGTTGACTATACCCTAAAGTCACCCGGGAACCTTTGAAAACTCCTAACACAGATTCTCTTGCAGCCCTAAGATCAAATTCTTTAGGGGTAGAATCCAGATTCACCAGTTTTTCAATCTTTTCCACTGACTGTCTATCACTGAGGGTCAAGCCACAGTGAAATTAGGTGGTTTCAGCTGATTAACCTATTGCCTGGTTAAAATGAGAGCTAAGAGGAAAGGCTTGTATTTTAGTGGAAAACCCTGACTTTATGGGTAAGGGTTTTGTCAGAAATCATGCTTCTCTCTACAGCCAGAGCAGGGATGTGTTGGTATGACTGTGTCTAAGGAGATGAGCAGAGGCACAGTTAGGCCAAGTGGATCTCCAAGGACTTTTCTTCTGCTGACTAACTCTACAATCTCCAGAAAATTCTTTGCCCTTCTTGGACATGCCTTGCCTCACATCTAACATGAAGTTAATGAGACACCAAGGAAGAGGCAGAATAAGAAGCTGGATGGGATGGCAGCCCGGACTCAAATCACAGCCTAGTTTAAATCCCCACAACGCCACTGATTAGACTCGTAACCTTGGATACGCTTCTTAGGTTTCTTGAGTGTGTATTCCCAGTTATTATTGGACATTATTGAGCAAAAGCATAATGCCAACTTCATAAGCTTTTGCAAGATTAAGCTAGATAATCCACCTGAAGCACTTAGAATATTATCAGAGACTTAAATGAGTCCTCAAAAAAGCATTATCATTTGCAAAAGCTCACAGGTCTCGCAAGCACTGCGGACATGGAGTAATTAGTAACTGCCATTAGCAGCTTTATGAGTGTGTAATTATTTTTGCATCAGTTTTAAGAGAAGATTCTCTATGGTGATTTTGAATAGGGATTCCATGGACCCTCCAAGGATATGCTTCAAACAGGACTCTGTGCAATTAATACTTAGGAAAGTGCTTTTGAGTTCCAGGATGACAGCACTCTTCCAATAGTAAACAGATGTGTTGAGAGGCAGCCGAGGAGGCTTTGTTTTGCTAAACACCTGTGATTAAGGATGTTTAGCAAACATGTATGTGGTTCACATATACGTGCACCACCATGACAGTAAGCAGATTCTGCTGTCAAGGCACTTTTCTGTGACAGCTAATGCCAGATGTGACAAAGGCACTTGGAAGTATTTTCACAGGAGGGCATGAAGAAAAATGTGGTCTAAAGCCTCATTTGAAATGTGTGAGGCTCAGTAGTCTGGAGTCAAAAAGATGAGATTTTGTTCTGCAGTGTATATGCTTATGAAGAATATGCTTGTCACAAGTTACTACTAAGTCACTGACTGTGAACATCTCTTAGTTTAAGATTAATTTCTCATTACATGGAGAAAGCAGTTGCTGAGATGTGCTGAGATGTGATAATAAAGTGAATGTGTTGGTTTTCCCATTTATTGCTATCTTTTTTTCTGGGTTATATATATTGATACTATCCCTGCACATTGGCATTATAAATGAAGCTCTCTACCTCAAGGTTGATTTCTGTCTTCAAATACATCTCATCTGGCAAGCACACTGACAAACTGATTTCATTGGGTTAATATGTGATTTGTGTGTGTGTGTGTGTGTGTGTGTGTTTTACCACTTCATTTTTAAGTCTGAATGTAATATAGAGATCTGTGTTCTCTAAACACAAGTATCTAGACTCATTTTTAAAATGTATTTAAAATCTTCATGTTTAGTTAATGTGTTTTTCTAGTAAGCAACATTAAAAGTAAAAACATATTAACATTTTATATCCACATAAAATATAATTTAATTTCCCACACACTAATATTTTACTCAGTTTCTATAGAAGTGAAACTACCAATTCCAAGTACTCTATGGTGCACCTGGGTGTTTTAGTGGTTTTAGTGTTGTGTGATTATTGATCCTGGCCCATAGATTTGCCTTTCATCTTTGACAGCCACTTACATGCCTGCCGTGTCTATTGCTTTTCATGTTATGGACAGTTGGTGTGTGTAGAATCGGGAGATGTGCAGTTGTTTTTCTGCCCAGCTTCTTTCACTTGCCTCACTGCCTTTGAGTTTCATTCATGTTGTACTCTGTGTTTCATATTCTCTCTGGGTTGACAAGGCAGCATGTCATGAAATGTGCATTTGTCTGCTTCCCATAGTGTGTCTATAACATAAGCCTTGTGTACAAGGGTTTTGAGTATGTCCCTAGGAATGGAATTGCTGGATCCTATTGTAATTCTATGCTTACGCTTGTGAAAAGTGCAAAACTGACTCCTACAACATCTGTGCAGATGTGTGCTCAGCAGCATGAGCGTTTCAATTTTACCACTAGCTTTTTCCTTCAGCTTTAAAAGAAATTGTCTATTTGATGTGTATGGGACTTTTGTCTTCATGTGTAGAGAGCTGCGAAGTGCCATGCCTTAAAGATGGCGCTGGCTTCCACCTTCCGCCTTCTTGGTGGCGGGTGCTCTCCTCTGTAAACAAGCCCTTATTTGGCGGTGCCTGCTTAGTTGGTCTGCTTCTGCATTGGAGCAGCCTATCTGCAGGGTCTACGTGGCTTACTGGGATTGGTCAGCACAAGAGGATAAAAGCCTGGGCTGGGAAAACCCCGGGAGAAGAAGCTTGTACAAGGGATCGGAATAAACTGCTCGAAGAAGATCTCCTGCTGGTCGTGTCTTCCTTTTTTTTTTTTTTCTTTTTCTTTTTTTATTATTTTCTATATTCTTTGTTTACATTCCAAAGGATTTCCCCTTTCCAGTCCCCCCCCTCACCATATGTCCCATAAGTCTGCTTCCTCCCCCCCATTCCCCAATCACCCCACACACACACACACCATTTCTCTGTTCTGGTACTCTCCTACAAAATTGGATTTAGTCTTTTCCGGACCAGGGTCCTCTCCATCCCTTTTCTTGGGAATCTTTTGCTTAGCTAATTGTGTCTTGAGTATTCAGAGCTTCTGGGCTCATTAATATCCACTTATCAGTGATTGCAATTCATGTGTATTCTTTTGTGATTCGGTTGACTCACTTAGGATGATATTTTTCCAGATCCAACCATTTGCCTACAAATTGCATGAAGTCATTATTTTTAATTGCTGAGTAGTATTCCATTGTATAAATATACCACATTTTCTGTATCCATTCCTCCGTTAAGGGACATCTGGGTTCTTTCTAGCTTCTGGCTATTATAAATAAGGCTGCTATGAACATAGTGGAGATGTGTCTTTATTGCATGCAGGGGAATCCTCTGGGTATATGCCCAGGAGTGGTATGACAGGGTCCTCTGGAAGTATCATACCCAATTTTCTGAGGAACCACCATATTGATTTCCAGAGCGGTTGTACCTTCTTGCAATCCCACCAACAATGGAGGAGTGATACTCTTTCTCCACATCCTCGCCAGCACCTGTTGTCTCTTGAGTTTTTTTTTTAATTTTATTTTCTATATTCTTTGTTTACATTCCAAAGGCTTTCCCCTTTCCCAGTCCCCCCCCCCACCATACGGTGATTGGGGAATAGTTGGGGGGGGAGAGGACTTATGGGTCGTGTCTTCCTTGCTGGCCGAGGCTGGGCGCGACATGCATGTATGTTAATCACATGCCTGCAGTGCCTACAGAGGCCACAAGATGCTGTTGGGTCTCTGTGGCTGTAGCTACAGATGTCTGTGGGTGGCCATGTGGTGCTGTGGAGGAGCAGTCAAAGCTCTACCTGCTAAGTCTTCTCTCCAGCTCCTTCCTTGGCTTTATAGCCTCCATAAAGGGTCTGATTACTGCTGGTTATATTTTAGTTCTCTAATGACCAATGATAAAGGAAATAAATTTCTTCAGAAGCCAATTATTGATTTGGGGGCTTGTTGTTGCTGATTGTTTTAGTTTCTTGCAGTTTTGGAAGTGGCTTTGGTCTTTGGGTAGGGCTGTGTAAAGTTATGTTTATATAGCAATTACACTGAATCAGTGGATGACTTGGAAAGCACTATAGTCTGAAGAATGAGTTGTCTAATCCAAAATTGGGGGTGTTTCTATTTATCTTTCCTTCTTTAACTTCTCTTAGCAATTTTCTTTAGTTTTCAATGTGCACAGTTGTCATAGTTTTACCTTTTTCTTTCAAACTGTTTTGACTGTCGTTTATTTTTCTCGTCCAATTGCCCTGGCTAGAGTTCCTGGTACAGTGCTAAGTGAAAGCGCCCTTGCCGATCTCCAGAGAAGGAAAAAACACTCGTGCCTTGCTGTGCTTTGCTGTCTTTGCTAACATTAGCTGCTGGCTTTTGTCACTGCCCTGCATCAGGTTGAGAAGCTCTGTTTGCCTTTTCTAACTTTTTAATCATTATAAGTTGTTGAGTTTGGTGCATGCTTCTCCTGTGCCAATTAGAGCGACCCTGCGGGTTTCTTTACCTTACTCCATGCTAGGTCACACTTGTGAGTTTGTTTTTTGTTTTTTTGTTTTGTTTTGTTTTGTTTTTTTCTATTAGACTCCAAACAGAATTTCTCTGAGCCTTAGCTATCTCCAGTTTCCTAATGAACTGCTGAGAATGATGCCCCTACACTCCCAACGAATATTTGTGTCTAGTTTTTCTTTTGGCCTTTATTTCACTTGGCTATGACCCTAATGCTGCCTGCATGCCCCAGGGTTGAACTTGACTCGTTTTTAATCCTTGCTTCCCTTCATACTGCGGCCGAGCGTGGCATGCTCCACAGCCTCATTACCAGTAGCCAGCCTACCTTGAGTCCCTCATTTCAGGCTTGCCAGACTTCTCTTCTTTAAACACCCAGGACCCTAACCACGCATCTCATTTATTTTTTCAGAGGACAAACACTTCGGTGAGTCCCACTATCCTGCCTTTCTGTTTCAATACTGTTTAACCAAAATACACATATAATATTTTTGTACACCCATATGTTTCCATTTTCCATTTTTATATTTATCCGTCATTGCCATGTGTTTGTAGCTGAGCCGTGATTGAGATGCAAACTCAAATGTGATAGTTCTTAAAATACGAGAGCAAACCAAAATAAAGTTTCAAAAGTGTGTGCCATACGTATGCTGAATGTAACAGTTCTCTTAATAATACTATGAGAGCTAAGTTCTATGAAGTTCAGTCATACTGTCACCTCTAGCTTAGTTAAAACTTCTACTCTTGGGTGACTGTCTTAAGGCATGCTCATTCTTCATTTCACTGCTCCAAACTGAATGTGCACATAGTTGTTCACTGTTATTCACTTCAATTATCAGTACCTAATGAATAAGTTCTCTTCATGTACAGCTTCTTTTAAAAAAGCCATCCAATAATGTGTGTAGAAAATCTTAGCAGATATTGATTGTGCACCTTTGTATAGGCGTGACCGTGTATGTGCCCACACATATGTTACATGCATGTCACCATTTATCCCCTCCTTCCTCTCTACACACTAGTTGAGATTTCTGACATCTACAGACCTCCTGATAGTATCCATAACTGTTCTGGAATTTGGAATAAATTTCTTCTGTTTTGTTCATTTTTCCCACCTGACACACAGCTGAAAATTACTAAAACATAAATGACCTAGAGACTTACAACCAATCAATGCTGATAGCCATTCCCAAGACAAAGAAAAAAGCTTAACAAAAATCACAATGATTTAACTATGCATAGCACACCTTAGATCCCCATCCAGATCACACAGAAATTCAACGTATGATTCAAGATATGATCTCAAAATCCAGCATACTTTACGTAAAATATTATTCTGCAAGTAACTTGCTGTTCATTTGGAAGAAATGAGACCAGTCTTTTGTTTCTTCCAGAAGACAATACCCCTTTCTATCTATAACCAGGTAGAAGAAGTACTTAGTATTACATAACTACAGTTTGCTATAATTTCCACATTCAATTCTAGTTTTTTTGTTAGATACTTTAAAAGCTAGCTACACCTGTGGTCATCCTCATCCCACACCTGTTACTCGCTCTTTAGCTAGAACTCTTCCCAATGATCACTTGTAAGTAACAGACTAACAAGCAGGGGATGCAGTCCACAGGATACATGGCAGTGGGACTCAAGCATGAGGTCCATCTTTCCGTGATTACAGTAAACATCATCTAGATCTATTCGAAATTAAAATCACAGGCTACCTATATATAAATATATAAAGAAATGCAATAAAATACAAATGAGATAAAAACAGACAAATTACTAACATTCAAATATAAAGAATATATAATTGGGGCAACAATTCAGGTAGGAAAAATTTGGACCCCCCTCTTTTAATAGGTTTTTTAAATAGTCTAATAATACTTCGAATTTTTGCATTATCCTCGCACTGATATCCACTGTTATCACACTCTTATTCAGAGACAACTATTTGAAAAGCCTTCCCATTCTTGTTCCGTTAATAAACTTTATATAAAACCATGTAACAAACAGACCTTCTATCCATTCCTTCATCTGCTATGAACACCACACGCATTATTCCCTGCAGCTTTTTCATTAGCCTTATTCCCTTGACAATGCAGTTCATATGTTGACTTCAAAAGTAATTGGAGACTGATCAGAGCACATTGTAATTTTGGATTCACATTTACATAAATCATCACACACACTGTGCAACTTATTGCTTCAATTAAAACCGTATCAAACCACATTATACTGAAGTGTGCACTGTAGCAAGGTCTCTAATTTGCATCACAAATATAATCAAAGAACTCCACCTCCTTGCCTTATTGCTAACAACAATGTGTGAGACTAAAGAACAGACCCTAGAACGCTTCACAAGCATGAAAACAGAAACAACCTTTCTCAGAACTGCTTCAGTGCTTTTACCCACTCATATGTGTTTTTCAGCCCTTCTGCATATTTCGCTTAAAATTTTTCCTCCACTAGTATTTTAGTTAGTTATTCAGTCATTTTTATGCTTTCAATTTCAAGCCTATATACTTCAGTATTTTTAATATTTTTACTATGTAGATTTTTTTTGAGTGTTTTGCCTACATGTATGTATGTGAACCACATGCATACCTGGTACTCATAGAATTAAATAATAAGGCCTCTTATCCCTGTGATTTGGAGTTACAGATGCTTGTGAACCACTACCATGTGGGTGCTGGGAGCCACGCCAGGTCCTCCTCTGCAAGAACAAGTGCTCCTAAACACCGACCCACACCTCATGCCACGTATGCACATTATTTTTTTAAAAATCTTCTCTGTCTTTTTACTCTTTTGCCATACATTTATAACTTTCTTTTATTTTTATTATTAATTAATTATTTTATTTATTTACATCCCAAATGTTGCCCCGTTCCAGTCCCTCCTTGCAGAGTTCTTCCCCCCATCTCCCATCCTTTTTGTCTCTGAGAAGGACCCCCCTAGTCATCCTCCCTCACTGGAGCATCTAGTCTCTACAGGACCAGGTATATCCTCTCCCACTGAAGCCAGACAAGGTAGTCTTCTGCTACATATGTGCTGTGGGTCTCAGAAAGCCACATATATGTTCTTTGGTTGGTGGTTTAGTCTCTGGGTGCTCCAGGGCTTCAGATTATTGATACTATTGGTCTTCTTATGGGGTTGTCATCCCCTTCAGTACCTTCAATCCTTTCCCTAAGTCCTCCATAGGAGTCCCTGACCCCAGTCCAATTCTTGGCTGTGAATATTTTTTATTTATGCTAAGAAATTATATAGGAAGCACAAACCAAAAATAAGGGAAGATAAATATAAACAAGAGGCAAAAAAACTAAGTGGACAATTCCCAGAAGAATATACATAGTCTATATGTATATAGACTATACGTATATGAGTAAATGTTCAACATCACCAATTACCATGTAAAAAAAACAAATTAAAATAACACGGGCAGTCACCTTACATGTGCTAGAATGGCTTATCAAAAAGGCAAAAGATAATAGGTGAGGACATGGAGAAAATTCAGCCTCAAGTCCCGCACAGATAGAGGGAACTGAAGTTATTACAGGCAGTAAGGAAAATAGTATGGAAGTTTGCCCCAGAGAGCTAAAGATAGAAGACTTACCACATGACTCGGAAATCTCACGTCTAAGAATACCCAAAGGACTTAAAATCAGTATGGTTTAGAGACCATCACACTCTTATGATGAGTGTTCCATTTGCAACAACACCTAAGATATGGAAGCAACCTAGGCTTTAATCATAAAAGGAGTGAATGACACAAAGTGTGTGTAGTAGTTTGAATGAGAATGGGTCCTACAGGCTCATATTTGAATACTTGCTACCAGTTGGTGGAACTCTTTGAGAGGGAATAGGTCGTTTGGCCCTATTGGAGGAAGTATGTCACTGGGAACAGGCTTTGAGGTTTCAAAAGAATTATGCCATTCTCAGTGTGCTCTGTCTGCCTCCTGTCCTGCTTGCAGTCAGATGTGAGCTCAGATGTTCCTGGAGTCATGCCTTTACTCTGCGTCATGGACTGTAACCCTCGTGAACTGTAAATACAATTAATACTTCCTTCTGTTTAAACACCTCTCTCTCTCTCTCTCTCTCTCTCTCTCTCTCTCTCACATATGTGTGTGGTCAAATATCATCTAACATATAGAGAAGGAAAACTCTGCCATCTGTGGAAACATGAATAAATCCAAAGGACATTATGCTAAGTGCAATAAGCTATGCATAGAAAGATAAGTCACATGATCACTTACAAGTCAAATCAACGTGTTGGCCCATTAGAAGTTGATATGGAGAAAACAGATCCAGTGAGATGAATTAATGAGTAAAAGCAATTCCTCCAAACACTAAAATCCTGAGTGACATTCTCAGAGCCTATGTGATAGAAGGTGCAAATCGACTGTGGCAATTGGCCCTCTGGTCTCCATATAGGTGATAGCTGTAGCATGATCACACTCACACATACACACACACACACACACACACACACACACACACACAAAAGAAACAGATAAATGGTATTTTTACATTTTTACATTTAAAATTTTACATTTTTAAAAAGAAGTACAGAATAGATTTGTGGAAAGAAGGTAAATGGGAAAAGGGGATATGCTGATCAAAGAGAGTGCAGTTTCAGTGAGACATGGGGAATAACTCAATAATCCCTGCAGTGTTCACTATAACAAATAATGGTGCATTATAATTAAAAGCTGCTTTTATTCTTTCTGTTTATGTAATAGGATCTCACTTGAAACTCACTGTATAGACAGGCTCTGTCTCAGACTTACAGAGCTCTACCTGGCTTACAAAGCCAGCAACATGATATTAAAAGTGTGCCCAACCAGGTCTGACCTTTCAAAACCATTTAAGCATAGATTCTACCACAGAAAAAGATAAATAATTAAGGTGATAGATTTGGCAATTATTCTGATTTAATAATATATCATTAGAAGTACATATCAAAATATTACTACTCCATAAACATGTACAATCATAATTCATCTATTTTAAGAGAATCTTTAAAAAGTCTCTGTGTAATGATATGGAAGACTCTAAAAGATCCTTTGGAAGTATATCAAGGAAACTTGAGAGAAAGAATGCCACAGCCTAGGTGGCTAAAACAACAAATGTTGATTACAGGTTCAGAGGCAGCCACTGAAGCCAGAGGGAAATTGACAGTACTGGATGCGCATATGAGAAAGGAAGATCTAAAATCAGTAATGAGCTTCCACCCTAGCACCAAAGGATGGGCGGGCCGATTACATCCACAAAGGTGAGGTACAAAATTCAAATTAGAAATTCATGGAATTGCAATGAGACAAGCACGGAGAAAATCAATGAGGATAACAGATGGCTCTTGGAAAAGATCAATAGAATCAATGAACTCTCACCAAACCAGCAGCCAAGAAGAGAGGGATGGCACAAAGTGCAGTGGGGTGAGTGAAGAGGAAGTAAAACCATGGAACCTGTGGACATCAAAGGTCAATAGAGCTCCTGTTTGATAACTTAGATATAAAACGTTCCAATCCATTGAAAACCATAGTGCACTACGATCACACAAAACAACCTGTACCGGCTCATATCTGCACAAGGTGCACGTGCCAGAGTGAAGAAGGAGAAAGTACAGGGAGAAGAGACTTTCACTGGCAGACTGTGATACCATTTAAATAAGCAGGGACCAGATCTCTAATGATTGATGTCTTATAGAAGAGTTGAGAAATCACTCCCTACCTTATCCTGGGGAACCAGCACTACCCAAACACTAACACCAGTCAAATATATCGCAATAACAGAAAGGAACAGTCAATACTCCTCACACACTTGGACCCAAACCTGCTGGATCCAAGTGTGTCAAGTCCAGCAGCATGAGGGGATTATATACCACAGCCAAACTGGATTTATTCTAAATATACAGGGCTAATTCCTCATTTGTATCAAGTGGCTCTTTACTCTTTTATTCATAAAAGAAAAGGGGAAGCTTATAAATACTCAAAAGTTACTAAATTATATGAAAATGTCACTGTTCAGGAAAATGGGAAATTTAACCCATCTAAAACTTAAAATAAAAGCAATAGAGTTTAAGGGGTGATAGCAGTAAGTTTAAAGTAGGTGGGTATTAATTGAGGAAAAATGTGTCTAGTATTCATTTCATAAAACAAACAAAATTTGATTATAGCAAGCAGTAGCACCCCCTCTGTGTCAGGGAGCATGAGACCTGGTCCCTCCAAAATACAAAGAACTGGCCAAATCAAATGGCAAAGGTGTAGTTGCTTCACTATGAAGCTGTAGTGATGTTTTTACCTCACTCACCACACGATTTCATACTGCCAGCAATCTTCAAAATTGTGTTTTCTGTGAAAGACCATATACTAATATTCCCTATATATCATAAGTTACCATTTAAAGCAAAGCAGTGAAATGAAAGGAAATATCTATACAGCTAAGACACAATGACTCTGTTCTGAAGATTCTTATTCTGTTCAAAACAAAGAGTAAGATTGCTTTTGCATAGGGAGTAGGGACGGAGAAGCTCAGGGAGTCTGAATGGTTGGTTGAAGGACATGGTATGGAGTGTTCCTCTTGTGACCTGTTTTGCTGTTTTGTCCCAGGAAGTGAGGGAGAAAAGAGGAGGGGAAGGGATCTTTGATAAAGGAGCTACAACCATCTAGTGGAAAAAAGATAGCCTTTTCAATAAATGGTGAGGAAAGGAGAGGAGAGGAGAGGAGAGGAGAGGAGAGGAGAGGAGAGGAGAGGAGAGGAGAGGAGAGGAGAGGAGAGGAGAGGAGAGGAGAGGAGAGGAGAGGAGAGGAGAGGAGAGGAGAGAGAACAAAGAATGAAGATGGTTTGGATAAATGGATGGAGGTGAGTAGTACAGAATCCAGGCACAGCTGAACTTTACACATTAACATATCAAAGCCACTTTCTGATAACAATTAACAAGCCCAGTTAGATATGAGCATGATATAGCTTATTGTTTACCATTTTCACTAATGTTATTCAAGGCATCCTTAGCAAATGCCCACCCAAACTTGGATTTGATATGTTTAACATCACTCTTCCTGCTTCATGGCTGACCAACTCCAGTCATTAGAAGACCATGCCTTGTATCAAGTCTGCATCTACCCTGTAATGACCATTCACTGGCTCTTGTCTGTTCTCTCGAAACAAGAGGTAACAAAAGTTCCAAGAAGCATTGCCAATTCAGTCATGCAAATATCTAATTCTTCCTCTACTGCCCATACTAAAACTATGGGAAATTAAGGATCAGGAAGGAGAATGAAGTCATAGCTGGCATTCAGGACATTATGAAATAAAGAGCCTTATTTAAAAGTGGCTCCTCAGGGAGACACAAACTGCAATAGTCACAGATTCCTGTGACAGTACCACCATATGGCAATCACATGACAAGAAAGTCTTTCAAAATAAACTGAAAGCAACTACAAGGACTTCCATGAAAGGGCCTAAGGAAAAGAATTCGTCACACCACTAAGATGCACAGAAGTCAGAAATATGTGTGCCCTTTCTGCCTCTCCTTTCTTGTCCATTTACAGAAAACACATAGAAATCATAATTTTCCACCCATGGAGGAAAAATGTCAGTTGCCAATGAGAAAGACGCTAAGCTTTCAGCTCTCAGTAGATACAGTTGCCCCAAGTAAATCAACTTTTCAACATTCCAAAGCCCTTTTAGATATGTGATGCTTACATTTATCTCTCCCAAACCACCTGATGACAACTATAAGAAAGGATTTACAAAACTCATGTTTCCCGTCTTCTCTAAAAACACCTCTCCTGTGGAGTGCTGGTGACCCGGGCAGTGGGAAGAAGGAAGACACATGGGAGGCAATCAAGAGAAGAAAAGGCTGACAGATGTAACCAAGCTTGTAGTTGTAGGATACTTACTTCTGACAACCCCTTGGGTCCCAACACTTTCTATCACTTGCCAAGATCTAGGAGAGGTTCCAGTATTTTCCATTCTCACTGTTGCCGTCTTCTCACCTGTAGAGAGCCTTATTGAGGTGCCATGCCACCTGGCAGGAACTTGACATCCACCAATGTGAAGTTCCTCTTCCAGCCTTTGAGCAGGAACTCCTGTGTTAGCCATAATCCCCTTCACCTAGGGTGGAGTGCTCACACCAAGGTGAAGCCCATTTTTCTTCAAGGACCTGAAGTTTCCAGAGTAATACTAGACACCCATGGAGAAACCAAGCCAGTTCTGCTGAGAAGTTTCCAGCCTTTGGGGAAGGGTTTTTCCTCTGCCTGTATCTTTGGAGTCCTCCATTAAAGTTTGAGACCTTGAATAGCAGGTGTTGTCTTGGTCTCCATCTCTTTTTGCCGCCTTCCCATACACCCCCAGTTTCCCTTCCAGGTAATCCTTTCGATGTAACTGTGGGCAGTTACACTCACGTACAGCAAAATATTGTATATCCAAGAAAGAAAAACTGGAGTCCTCAATAAAAACCTAAACATCAGACCACAGGCTTCTTTCTGTACATACAGACCTCATGGCCTGTGATGGGTTCGTAATGTTACTTTGTGATGTGCACTACTTTATATACCACCTCAAAAACAGAGGGTTTTTTAAAAATTTATTTCACACACACACACACACACACACACACACACACATACACACACACACACACACACACAGAGAGAGAGAGAGAGAGAGAGAGAGAGAGAGAGAGAGAGAATAGACCCTTTGTATCAAACATAAATTGAGACAGAGAAAAGCTAAAAGGAAATGCTATCAAAAACTAAGTTGTCTGTACAGGTACATACCCAAGTAATAGCAGAGATTCTTGTATTAATATTAGCCCCATGAAACTACGCAATCTGTTGAGCAGTGATTTCATTATAACAGTATATGTTGCTGTCATCTTGATGCCTTTTCTTCTCTGGAAGTGAAATTCTCCCTGCCTACTGCTTGTGGAAACCTTTATAATTATATTTACAGCCTACTTTGATATAAACAGAATAACTCCCAATTCAAGAACCTTAATTATATCTGTATTCTGGGAATTCAGAAATTAGGACATGGGAATCACTGAGATCCATTGTTCAGATCATCAGAGCTTTCCTGATGCACTAAGATCAACGTGTTGTGTCCTCCTTCAGGGTCAGCTCCAAGTCAAGATCCTGAACTCAAGTGCCAGCTGGCTTTCTCTCCTATGTAAACTTCTCTCCAGCAATACCCTTAGGAATATCTATTCCTAGCCTAGTTTTTCCACCCAGAGTCCACTTTATTGGCCTACACTGAGGCTCCTTTTTCTGTTCTGACTCAGAACCTTTCTCTTCCAATCCCACCCCAACCCACCCTCATCCTTTCTTCCCAGCATGGTAGAAGCCTTCTGAAACAGTACAATGTTTCCTGGCATTTGTATTATATCTGTTTGACCCTTATCAGCACTGCTCTGTCTGGGATAAGGGAACATTACAGAGCTGGCACCTCATGGTTCTCTTGCTTCATTCCATTGAGTACATATGGCTACGTTATTACTTTTAGAAAGACTGTTGTAAATTGCCACTGGAACTCCTGAATGTTTCATATCATCTGAACAACCTGCCCCTTGGCACATCACACATTCAATGTCTTTCATTTTTTAGATCCCAATCTGATTCCCTCCAGATATTTCACATCTTCATTCTCATGCCCTTATGTTTTTTCTCTGCAGTTTATTGCTGAATTGCAAACAAGGTTTGTTTCTATTTGTTTGGTAGAATTTAGTCTTATTTCCCTAAAAGGAGATTTTTCTAGTAAAATTATATATTGCAGTAAAACTATATATTGTCAAGTATCTCTAATGGCAATTCCAAAAAAGTAGTTGATTGCACAATTGATAGTATTAATTAGAGAGTAATTGACTGACTACACTGTCACTAGCTAGGAATCTAGAGGTTAGACTATGGATTCATTACAACAACAAAGCAGTGGTCATTTACAGAGATATTATGGGCCAGACAAAAACCATCAGTCAAAATATCTCCATCCCTATATTTCTACTGAGATTTCATCATTTCATTTTAGAAAAAGTTACCTTTGTTTTATTTCCCCCTAATGTCTCAGCTGCACATATGACAGAGTACAATTTTAAATGACTGGGAGAGAGAATTTTATAGAGAAAGAAGAAAACTACCAGAGAAATCATACACCATAGCTTTGTGAATTAAAAAAAAAAAGTAATCTAGTATATTCTTTAAAAATTTATATATTCCCCCAAAAGGCCACTTTTTGTATCTTGTTGTTGTAAATAAACACTTGAAGTTCCTCTGATGTTGCCTACTCTCAAATACTTGATCAATAACTGTGCATATCCATTTTGGGATTTGGAAATTTGTCATGATGGTTCTTCCCATATGGACATTTTTCAGTGTCTCCAAATGATCTCATGTACCAAGCTTCCTTAATGTACTGTCACACGTACTCGGTGCATTCACAAAAAAAAAAAAAATATTCAATGATTTCTTTCTGCAGCTTTCTGTGGTGGGTGAATATGAGGACAGGGAGAGAGTTAAAATGATTTACCCAGGGCCTTAAGTCAATGTATGCAGGAAAGATTCCTGGACTCTAGCATTCCTGGATTCTAAAACATACTATGTTGTTCCAACTCAAAAGATTCATTCAGGTAACAAAAACAAGTAACCAATGTGTTATATTAAATCACAGTTAATTCCTCGGCAAGCTGCAATTCATTTTGTAGAAACTAGCTCAAGTAGCTCAAGTATGTTTAACCTTCAAATAAACTGTGTGGTGAAGGTACTGGCCTTCCGTTTACACTGAGAACACCCACACAGTGCAAAGGTTGACTTTCCGGTGATCTCTCCTGACAGGTTTTCAAAATGAAAATGTCAGTTTCATATTTTCTTCTAGGATGAAGCAAGATCTTAATTTTCTTTTCTATCATGTTCCTTTCTTCTTTTGGGCTTATCCATAGATCCTTTTTATAATGCAGGACATTCTATTTCCTGTCTTTAA